>QVTF01025184.1:3220000-3820000 GCA_003573665.1 Oxygymnocypris stewartii | reverse complement strand
GTAAATACAATATATACTGTAATTTATTTTGACACGTACAGGTGCTGGTCATATAATTAGAATATCATCAAAAAGTTCATTTATTTCACTAATTCCATTCAAAAAGTGAAACTTGTATAATGTATACATTCATTCCACACAGACTGATATATTTCAAGTGTTTATTTCTTTTTAAATTTTGATGATTATAACTGACAACTAATGAAAACCCCAAATTCAGTATCTCAGAAAATTAGAATATTACTTAAGACCAATACAAAGAAAGGATTTTTAGAAATCTTGGCCAACTGAAAAGTATGAACATGAAAAGTATGAGCATGTACAGCACTCAATACTTAGTTGGGGCTCCTTTGCCTGAATTACTGCAGCAATGCGGCGTGGCACGGAGTCGATCAGTCTGTGGCACTGCTCAGGTGTTATGAGAGCCCAGGTTCTGATAGTGGCCTTCAGCTCTTCTCAAGGTTCAAGGTTTCTTTATTTGTCACATGATAAATTATACAGGGTATAATCAAAAGTGAAATGTAGGTCAAATCAGGTCCGCTCAGTGGACAGTGCAAAGAATACAAATAAAATAAAAAATAAAATCAAAATTAAATTATATAAAGTAACACCACACAAGAGTATATATATATATATAGGTAAAAAAAAGAAATAAGAAGTAAAATGTGCAATAGAATAAAGAAAAGTGCAAAACATTAAAACACTAAGATGTGCAAAACAAATTGGATGTGCAAAAACAGTATATGGGACTTAATAAATATTAGTATAAACAGGAGGGATGAGAGGGATGTGCAACGGGTTGTATTGGGTATGCACACATAGCAGCAATATGGATGATGAGAATATGAATGTTTTTGTTATTTTTTTTTACAGATAATAATGAGTCTTGTGAAAGTTTATGGAACTGAGTTTGTGTTAAGGAGCCTGATGGCCTGAGGGAAGAAGCTCTTCCTCAGTCTCTCTGTCTTTGCCATCAAGCTCCTGTAGCGCCTGCCAGATGGCAGTAAACGGAAAAGATGGTTACCGGGGTGGTTTGAGTCTTTGGTGATTTTAGCAGCTCTGCTTCTGCAGCGTTTGAGGTAGATGCCCTGCAGAGAGGGGAGTGTAGATCCTGAGATGCGCTCAGCTAAGCGCACGACTCTCTGCAGAGCTTTGCAGTCCTGGTTTGTGGCATTATTATACCACACTGAGATGCACTGAGTCAGAACACTTTCTATGGCCCCTGAATAGAAAGTTTTCAGGATAGCTGGTGAGACCCTGAATTTCCTCAGCTGTCGCAGATGGTACAGCCTTTGCCTGGCTTTCTTAACCTGAGTTTGAATGTGTGTAGTCCATGTCAGGTCCTCGGAGATGTTTACACCGAGGTACTTGAAGCTGCTCACCCTCTCCACAGGGGTCCCACTGATCATAAGAGGAGTGTAGGGCTGCTGCTGTCTCTTCCTGAAGTCCACGATCAGCTCCTTGGTTTTGCTCACGTTCAGAGAGAGGCAGTTGTCCTGGCACCATGATGTAAGTCTCTCCACCTCATCCAAGTATGCGGTCTCGTCATCGTTGTTAATGAGGCCCAGGACCACAGTATCATCAGCAAATTTAATGATAGATGTGGAGCTGTGAGAGGACACGCAGTCGTGTGTGTAGAGAGAGTATAGCAGGGGGCTCAGGACACAGCCCTGTGGGGCTCCTATGTTCAGGGTGATTGAGTTGGAGGTGAACTGGCCGACTTTCACCACTTGTGGTCTGGCGGTGAGGAAATCTTGAATCCAGTCACAAAGTGAAGTGTTAAGGCCGAGGTCTGAGAGTTTGACAGCTAGCTTGGTGGGGACTATAGTGTTGAAAGCTGAGCTATAGTCGATGAATAGCAGCCTGACATAGTTGCCATTTTTGCTGTCGATGTGAGTGAGGGAGGAGTGCAGTACCTGGGAGATGGCATCATCAGTAGACCTATTTGGCCGGTAGGCAAACTGAAGAGGGTCCAAAGTAGCAGGGATGGAGGAGCAAATGTGTTTCTTTAAAAGTCTCTCAAAAACCTTCATGACTGTCGATGTAAGGGCAACTGGGCGATAGTCATTCAGGCAAGAGGGTTTACTGTTCTTAGGCACAGGGATTATGACAGATTTTTTAAAGGGGGTGGGGACCACAGAGGTAGCGAGGGACTCATTAAATATGGATGTAAACAAACCAGCAAGCTGATCGGCACAGGACCTCAGAACGCGGCCAGTAATCCCATCGGGTCCTGCTGCTTTTCTGACGTTCACTCTCCTTAGTTCCCTCCGAACGTCGTCCTCTGAAAAGGTGATAGCATAATCATTGCTGCTCTGTCTGCTGCTTCCTGACGCGCTGATCGGCAGATTCGCGCCGCCATTAACGTTACACTCAAAGCGGCCGTAGAAGTTGTTTAGCTCTACGGCTAGCAACGGGTCTGCTCTCACCTCCACAGAGTTGTTGTTTCCAGAGGAACAGATGGTCTTTAGTCCCTGCCACATGCGTCGAGAGTCATTGAGCTGGAAATGTGACTCAATTCTCTCACTGTATCGGCGTTTAGCGGCTCTTACTGCACGACGGAGAGCATAGCAAGATGACTTGTACTCACTCATGTTTCCTGACAGAATACCGGCATTGTATGCGGCAGTTCGATGGTTAACTGCGTCACGAATCGTTCTGTCCACCCACGGCTTCTGATTTGAGAAAGTCTTTATTGTAACCGTTTCAGTGGCCTGTTCGGTTAGTGTGTTTACGAAGCTTAATGCTACCTCCGTGAATTCGCTGACGTCAGATGAACTCGCCCGGAACATGTCCCAGTCGACGTCATCAAGAGACGCCTGTAGCGTAGCTTCAGAGTGGGGGGACCAGCGCGTCACTTCCCTCTCCACCGGGGGTTCTTGAAGAATCCGTTGTTTATAATCCGGAGTGAGAAAGATGGCCGCGTGGTCTGATTTTCCAAACGCCGGCAGTGAGTGGGCTTTGTAGGCATTTTTGAATTGGGTGTAGCAGTGATCGAGTGTATTCAGTCCTCTGGTTGGACAGGATATGTGCTGATGAAAGTTAGGGATGACCTTTTTGAGGTTAGCTTTGTTAAAGTCTCCAGCAATGATGCATGCAGCGTCAGGATGTATGTTGATATATCCGCTGAGTTCGTCGTGTAGTTTAGACAAAGCCAAGCTGCTATCTGCCTTTGGTGGTATATAAACGGCAGTGACGACGATTGATGAGAATTCCCGGGGCAGATAAAATGGGCGGCAGATAATGGAGAGATGTTCCAGATGAGGCGAGCAGGAGCGCGACAGAATGGAGATGTTTCTGGGGTCACACCATTTCTTGTTAATGAAGAAACACACTCCACCACCTTTAGTTTTCCCGGCCTCGGCTGTTCTGTCCATCCGTAAAACAGAGAAGTTATCAGACGGCGTTACAGCGGTGTCCGGGACCGAGGGCGTGAGCCACGTTTCAGTCAAACAAATGATGTTACAGTCTCTGATGTCCCGTTGGAAACTAATCCTGGCTCTGAGATCGTCCATCTTATTATCCAAGGATTGGACATTGGCGAGCAAAATGCTCGGTAAAGGGGGACTGTGAGCTCTGTTTCTCAGTCTGTAGCGGATTCCAGCACGTTTCCCGCGGTGTTTCCTTCGCCTCCTGGTATTATTGAGGCGGCCTTTGTCAGCTTCGGTGCTCCGAAGAATCTCCAATGGCCACGCTGGATCAGTGTATAAAGTGTCCTGGATCAGGTTAGTGTAACGCTGTCCAATGTCCAAAAGTGTTCTCTTGTCGTACATAATCATTGCAGAAGTTACACGTATAAAAGAAAGGTAAAAATAGAAAATAAAAACACATAAAAACACAATTTTGAGCGGAGCTAATTCACAGGCGACTGAACTCAGCAGCGCCACCGGAAGTATCTGCATTGTTGGGTCTGGCATATCGCATCTTCCTCTTCACAATACTCTTCACAATACCCCATAGATTTTCTATGGGGTTAAGGTCAGGCGAGTTTGCTGGCCAATTAAGAACAGGGATACCATGGTCCTAATACCAGGTACTGGTAGCTTTGGCACTGTGTGCAGGTGCCAAGTCCTGTTGGAAAATGAAATCTGCATCTCCATAAAGTTGGTCAGCAGCAGGAAGCATGAAGTGCTCTAAAACTTCCTGGTATACGGCTGTGTTGACCTTGGACCTCAGAAAACACAGTGGACCAACACCAGCAGATGACATGGCACCCCAGACCATCACTGACTGTGGAAACTTTACATTGGACCTCAAGCAATGTGGATTCTGGGCCTCTCCTCTCTTCCTCCAGACTCTGGGACCCTGATTTCCAAAGGAAATGCAAAATTTACTTTCATCAGAGAACATAACTTTGGACCACTCAGCAGCAGTCCAGTCCTTTTTGTCTTTAGCCCAGGCGAGACGCTTCTGACGCTGTCCGTTGTTCAAGAGTGGCTTGACACAAGGAATGCGACAGCTGAAACCCATGTCTTGCATACGTCTGTGCATAGTGGTTCTTGAAGCACTGACTCCAGCTGCAGTCCACTCTTTGTGAATCTCCCCCACATTTTTGAATGGGTTTTGTTTCACAATCCTCTCCATGGTGCGGTTATCCTTATTGCTTGTACACTTTTTTCTACCACATCTTTTCCTTCCCTTCGTCTCTTTATTAATGTGCTTGGACACAGAGCTCTGTGAACATCCAGCCTCTTTTGCAATGACCTTTTGTGTCTTGCCCTCCATGTGCAAGGTGTCAATGGTCGTCTTTTGGACAACTATCAAGTCAGCAGTCTTCCCCATGATTGTGTAGCCTACAGAACTAGACTGAGAGACCATTTAAAGGCCTTTGCAGGTGTTTTGAGTTAATTAGCTGATTAGAGTGTGGCACCAGGTGTCTTCAATATTAAACCTTTTCACAATATTCAAATTTTCCGAGATACTGAATTTTGGGGTTTTCATTAGTTGTCAGTTATAATCATCAAAATTAAAAGAAATAAACACTTGAAATATATCAGTCTGTGTGGAATGAATGTATACATTATAGAAGTTTCACTTTTTGAATGGAATTAGTGAAATAAATCAACTTTTTGATGATATTCTAATTATATGACCCGCACCTGTATATTTTATACATTGAAAATGTTAACTTTAAATTTAATATGGAATAACACACTATACAGTTAAAATTATAGTGTGCTTTATGATGTTAGTCAGTGTACCAAAATAATTGTACTTCTATATTCTATCTGCAATTTTTTTAAGTACACTATAGATGAACATTCAATAAAATTGAGCACACTTCTTTTTCACAAGGACCACACGTTGGCATTTAATAATCCTGACATAATGCCAAATAAAAGTCTGAATTATGTATCTTATTTATCAGTACATAAGTCACCTTCTATCCATAACATTAACCATAAATTAATTGCAGAAGTGTCTGGACATTACTTGATAAGACCAAAAGAGTCATGATTGTCCTCCTGAACAAGTCATACCGGTTCATAAGATCCACTGTGTTATGACAGACCGGTAGGAGAAAGTGTGAATTAATTGACCATTAAGTGGATACATTTATCCACACAGTAATAAAGTTGGGAGCTGGGGATCAGCCAGAGGAACGGGTAATTAAACAGCTACCATGACTAACGGGTTGAAAGGGGAATTTCTCGCTCTGTGTATCACATCTTCATTCAGCGCTATTGTTGCTGGAGCTCTTTCCACTGAACTATGGATCCTCATTTCACACACACACACACACACACACACACACACCCGCACGCGTGCACGCACGCACACACACACACAATCTAATATACTGAATTTAGTGCTAAAACAAATCGTATTGAAAACAGCTGTGTTACTTAATATTTTGTGAAAACCCTAATGTACATTCTTTATGAATAGAAAGTTCAACAGAATGTATTTGAAATAGTTATCTTTTGTAACATTATAAATGACACTTTTGATCAATGTAATGCCTGTTTGCTGAATAAAAGTTCATTTCCTGAATTATTACATATATATATATATATATATGCCAAAATCATCACAATTAAAAGAACCAAAGACTTAAACTACTTTCGTCTGTGTGCATTGAATTTATTTAATTGAATTATTAAGGTTGAGTTGAATTATTGAAATAAATGAACTTTTCCACCACATTCTAATTTATTGAGATGCACCTGTATATATTTTAGAGTAGCCAATGTGCAACTTGTATATAAGTACAAATGTACTGTCATCTAAATATAACTCAACATATTACCATTATTATCCTAATAACTGGCTACAAAAATGAGTACACCCTAAGTGAATATGTCAAAACTGTGTCCAAAGTTTCAATATTTTGTAGGGGCACCATTGTTATATACCACTACCTTAATCCTCCTGGGCATGGAATTCACCAAAGCTGCACAGGTTGTCGCTGTCATCCTCTTCCACTCATCCATAATGACATCACGGAGCTGCTGGATATTAGACACACCTTCTGGTGCTTCTCCACCTTCCGTTAGAGGAACTTTTTTGTACTTTACAGCAAATTTACACTGTTATACAAGCTGTACACTCACTACTTTACATTGTAGCAAAGAGTCATTTTTTCAGTGTTGTCACATGAAAAGACATAATAAAATATTTACAAAAATGTGAGGGGTGTTCTCACTTCTGTGCGATACTGTATATAGATATGTGTGTGTGTGTGTGTGTGTGTGTGTGTAACCATATTTCAAAATATATTTCTGAAGGAGGCACTGATGCAATATATGCAGGCAAAAATCAGTTTCATTATTTAAATGTCATCAGCTCATATTAAACATATCGTAGGCGTCATACCTACGGAAGACGTATCTATGCTGCAATTTGAGCCTCTCACCTCGGCGCCAATGTATCTGTGTATCAAAGATAACATTTTGGCATTTGACTGAATCTTCAGTCTCAGAGGAAAAGAGTAACATGTGAAAGCTACTTCCTGTGACCTCCACTGAAGGTTACTGACCATCAGTCAGTCTATTCCAGAAGTGAAGATGGAAATTCCATTCACAGTGAAATGGGAGCAGCTCAAACAGACCTTGTGAGTGTCTGATAACAGATATTGAAAGACCTCAAATAAATGGATGGTCTCTTATTAGTATTTTAGAAACCTGGAGCGTGACTGAATTCTGCACCATTTTGAACTATATGATGTTAGATACACCAAAACAATCCATAGATGCACTTCATGGCAGCAAACTTTAGATTAGATATGTATGAAATATTGATTATAAATTGTATTGATTATTTGTGACATTTACATTACATACATTATGTTATTAATTTAGCATAACGCTGCAATACAAAACAGTTATTTATTTATTTATTGATTCCCTTATTCCCTTACATTATATTATATTTAAGCCAGTTCAGAGCAAACACTTATTGATTAAAAATATATAGATATTTTCAGACTTTGTTTCCCTGTGTCTTGTGTTTCCACGTGCTTCCTGTGTTTCCATGCCCATATTTGATTTTCCTGTTCTAGTATTGCTATTTAGTTAATTATTAGTTCAGTTAGTCCCAGCCGTGTGTTTTGATTATGTTCCAGGTGTGTCTAGTTAGACCTGTCTATTTACAGTGTGTTCTGCCCCATATTTCCTGTCGGCTGTCTTTGCTGTTGGATTTCAGTAAAATATATTTCTCCTCATTCCCTTGCTCCGATGACATTGTGACAGATATATTCTACTATTCATTATCATACATTTGTCAAACTATAGCAACTTCTCAATTTTTAGCCTATTTAATAATAGAGATTAGTACATTCTTAAATTATTTATATCAGGAAGTTCTAAATGGTTGTTTTAGTGTTTCTGTCTGGAATAGTTACTATGAATATGTTTTGCTGGTAAGTATGATGTTGTTAGGTGGTTATTATGGAGTTTAGATAGTTGCTTACTCCAAAGTGAAATTTGAATATTGGTAAATGTCTATTATAATGTAGATCTACTTCAGATTATCATACATTTGTCAAACTAGCAGCTTTCTTTGCATTTTGCCTTTTATAATGACATCAATTAGGAAAATATATATTTTTAAATCATCAGGAAGTTCCAAATGGGTATTACTGTGTTTCTGTGCAGTTTTAAAGTGATTATAAGTGTGTCACTAAGGGCTTGATAAAATTTTCTTGGTAGTTTTGGTAGATGGTTGCTAGAGTGTTGCTAAATGGTGGTTGGGAGTGTTGATGTGTTGTCAATATGATGCTTCTAAGTGATTACTGTTTTTTCTAGGTGATTATTATGGTATGTGGGTGGTTTCATATTGGTCCAAAGCAAAATAGTATTTTATATGCAAAATATTGAGAATTTAGTTTTATTTCAGATCAATGGCGAGGCTACATATATGCCTGATTGGTCCACCCAATATATTTATGTAAACAAGTTCCCGATTAGGCTTTACTCCTCATCATTAGACACTATATACACCCATCATACCTCAGATCCACTTTCTATTGTTGGAATTTTCAATGGTTTTAAATTGCATTGGAAATAATTTCCACCATCTTCGTGATGTGATCAGATCCTGGATGTCCAACTGCATTACAAAGCAGCGTTTGATGCCACTTTGTGAGAATCTGTGATTTGCTGTTTCTCTTTAACTTTTATTTAATTGACAAAAGTACAAAGAAATGATTTCCAAAGTTTTCACTGATCAACATAAATGCCTTTTGTAAATATAAAATTTTTTTTATGATTACAACACACTCCAAAAAAAGCTGGATCATGTCTCATCACCCAAACAAACCTGGATCATGTCTCATCACTCAAACAAACCTGGATCGTGGCTCATCACTCAAACAAACCTGCATCATGGCTCATCACTCAAACAAACCTGGATCATGTCTCATCACTCAAACAAACCTGGATCATGGCTCATCACTTTGTGCCAAATTTCACGAGAGAAGTATAAAACATATCAAAAATCACATTTCTCAATGTAAAATCGCAAAGAATTTAGGTCTTTCACCAAGTGCCATACATATTATTGCGAAAAGATTCAGGGAATTCAGATAAATATCAGTACTTGTAGGGAAAGCAGGAAATGTAGTTGCATGCGCATGACCTTTGAGCCTTCAGAGGACATTGCATAAGAAACTGTAATTCTGTGGTGTTAAATATAGCCACATGGTTTCAGGAGCACTTTGGAAAACTGCTGTCACTTAACACAGCCTGCTCCTGCATCAATAAAAGCAACTTGACTATCTGTTAATTGAAGGGTTTTAATCATGTTTAATCATTTTCTAAAGTTTAAGTGGGTAATCAATTAGTGTGAGGTGTTTTCATTAAAAGTGTTAGATAAATCAAATACAGAAGATATGAGAAGTTATGTGCTGAGATTAAATGTACTTTCTGTAGAGTGTGGTATGTGTTTGGGTGTGAGCGGCTGTAGGAGAAGGGGGTCAGTAACTAAAGTGGGGCACGGTGGAATGTGCACACACACATAACAAGATCAGATTACTTAGGTGCTAGGGGTAGGGTTACCTGTTTTGCAGAAACTAGGAGACAAAGAAGTGATAGCTGATTGGAGGATCCAAGGGTGGACCCCCCACCCCCAGAGAAGAAGACGACACACGTCGACACATACTATAAAAATGTTGTGAACTTATTCCTCTGGGTTGGTTCTTTGTAAGACGTCTTGTCTGAGACAACCCAGATCTGTACTTCAAGGTTCAAGGTTCTTTATTATTTGTCACATACATAATCATACGGGGTATAATAGGTAGTGAAATGTTAATCAGGACAGGTCCGCTCAATGGAAAGTGCAAAAAAATAAAATAAAAATAAAACATAATAATAACATAAAAGCAATAAAAACTATGAAACAAAACACGAGAGAGTATATATATATATATACAAATATGGTGAGAATGAAATAAGAGACAAATAAGAAATAAAATAAGGGGTAAGATGTGCAATGAGATAAAGTGTGCAGTGCAGGAGAATGTGCAAATAGGTTGTACCGGGGATGTACACAAAGCAGCAGTGTGGATGGTGGGGAATAATGGATGTGATTACAGTTTATTAAATTGAGTCCTGTGGATGTTATGATCCTGAGTTTAGGAGCCTGATGGCCTGAGGGAAGAAACTCCTCTTCAGTCTTTCCGTTTTAGCCAACATGCTCCTGTAGCGCCTGCCAGATGGCAGTAAAATGAAAAGATGGTTACCGGGGTGGTTTGAGTCTTTGATGATTTTAGCAGCTCTGCTTCTGCAGCGTTTGAGGTAGATGCCCTGCAGAGAGGGGAGTGTAGATCCTGAGATGCGCTCGGCTAAGCGCACGACTCTCTGCAGAGCTTTGCAGTCCTGGTTTGTGGCGTTATTATACCACACTGAGATGCACTGAGTCAGTACACTTTCTATGGCCCCTGAATAGAAAGTTTTCAGGATAGCTGGTGAGACCCTGAATTTCCTCAGCTGTCGCAGATGGTACAGTCTTTGCCTGGCTTTCTTGATCTGTGTTTGGATGTGTGCAGTCCATGTCAGGTCCTCGGAGATGTTTACACCGAGGTACTTGAAGCTGCTCACCCTCTCCACAGGGGTCCCGCTGATCATAAGAGGAGTGTAGGGCTGCTGCTGTCTCTTCCTGAAGTCTACAATCAGCTCTTTAGGTTTTGCTCACGTTCAGAGAGAGACAGTTGTCCTGGCACCATGATGTTAGTCTCTCCACCTCATCCAAGTATGCGGCCTCATCATTGTTGGAAACGAGGCCCAGAACCACAGTATCGTCAGCAAATTTAACAATGGAAGTGGAGCTGTGTGAGGACACGCAGTCGTGGGTGTAGAGAGAGTATAGCAGGGGGCTCAGTACACAGCCCTGTGGGGCTCCTACGTTCAGGGTGATGGAGTTGGAGGTGAACTGGCCGACTTTCACCACTTGTGGTCTGGCGGTGAGGAAATCTTGGATCCAGTCACAGAGTGAAGTGTTTAGGCCGAGGTCTGATAGTTTGACAGCTAGCTTGGTGGGGACTATAGTGTTGAAAGCTGAGCTATAGTCGATGAATAGCAGCCTGACATAGTTGCCATTCTTGCTGTCGATGTGAGTGAGGGAGGAGTGCAGTACCTGAGAGATGGCATCATCAGTAGACCTATTTGGCCGATAGGCAAACTGAAGAGGGTCCAAGGTAGCAGGGATGGAGGAGCAAATGTGTTTCTTTAAGAGTCTCTCAAAAACCTTCATGACTGTCGATGTGAGGGCAACTGGACGATAGTCATTCAGGCAAGAGGGTTTACTGTTCTTAGGCACAGGGATTATGACAGATTTTTTAAAGGAGGTGGGAACAACAGAGGTAGCAAGGGACTCATTAAAGATGGAAGTAAACAAACCAGCAAGCTGATCAGCACAGGACCTCAGAACGCGGCCAGTAATCCCATCAGGTCCTGCTGCTTTCCTTACGTTCACTCTCTTTAGTTCCCTCCGAACGTCATCCTCTGAAAAAGTGATAGCAAAACCATCGCTGCTCTGTCTGCTGCTTTCTGACGCGCTGATCGGCAGATTCGCGCCGCCATTAACGTTACACTCAAAGCGGCCGTAGAAAGAGTTTAGCTCCTCGGCCAGCAGCGGATCTGCTCTCACCTCCGCGGAAGAGTTATTTCCAGAGGAACAGATGGTCTTCAGTCCCTGCCACATGCGTCGAGAGTCATTGAGCTGGAAATGTGACTCAATTCTCTCCCTGTACCGGCGTTTAGCGGCTCTTATTGCACGCCGGAGAGCATAACACGCTGTTTTGTATTCGCTCATGTTCCCCGACAAAAGACCAGCATTGTATGCGGCAGTTCGATGGTTAACTGCGTCACGAATTGTTCTGTCCACCCACGGTTTCTGATTGGAGAATGTCCTTATTGTTACTGTTTCGGTGGCTTGCTCGGTTAGCGTGTTGATAAAGCTTACTGTTACATCCGTGAATTCGCTGACGTCAGATGAACTCGCCCGGAACATGTCCCAGTCGACGTCATCAAGAGACGCCTGTAGCATAGCTTCAGAGTGGGCGGACCAGCGCGTCACTTCCCTCTCCACCGGGGGTCTCTGAACGATCCGTTGTTTATATTCTGGTGTGAGAAATATGGCCGCGTGGTCTGATTTGCCAAAAGCCGGCAGGGAACGAGCTTTGTAGGCATTCTTAAACTGGGTGTAGCAATGATCCAGTGTATTCAGTCCTCTAGTTGGGCAGGATATGTGTTGGTGAAAGTTTGGCATGACTTTTTTGAGGTTGGCCTTGTTAAAGTCCCCAGCTATGATGAAGGCAGCGTCAGGGTGCTTGTTGATATAGCCGCTGAGCTCGTCGTGAAGTATGGACAAAGCCACGCTGGTATCTGCTTGTGGTGGAATATATACGGCAGTGATGATGATCGATGAAAACTCCCGGGGGAGGTAGAATGGGCGGCAGATAATGGAGAGATGTTCCAGATGAGCCGAGCAGGAACGCGACAGAATGGAGATATTCCTGGGGTCACACCATTTCTTGTTGATCATGAAACACACTCCACCACCTTTGGTTTTTCCAGCCTCGGCTGTTCTGTCCATCCGTAAAACAGAAAAGTTATCAGACGGCGTTACAGCGTTGTCCGGGACCGAGGGCGTAAGCCATGTTTCGGTCAAACAGAGGATGTTACAGTCTCTGATGTCCCGTTGGAAACTAATCCTGGCTCTAAGATCGTCCATCTTATTCTCCAAGGATTGTACATTAGCGAGCAGAATACTCGGCAGAGGAGGACTGTGAGCCCGTTTCCTCAGTCTGTTGCGTATTCCAGCGCGTCTCCCGCGGTGTTTCCTTCGCCGCCTGGGATTATTGAGGCGGCCTTTGTTAACCTCGGTGTTCCGAAGTATCTCCAATGGCCACGCTGGATCCGTGGATAAAGTGTCCTGAAGCAGGTTAGTGCAGCGGTGTCCAATGTCCAAAAGTGTTCTTCTGTCGTATATAAATAGTGCAGACGTTATGCGTGTAAAAAGAGAAAGTAAAAATACGTAAAAAAGTATATTAAAGCACAAATTGAGCGGAGCCATCCCTAACGTCGACTGTACAATGCAGCGCCGGAAGTAGAAATCAGTTCTTTTGGTGACTTCTGATTAATAAACTTCAACACTTTGATATTTGAAGCCTTCCTTCAATTTTTGATCACGCAGGACATTTGAAGTCCAACATACTCTAGAAGAAAGCTATACTGAACATCCATTTTATGTAGTGATGCTGCTGGGTTTTCTGGGACAGAGCTTGTTAAATATGTTTCTGTAAACTGGTTTGGTTTAGATGGGATCGTCACGGGGCATCGGTAAGAATGCACAAAAGTCCATAAGTCCAACCATTGTTTTTAATAAAGTTTCAAGCCAGCTGACATACACAATGCAGTTATGATTGTGCATGGGTTTACAAACGTGTGTGTTTTTCTATAATAAAGAACAGAAATACAATAATCAATTCACAGCCATAAATGACAAACGCACCCCTATCACATGTACAAACACGTGAATACACGTGACTACACACGAGTACGCATACATAATCGACTAGTGATATACGCGATCATCGTCTCATAACTGCTTCTCAATTATACATAATCTTATCAATCCACACAAATATGGCTCACTGACATAAGTAAAATGTATACATTAAAGTAAAACGCTAAATATTATTCGTCATCACCATTATACAGGGCGCATCGGAGCACACGTGCAGAGACAGCAAACATTTATAGCGCTAGCATCAGATTCACGGAGATATGGATGATATATATGTATATATCAGAACGGTTAAATACTGCATACAGCAATATAAACATGCTTAAAGAACATGTATAAACATATATAAAACTAAACTTACTTTCAAAGTTAGGCACACTCATCTATGGCTTGAATACACGCGAGCCCTTCATCACGTAAAGCAGAACGTGAAAAAGGTTGCGTCGAACTCTGGGGGCGGGACTAAACTACGCTGTCAATAATTCACAGTCCACCAATAAGAATAAGAACAATTAAAAACAGTAAATTATAATAAGCCTTTTTAACAGCCGCCCCAATTTACATAGTAAATTCTACTTTAGAAAAGGCTTAAGCGTCCTTGTCATCATCAGGTAGTGGTGGCAAACGGACAAGTTTACTCACTGGCCGAATGTATTTCCGATCCTGTACTTGCAATTCAGCAGTTCGGATTTTCCCATCAGCCCCTAGTACCGTGGCTGAGACCTTACCCACTGGCCAGAGGGCTCGAGGCAACCGGTGATCCACTATCATCACTACTGTCCCAGTCTTTAGGGTTTTGCCAGTTTCAGTCATCCACTTATTTCGCGTTTGCAGTTCGGGTAAGTATCTCTTGACGTAGTGTGCCCAAAAATGGTCGGCAAGGACCTGGCTGTGTCTCCAGCGTTTCCTGCTAAGTAATTCTGACTCGGGGTACACAATTTGGGGTAAATCAGGGTCTGGCTGTCCCAGTAAAAGGCTGTTCGGGGTAATGGGATCCACATCTGCTATGTCCGATGACACGTAGCCCAAGGGTTTAGAGTTTAGAATCCCTTCAATTTCTGTAAGCACTGTGCTTAGCACTTCCTCTGCCACATGTTGGGCTCCAAGTGTAACATTGAGAGCAGACTTTAGAGACCCGATCTCCCTCTCCCATAGTCCACCAAAGTGAGGAGCTCCAGGGGGATTAAATTTGAACTGAATTTTTTGCCTTGCCAGCTGACTTTGCAAAGTGGGTTGCATGGCAGTAAATGCTTCTGATAGTTTTCTTTCTCCTCCCTTGAAGTTTGTTCCCTGGTCAGAATAGAATTCATGGGGAGTTCCTCTGTGTGCTACGAATCTACGCAGAGCCATGAGGAATGAATCTGTATCGATTTTGGGGAGTAAATCAATGTAGACTCCTCTGGTTGTCATACATTTAAATATAATTCCCCACCGTTTTTCAGTGCGTCGGCCAACCTTGATTGTGAATGGCCCAAAACAATCAACACCAGTTGAATAAAACACTGGGCGGTAGAGACGAAGTCGGGCTGGTGGCAAATCTGCCATCTTTGGCACTTCAGGCTTTCCTCTCCATTTTCTGCATTCCTGACATAGATGTTAGTGCCGTCGTACTGCCTCACGGCCTCTAATGATCCAGTAGTTGTAACTCAGCAAATACCCTTTCTGGGCCAGGATGATGAAGTTTCTCATCATAATGCTGGATCAGGAGTTGACTGAGTGGGTGTTTGGGATCAAGTACAATTGGATGGGCAGTATCTGGTTTAAGCAGCTCACTACGTCGGAGCCGGCCACCAACTCTTATGAGCCCAGTAGACTGGTCGAGCTCTGGTGCAAGGGATATTAATCTGCTGTTTGAATGCAAGGATTGACCACTTGTTAATGATTTAAGCTCAACTGGGAAACACTTAGCTTGGGCTTGCTTTAGGAGTGAGATCTCAGCAGCTGCATAGTCTTCGGCAGATAAATCTTTTGTCTGACTTTCTTGTTTCAACAGTTCTTGGGCTTCATGTTCTACCAATTGATTAAAACTGTGGTAAGGTGAGAATTCTTGTGTCAGGTCTGAGAAGTCTACTGTGGTCAGACTGCAGAAGGTTACCTTTTTCTCTTCATCTGTACTCTCTGGGCCTGATACCTCAGGGTCATCAGGCCAGGTACTTGGGTCTTGCCACAAAAAGTGCGGTCCTCGATTCCACTGACTTGGCGCTGCCAGTTGCTGTAGTGTTTTCCCATGGGTAATGTCATCTGCAGGATTGTTCTCGGACTTTACATAACGCCATGCATGAGGAGAGGTCAATTCCTGAATTTCTGAAATCCTTATGCCCACAAACACTTTATATCTGCATGAATCTGACTGGATCCAAGCTAAGACTGTCTTTGAGTCACTCCACAAAGTCACCCTTTGAATGTTCAACGTGAGTTCCTTTTCAAGAACTCTAGCCAGCTGAGCTCCGCTAAGTGCTGCACAAAGTTCTAGCCTGGGTACAGATAACTGTCGTTTTGGTGCCACCCTTGATCTTGCTGTGACAAATGCAACCTCGACTTTGCCTTGAGGACTCTGTGTTCTCAGGTATGCCACCGACCCATAAGCATGATTTGAAGCGTCACAAAATATGTGGATGTCTCTTATCCCGGCCTCAGAATCTAATTCTGCGCTGGTGTAGCACCGTGGTATGGCAATATTGTTTATGTACTGCAGTTCCTCTTCCCATTCGTGCCAGGCTTGCGAGAGTTCAATTGGTAGCAATGGGTCGTCCCACTCACGTTTTTTATCCCACAGTCTTTGAATCAGCACCTTAGCTCTTGTTGTGTAGGGGATAATATAACCCAGTGGGTCATACTGACTAGCTAAGACCTGATACACATACCTCATTGTGGGCACTTGTGGTTCCCTCGGTCGAGTTTTGTAGCCAAGTGTGTCTGCTTGGCAAGTCCAACAGAGACCTAAGGTAGACTCCGAGACATCCCATTGCCTTTCTGAAAGCCAAAGCTCATTTTTCTCTGATCTGGCTTCCACTGGAAGGTGAGCAACGACAGAGGGAATGTTGCTAGCCCATTGTCTTAACTCGAACCCACCAGAAGCTCATCAGAGCTCACACTCTGCAGATAATTGTCCACATAGAAATGTTCCTCTACAGCCACACGTGTCTCTTCTCCTGGATCAGTGTTCTCTTGGACATGTTTGAGTACAGCAAATGTTGCGCAGCATGGACTGCATGTAGTCCCAAACGGCAAAACCTGCCACTCATAGACACTGACTGGAGTATCACGTTGCATGTTTCGCCATAGAAATCTGAGAAGTGGCTTGTCCTCTGGAAGCAGACGAATCTGATGAAACATGCCTTTGATATCGCTTGTGATCGCAATAGCATGCTCTCTAAAGCGAAGCAACACTCTTAGTAAGGTGGAAGTAAGGGTAGGCCCAGGCAACAGGTAATTATTAAGGTTGTGGCATTGGTATTTAAAGGAACAGTTGTACACTACTCTATGCTTACCATTATGGTGTACCATGTGGTGTGGTATGTACCATGATTCAGGAGTTTGATCAACTGCTTCAGCTGCCAGCTTCACGACGTACCCACATTGCTCCAGCCTTTCAATTTCTTGGTTATACACCTTTGTGAGTTCTAAACTTTTACTGAGACGTCTCTCCAATGCTCTGAGGTGGGGGAGAACCGACTCTTTAGGCGCTTTCAGTTGAGGCATGTCTGGTTTTCTCAAAAGGGGTGTAGCATAGCGGAGCACTCCATCTACATTAACCCTTGCAGTCTTGGTCTCGAGAAGAACTATAGCCTCTTGATCGCAACGTGAGCGTGTCACCAATTTCTCATTGCGGTATGGTAATACCTCAAGCTGCCAGAGCCTTTCCACGTGCTGCAATAGCTCTGATGGAGCAGAGGTCACAGATGTAAAAAGGCATTGTTTTTCTGGGATTAGGTGCTGGACTACATTAGCTGGCCCTTGGAGAGTCCAGCCTAATCTGGTCCTGATAGCAGCTGGCCCGCCTGGTGGGCCGAAACGCACTGGCTCCATGGGGGTGATCAAGTGGTGATGATCAGAGCCTATAAGCAGCAATGGCTGGACCTGAGAAAAGGCATGAAGGGGTAGTCCTCTGAGATGTTGGTATTTCCCTTGCAGAAGGGTAACTAGATGCGAGTGCTTGGCCAAGCCCAAATTTTCTGCAGTAAAGGCACCTTTTATTTTGAGCTTCTTATTTGGCTGGAATGCAGGGGACAGAGTGAAGTATACTCTTGCACCAGAAATGACTTGAGCATAATGTCGGACTGTTCTCAAAGAAAGGTGCTCAATCTGCCCCTTAAGCTTAAGTTGCTGTGCCGCATCATGAAGCAGGATGGTACGTTCTGAGCCATCATCCAAAATCGCATAAGCCATCAATGAATGCTTTCCATTATGCAATAGGACTTTACTTATTTTCAGAAGGACTTGGCTACCACCTACTGGCCGATCTAGGTATAGTGTTTGACTTTCTTGAGGTCCCTCAGAATCTTTCCTCTCGATTGTTCTGTTGTTGATGTCATGCAAAACAGTTAGGTGTTTGCCCTTGCAAGTTTTACATGTGGCTTTCAATCTGCATTGGGCCGCCTGATGTTTCCGTCCACACCTCCAACATCTCCTATTCACCCTGATCCAGTTAGTTTTGAGCTCACTGGTTAACTGAGTGAAGTTGGTGCACTGATTAAGATAGTGGTGATTATTGTCAAAGTAATGACAGTAAACATTCTTGCCAGGGTTTTGAAATTCCGAGGGTTTAGCATCTGGAGTGTTGGTAGACTGATCTATACTATGCAGAATGGCTGTTGTATGAAAGGTGTGCTTATGCTGTCTTGGAGCCTCTTTCTGCTGACCAGCACGCCCCCTTGTCTCAATTGTGTTGAGTTTACTGTCTGTAGATTGCACCTGCAACTCGAACTCAAGCCAGTGTGCAAAATCAAGGAGATTTGGAATGGGATTTTTGACGGGGTGAACATATCGTTTGAAATTAGCCTTGAGATCGTGTGGGAGTTTGGACATGAGTCTTGCCACATGCGAGCCACATTGCAATTCGATAGCTCCCTTTTCATCCAACTGATCAAGCATACCAACCAGTGCTCGGACTCTGAGGGCGAACCTCCGAAAGGCCTGAGTGTCTCCACTTCGAATAATTGGCCCATCCATTAAGTCAGCAATTTTCTGTAATGCCAACTGATGAGGCTGTCCATAATGCTCAGTTAGTGATTGCATTGTCTGGGTGTACGGATAACGGGAGTTGCTGTAAGAGTCTGCTATTAATAAGGCCTCTTCGAACTTCAGATGCTCGAGCAGAATTTGATATTTAAACTGTTCAGTTGCATCAAGTGGTAGCAAATTGTCAAGAGATATTCTGAGTCTAGCAAACTGCCGTGGATCCTCTGCCGTGAAGTCTGGTATTGATGGTATAGGACCTCGATAGGTACTCTCTCTAGTTGGAGGTGGTGGAGGGTGAGGAACAAGGTCTTCTGACTGATAATGAGGCCTTGGATAGTCATCAGTTCGTTCTCTGATATGGGAGTAAGGTGAAGGGGAAAGGTTGCGTATATATGGCTTTGGTGGGATGCATCTCTGGTCATGCGAATAGCTTGGGCCATGTGCAGGTTGTGCACTTGTCGTGTGCTGGGGTTGTGATGCACATGGAGGCCTTGGATGATATTGCACATGTCTGCTTCTTGGTGTGGACTGCAATCTCATTTTAGAAAGATCATTTGACAACTTAGCTTCATAGTTTAGCTCCTCAACTGCTGACCTTGCCATTTCATCATCCACAATTGAATGTTCTAAAGCCTCTTTATAAGTTTGATTACTCATTTGAGCTATTAGTGACTTGTTAGAACGTGGAGCTGGGACAGGAGGGACCCTCGTCTGTTTCTTTTCTATGCTGCGTAATGAGTGACTGCGAGGCAGAGGTGAAGGACACTGAGATGAGTCTGTTTCATCCCTTTCAGAACGGCGTTTCAAGTCCTCTATGGTTTTATGCAGACGTCCATTCTCTTCTCGAAGCTTCCGAATCATCATTTGCGCATCTTTGTCAATATATGGTTCTCCTATATCTTCAGCAACATCTCCACTATCTGTCTCATGCCACCTGGTGAGGGGTGTCATCTTGGCAGCTCCCTCCATCTGGTAAGTAATCTGAATCTCTGACTCACTGTGGCGAGGCTCTGGCGGTGCCCTGAGTGGAGGTGGATATGTGTGCTGGAAGCCTCTGTATTCCACTTCATAATCCTCCAAATGACAGGGAGGACGTGACAACCGCTTACTGCGGATATCAGGCTCATGCTCTGAATATGCTCTGGACATCTTCTCCCGTGACAATCACCATCCGGCTCGAAGGACCATAAATGTTAAATATGTTTCTGTAAACTGGTTTGGTTTAGACTGTAAACTGGTTTGGTTTAAACTGGAGATGATGATCGCGATCATCATCTCATAACTGCTTCTCAATTATACATAATCTTATCAATCCACACAAATATGGCTCACTGACATAAGTAAAACGCTAAATATTATTCGTTATCACCATTATACAGGGCGCATCGGAGCACACGTGCAGAGACAGCAAACATTTATAGCGCTAGCATCAGATTCACGGAGATATGTGTGGCGGTACGAGGGTGAGGGGTTCGGAAATATTTGGTATGGACTACGCCAACTATGACAGTCTCTATTCAAAGAGGCTAAAGCTCCTGATCACCTAATAGCCCTCACACACACACCTTTCATGACTTAAGGATCAAACCCCCACAAGGGGGGTGCTATACAAACACCGACTACGCCACCCCGTTTTAGTGTCCGGGGAACACACATTTCTCATTGGAGCAAAGCTCACAGGTTCGATACGGTGAGTCAGGTATCAGGCTGAGTGGAGTTGCAGTTAATGAAAACTTTATTTTGAAGTAATAAAACTCAACTTTATTAATGTAGGTCATAAGCTCAGATGAAAATCAGATAAAACTATACTAATAATATACAACATCAACCTTTCAGAATTTCGGGTGGCACACCTAGACAGGATGGAAACAGCAATCAACAGTGCACTCACACCACAGCATACCACAGCATACCACACCTCCAGTGAACACGGCATTCAGGCAGAAGCCCACCACCACACACACAAGGGAAGGCTGCTCCTCCGCAATTGGCCACCCGATTCTGATGAAAAACAAAATACGAATCAATAACTCCAACACTTAATTAGGTTAAAACACCATGGTCAGATTACATATGACAATACACATTTAAAACATGAAAAGTATTCGCCGTCTCAGTTGTGCCCTTATAGGCAAGAGGTTGCGTCCAGCCACCACAACCACAGTTCTGAAAACTGGCTAGAACCAGGTCATGACAACAACTGATTACAATAAAGAATACACCATAACACATCCAAATAAACCAAGAAAATAAACCACAGAACAATCTTCATTAATATCCAACCAAACAACAAAACTCAAAAAAAGGACTGTAGCAGCAAAAAGGCTGATCGTATGTTGTACACCGCTATAATGTCTGTTTCGCTTTACTCACAACCCATTGAAGGAGTGAGAAGAACGCCACACCCCGGTCCAGCTGATCCTGCGAAAGCTGAACATGGTCCATGTACTCACTTAGAAACAAAAGTGCCCCGGCATAATACCACGACTGATCACTCAACCAATCTGCCGGCTCGATTCAGATGCAGTGTCGTATGATCCCAGAAAACGATGCTAATAACCCCAACGGCGAGGCGCAAGGCCTCCGTATGGAAAAACAACTTGCGGCCAACGGAATGGCCAACCATCAAGCCTCAGACCACAGTTGACACGATCGCAAATGATCCCGAAACCAGCCCACTGCAACACCACACACGTTGGCTCACCTATAATATAAAACACACACTTTAACAAGCCAAACGCTAAAAACACACGCAATGGATTAAACTTACCTCTAATGCGATTCACATAACCTAGCCGCGGTTGCGTTTGAATACATCTCCGCCACAATCCGCCATTACTGCCGACATCCCATAAAGCTCCTCAGTCCGCTCACCTCGCCAGAAGTGAGTTGCCTCTCTCTCGCGGACGCAGAACAGACACACACACAGCGCACCTACGGCCACTTTTATATACGATTCAGCTGAGGTAATTAACAAACACTCCACCCCCTCTTATTGCAGCGTACGTCACAGGTAGACCGTACTGCTACATATGGATGCTATATATGTATATATCGGAACGGTTAAATACTGCATACAGCAATATAAACATGCTTAAAGAACATGTATAAACATATATGAAACTAAACTTACTTTCAAAGTTACGCACACTCATCTATGGCTTGAATACACGCGAGCCCTTCATCACGTAAAGCAGAACGTGAAAAAGGTTGCGTCGAACTCTGGGGGCGGGACTAAACTACGCTGTCAATAATTCACAGTCCACCAATAAGAATAAGAACAATTAAAAACAGTAAATTATAATAAGCCTTTTTAACAGAGCTCATCTCAAATAGTTAAAAAGACATCGGAAATATGTACTGTGGTCTAATTTTAACTTGTTTCTGGGAAAAATGGACGTCGAGTTCTCAGTCTCAAAGACCAAAGGGACCATCCAGTCTTTCATCAGCAACAGAAGCAAAAGCAACCACTGTCGTGGTGTCAGGGTGACTGGCATACTGTATTTGTGAAGGTAGCATTGACATTTTAGGCATATATTGGAATTGAGACATACAGTATACTGCCATCAAGATGACATTTTTCATGGGAAGTGCATAGTTATTAGATCAAGTCTCATGACGTCAATGGAAGAACCGCTCCTTACTCTATTTCTACGCCAATGCACATGCGCATTTCTTTCAGTTGCAGTTTTCAATCCAATCAAGTGTTTACATTAACACTAAATCGTATTAGAATAGGAATAAACCACCCCTTTCAAACCAAAAAAATAACTCAGATCGAGCTCAATCAGATCCATTAAGGTGTTTACTCAAAGGCTTTTCAGTCTGATTACTAACGGATTATTTAGGTGCATTTAAACATAGCCAGTGTAAAAAATGCACCTGGCCCAACTTCTTTGGAGTGTTTTGCAGCCATCAAAATTAAAAAAAAGTATATTTACAAAATACAATTAAGTTGAAAACACTGGATTTTTTTCTTTGTACGTTAGTCATTTAAATAAAATAATGAACAAATAACATGTTAACAAATAACACGGCCCAAAAGCTGAATGTGTACTTTTTAAATGAACTTGGTATTGTTTGATCTCCTGAAACTTTTGCTTGTTGTATTCTGCTAGTTGAGACCCTTTTGAGGCCTAATTGAGGTCTGTTATTTATAATGCTTAACAGATGACATTTTCAAGTAAAGTTACATTTTTATTTTCAATTTAGTTATTTTTCAGCTCATATCTTGGCTCTCTTAGAGCCAAAAAACAATAATGATGTTTTTATTTGTTGAAATGGGCTTTCCTATTTCTATCTCACGTATTTTAAAATTATGTACTGTTTGAGGGTAGGTAATTAGGCATTGACACTGCTTAAGATAATATATTTGTTTGCATTTTCAATGAAAGAGATCAGGAAAATAAAACGTATCAGAAAGTTCTAAATGGTTGTTATTGTGTTTCTGTGTGCTTTCGAGGTGATTATTAAGGTATAAGGTGGTTGCTAAGGTGTTCCAGTTGTTTTTGTTTGCTAGGGTTGCCAAAGCATTCCCAGATGGCCAAAGCCACTAGAAGGCAAGTCTGCAACCATTAATTAGCGTAATGGCTAAAGCTAACACTTCCGGTCTGGTAGTACGTGGGAAAGGAGACCAGAGGCCTTTCTTCTTTTTTGAATGGATGTCAATCCTAGAAGTAAGGTTAATACACATCCATTTATCTTCTTCTGCTTCTGAACTTTATGCTTATGTTCCACAAGAAAGAACATGTTTTCGGGTAAGAAGTCAATTGATTTATTGACTGTGGTTTATTGGGTAGAAGAAGTAAGTAGGTCTCTGATAATTCATCCAGTCCTTGTAGTCCTTGAGAAGGCTTTGTTTGTCTTTGATCTTTTAGATGGAGAAGGTAAGGCTAAAATTATGTTTAGAGGTGGGTAGAGTACCCAAAAGCTGTACTCAAGTAAAAGTAAAAGTACTTGTATAAATATTTACTCAAGTAAAAGTAATAGTGTGAATAGTTACCTGAGTAAGAATAAAAAAAATATCAGATGAAAAAACTACTCAAGTAGTTAGCTACTAGTTACTTTGGATACTAGTTACTTTGGATCAGTCCCTCCAGGATTTTGTGGGACTTTTTTCAGATTTTTACGGCCTAAAATTACTCATTTTGTTGCGGGTTTTCTAAAAATTTGCGGTGATATTTGCGGCATTTCATTTTGTTTTACAGTGAAAATATACCATGGACAACATTCTTCTAACATTGTTATAACTTTTTTGACTTCGAGAACCATTGTAGGGCTCCAGACTAACATTTGAGGACACCAGTGCCATTAAGTTCTACAGAACAAGCTGTAGAGAAAGGTGATGGAAGAACAGCACATATTTGGGGAATTTGGTTACTTTCAGGTATTATGTCATAAAATACCAACCAACTAATGTCTGGATCTAAAGCCCCGACCCCCTTTCAGCACAAAATCGCGCGCTTTTTCATCAGACAAAGGGACGCGATCTACATAGAGGATTCCTGACATTCATTTAACTCATGACTATTAAAACCATCTACACAAGAAACATATGGATATTAATGTTGTACTCTTTCTCTCATATGCTTGTGTGAATGTGAATCATTTAAGAAATGTGGGATGATTTTTATTCGTGCCTTAAACTGTGTAATATGGGTAGTGTGTGGGCCAAATGCGATGTTTAGCCTCTAAAAGAAGCTGGCATCATAAGTAATAAGTGATGTTGATAACCGTTAAACTTTGGCATCATAATGTGTGTTTACAACAGATATAAAAGACCTGTGTATATCTTTCACATTGAATTAAATATCAGATGACGAGTGATCATGTGCCTTGCAAGAGGCGCTGTGCAGGCGGGGCTCTGCCCCACACGGACACGCTGATTCGAGCAGCCGCCTATGGGCGGGTCTAAATCGGTCTGTTTAAAAGCAAGGCGCCAGTGTGCAAAACTCGCTCTTACTTCTCCTTTTCATCGCTCTCCAACTCACGCAAGAACGACCCGGACGGTCCGCTGGACTCTCGCCTTAACACCGGCTGAGTGAAAACTATCTAGGCGAATCAAAGACTTTGTAAACGCCGTAACGTCGCAGAACCAGCAGCGTAACGACGCTTTCATCTCAACGCAGAACCAGCATCAAATAGCCTCCGTGATTCCAACACGGCTCCCCGGTGACGTCACGCAACAGCGACGCGAGCCAGCAGAGGTTCCCAGAGCAACACGTGGAAACTAAACCAAAGCAACAGCCTGCTTAACCAACAGAAAGCAAGTATCTCAAACTAAGTTTTTATCCTGACTGACCTGTAATTGATCTGAATGCAGTAAAGGGGGACATCTCTTTCGTGATCTTATGGCTCCAGTTATGAAATAGGAAAGAGTGCTATTCTTTCAACATTAACCTCAAAACTCCCGTATGCATGTGTGTATGTTTGTGTTTTATTAGTTAGTTCATGTATGTTAGAATATTAGTATTGTAAATAAACCTTGTTTCATTTTATAAAGAATTGTCTCTGGGGAATGTGATTTTCAAGTATTTTTATCCTTCTTGCCACAAAGATAACGTTACCTAGCTTGAATTTGAGAGATTATTAATCTCGTTTTATTGTTATCGTGGCCACGAGGCAAGAGAAGCGAGATTAATAACGTTACTGATGTTAGTTATTGCTGGACGAGCACTTAATAAAGTATAAATCATAAGTTAAAGATTAATATTACTTTAATCAAAGCAATATTTAATCTTTAATAAATAATTCCCGGAGCTGAAACAATAGGTTCATTAAATAATTGCATTACACAGCACCTGACAGTAAAGCACTCATGCACCCTAATCATACATGTACATCTCAGAGATGTCTATTTGATGTCTGCATTTACATATGCAAGACATATTTTTTTGAGTGTTTGCTCATCTGCAATACATCTCTAAGATGTTTCTTGCCAGATGTCTAATAGACATTTATTAGAATGCATGTAAGATTGCTTCTGAGACGTTTATCAGATTACAAGGCAGATCTTTAGCAGACGTCTTACATATGTAATTGTGCTGTCTGGGTAGTTGAGATGCAGATAAAATTAACTTTTATTGCTGTCTAAATATAATTGTATAAATTAATATGTATATTAATATGGAGTGTAAATGGCTAATAAGCCTACAAACTAATAAGCCTATAAGTCTCTGCAGCCATATAGTGGTAATTTGATGTCCTTTTTATTTTTAAATAAGTGTTTGCTTTCCTACAAAAATAAACTTTTAGTTTTTATAAATGGAGGCAAAACGTGAAGGATGAACAAATAATGTCATCACATTAAAAATTACTTTCAAATTAGGTAGGCTAATATTTAAAGCTTTGAAGTGGTGGGAAAAGTTGTGTGAAGCATTTAAAAACACTCGAAAACATTAAGACCATTTCTGCCACAAGTTCCTGTAGTTATGTTAAATCCATGGTGAATGGTGGAGACTTGTGTTTATTGAACAATGTTTTCCTGGTTTCCACATCAGTGGTGTTTGTTCTGATGTCTGTAGTTTTAACAGAATTCTGCGCTGAAATTGAATGCTTCTCACAAGATTTGACAGAGATGTATTGATTCTGCAGCGAATTCAACTGCTTTCTTCACTGTATCTCCCCAGATAGCACACATACGTCTGCAAGATGTCTGTTAAAGATCTCTTGATCTGGAAAGCATCTGCTGTCTACAAACGTCTGGCAGATGTCTTTCAGATGTCAGTTTTACATACATTTTAAATCATAAACATCTTAAAGACATCTAATAGACATCTATCTAAAAGGAAACGTCCTATAGATGTATTACAGATGAGCAAACACTCTAAAAAATATGTCTTGCAGATGTAAATGCAGACATAAAATATACATCTCCGAGATGTACGTGTGCTATCAGGGTCCCGGCGCGGTGTCACGTGATCGAGTGCAGCCCGCGGCTCCGAGCAGATAAACGGTCTGTAGCCCAAACGAGTAGCGCGGATTCGTTCCGCTTTCGTTTGGTTTTTCCAATGTTGCTCTTGTAAATCGGGCATGATGAGAATGCAGGCTGTTCATTCCATTTTTGGAACTAAGAAACAACCATTCTGTGACTGAATGCACGTTGCGATGATGTCATGGTATGCGTCTAAGCCCAAAATCTGCGGAAATTGTGCGGCAATCATGAAAATTTGTGAGCTTTTGCGAAAATTGCGGCGATTGTTTGATTTTGCAATAAATTCAGCGATCGCAGAATTGCTAAATCCTGGAGGGACTGGATAATATACCATAGCCTATGTATAGTCTATTTTTATTTAGATATATAAATAAAATGTAGTTTGTGTGTGTGTGTGTGTGTGTGTGTGTGTGTGTGTGTGTGTGTACACTGCCGTTAAAAATATATTTCATGTAATTTATTTCAGTGATGCAAATCAGAATTTTTTCATCAGCCTTTACGCCACCGAATTTGACTCTTCTTGCTCTTGTACCAACAAATACATACAAAATTATGTCAAAATACCTTGGAGAATATCCTCGAAAAAACTATCGGTTATGTCTTGAAAAAGAAATCGGATGTGCCTCCTTAAATTGGATGCATTGTCTCTTAAAGGGACCACGCCTAATTTACTAGCTGCTGTCGGTGCCCTTAATGTTAATCCAAGAAAATTAAAGAAAGAAAATCACTCACTGCTCTTGACTGACTTACTTTGTAGTTTTAACAAGAATGAATCCACAGTCAAACCAAAAATGATTCAGACACCAGATATATTGTATTTATTTTTTTGCTAGTGGGTGCAGGATACTAGTTAATTTATGTAAGTGAGTATAGCAAAATAAAGTAAACTGACATAATATACCCAAAACATCTTCATGCACCAGTAAACTTGATAAAACATTTGGCACCAAAAATTATTCAGACACTTTGACCTGACCATGTTTTGCTTAAGTGTTTTTTCTTTAATTGCTAATGTGACATTTTTACAACCACCAACTGAACAAAATTAAGCATTGCTTGGTAATTGGTCAACAAAGTATTGATAGTTGTGTAAATATTGTCATACCAACAGTTGTCTGAACTTTTGGTTGATTTTAATACATTATATACCTTTCTATCAATGTTATGACATTATCCAGATGAATTTGTCCTGTCAGTTTAACTCTGAGTTCTTGTCATATTTTCTTACCATTTTCTATACTATAGTGAATAAACTGTTATAATGTGAGAAATGTTGAAGGTGTCTGAATAAATTTAGGTTTGACTGTATATTTAATTTTTACAGTGAAGATTATGCTGTGCCATTTTATATTAGATTATTCAGTGTATGTGCACCTATAAACTTAAATTCAAACATTGTGCAAATAGCACAAATAAATAAATAGAATGAACATACAAATTAAACAATTTCAAACAGGACCCACTGGTATAACCTGCACCGGGGCCCCGCAAACCCCATCTAGGGCCCTGACAGACAGACAGGTTTTTATGCATAGTTAATAGATTACATTTTTAGGTTACTTTGACCATCGCCCACTATAGATCAACTACATAATCTATAAAAGTGAGAATCAAGATATTTTATGATAAAGTTAATGCGTTTGGAAATGTAAAAAAAATAAAATACCTTAAGTACATAGGTGCTATTATGGCAGCTGTGTGTCACATGATGACGTGCCCCCTCAAAAATAATGAGTGCATGACGCACCTGGTGTCTAGGCAAAGGAATTAATCCTGGAACAGGTCGCACGCCGCTGTGCTCAACGCTCTTGATGTTCTTAAACTTTCTGTTTAGTCACTCTCCGAGTGAGAAACGCTTCAGAGAGTCAGCGCGTGCAGCAGGGAACTGAACTAATCATTCAAACCGATTCGCGAACCAAATCACTGTGAAAACTCCTTGCTTTTTAGACATAGGATCTATGGTGTCAATGATAACTGACAGCTTCTTTGAGTCTAACTTTCCTGCCCACATTAAGGAGTGTCTGAAACCATGTAGTTGGCTGCGGCTAATGGCTGCTAACAGGTTGGACATTCCCTATTGTGGCTATTTGGATCTAGAAGTTGAAGTTTTGGGTAAAGCATTCCCAAAATGGGAGTGTTAATTATGAAAGATCCATTAGATGCTGTTTACTTTAAACAGTAAGTGTTTACTTTATTTTGCTATACTCACTTACATAAACGAACTAGTATCCTGCACCCACTAGCAAAACAAATATAAAAAATATATCTGGTGTCTGAATCATTTTTGGTTTGAGCTTGTGGTTCCAGGTCTTTTGGGTATAACTATCTTGAATTGTTGTCATCAAGAACTTTTTTGTGAGCATGAAGATAGGCTTTTCTCCTATCCTACAGTGAATCAAGCAGGGAAGGTCTGGGATCTGGCTCTCATGGAGTGCTAAAGTTTAGATCTCACTGCTGAGACTGGGTTAGTGGAGAGGGCAGTTGTAAGAGCAGGATTGTCTGTACGAGTTCCAGCTGGCATGCTTCAATGGGTTCCCACAAATTGCTGCCAAGGTATGGCCCATGTTATTACTTCTGTGTTCTTGGAGCCCCAAGTAGGCGAGGAAGCTGTACTACCTGCCAATATTCATATTTCGAAGTGTCTTTTACCGGTAGAACAGGGTGTAGTGTACATACATGTGGTACATTTGGGAGGGAAAGATCAGTGGCTTAGGCCAAAAAACTTTCACGGCCAGTTATATATGGTCAGTTTTCAGTCAGCATTGGACACTGAATTGAGGGAGACTGTGGATGATTGGGAACTGTAATCAAGTTACAGAAGCAGGCAGTGGGCTATCATTAGATCTTACTGAGGCTAGAGCCCTGCATTTCAGCCCGGGCCCGATGGGCCTCGACATATTTACACCTCTAGGGCTGGGCTTCGGGTCAATTTCAGCTGAAGAGATCTGTGTTCAAATGCACGCAAGAGGCTAAAGCTTGCCGCAAAGCCCTAGCAAAAGCAATTACCATGGTTGTGTCCGGGGGAAATAGTAAGCAGATATTTGAATTATATACTAATAAAGTGTTTTCTGAGTCTGTTTCCCAAGGATGAAGTTTCCGATCCTGACTCGCCGTCTCCTCATCAGAAGCGCCTTTAGAGAGAAATAAGTCTTTATGGATTATGATTACAATGAAAGAGTTTTTGTTTTCTGTTTGCTTTATTTTGTTAAGTAGTAATTTAAAGCCTTTTATATATATATTTATCATGTCTGTGAGGCATGTATTCACTGAGTTTCGGTTCATTTTTGTGAAGCACTCCTGTTCAAGATGAGACGGCAGGAAGCACATCATATTTGTTTTCTTTATTTTATAAAAGCACAACGTTTTGTTGACATTATGAGTGCACACAAATAAAAGTAGACCCTTTACAGTTTTGAATGATGCATTACTCTTACCTTTATGAGCAAAAATCATGGCATATCCACTGAAAAAAATGCAAATGATAGCTTCCACTCTCCACACAAGCTATTGGAAACAGCGTATATTTATCTAGGTTTAACGTTTAAACATTGTTATATGCTTGAACTGTTTTATATCTATAGATTTTGTTATAGGTAAGTCGTGATGATTTGAGAAGGCTAAATTGATCAAACATAGACTATGATCAGTGTACAAAATTCCCCTTCTCACGCATGCGTGAGTCGAACTTGTCCAGACTTGTCTGGTGCGCATAAAGTTTTCAGTTCGGCAGCGCATCCAGCATAGAAGAGTAATATGGAATTTCCTGGCTTTGTTGATTAATTTAAAATCTATTTTTTCTCTTGTGTGGTATTGCTGTGCGTTACTAACTCCGTAAGTAACAATATTTGTTATCATTGTAGATGTGTTTCAGAGTGTGTCATACCGTAATTCAGTTTAATTTACCTCAGGAAAATTATTGCATCAGTATAAATACAGTAGCTGTATGCTCACGTATTTGACGAATCATTCCGTTGTTTGCAATCAAAGATGCTTATTCGTTCGTATGAGAGCATTGCTTGTCATGTGGGTTGATGTAAATATTTATCCAATCTCCAATCAGCATTTATAATAACGATTAGAAAGGGCACATGGGAGCGCTATAACAGCGCACACACCAGTGTAATATGACAACACTTGCCTGCAGCAGCCCAGATCTGTTTAATAGTGCTCATATGAATATGTTTTGTTAGTCATATTTACTATTTCCTCAGACAAATATATAGTTCTCTATGGAGTTCTTATAGAATATAGATTTATCTTTGTTTATTTGTCATTTTATAATATCCCATGTATATTTAACAGATTGAATTTGTTCTCTGACAGAAACCACCTTTTTGTGCATATCCACACAAACCAATAAAAATTGAGATTGGACATGTTCACTCTGGAGTAGCTGCAGTTCTTTCTAATTGAAGAATTAGTCCCACTGAGTTCCAACCAAACCAACTGAGCAAAGAATATCCCACAAATTGGTCCTTCGAGATGGATCGGGACATCAGCTACGCTATAGCTACATACAGATATTATTACAAGGGAGAACAAGTTACAAATCCTCGTCCAAGTCGTACCCGGTGGGTGCCCACCTACTTGGAGGATTATGTGCTTGATTATCCACCTCTGAGGCATGGTCAGCCTTCACCAGCAGATGGCACTCAAGGAATACCTTAAGTAAGCCAGGACCTTTATAAAGGCTATATTACTCCTGCTCACAGGGACAGAGACTTTGAAAGTGAAAAGCTGCACCACTTGGAGGCACGGTGGAGCGATTTAAGCAGTGAAATGAGAGAGCTTCAAATCAGAATGGACAGTGCTAGACAAGCACACTTCGCAACTAAATCTTTTAACGGTCCCACGTTGTCGCTGCAAAACCAAAGGTGGCCGTGCTTTTTCAGCTGCAGCCCCGAAACTTTGGAATAGTCTGCCTGTAAATGTGAGACTCGCTCCTTCACTAGCTAGTTTTAAGTCTGCTCTTAAATCTTATTTGTTCTCCCTGGCTTTTGAATAATGCCGCTTGAGGCTCTGTTGCCAACTTGGCTTAGAATCTATTTATTTTTTATTTTTTTATTTTTTTTAACTGTTTTTGCTGTATTGTATTTGTTGTACAGCACTTTGGTGCAACTCTGTTGTTTTTAAACGTGCTATAGAAATAAACTTTTACTTGACTTGACTAAATCTCCTGTTTATGAACATTATCAGAGCCTTCATCAAATTGAACTCAGTAACACTGGTTTAGGACCCTCCGTGAGTGTAGCCTTGTCTCCACACTATGAGGAAACACTCTATCATGAGCCCCCAATACAACATCGCCCACAATAAAGCATGCAGCCATCCAATATAGCTTGCATAGCCTCTCTGCCAGAGCCACAGCATCAAAGACTGCTTCCTGAACTCCGACGGTCGGACTCATGGCCCCCCACAGCTGCTCGGCCAGCCTATTATCAGGTACAGCCACAGCATCAGCCAAGCCCGATGCAGCCTGCAGCAGTCCGCATGCAGACACCTTATCAATCAGCTAATGTACCGCCTGCACCTTCTTATGTGCTGCTCCAACGTCAGCCAGTTGCTGCACAGTACCAGCAGACAGTGCCAGTTCTGGTTCAGCCTGTGCCAGTGCAACCAACAATGCATCCTCATCACCCTTATCAACCACTACCTCCTCCTCCTTGGCCTGGACCACAATCACAGCATTATAATCCCACAAACACTGTGACGCCTGGACTTATGGAGATGGCCATTGCTTCTTCCTATGGCATACCCAAACCAAGGCTGGCAGTATTTTCCTCAGGGAAAGAGAGTGATTTCCTGATGCTCAAGAAAGGGCTGGACAGCATCCTTGGCCCACACAGACATCTTACAGAGGACTATAAGTATCAAGTGCTCCTGGATCATCTACACCTGCCTGCTGCTTACCAGGTAGCTAAGAGGTATGTCAACAGCCCAAATCCTTATACCTGTGCCATGCATGCTCTTGAACAGAGATACGGTCAACCAAGACAGTTAATTCAGAGTGAGCTGAGAGCTCCTTAATGCACCAGCTATTCGACCAGGTGATGCACAGGGATTTGAGGACTTTGCAGCAGCTGTTAACACACTGGTGGGCATGTTGAACACGATGGAAGGGCCTTCTAGATACGAACTGCAGTGTGGTTCCCATGTTGACACTTTACTGACCAAACTGCCTGTCAGCTACAGAGACTTCTTCATAGAATACTGTCTCAACCAGCAGATTATCGTTAGCGGCAGTTCCAGAACTTACACATTGCCAGAATTTACTAAGTGGCTGGAAAGGAAGTCTCAGGCCATTCAGATATCTCGACGAGTAACAGGGCCAGTGCATACAGAATCCTTTCGGCGAGAACAGAAGTCTTTCCTTACTCTAAAATCAAGTCAGCCACAATTCTCAATAGCAGTAAACAACATAAAGCTATCAATTTGCCCTATAGCACCTCCACAGACTCTAAAATGGCCGCTACACCTAAAAAGTGGGATCGCTTTAAGCATTTTTGTCCCTTCTGCAACAACCATGAACAATATCTCAATGCTTGTGCAGCTTTTCTCAAGTTGAACCACATTCAATGAGGAAGCTGTATAAAAGAGCACAATAAGTGCTGGAGGTGTGGACGAGGTCACAAAGCAGACAGCTGTACTCTTAAGAAAGCTTGTTCTACATGTGGGGGACTCCACCTGCCCATTCTGCATGAAGTTGCAGTTGCTGTGGAGAATCAGAGCATACTGGTGGTGAGCACAACCAATTCTCAAGTTTACTTGGATCAAGCCAGTCACTCAGGCAGAGTCAAGGTTCAAGGTTCAAGGTTTCTTTATTTGTCACATAACAAATTATACAGAGTATAATCAGAAGTGAAATGCAAACAGAATTGAAGAAAAATACAGCATAACATGAGGAAGGTGAGGAGAAAAAAAATAACCCCTAGACTATGCTCCTTGGGGAGTACAGTGTGAGAACAGGAAAAACACCTCAGCACAAAAGCACATACACCATAGACACACGACTTTGCAACAGGGGAAGTAATCCAGCTCCGGCAAGCAGCCATTCCCGGCGCTGGTCACAGACCCGCTTGTCAGGCTGGAGGATCAAAGCGACGGAGGCGAGGGAACACGAGCGTCTCACTGCAGTGCTCTTCCCAGGGTTGATTTCCAGCAGCAGCCTTGGCCGAGGCCAGTGCTGGTACAGGGGAGCAAAAAAGATAAGATTGCGATTGTTTAGTCTTGGGGCGAGTAACCGCATTACAATTCCACGGCTACTCTCTTTGTCCATTCTGGTCTCCAACACCATAAATTTTCCTTTGCAAAGCCGTGAGCTTCTCCATGATGGAATCCATATTGCGGTTAATAGTCTCAGTCTCAATGCTGACCGCTCTTTCCACTGCTTCAATCATGACGGGCAGCCTTGTGAGGCTTTGGACAGCTGTTCCCATTTTCTGAATTCTACGATAACCCAGGGCAAAGCCTAATCAAATCAGCAGAAGACCTGTTATCATCGTTCCGAATAGGTAGATATCTTCAATGTCCTCCACGGAAAGAGCCGCAAGACACACGAACCGCCACCTCTCCCACGCGTCCATCGTGTAGCAAGCTGCGAACGTTCCGTCAGGGCAGTCAGGTTCCCCGAACCCAAGCTTCTCGTCGAGAAGATGGTGTCAATTGCGTTGAGAGACCAGTTGATCAAATCCATAATTTCTCAGTTTGGAGAGCAGTGCAGAGAGAGTCTCTCAATAGATGAGACGAGACAAGAGAGCAAGCAGGGAAAATAAGGGCGAGGACGGGGAGTGAAAATGCGACCGCCTCTGTTGAGAGCCAAAGAAGAAGGGTCATGCTGAAAGTAGTCCCAGTGAGACTTCGCAGTAGCAAACGGTTTCTGGACACTCAGGCAGTGTTGGACGACGGGTCTCAAAAAACAATCATACTACCTGCAACAGTTAAACATCTGCATTTGAAAGGACCTGAGGAAGTGTTGGCTCTTCGAACAATAAGACATGATTGTAACGACAGTTCGTAGATACGGGAAGAAGGAGGCGGGAACCGGCGAACATTTAAGACACTTTAATAATAAAATAAACAAATACAAATGAAAAGCGGCAGCCCCTCACGGACAACTGCCGCACACAAAACACAAACTAAAATCCAGGCCTGGTCCTCTCTCGTCTTCCACTGTCGTCACTCCTCATTTAACCCTTCCGAAGCTCCTCCGTGGGACTCGAGACCGGTGAGTGGCACAGGTGTCGTTCATTACCATTTACTCCACCAGCCTCGCTCCGTTCCCACGGCTCTCGGCCCCACCCTACTCGCCACAATGATCTTGTTCAACTAAGAGGAACCACCATCTCCTTTGAGGTATCAGCTCTGTCACACCTAAACGTAAAACACCAGATTCAGAATGCTTTCACAGCTGCAGATCTTAATCTCGCTGAGCAGTCTTGTCCAGTGGACACGCTGAAGAGGAAATATGGTCACCTCAGGGACATTCCTCTACAAAGCTTCACTAAAGTGCAGCCTCTGTTGCTCATAGGATTAGATTATCCACAGCTGATCACACCAAACTGCCTCATCCGTATGGGTCCGCTTGGTAGCCCTATAGCAGTACATACACTGCTTGGCTGGACAGTTCAAGGACCAGCAACCTTTCTCCAGCAACCCTCAAACGTAAGCTCATGCCTCCACCCCACATTCCTTTCATCTACGCAAGAGTTACGTCACCATGTTGAGCGGTTGTGGCAGCTTGACATACTGCCATCGAGAAATGAGAAAGAATTAGTCAATTCCAGACAAGATAAATCAGCACTTGCCATGTTGGAACAGAAAACGGTACATGTGACAGTTGACGGTATGGATCGCTATGCTACTCCTATGCGAAAGGGAGATGCACCCTAATTTCAGGCATCACCAAACAGTGTCATGGCTCTTTTAAGGGCCACAGAACGCCGCCTGATTAAGGACATTAACCTGGCAAGTGTGTATAACAAGGAGATACACAAACTAGAGGATGCAGGTTATGCAGTTAGAATAACCAGTACAGAAGCAGCCAATACCAGTGAGTCATGGTTTGTTCCTCACCACATTGTGCACCACAATGGCAAAGCCCGAGTAGTGTTTAACTGCTCTTTCAGCCACTAGCAGACAAACCTGAATGACAATCTACGGCCCGGTCCCACTCTTGGCCCACCATTGCTGGGAGTCCTGCTTAGGTTCAGACAGTATGCCGTTGCCATAAGTGGAGACATACGAGCCATGTTTCACCAAATCAGAACGCTACCTGAAGACCAGCCACTGCTCCGCTTCCTCTGGAGGGACATGGAAAGAGATCGGACCCCCGACATCTATAAATGGTGAGTATTACCATTTGGGACCACTTGTAGTCCATGCTGTGCCACATATGCTCTCCAGAGGCATGTCAGGGACAACACTGAGGGCAATGAAGAGGTAGTTGAGACTATCAAGCAGTCTTTCTATGTGGACAACTGCTTACAGTCACTTCAGTGTCAGCATCAGGCTAAGAAACTCATTAACAAAATGAGAGCATTGTTGACGACTGGTGGTTTTGACATAAGGCAATGGGCTAGCAATGTCCCAGATGTGATTGCTCATCTACCCACCGAAGCGAAATCAGAAAGCTGTGAACTGTGGTTGTCGGCAAATAGAACTGATCTGCAAGAGTCAGCACTTGGCTTGATGTGGAACTGTTCACAAGACACTTTCAGTTACAAACACAGACCTGTCTCTACAAATAGTGAAACCTCAATGAGAACTGTTTATCGCATCCTGGCGAGCCAGTATGATCCACTCGGATACATCATCCCTTTTACTACCAGGGCCAAAATCCTGGTTCAAACATTATGGAAAAGGGTTGAAAGCTGGGATGAACCTCTACCAGCTGACCTCCTCTCAGAAAGGAAGGCATGGGAAAAAGAGCTTCCAAACCTATAAAGAATAACACTACCGAGGTGTTACACACCAGCATGCAACAAAACCTCCACTATCGATATGCATGTTTTCTGTGATGCTTCAGAGAAAGCATATGGCTCTGTGGCATATTTGCGAATAGAAACTGGTGACTACATCCAAGTTGCGTTCATCACGGCGAGGTCACGCGTGGCACCTAAGAAGCAACTCTCCGTGCCACGCCTTGAACTCTGTGCAACATTGTCTGGAGCTCAGCTTGCCAAAACACTGAACTCCGAACTTACCCTTAACATCAGACAGACAGTCATGTGGTCAGACTCAACCACCGTGTTGCACTGGATAAAGTCATGTAACTATAAAGTGTTCATAGGCACATGAATTGCAAAGATTCAAGACCTCATTGGATGAGAAAACTGGAACTACATGGATACAGACAACAACCCTGCTGACGATATAACCCATGGTAAGACCCTCATAGATCTGTATCACAACTGCAGATGGAACCAAGGTCCAGAATTTTTGCATGAATCTCCAGACCACTGGCCAATTCACCCCTCGGTGTCAGTAGAAGTCTCAGAAGAACTCCGCAAATCATAATTTTGCGGTAATGTCTCAATCAGTCATGCCTCTTCACCTAATATAGATGACTGCAAATCATGGAATGACTTCATCGTGACCACATTCCGGTCTCTGCATGGGGCGGCAGCACCCCCTATGTATGCCACGGAACGAATAGAGACTGAAATGGCTGTCCTCAAACGTGCACAGGCTGAACGTTTTCCTGGTGAAGTCCATGCCCTTCAATCCGACAAACCTGTGCATCCAAGCAATCGATTAATGTCCCTTGCTCCATCATTAGACCCTAATCTAGACCTGATTCTTAGAGGCCGCCAGATGGTCAAAAAGCACCAGACACAATGTGTTGAATGTAGGAAATGGCGTGGTAAACCTATTGTACCTAAAATGGCGGACATGCCTGCTTCTTGTTTGAGGATTAATCAGCCTCCATTCTGGTCGACAGGGATGGACTGTTTTGGTCCCTACATTATCAAAATAGACAGACGGCTAGAAAAGAGATGGGGCATCATATTTAAATGTCTCACTACAAGGTGTGTACATCTCGACTTGTTGTGCGGCATGGATGCAGATTCCTTTTTATTAGCCCTCAGACGCTTCATAGCAAGGAGAGGAGCTTTGAACTCATCTGTGACAGAGGCATCAACTTCAGAGGGGGAGAGGGTGAGCTCTCTGAAGCCTTTGTGGAAATGGAACCATCCCTCCAAGAGCAAAAAAATTCCTTCAGACCAAACCCAACTTCCCTCAGAGTTGTTCTGAAAGATCATACCGTCTCTGAGGAAGTCCTTAGCACAGTGTTGATCGAGGTGGAATGCATTTTGAATTCGAAGCCTCTGGGCTATGTATCATCTGACATGGCAGATCCGGACCCTATTAACCCCAATTTGCTGCTTGGGTGGCGGGACTCTTCCCTGCCTCAGGTTGTCTATGGACCTAGTAATCTGCTTGGACGACGTCGCTACAGACACAGCCAAGTTATCGCCGATCACTTCTGGACCCAGTTCCTCAGAAACTACCTTCCCAGTCTTCAACTTCGATAGAAATGGCAGAACATCACACCAAACCTTGCAGTCGTTCAAGTTGTATTGATTGCGGATCCCCAGCTTCCCAGAGCCCAATGGCCAGTTGGTAAGGTAACCAAAACCCTTCCAAGTGATGACGGTGCAATCAGAGCTGCTGAGGTGGACATTAAGGGCAACACATATATCCGCCCAGTAGCTAAACTGATTGTGCTACCAGAAATGCCTGAAGATTAGTTTCTAGCACCAGTCGTTAAGCTGGGACAATTTGTGGACTTACAAATTTCCTGTGTAAATTTGTGGGGCGGCTGTACAAAATTCCCCGCCTCACGCATGCGTGAGTCGAACGTGTCCAGACTTGTCTGGTACGCATAAAGTTTTCAGTTTGGCAGCGCATCCAGCATAGAAGAGTAATACGGAATTTCCTGGCTTTGTTGATTCATTTAAAATCTATTTTTTTCTCTAGTGTGGTATTGCTGTGCATTACTAACTCCGTAAGTAACAATATTTGTTATCATTGTAGATGTGTTTCAGAGTGTGTCATACCGTAATTCAGTTTAATTTACCTCAGGAAAATTATTGCATCAGTATAAATACAGTAGCTGTATGCTTACGTATTTGACGAATCATTCTGTTGATTGCAATTAAAGATGCTTATTCGTTCGTATGAGAGCATTGCTTGTCATGTGGGTTGATGTAAATATTTATCCAAATCTCCAATCGGCATTTATAAAAACGATTAGAAAGGGCACACGGGAGCGCTATAACAGCGCACACACCAGTGTAATATGACAACACTTGCCAACAGCAGTGCAGATCTGTTTAATACAGCTGCATTTAGTGCTCATATGAATATAAGTTTTGTTAGTCATATATACTATTTCCTCAGACAAATATTTACAGTGCTCAGCGTAAATGAGTACACCCCCTTTGACAAAAGTATCATTTTAAACAATATCTCAATGAACACAAAAACATTTTCCAAAATGTTGACAAGACTAAGTTTTATATAACATCTGTTTAACTTATAACATGAAAGTAAGGTTAATAATATAACTTAGAGAACAACATTTTTAGTTTTACTCAAATTAGGGTGATGCAAAAATGAGTACACCCCACTGAAAGTATCTGGAGCAAAGCAAAATTTTAGACTACAAATGTCTAGTTTAACAAGAATTCAACCATAGGTGAGTCTAATTATTCATTACACAGGTGACAGTTGACTATAAAAGGGTGTTACTTAAAGAAAACCCCTTTCCATTTCATGCTGTCAGCAATGGCACTACATGGAAGAGAATTGTCACAAGACCTGAATACTGAATTCAGTCAGAATACTGTAGCAAAAGTGGTACAAACATTTAAAAAGATAGAACTGCAACCATCTCACAGAGACGTCCAGGTCGTCCACGGAAGTTAACACCTCGTCAGGAGTGTCTTCTGATGAGAAGGGTTGAAGAAAATCCACATGCACATCCACACTTCAGTTGTCTAAAGAAGTAGAAAGCCAAACTGGGGTGACTATTTCCCATGACACATGTAGAGAAAGGTGATGGAAGAACAGCACATCTTTGGGGAATTTGGTTACTTTCAGGTACCATGTCATAAATACTGTAAGGCCCGGCTCGATCGACCCAATGACGGCAGTCGTTCAGCGGGTGAAGGCCTTTTGCGTATTACTGTCTTTCCTTTTTCACGACACAACAAGATTAAATGGAACACTTTTTCTTATATATTTTATCTCGTTATTTCATCTGACTCCATAAATGAAAAGGTTTTAATGATATCTGTGCATCATTAAAATATGAACGAAGGATTGATTATTCTTTTCAGCTCTTTTTAATACTTTATCCGCTCAGATGTAGGGAAACTATATCGCTTAGAGACCCTGTTTTTCACAGGTCTCACGGACACAATCTCGTCAGGCCCGGTCATCAATCAGAGGTAAATTATGGTTATGTATCTAAGATTTGCCGTTAATTCACACGTACACAATCAGAGACATCGAATAACCCCCTTGGAGCCCTCTCAGAACTTTAGTTCAATCGTTTACTTCAGTAAAGGTTTCTTGGCCACTATTAGATATGTTAGCAGATCAATGTACCACTTGTAATAGCTTTGGATTGGTCAAATACTTGTTTAAAGTAACATTAAATCAAAAGTCAGAGGTATAGGCGGAATCTAAACGGAATTATTTACCCGCCTCTGCATCCAAGTAGACTTGAATTGATGCCGGATATTAGCCGTCGCTAAAACTGATGCAGGCTTGCAGAAATATACGGATCCACTAATCTGTTAGGGAGAAAGCAATCTTAGAGGCAGTCAGAATAGAATCAAACGTTACAATTTATTGACCAGGTAATCGAAGCAATAATTCAGAACTCCAATGTTACAAGAATAGAATCATCAGTTAACCATAACATAACAATAATTCAGGAATTGAAGAATTTGTAGAAATTACTACCTGGCAATGAAAATTACACACAGCGATTGTGTGGGCAGTCAACCTACAGACGCCTAGAACTTTGTGTCACGTTTCCTTATAAACCCAGATAATTCAATAAGCCCACCAAATGGTGGTATCTTGTTATTATAATTAGACTTTATAATTTGCAACCAAATGGCTTCTTGGTATCCTGTGGCAGAGAATACTTATTTACATACAGGAGGTGGTTTGAATAGAAGATCAGGGGGAGGGCACACCTTTAAGTTGTACACTACATTTCTCATACTTTAGAACTTCTTTTATCTTTTCATTATGATTGGGAGAATGAGACCATTTTACCAGGCGCACTGAGACATTTCAAATGATATCAAACATGTATAGTTACTTTTTTGTACATACATTACATTGCATGGGTTTACAGTGTGTTCTAGGTGAGGAGGAGAGGGGGAGCAAGGGAAGATGATGAGACCGTAAGTACAGGGTGTGAACTACACTGTGTGTTGCGTCTCGGATGCTGCTGTTACATATGCAAGAGATAGTTTTTGTTGATTCTCAGGAGGGCCTTTTGTCCTCTCGAGGGGGGGGGGGGCCCAGACATACTGGCACCAGGCTTACAATACCAACCAACTAAAGTCTGGATCTAAAGCCCCTCCCCCTCATCCAGCACAAAATCGCGAGCTTTTTCATCAGACAGACAAATGAACGCGATCTACATAGAGGATTCCTGACATTCATTTAACTCATGGCTATTGAAACCATCTACACAAGAAACATATGGATATTAATGTTTTACTCTTTCTCTCATATACTTGTGTGAATGTGAATTATTTAGGAAATGTGGGATGATTTTTAATCCGTGCCTTAAACTGTGTAATATGGGTAGTGTGTGTGCCAAATGCAATGTTTAGTCTCTAAAAGAAGCTGGCGTCGCAAGTAATAAGTGGTGTTGATGACCGTTAAACTTTAGCATCATGTATGATTACACACATATAAAAGATCTGTAAGGATATCTTTCACGGAATGAATGAAATATCAGATGATGTAAGCATGGCCCCAGAAACCATGGACATGTGCGGGGCTCCGCCCCATACGGACACTCTGATTCGACCAGCCGCCTGTGGGTGGGTCCAAAATCCAAAAAGTTTAAAATGAGGCGTGACTGCGTTGTGCTCTCTCTCTTGCTTCTTGCTTCTCCCTTCCATCGCTCGCAAGGACGACCTGGAAGCCGGTCCGCTGGACTCTCGCCTTAACACCGACTGAAACCAACTATCCAAAGAGTCCAAGACTGTGCAAAAGCCGTAACATCGCAGAACCACCATCAAACAGCCCTGTGCTCCCACACGGCTTCCCCCGTGACGTCACGCAACCGCAGCAGAGCTTTCAAAGATACCACGTGCTTCCAAACACAGCCACCGGAGAAACACGAACCAACCCACGTTGCACCCGAGACAAAAGAATCAGACATTTCCGTGAAGCAACACGTGGACGAATAAGATAGCCCGACCTGCTTAACCAACAAAAGCAAGTATCTCAAACTAAGTTTGTATCCTGACTGAACTGGTAAATCGATCTGAACGCAGTAACAAAGCATAAGCATTTGTTCGTGATCTTTCCTGTTGGTTTAAGTTCAAAATAGCTAAGAGGGCTATTTTAACTTTCTGAGGTTACCGCAAAAACCCATCTATGTATGTGTGTGTTTTATTAGTTAGTCCCTGTATGTTAGAATAGCAGTATAGTAAATAAACCGTGTTTCATTTTATAAAGAATTGTCTCTGGGATGTGATTTTCAAGTATTTTATCCTTCTTGCCACAAAGATAACGTTACCTAGCTCGAATTTGAGAGATTATTAATCTCGTTTATTGTTCGGTGGCCACGAGGCAAGAGAAACGAGATTTAATAAAGATATACTGATGTTAGTGATCGCTGGACGAGCACTTAATAAAGTATAAATCATAAGTTAAAGATTAATATTACTTTAATCAAAGCAATATTTAATCTTTAATAAATAATTCCCGGAGCTGAAACAATAGATCCTTTTAATAATTGCATTACATAATGGTGGAGAATACGGGCATTAAAGATTAATTTGAAAATCAGTAAACATCCATCAGAGACAATAAAGGTATTTCTCATATTTTGTCCGGAAAAATAGAGTAAATACAGAGAAACAAGCGGTTATTTGTGATATTGCATTCTTGTTTTTTAAAACACAGTGCGTTTTGAATGAAGGAGAGTGTAACTGTTAACTCGAGTTTGTTGAGAAGAAATGAAACTGCAGTAAATAAAGTCGCTTTAAAAGCGCACGAGGGGCGAATGGGCGTGTTCCTCGTTGCCCCTCTCTTAAGGCCTCCGTGGTAATGGGTTGTGAGTGCGTGTTCCACTGCAAGCCTAACCACGTTATGCTCCCGGCTGTAGGGTATTAAAGTAGCTAATTAATTAATTCTCAGCCATTATTTAATTTCACACGAGTTAAATCCAGATCGCGGCGCTCAGACAAAGGAGTAGCCCATGCGGTTTGAGAAGGGAGACAGTTGCGATCGATTGAATTGTTTTATATGTGTGCTGTGTCTGAACAGACAAATATCAGCATAATAGGTCCGCCGAGGCCTTTGATTTATAATTAATCCGTAGATTAATTTATCTCGCCCTAAACAAGTGAGATTGTATTTGCTGTGAAAAGTTTCAAATCAGAATAGGGCCTGTTGATTTTGAAGCGTGGAGCACCTTTACAGGTTACATGCACTGTGTGAGTCACCATAGCGACCTGTGTGAGTCACCATAAGCGGTGAGCTCAGCCAGGAAGTCTTCAGAAGCCAGTTCCGGAGCATTTGCTAGTGTAGGCTTAGCCACAGCGCCACGTTGAGTTATTGTAAGTGAATAGCATTAGCGCGATATAAGCTAACTGAAACAAAGAAGCTTTAGCATCGTAGCAAATGCAATGCTGTTAGCGTTACAGTTAGCGAGTAGCACGTAGCATTTAGAGAGTTTGAATATGAGTTAAATGCAGAGTGTGGACATGTGAATCACAGCTGTCAATTCTCTCTCTCTCTCTCTCTCTCTCGCTATTTATCTCCCTTTTTGAAAAGACTAACAAGTTTCAATATACTTTTGATTAAAGTCTTTTACCTTTTGTGGGTACCAGCTTAATAACTGGTGGGTTATTAGAAAATAATTCAGTATTACCTCATTACCTTGATAATATGGTGATTTCATTCAATTATAACCGCTTTTCTGATTTTAAACACATCAGTGGATAAGTTGCTATTGTTAGGAATTTTTAATTGTTAACTGAATGTCATAATTAATTACAAATTTGAAATTAATTTCATTTTATAAGATAATTTCAGTTCCTTCCAAATAGCATCAGTATCCATTGATTAATCGTAAGCGCGCTTATAATTTGACAACTACAGTAAAACCTTAATTATTATCAAGAGGGCCAGAAATGTTTAATTTCGTTTACAAGTAATTAGGATACAGATTAATTTGGTTTAATGTTAATGACACAATGAGGAATGAGTAAGTTGGACATTATTTAATTACTATTATAGGAATCCGAAACTAGTGATTTGGAAGCTGTAATTTAATTTCATAATTATGAATTTGAAAATTCTAATTACATTTAATAATTAATCACACTTCCTGTTTACATATTGCAACAATATTGGTTTATCAACTCAATTGTAGATTGCTCTTGTAATTATAATCCTAATCGATCCTATCAATTTTAATGATAACATCATTACATTTTAATTAGAAACCACAAATTCTAATTTTTAATTCTAATTTCAGGCTCAACACAAGTCTGGCTCTACCTGTAGGCCATACTTCATCTCCTTAGGTGATCTGATTAACTCAGCTAAAATGTAATAAGGTCCTCTTTACTTAGGCCTGAGAGTAGATAGTGCTCCCCCTAGTGTTGTGTTGGTGAAGTGACAGTGACACCACTTAATCAATGTCACTTCTCACCAAGCTTGGGGTATAAAAACGTTAACCTTCTAATTAGAAAACCCCAAAAGGGATATTAAGGTTTCCTCAACTTAGGTCAATTTGTTTTATCCTGTAAACAGCAAAACCAACCCCCTAAGTGTATCGACTTAACAGCGCCACCACGCTGCCAACCTTATTATTAGTTTTAAACCTTGGGAGAAAACTCTCACTTTTCCTCTCCTCTTCTCTCTATCCCTGTTGCTATCTTCTAATTTGACTACTGTTTGCTTAAGACTTTGCCAGTGGGAAGATCACGAAATGTCACAATTGAACAGGTATTTGGAAACTTGAGAACTACGTTCAAAACTGTTTGCTATTTACCTTCCTCTATTGAGAAATCCTACCCCTCCAAGTTAAAGCAGGTGCATTAGAAGATAGACATCGGCAAAAATTTTAAACACGCACGAGAGACACGCTAAGCAGCGTTGCGGTGTAAAATTTTGCCATTAAGGGACCAGTACTGTCATTGCTATTGTTTTCCTCCATCAAGGAGGAAATTTCAGATAGCAATCACAGTCCTATCTCAAAAGAGAAAATTTCGCCTACAATCCTCTGATTAGAAGCGTCCTTCTAAATCAGACTTAACAAAAGCGAAAAGAAGAAAATCTGCTATTAAAAGAGAGATTTGGTTATTGTTATTGTCCTTGTGTACTCATTCTGTTAGTGTGCTTTACTTTCTCTTTTTCCCAGCTGTGCTGCCTTTACGTGCGCCCAATAATTTATACGCATAAGCTACAAATTACAAGCACCCCACCAGAGGATCACAGACACAGAGAACCACACTCAAACACTATCACACACTACACTTTGCACATTTACACCCCTGTTTGTTTTGCTTTGTTCTGTTTTCTTTTGCTTTGTTTCCCATTCAAGGTCTGTGTCAGTTCGGTCCAAGATCTCCCTCACCCGCCAGAGGTGAGGGGAAGGGGTAAGGGGTAGTGTATACGTGTTAGTGTTTTCACACTAACACGTATTATATGCAGTATATATATATATATATATATATATATATATCAGACGCGATTTCTTTAAGACTGCAAGGGAAGCTCAGCTTCCCCTATAATTGTCAAAAAATGAATGGTCAAATATATGTACTATTATGTTAACATTTTATTGACTAAAAATGCGTTAAACACGTTCATCTCGAACGAAAACAATTTCGTTCAGAATCAGCTACTTAGGTCGGCTGACTCGATTTCCTTCTCATTCATTCCCGTAGCGTACAGTGCATTACTCTGTTGAAGCCCAGCGTCCATTGACTTCAATGGGGCTGCTTTAAACAGTTTTTTTCAGTGCTTAGAAACAAGACGGTCATTGGATAATGCTGCGATTATGTCCCGCCCACGGACGCTCAGCGTCTCTGGGATGAATGGAGGAGTGGGCTGGCCCGGACTCCGAGCGTCTGCGTGATGATTGGAGGGTCTGTCGAAAGACTGCATCTCCTTTTGATTGACAGCGATTTTGTACTATAAAAGTCACTGATACTGAAGCTATTTGAGCTCAGTCCCATCGCGGAAGTGTAGTCGAAAGACAAACTGCTGCAACCTATTTCTTGGTATTTGCTTGGTGAAATTGCTAGCCAATTTTCATCATACATTTCACCCAGATTCCTTGTTTCAGTTCAACCTAATTCCCATATTTCGAGTTTAATATCTTTTTTTAGATCGTTTGTTCATTCATTCATTCATTCATACATACAGTAGGCTAGAAAATTTTCTTGAAAAGGAATGTTGGGCAGAATTTAGGTATAAATAAATGGTAAATTTTTATGATGTTGGCCAAAAATGAGCTTCCCCTCTTTGAAAGACCAGCAGCCGCCACTGATATATATATATATATATAATGTGTGTGTATACACATGTGCTCACACAAAACAAAAACAGAAGCACATGGCCTGCAAAACAAATCACCAGCCATGTGCAAAACAGGACACGAACACGCAGCTAATGAGAATACTCATAAGCCACGTGTTCACACAAGACATGACAACATAAAAGCACGCAGCCAAAATAATACACAAGCTGCGTTCCACACAGCACAAGACATAACATTAATGCACACAGCCGATAAAAACACGAACTGCGTGCAACATAAAACACAACACACGTGGACAGAAGAGTGCGCGGCTGAGCGAACTCAAGACTACACACTAACACAACAAGACAGAACATGGAGCGCGAGTGTCCAAACCCCGTCACGAAACTGAATCTCAAGACATGAGTGCCGGGAACTGAACACCTACACTCCAACAAGAAACAAGGCACACAGACGAGAGAGTGCACGGCTCGAACACACTCGAAGCCACGCACTCACATAAAAACGGGACATGACGGGAGTGTCAGAGCTTTGTCACAAAACCCATGAATAACATCAGACCGAGGTAACAGAACCCTGACAGGGTTTGAACCTGCCTTTTGCCCAACTTTTTTCATACCTTTTCAAATCTCATATCACATCAGAACGGCATTTATTTTCAATAAAAATGAAGTAAATAATCAAAAAGGTTAACATTTTTATTGAGTAGGTGTAGAGAGGGCTTTATTGTCCCAATAAGTTGGCATCAATTTAAATTATTAAATTGATGCCAACTTATTGTCCCAATAAGTTGGCATCAATTTAATAATTTAAATTGAAAGTGTAATTTACACTCTCTCTATTCTTATTTACACTTATTGCAAATAACTGCTGCCAAAAAGAAAAGTGGGGAATTGGATCTGACACAAGCCATACTCAAACTCACATTTGCCTGCCTGCACATCACCGAATGTGTCAAGTGGGAGACTGTTTACTACCCATCAAGGCACAACTTTCTCTGCAACCTTCTGTGCATTTTTACTTCTTGCATGTGCTAAAAGCATACTGCTTGCTATATTAAACTGTGAAAAGGTTTTTATTTACGTCTGAGACAAGGAGATGACCCCCCAGTCAATTATACTATATTTTTTATAGTCCTCTACTATTTGTATTATTAGGAGGATTTTCAGCCTCACTATTTATTTGACCATAAATATATCAAGCTGAGTAAATCCTTTAGGGCGATATGTTTGAAGCATCTATCAATCACTTTTTCAGGAGTTGCCACTCATAACCGCTGCTCTCTGCTGAAGCCAATTTGTGCCTGTGTATATTGTATCGATCTCTTCTGCCTGTGGGTCATATTCAATCACAAATAATTTTTGGGTTTGAATCCAGTTATCTGAGTCCTGTAGGGGGTAATCAGTGGGTATATGCTCAAAGGGAAGATAAGACAGATGCAACGGACATTCCTTGATGGAAAGCTTTTCCTGAACACCAAAGAGACCAGTTGTTGTTCACAATATATAAATATTGTTGAGTCCGTTGTGGTCTATTGTCCACAAATACCGTCAGATTTTGAAATCAACCATTTTAGCTTTAAATGTCACTTTTTTGTGTTATTTAGTTTATTGTTTTTTTATTATTAACTTATTGTAAACACAAATATCCAAGAAATATCATATACGTATTATATACAGTATATATATATATATATATATATATATATATAATGTTTGTGTATACACAGTATATACATATTTATATAGACTTACTAGCCACTTTATTAGGTACACCTGTTCAATTGCTGGTAACACAAATTGCTAATCAGCCAATCACATGGCAGCAACTCAATGCATTTAGGCATCTAGATGTGGTGAAGACGACTTGCTGAAGTTCAAACCGAGCAACAGAATGAGGAAGAAAGAGGATTTAAGTGACTTTGAACGTGGAATGGTTGTTGGTGCCAGACGGGCTGATCTGAGTATTTCAAAAACTGCCGATCTATTGGGATTTTCACGCACAACCATCTCTAGGGTTTACAGAGAATGGTCCGAAAAAGAGAAAATGTCCAGTGAGCTGAAGTTGTGTGTACAAAAATGCTTTGTTGATGTAAGAGGTCAGAGGTGAATGGGCAGACTAGTTAGAGATGATAGAGAGGCAACGGTAACCACTCGTTACAACTAAGGTATGCAGAATACCGTATCTGAGAAAATACCAAGAGAAGGAAAACGGGGCAAAGGCGGTGGTAATGTGATGTAATTAATGATGATGATGATCAAATAAACTAGCCTTTAAATGCATGAATGTTTCGCCAATCATGATATTCATGTCTTTAGAGATCCGTATAAATGCATACTCTGCAGTAAAGCCATTCAAACCAGTTACATTTTTGCTGATGATATTCTTTTGTTTTATGACTGAGGTCATTTTGAGTGAAACATAACGTCGTCATCAAACAGTGCCCCCTCAAGGAATAAATAATCAGATAATATAGCTGCCAGGAAAATATATTTACACATTAACATACCTCGTGTCTGTAGTGCACCTTAATTATTTTTGTCAGAAAACAATAATTATTTTATATATATACATTATTTTTCGTTATATTGTTTATAATGCATATATTGAGGAATAGCCAACTAAGAAAGTTGGTGTCTGACTTAAAAAAATGGAGGGAGAAGGTAGTGAATGATCCAGTCCCTCCAGGATTTAGTGATTCTGCGATCGCTGAATTTATCGCAAAATCAAGCAAACGTCGCAATTTTCGCAAAAGTTAGCAAATTTTGGTTATTGGCGTAAAATTTTCGCACATTTTGGGCTTAGATGCGTCCAGTGACGTCATCGCAATGTGCATTCAGTCACAGAACGGTTGTTTCTTAGTTCCAAAAATGGAATGAACAGCCTGTGTTCTCATCATGCCCGATTTAGAAGAGCTACATTGGACAAACGAACCGAATGCTGAACGAATCCACGCTACTCGTATGGGATACACGGCACAGACCGTTTATTTGCTCGGACTGGAGCAGATAACGGGCTGTTCTCAATCACGCGACACCGTTATACACAGCACTGTGAGATACAGTGAAAAAAGCAGTCGAATTCGCAGCAGAATCAATAACGTCTCAGGTTACATATGTAACCATGGTTCCCTGAATAGGGAACGAGACACTGCGTCTCTTAGGGGTCGCTATGGGGAACGCCTTCAGCGTGACTCGTGTCTGAAGCATACAATATAAAAACACCACTTGTTGAGGAGGACACATCATTCGCTTCTTCGTCTGAAGCTTGCGTCTGAAGCATGGCACACAGCCTAGGGGACGCAGTGTCTCGTTCCCTATTCAGGGAACAATGGTTACATATGTAACCTGAGACGTTCCCTTTCATGGGAACTTCGAACTGCGTCCCCTAGAGGTCGCTATGGAGAACGTTATACCCACGCCGCCATGCTGAGGGGAGTGCAAGCCAATGTCGCGCAAAGGCGAGCACTAAGCCAACTCTACCAGGCTAAGGGAGTTGCCCCTGGGACGGCTGATGCTGTCAGTGACATTACCCTTTGGCCAAAGCCGAACTGCATACCGGCAAAGGGAGTGGGGCCCAAGGCACAAACCTGGGCTTGACCAGCTCAAATAAGGGCTAGAGGTCTGCACGGGCTCAAAACTGAAGCCCGAACCCGGCCCGTACCCGAGATCATCTGACCCGACCCGACCCGAGTGGCACAGTTAAATTTATAGCCCGAACCCGACCCGAAACCCCCCCCCCCCCCCCCCACAACGAATAGCCAACTTAAAAAAAGGGAAAAGGTTGCATTTCACGATTGCATGCAAAGAAACGGATCAATCAAGGCTCTGCCATTTCACAAACATTTACCAGTTATGAAAGTTTGTGAACATCAGGTGCAGCGGTCGCATCAATTCTGCCGAGTTTATGAATTTTGTATGGACAAGAAGATGATGACCGTGCAAATAATGGTCATTTTTTGTCAGTTAAGGCTCGTTAGCATTCTGTCTACTTTAAATCAGACATAAGATCTTAAATAAGATTGTATTTATTTGAATGAATTAATCATTTATTTCAGAGAGAGAGAGAGAGAGAGACTGACCGACCGAGCGAGCGAGCAAGCGAGAGACCGAGGAAAGTTGCGCGTGCATGTGAACCTGCGTCTGCGTGTCTCTCTCTACAAGCAATGAGGCTTAGTTACTTCAAAAACAGCAATTTTGCCGCCTCATTGCAGATAAATATAATGTTGTGACTTGCGAGTCAGTAGCCTGTCGAAGCTATTTTACTAATAAAAGTTTCCGTGCTGTTTGTGAGCGATCTCTGATATGTGTGTGCATGCGTCTATGAAAGCAGCGAAGCCTCTGCATATAGTTTTGGTTTAGCTACAAACCCGAACCCGACCCGAGCCCGAAGCTATCCATTAAACATTAACCCGAAACCCGACCCGAAACCCGAAAGTATTTCGGGACCCGCGGGTTCGGGTCGGGTAGCAGACCTCTAATAAGGGCACGAAGCTGTGCAGGTAACCCTACCCTATGGGATTTTAGAAAGAACGCAGAACATTCGATGTGCGAACTTACCACTGGGTGGATTTTAGAAAAGTGTCCAAAGTCTAGCATGTGCACTTACCATAACGTGGATTTTAGAAAGTACGCAAAACACCTGATGTGCGAACTTACCACTGAGTGGATTTTTAGAAAGTGCCCAGCGCTTTAGCGTGTGCACTTATATATATATATTTGGTATTACGTTCTATGGTTCGGGAGCGGAAAACTACTCATTCCTCGGAGTGAGAGGGAACTCAGATGCTCAGAAGGGAGCGGCATGCTCATAGATGACCCTCTATGGTGAGGGGAGCAATGCAAGCTCGACCAACAAGGCGAGCGACCTATCACCGAACTCTGGAGAGCGGAGAAACTCAGATGCTCAGAAAGGAGCGGCATGCTCATAGGTGACCCTCTAGGTGAGGGGAGCAATGCTAGCTCTACCAATAGCGAGATCTGGGAAGCGGAGAACTCATTCCTCAGAATGAGAGGGAACTCAGACACTCAGGAGTGGGGCCCAAGGCACAAATCGGGGCCTGACCAGCTCAAATAAGGGCATGAAGCTGCGTGCGTAACCCTACCCTACGGGTTTTTAGAAAGAACACAGAACATTTGATGTGCGATCTTACCACTGGGTGGATTTTTTGAAAATGCCCAAAGTCTAGAGTGTGCATTTACCATAACATGGTTTTTTAGAAAGAACGCAAAACACTTGATGTGCGAACTTACTTTTTGGAAAGTGCCCAGAGTTATTTTGCACGTATATATCTTCTGGCCAAAGAGAGACCTATGACAGAGCCCAGAAGGGAGCGGCATGCTCATAGTTGACCCTCTAGGTGAGGGGAGCAATGTTAGCTCTACCGACAGCGAGTTCAGATGTCCCGAAGGGAGCGGCAAGCTCATAGATGACCCTCTATGGTGAGGGGAGCAGTGCTAGCTCTACCAATGAGGAGCTTAGAAGGAGAGAAAACTCAAGTGCTCAGAAGGGAGCAGCATGCTCATAAGTGACCCTCTAAGGTGAGGGGAGCAATGCTAGCTTGACCGATAAGGAGTTCAGAAGGGAGCGGTATGCTCGTAGATGACCCTCTAGGTGAGGGGAGCAATGCTTGCTCTACTGACAATGAGCTCTGGAGAGCAGAGAGAGGGCAGTCCCTCTCTAACTCATCGGCCACATCCAACTGCGAACCCCACGATTTCATTCGCCTCCGTGCCTCGGCAGCGGTGGGTCCCGAATCGCGGGAAGCAGACGGCTGCCCCTCTTTCCTTGAAAAGAGGGACAGACGAGAGCGGGGCTTTTTCATAGAAAAAGCTCACAGTGCACACAGATTTTCCCCTCAAGGACATCGCGTGCGTGCTCCTTGCCAAAACAAAAGACGCAATTATTGTGTGTGTCATCGGGTGTCAAATAATGAGGACGCGGATCCACACACAATCTTAAACGCCTTGCTAGTGCTCGCCATGATAGAGAGAAAACTGTACTCTTACCAGAATGCACGCTTCAAACAAAAACAGTCAGTGAAGACGAAGAAGAAGATCTCACTGTGGCTCTCAACGGAGGCGGTCGCATTTTTCTCTCCCTGTCCTCACCCTTATCTTCCCTGCTTTGCACCCTTGTCTCGTATTGAGAGACTCTCTCTGCACTGCTCTCCAAACTAAAATATTATGGATTAACTGGTCTCTTAATGCAATTGACACTATCCGAAACTTGGGTTTCGGGGAACCTGACTGCCCCGACGGAACGTTCGCAGCGGGCTATACGATGGCGCGTAGGAGAGGTGGCGAATCGTGTGACTTGCGGCTCTTTCCATGGAGGACATTGAAGAAATCTACCTATTCGGAACCATGATAACAGGTATTTTGCTGATTGAATTAGGCTTTGCCCTGGGTTATCGTAGAATTCAGAAAACGGGAACAGCTGTCCAAAGCCCCACAAGGCTGCCAGTATGATTGAAGCTGTGGGAAGAGCGGTCAGCATTGAGACTGAGACTATAATCGCAATATGGATTCTATCAAGGAGAAGCTCACGGCTTTACAAAGGGAAATTGATTAAAATGGAGACCAAAATGGACAGAGAGAGTAGCCTGCAAAATTGGAATGTGTTTACTCGCCCCAAAGACAAAACAATCTTATCTTTTTCTGGCTCCCCTACACAGTGGCCTTGGCAAGGCTGTTGTTGGAATCTACCCCGGGAGTGCAATGCAGTGAGACGCTCTTGCGTTCCTCCCCCACCCTACAGACATTACAGACATTGCCCCTCCCCCGACCACTCGCCTTCGTCCGCTTTGATCCGCCGGCCTGTCAAGCGGGTCTGACCAGCGCCGGACTAGAGGCCGCGGGACCAGATGGCTGCTTGCTGGGCCGGATTCACTTCCCCTGTGGCTATGTCGTGTGTATGTGCTTTTGTGTTGCTGAGGTGTTTTTCCTGTTCTCACACTGTACTCCCCAAGGAGCATAGTCTGGGTTTTTTTTTCTCCTCACTTTCCTCATGTAATGCTGTATTTTTCTTCAATTCTACTTGCATTTCACTACTGATTATACTCTGTATGATTGTGTATGTGATGAATAATAAAGAACCTTGAACCTTGAACCTTGAGAAGAGAATGATTTGTCATCCCGGCGTCCCTTATATTGCGGTCGCGCCGGTAGTGACGTCATGGGCTGTCGCCGGCCAACAAGTGGTGTTTTTATATTGTATGCTAAAGACACGAGTCACGCTGAAGGCGTTCCCTATAGCGACCCCTAGGGGACGCAGTTCGAAGTTCCCATGAAAGGGAACATCTGTCAAATCTTGTGAGAAGCATTCAAATTCAGTGCAGAATTCTGTTAAAACTACAGATATCAGAACAAACATCACTGATATGGAAACCAGAAAAGCATTGTTCAATAAACACAAATCTCCATCATTCACCATGGATTTAACATAACTACAGGAACAACATGTGGCTGAAATGGTCTTAATGTTTTCGGGAGTTTTTAAATGCTTCACACAACTTTTCCAAGCACTTCAAAGCTTTAATTATTAGCCTACCTAATTTGAAAGATATTTTTAATGTGATGACATTATTTGTTCATCCTTCATAGGTTGCTTCCATTTATAAACCTAAAAGTTTCATAATGTAGGAAAGTAAACACTTAAAAATAAAAAGGACATCGAATTACCACTATGGCTGCAGAGACTTATTAGCTTATAGGTCTATTAGCCATTTCCACTCCATATATATAAATATATATTAATTAATTTATCAAATTATATTTAGACATTATAGATGACAGCAATAAAAGTAAATTTTATCTGCATCTCAACTACCCAGACAGCACAAGTAAATCTGTAAGATGTCTGCTAAAGATATGGGAAACATCTTTCTTGTCATCTGATAAACATCTCCGAAGCAGTTTTACATGCATTCTAATAAATGTATATTTATCATCTGACAGGAAACATAGAGACGTATTGCAGATGAGCAAACACCCTGAAAAATACGTCTTACATCTCCGAGATGTACATGTGTGAGTGGTTTACTGTCAGGTGCTGGTGCCACCTTCTTTGGAACTTAATGGCACTGGTGTCCTCAAATGTTAGTCTGGAGCACTACGATGGTTCTTGAATTCAGAAAAGTTATAACAATGTTAGAAGAATGTTGTCCATGGAATATTTTCATTGCAAAACAATAAGAAATGCCGCAAATATCACCGAAATATTCTCCAAATAATTTTGAGAAAAGCCTCAGCAAAATCAGTAATTTTAGGCCGCAAAAATCAGAAAAAAGTCCCACGAAATCCTGGAGGGACTGATGATCTCCCGGTTTGCTAAAGACATGAGGTAGATATGCATTTAATATGTTAGTGAACAAACGTAAAAAAGTTTGTGAACAAACTATGTTAGCCTAGTCTAGAAAGCGTATAGACTAAAGGTTTAAAATAGGATAATAACAGTCTCTGGAGTTCCGGAGATCCAAGATTTTGTAAAATAAATGTAATTTTTTGTGTAACATGACAACACGTTTTAATCATATTTTTACGCTACAGTTGTGTAGTTTTTGGGGATTTGTTGTATTTTTTATTTTAATTGGCAAATTTAGTAATGTTTGTATAGGCATATAATGGGGCTTATTAAACTAATGTAAAATTCACTTTAAAGATGTACGTTTCTCAGTAGGCTATAAATCATGGTGAAAACATTAGAATGGGCCAGTAGATCATTGCTGCATCTGCTGGAAATACAACACTTTTCAAATTTATTTAGAATATTAAACAGTAGCCTACTCTATGCTAATACAGTTTTGTGCAGGAATACCAGATGTTATTATTCTTAATGTTTAATTGTGTTTAATTTATAAAGTGACTTAGACTACACCTATATTTTTATAGTTTCACTGGAAACAATTTAAAATAAGGTTCATTATCAATGACTAACACTAACAAAAAGAATACATACTGTTACAAATGTATTGTTCATTGTTTGTTGAAGTTAGTTTATATTCACTAATGGGAGGCAAGGGGCACCAGGTAAAATCTTGCCTAGGGCAGCAAATTGGCCAGGGCTGGCCCTGGATGGTAGTGTCAGAATGTGGTGTAAAGGACATGAAAGCATGGATCCATCCTGCCTTGTCTCAACGGTTCAGGCTGGTGGTGTTGGTGTATTGGTGTGGGGGATATTTTAACTGGGGCCCAGGTCAGGAAGCAGACAGACCGGCTAAACCGACCATCTGCTAGCCGCCTCAGGTCACGAAAGTCAGTTAATTCTCAGCACATAGAGACCCTTTCACCTAGATAGCAAACTATAGAGACTGTGTCTTTTCCCCGAACTAGAAAATACAAAAAACGTTCAAAACTATTTATGAGTAACATTTTAATTTATGTTCAACAAATGAAACATTTATATAACACAAAGAAACAAATGATAAAGCTTGGCTTATTGAATATCAGGTCCCTTCGAATGAAAGCGCTTTTTTTAAATGATATGATCACTGATCATAAACTAGATGTGCTCTCTTTGACAAAAACCTGGATAAAACCAGATTAATTAATTATTTTAAATGAGTCTTCCCCCCAAGATTACTGTTATAAAAATGAGCCGTTTCCAAAAGGCAAAGGGTGAGGTGTTGCTACAATTTATAGCAATATTCTCAGTATTTCTCAGAAGACAGGCTTTAAATATAACTCCTTTGAAGTAATGGTGCTTCATATAATATTATCTAGAGAAAAAAACGTATGAATGACACATCCCCCGTGATGTTTGTACTGGCTACTGTATACAGGCCACCATTGCACTATACAGACTTTATTAAATAATTTGGTGATTTTTCTATCAGAGTCAGTACTGGCTGCAGATAAAGTCTTAATTGTGGGTCATTTTAATATACACATTGATAATTAAAAATATGCATTAGGATCAGCATCCATAGACATTCTGAACTCTATTGGGGTTAGACAACACGTGTCAGGACCTACTCATTGTCGAAATCATACTCTAGATTTAATACTTTCACATGGAATTGATGTTAATGTTGTCGAAATTCTGCAGCAAAGCAATGATATATAAGATCATTATCTAGTCTTGTGTAAACTCCATATAGCTAAAGCTGTAAATTCAACTGCTTGTTACAAGTATCGTAGAACCATCACTTCTACCACAAAAGACTGCTTTGTAAGTAATCTTCCTGATTTATCTCAGTTCCTCAGCATATACAACAGCGCAGAAAAACTTGATGTAACAGAAATTATAGACTCTTCTAGCACTTTAGATACGGTTGCTCCATTACGCTTAAGGAAGACTAAGGAAAAGAGTCCAACACCGCGGTATAATGAGCACACTCGTGCCCTAAAGAGAGCAGCCCAGAAAATGGAGCGCTGCTGGAGGAAAACAAAACTATAGGTATTTCGTATTGGTTGGCGGGAAAGTACCCTATCCTACAGAAAAGCATTACAATCTGCTGGATATGATTACTTTTCATCTCTTTTAGAATAAAAAAAACATAAACCCAGGTATTTATTGAATACGGTGGCAAAATTACCAAAAAATAAAGCATCAACAGGTTTTGACATTTCCCAATAGCACAGCAGTAATGACTTTATGAACTATTTTACTTCCAAAATTCTATTAGAGATCAAATTGTAACCACGCAGCCGTCAGCTACAGTATCACATCAAATAGTGCACTGTAGATCTCCTGAGGAACAATTCCACTCATTCTCTACTATAGGAGAGGAAGAATTGTATAAACCTGTTAAATCAGCAAAACCAACCCTATGTTAGACCCTATTCCATCTAATATATTAAAAGAGGTGCTTCCAGAAGTCATAGATCCTCTTTTGGCTATTAATAATTCGTCATTGTCATTAGGATATGTCCCCAAAACCTTTAAATTGGCTGTTATTAAGCCTCAAAAAAAAAGACAACTTGACCCCAAATATCTAGTTAACTACAGACCGATCTCAAATATCCCTTTTCTGTCAAATATACTATAAACAGTAGTATCCTCACAATTATATTCCTTCTAAGAGAAAACTTATATCTATGAGGATTTCCAGTCATGATTTAGACCATCTCATAGTACTGAGACTGCTCTCATTAGAGTGACAAATGACCTGCTCTTATCTTCTGATCATGGTTTTATCTCTCTATTAGTGCTACTGGATCTTTGCGCTGCGTTCGACACTATCGATTACAACATTATTTTGAATAGACTATAAAACGTTGTTGGCATTAGTGGAAGTGCACTAGCATGGTTCAAATCGTACTTATCTGACCGCCATCAATTCTTAGCAGTGAACGAGGAAGTATCATATTGATCACATGTGCAGAATGGAGTACCTCAAGGCTCAGTACTAGGGCCATTAGTTTTCATACTTTAAATGTTACCCTTGGGAAATATCATAAGGAAACACAGGTTTAGCTTTCACTGTTATGTCGATGATACTCAGCTCTATATTTCTTCACGGCCCAGTGAAATACACCAAATTGAGAAACTTATGGAATGCATAGTCGATATAAAAAAGTGGATGACGAGTTATTTCTTACTGATAAATTGTGAAAAAAGAGGTGTTAATTATCGTACCTAAAACTCCCCCTAAGTAGTAACCTAGAACACTGTCTAACACTTGATGGCTACTCTGTCGATTCTTCGCCATCAGTCAGGAACCTAGGTGTGGTATTCGAAGATAATCTCTCCTTTGACAGCCACGTTTCTAGTATTTTTAAAACTAAATTTTTTAATCTTAAAAATTTATCTTAACTGAGACCTATGCTCTCAATGTCAAATGCAGAAATGTTAATTCATGTGTTTATGACCTCAAGGTTAGATTATTGTAATGCTTTATTGGGTGGATGTTTTGCATGCTTAATAAACAAAATAGAGATTACTAAAAATGCAGCAGCTAGAGTCCTTACTAGAGCCAGGAAGTATGACCACATTAGCCTGGTTCTGTCAACACAGCACTGGCTCCCTAATAAACAGTGTATAGATTTTAAAATCTTGTTAATTATTTATAAAGCCTTGAATGGTCTAGCTCCTCAGTACTTGAGCAAGCTCTTATCGAATTATAGTCCTCCACGTCCACTGCATTTGCAAAACTCTGGCCATTTGTTAATAAATAGAATAACAAAATCAACTGCGGGCGGCAGATCCTTTTTCCATTTAGCGCCAAAACGCTTGAACAATCTACCTAACAATGTTCGGTAGCCAGACACACTCTGTCAGTTTAAATCTAGATTAAAGACCCAATTCTTTAACCTGGCATACACATAACACACTAATATACTTCTAATATTCAAATCCATTAAAGGATTGTTAGGCTGCATTAATTAGGTAATCCGGAACCGGTAACACTTCCCATAAAACACGATGTACTTGTTACATCATAAGAAGATTGACATCTATGGTAATATTAGTCTGTTTCTTTCTTATTCCGAGGTCACCGTAGCCACCCGATACAGTCCTTATCCAGCCCAGATTATCACTGCAGGATACGGAATCCAGTCCGTATCCAGATCAGATGGTGGATCAGCACCTAGAGACAACCTCTACAGCCCCTACAGCCCTTAACATCAGCGGAGTCCAAGACACCTATATGAGCCCTAGAGACCGATCCCCAGTGAGGAATCACTGGGAAATATTCCAGAAACAGATGGCTCGCAATACCGCGACTCTTTTGTGCTTTCACACACTTGAACTGTTCACCTCACTGATTGCACTGTGAAGCGCTCAGAGCCATAACATCAGGCCAAGTGACTTCAGAACTCCAAACACTTCGTTGGGACCTCTGATTTAGGAGACTTTCAAAGCTGAGTCTTTGCAACCAGACTTCCTAAGATTTTCCAGAGCATCATGGAACGTATATGAGGTTAGAGGACTTTCAGCTGGAGGCGTGTCGGTGGCCTGAGCTTCGGAGATCTCAGTCATGATATACCATTGGATGGGGGCGAGAATCAGGGCTGGCGAGATGATGGATTCCTTGGTGGGTGGTAGTATGGATGATTCGTATTGTCTAGAGAGAGCATCGGCTTTGGTGTTGAGTGAACGTGGGCGGTATGTCACAGTGAAATAAAACCGTGTGAAGAATAGAGACCATCTTGCCTGCCTGTGGTTGAGTCTTTTAGCGGATTTCAGATATTCAAGGTTACGATGATTGGTTAATACAGTGAAGGGGTGTTTAGCTCCTTCAAGCCAATGACGCCACTCCTCAAAAGCTGCTTTCATAGCGAGAAGTTCTCGATTGCCCACATCATAGTTCTGTTCCCCAGGGCGGAGTTTACGAGAGTAGAATGCGCAGGGGTATGCTTTGAGGGGGTTACCCTGTCATTGGGAGAGAACTGCACCAATACCTGTGCTGGATACATCAACCTCCACAATGAACTCTACTTCGGGGTCCGGGTGATGTAGAATAGGGGCAGAGGTAAACCTTTCTCTCAGCTCCCGGAAGGCAGATATGGCTGTCGGTGTCCATACAAGACGCTGTTGACTGCTCTTGAACATAGAACATAGGTGCTGCAGTGGTGCTGAAGTTACGGATGAATCTTCGATAAAAATTAGCAAAGCCCAGGAAGCGTTGTAATTCCTTTACAGAGAGTGGTCTTGGCCAGTTAACGACAGCTTGCACCTTCCTCTCGTCCATAGCTACCCCTCCTGAGCTGATCACATACCCGAGGAAGGATACCGTGTTTTGGTGAAACTCACACTTCTCTGTCTTGGCATAGAGTTGATTGGCGATGAGGCGTTGAAGAACCATACGCACATGCTTAATATGATCCCTATAGGAGTCAGAGTAAATCAATATATCATCAATATATACGATGGCCCAGCGATTCAGCATGTCTCGAAACACATCATTGATGAAGGCTTGGAACACGGATGGACTATTGGACAGGCCGAAAGGCATAACAAGGTATTCGTAGTGTCCTGATGTCGTAGAGAAGGCCGTCTTCCACTCGACTCCTTCACGGATGCGAATGAGGTTGTAAGCACTTCGAAGATCTAGCTTGGTGAAATACTTGGCCTTGCGCAGTTGTTCTAAGGATGCCGGTACTAGGGGTAGAGGGTAGCGAAACTTGACTGAGATGTCATTGAGTCCTCGGTATTCGATGCACGGACGGAGCCCTCCATCCTTTTTCTTCACGAAGAAGAATCCGGCTGATGCAGGTGAAATGGACGGACAAATGAAGCCTTTGGCCAACTCCTCCTCGATGTAGGATCTCATGGCTTCGGACTCGGGTTGTGATAGGGGAAACACTCGGCCTTTGGGTGGTTGTGAACAGGGTAGAAGATCTATGGCACAGTCACATGAGCGATGAGGGGGTAACTGAGAAGCCTTGGTCTTACTAAAGGCTTCAGTGAAGTCGTGGTACTCCCCGGGAATTTTGGAGGCATTACAGGGCTCTGGTTGTTTACCTAGATGGGTGCGACTGAGACAATTTTGGAGACAAAATTCAGACCACTGACTAATCTGTCTCTCTGACCAGGAAATGTAGGGGTTATGTTTCTCCAGCCAGGGTAGGCCTAAGATGAGAGGGGTTTGAGGAGATTGGAAAACGAATAGCCGAATGGTCTCAGTGTGGAGAGCTCCAGTGAGAAGTGTTAAGTCTTCCGTGGTAAACTGAATTCGGCCGAAGCTCAATGGCCTTCCGTCTAGCGCTGCCACTGCCAGATGAGATTCACAGGGAACAGGGGGAATATTATGAGTTTTAGAGAATTCAGCATCAATGACATTTCCTGCAGCCCCTGAATCGATAAAAGCTGTGGTGTCAATGACGGTCCCTTAAACCCTTAGCCTTACTGGTATCTTTAAGAAGGTGGATTGACTGGAATTTTGACTCGCCGCAGAATTGTTACGAGGCGGGCGAGTGGGACAAGATGCCCTCATGTGTCCAGGAAGTCCGCAGAGATTCTGACGAACGCATCTCTCTCTCTCCTCCCCGCTGAGGTGCGTAATGCCGATCTGCATGGGTTCAGTTCCAGGTGGCGCTGTTGCCATAGTGGCGGAGGGAAAAGTGGGGCGAGGAAGTCGCCGAGAGCGGAGGAGATTATCGAGGTGGATGGCCAGGTCAATGAACTGTTCTAGGGTCTTGCCTTCATCACGGCAGGCTAGTTCAGATTGCAGTTCGGGGTTGAGACCCTTGCGGAAGAGAAGTTTGAAAGGATCTGCATCCCTCCATCCTGTTTGTGCGGCAAGTTTGCGGAATGATAGTGCATAATCAGCGGCTGAGCTTCCTCCCTGACAGAGAGATAAAAGTTGTTCACCAATCTCCTTACCACCAGCAGGATGTTCGAACACTTCTTTGAAGCTCTGAGTGAAGCTGGCGAAAGGGGAATGCAGCGTGATCGTCATCCCACACAGCAGTGGCTCATTCCAATGCTCGTCCGGTTAATAGCGAACAGACGAAGGCAATGCGGCAGAAATCCATTACATCTCGTAGGTGATCTGGAAAATTTTTCCGGAAATGCCAGACGAGGACTGGCAGTGGTGGATGCTGTGGCAGATGCAGGCGGAGATGGATTCTGCGAGGGGATGTTCATGCAGGGTGCTGGGAGACGAAGAGCTCGCAAAGACCTTACCAGCTCCTCCGTGAGAGAGGTAAAATGGTTCAGCTGTTGTTGTTGAGTGGCGAGTATTGTTGCTTGAGCAGACACCTCCGTGGTGAAATGGTAAATGACTGCTGGATCGATATCTGGCGAAGTCTTCTGTTGGGATCCATATGCAGCTTTATTAGAGACACAACGAGCAATACAGGCACAGTTCAGCTAACAGTGTCAAGGGTATTGTAGATAGGCAGAATCATAAACGGAGAGGAGGCAAAAGGGTCAAGGCAGGCGGCAGACAGGTAACAGAGTAAATTCAAGGCAGGCAGAGTCAAGGGCAGGCGGCAAATAATCAGAGTAGGTAAACAGTCCAGGTAGGCTACAGGTAAACAAACAGGATAAACGCTTGGTAATGTCAGCTATGCAGAACAGGACTTCGCAATGAGATGCGATAGTGATCAGCTTAAGTAGCCCAGCTGATGACTATCACCTGTACGGGTGATCAGTCCCAGGCACGGGGTTGTGGGAAATGAAGTCCGAATGATCCGGTTATTACTCAGGTGAGAAGGCCCTCTGGTGGTGATCGGAGGGAGCCACAGAGGCCTGATTCGTGACAATAGCTATGATACTGTTTTTTTAAATCAAATCGTTGTATAGTTATGGCAGGAGACACTGACATCTAACAATGTCTGGATTTTTTTTTTAATCTTAAACAAATGAAGCATATACATGAACCCAAATAGGAAATAACAGTTACTGATCAAGCATGTGTCCTATTCCTTGTGCTAAACTCATGAAACATTGATGTTTCACATTTTAGAGCACAAAAACCAGCATAATGTTACCTGCGAAAGTTTATCCAGTCTCTTCAGGAATTAACATTTATTTTTTACAACCAGATGCTGTGTAATGTTGCGTCTCATTGATTTTGATTGTGAGAGACGAAATATAGGCAAGGCAAGGCAAGGCAAGTTTATTTGTATAGCACATTTCATACACAGTGGTAATTCAAAGTGCTTTACATAAAAGAAAGTGAAATAACGAGTTAAAAATAATAAAATAAGGAAATTTAAAATTATATAGAAATTGATTTAAAATTAAATTTAAAACAGTTAAATAGAAAAGGATTATACATAAAATAATGCAGTCAGTTCGGACGTAGCACAGCGCTCATTCAACAAATGCACAGCTAAATAGATGAGTTTTGAGACTGGATTTAAATGTGGCTAATGTTTTAGCACATCTGATCTCTTCTGGAAGCTGGTTCCAGCTGCGGGCGGCATAATAGCTAAAAGCGGACTCCCCTTGTTTTGTGTGAACCCTTGGTATTTCTAACTGACTCGATCCTAATGATCTGAGTGGTCTGTTAGGTTTATATTCAGTGAGCATATCTGACATATATTTAGGTCCTATACCATTGAGTGACTTATAAACGAGTAAAATTACTTTAAAATCAATCCTAAATGTAACTGGAAGCCAGTGTAAGGACCTGAGGACTGGTGTGATGTGCTCAGATTTTCTGGTTCTAGTCAGAATCCTGGCAGCAGCGTTCTGGATGAGCTGCAGCTGTCTAATGGTCTTCTTTGGAAGGCCGGTGAGGAGACCATTACAATAATCCACCCTGCTGGTGATAAAGGCATGAACAAGTTTCTCCAAGTCTTGACTGGAAACAAAACATCTAATTCTTGCAATGTTTTTGAGATGATAGTATGCTGATTTAGTTACTGCTTTGACATGACTACTAAAACTAAGGTCTGTCTCCAGAATCACCCCAAGATTTCTGACTTGATTTTTAGTTGTTTGACCCCTAGAGTCAAGGTATGCATTCACCTTGAGAACTTCATCTTTGTTTCCAAATGCAATGACTTCAGTTTTCTCCTTGTTTAACTGAAGAAAGTTTTGGCACATCCAACTGTTAATTTCATCAATGCATTGGCAGAGGGAGTCAATGGGGCTATAATCATTTGGAGATAATGCTAGGTAGATCTGGGTATCATCAGCATAGCTATGATAGGCAATTTGGTTCTTCCTCATTATCTGACTTAGTGGGAGCATATACAGGCTAAACAAGAGTGGTGCAAGAATAGAGCCTTGTGGGACTCCACATGTCATGGACGTCCACTAAGACTTATGCTCTCCTATACTCACATAATAACCTCTCCCTTCTAAGTATGACCTGAACCATTTGAGTGCCATCCCAGAAAGCCCGACCCAGTTTTCCAGTCTCTCTAGAAGTATGTTATGATCGACAGTGTCAAACGCAGCACTAAGATCTAGTAGTACCAGCACTGATATTTTGCCAGAATCAGAATTAAAGCGAATATCATTTATTATCTTAATGAGTGCTGTCTCTGTGCTGTGATGCACGCGGAAACCAGATTGAAAATTATCCAGGTATCCATTTGAGTTTAAGTAGTTGTTCAGCTGATTAAAAACTACCTTTTCAATAATCTTACCTATGAAAGGAAGATTTGATATTGGTCTATAGTTGCTCAACACAGTGTTATCAAGATTCCGCTTTTTCAGAAGGGGCTTAACAACTGCAGTTTTCAGGGAGTTTGGAAAAGTCCCAGAAAGAAGTGAGGTGTTTACCACTTCTAAGAGATCTGCTTCTAAACAGTTAAGCACACTTTTGAAAAAAGATGTGGGAAGTGTGTCAAGATAGCAGGTTGACGATTTAAGATGCTGTACTATTTCTTCCAAAATTTTGCTATCAATTGTTTTAAAACCAGACATAGTCACTTCTTTTTGAGATTGCTGTCGAATCTGTGTGACCTCTGTATTACAGGAAGATGTGCCAATCTCCTTCCTGATATTACTGATCTTCTCTGAAAAGAAGGAAGCAAACTCATTGCATTTGCTGTCAGAGAGCATTTCACTGGGAATCTGACTTGGGGGGTTTGTCAGTCTCTCAACAGTAGCAAAAAGAGTGCGAGTGTTGTTTAAGTTACTGTTTATAAGGTTTGAGAAGAAGGTCTGTCTAGCTGTGGCTAGTTCCAAATTGAAAGCATGAAGGCTGTCTTTATAGATGCTATAGTGTATTTCTAGTTTCGTCTTCCGCCACATCCGCTCAGCTTTTCTGCATTGTCTTTTCATATTCTGAACTGCTGTTGATTTTCTCCAAAATGATTTTTGTCTGCCATTCTTCTTGCTGACCTTTATCGGTGCAATATCATCAATAACATTCTTAACTTTTGAGTCAAATGAATCCAGGAGAAGATCAACAGAGTCTGCAGAAATGCTTGGTGTTAAAGATATTGCCTTCATAAATAGTACACTAGTGTTCTCATTAATGCATCTCTTTCTGACAGAGACAGATCTAGATTCAGTGGTGACAGAGGTCAATATATCAAAGAAAATACAGAAGTGATCAGACAGAGCTACATCCTTAATGACAATGGATGAAATGTTTAGACCTCTACTTATGAGTAAATCTAGAGTGTGTCCACGATTGTGTGTCGGTCCGTGCACATGCTGAATCAGGTCAAAAGTGTTTAAAACAGTTATAATTTCTTTAGTAGTTTTGATTTCAGCATTGTCTATGTGAATATTAAAATCCCCTGCAATAGCAAAACAGTCAAACTCTGAGGAAATCATTGATAACAGTTCTGTGAACTCTTCAACAAAGGCTGGGGAGTATTTTGGGGGCCTGTAAATAATAATAAACAGAATCCGTGGGGCACCTTTTAGCACAATACCTAGATATTCAAAAGACAAGTACTGACCAAATGACACTTGCTTGCATTGATAAACATCTTTAAACAGAGCAGCTACACCTCCACCTCTCCTAACAGTCCTGCAGACACTTATACAATTAAAGTTAGGAGGGGCTGTTTCAGTGAGGACTGTTGCACTGCAGTTGTCTTCCAGCCATGTTTCAATTAGAAACATAAAATCCAGGTTGTTTGTGGTTATTAAATCATTTATCACAAATGATTTATTTTTTAGTGAGCGAGTGTTTAAAAATGCTAACTTAATGGAATTACATTTTGTCTCTACAGCAATCTTAGACTGATGCATAACAGGCCGCAAATTAGATGGGTCAGCCGTACGCCTTTTGAAGGCCTTAGACCTTCTATCACGTGATAAAACAGAAATAGAGAAGGCTACAGGCACACTGGGTTCCCGCTTGTTTTGTAAACATTTGTGAATGTTGCTGCTAGTATAGCGGGGACCCGACACATATCACTGAGAGCTGTTATCAGTTGTTTTTGGTTCACCTACAGCAGATGGAGGAGGGTTTGGGCCCTTGCGTTGTGGCAGCGGTCGGAGAGCTCTCACAGGAGGAGGCGGGAGAGCTGAGCCTACAGTCTTTGGTGGTTGGGGGGCCCGCCGTTTTTTAGTTGATATCTGCGGGCTTGCAGAGAGTTTGGTCCCAGCATACACCAATTCCTCCATTTTCTGTGAAAAGCTTAGAAGTGGAGATGCTGGAGAGAGGGATAGAGTGTCTGGTGAGCGGGGCATATTCTGTCCAGGTGCTGGAGAGAGGGATAGTGTGTCTGGTGAGCGGGGCTCTAGCTCTGATGTTTCCGGTGACTGTAATGTGTTGTCATGGCATCCCAGGCTGTTTTCCAGAAAGTTGTCCTTGGGTGCTGAGTCTTGGAGCTGTTGTGATACGTCACAGTCTGCATGTGATGAGCTCTGTGGGCAGGGCTCAGCCGGGATGTCCATGAGCAGTGCTTGTTTTGGCTGTGTGGCGTTATCAGTATCCTTGTGGAATTCTTCAACCACATAATGACTCGGAAGCTGATATGAAGTCCTGTGGTCACTCATATTCTGTCCAGGTGACTGTGTGAGTGGATTGGCACACACCACTGAAGGATGACGGAGGGAGAAATAGAAATTGTCTTTTAGCACTCTTGCACCAAGTTTGTTTGGGTGGAGGCCATCCAGTTTGAACAGCTGTCTGTGGCCCCAGAAAATATTGAAGTTGTCGATGAAGTTGACTCCTTTTGTACTGCAGGTTCTTTGTAGCCATGTATTCAGCCCAAGCAACCGTGAAAACATGTTAGTTCCCCTTGCTGGGAGTGGTCCACTGATGAACGACTGAACTTCAAGTCTTTTAAGTGTTTCAAAGAGTTCACTGAAATCTTGCTTTAGCATTTCTGACTGCCTTTTCCGTATATCATTCTTACCCACATGGATGATGACTCGATTAGCAGTCTTGTGGTTCATCACAATGCTCCGAAGTTCCTTGTTCACGTCAGAAACGGTTGCTTGAGGAAAGCAGCAGGTAGTAGCAGTCCTGGTTCTGACGTTTCTAATAATAGAGTCGCCCACTATCAGAGTCCTGGGCTCGGCTGCGCTCTGAGCTGAATGCCGCTGTCTGCTCGACCTTGAGCGCCTGTTAGTAGCAATGTTAGCTGCTGGCTGATTCGATCCGAGTTTTGTCATATTTTGGGATTCCTCATCCACATTCATCAATGCTTCAAATCTGTTCTCAAGATGTATAGGGGGTTGTAGAATACCAGTGCTTACAAGTCTTGTCATAGCCGTATCTGGGGTAGAGGATGCTACAGCAGCAATACGAGATACTCGTGACAATCTGATGTCTCGAGAGCCTTTGGGTCTCGCTCCCTGTTTGTGCCATCGATTAGTCCGTCGATCAGTTTCGGCTTGTTCCTCTACACTTGGTATAAACTGTTGAGATTCACTAGATTCACAGGACTCACCGGCTGTATGCTGAGGGGGTCCGTGGTGACCGTCTGCTGTATGTTCCGTCTGTTTTGGAAGTCCAGCAAATAACTTTGTTTCAAGAACCACAATCCTTTGTAGAAGTTTGTGGCAGTTCGTGCAGCAAGTAGGCATTTTCTCTCATCTGTTTGAATGTAGACAGCTGTATTTATCGGTCTCCGGAATGTAAACTGCTGGCAGTGGGAGGCAAAAAGTCCTCTTTTTCCAAAAAAAAATGTCTTGTTTGAGCACTGTGCTGATCTGCTGAAGTAAAAATCTTAGAAAGATCTGAGAAAAGAACAAAAATAGGGAGCAAAGCGCAGAGCAATAGCAAGAGCGTCCGAACGGTAGCAAAGCCGGAAATGAAAAAGCTGTTTTAACAGTCTATAGACTGTTCCAAGATGGTGGACACGTCGACATGCCTGGAACGGTCGAATGTGGTATCTACCCATACATATCTATGCATTATTACTTTGATATTGCTAGGTGATTTCTGTCTGAGTGTGTAGCAGAGTGGTGTTGCACAACAGAGACGGTGACACTGGAGAAATGACTACGCCACCCTGGGACATGAAACACAGGTTCAATTCTACTGAATAAACTGAGCAAGAGACGTGGGTACAGAAATATATTTTGTTTTATTAATTCAATTAATAAATGATTTTGTTAAAAAGAATCACATGAGCAAAAACAAGCTTAGAGTGGTACTACTTGCTGCTGACCTCCAAAATACACAATCAACCACCACACAAAAAAGATAGACAGGGCTGTGGCAAACAGCCATCAAACTGCTAAAGAAGCATATATTTAAATTATCACACACTATCAGTGCACACATTCACACGCACACAAGTGAAAATTACTGTTGGTGATCGACACGGCACAACACTGCACACGGTGACAAGACAGCACCACCACCGCACAAGTGTGGAAAATCACCTGTAATTAGATAAACCAAATCAACTTAATAAACCACACAAAATTAAATACACACATGTCAAAAGAACATAAACAATCGGAAAATAAATCTAAACAAATAAGGTCATCAGGCATTTGGCATATGTAGAGGGGCCAATGAGGCCTTATATAAATTATAACTAAATTAGCCACACCGCTACAGAGCACACAGTGTCGAACGCCAGTACCAGAAAGGGGCGGGGGCACTTGAGAGTGACCCATCCGACTGACACTAATCAGCCCTTTTATAAACCCACCTATGCCTACATATAGGCTAACAATATGCTAACGTGAATACAGGGAGGATCCAACTACCCTGCCACAATCGCTTGCTTGTTGGTTGAAGGCAAAATATCCATCCCCAAGTCTGCATGATATTATGGTTTCTAGATATTGCTTTGGTCCTTCCTTCAAAAGATGTTTATGTTATTGTCTATTTTATTGCCTGCCAGATGAAAAGCTTACATTAATATCACATCTGCCTTCAACAGTATTATTCATGTACATACAGAAGTACAAACAATGCCAGATAAGTTGCATGCAGAAATAGAATTCTTTGGGTTAGGGGTTTTGAAAATTATTGCCCTAAGTATGAGCAATGGCAATAGTGAAGTTTGCCTTAGCAAGCACAACTAATTATTTCAGGTAACAGCAGGTCTCTCAACCGTAGTAAGTCACTGTTCTCTGGAAGTTCAGCTCAATCAAGTAGCAACTCGTGGTGAAATTGCTCTCTTTCCTCACAGGTGCTGGACCAGGAGCCAATTATCTGTAGATGTGTCTTGGGTCCCAAAATATCATTGTCAGGCTGCCACACACAAAGAGAATGAATGGAGTCAAATCCCAAAAAGACATGACAGACTGCCTTCTTTTCCCTATCTCTTCCAAAATGGAACTGATGTAAGGCTGCGTATATTTTTATAATATCATATATTTCCCATTTCTTGAGACCCCTAATGTCCTAAATAAATAAATAAGTAAATACAAATTATTTAAACTCACCCCTCTTTTTAAAGCAAAAAGCACGATTACAGCTATGCAATACTGTGGGAATAAAATTACATTTAGATTTAGTCATTTAGCAGACGCTTTTATCCAAAGTGACTTACAATTGGGGAGTACATAAAGCGATTAATCTTGAAGAGGCAAACATACAGAGGAAGTTCCAATAACACCAAGTCTCAGGCATTGTTCAAATAAGTACAAGCTAGCAAGGGAAGGAGAAAAAGATAAAGAGAAAGATGAAGATTTTGAAAAAGTTAAATAATTTGTATTTTATTTTTTGTATGTAGTCAAGTAGAGTTGAAAGAGATGAGTTTTCAGTTGTTGCTTGAAAATTGACAGGGATCCAGCATTCCGGATGGGGGTGGGAAGATCATTCCACCGGCCAGGAACGGTGGAAGAGAATGTTCTGGAGAGTGATTTTGAGCCTCTCTGTGATGGTACCACGAGGCGTCGCTCACTAGCAGATCTCAGACTTCTGGAGGGGATGTAAATTCGTAATAGTGAGTGGAAGTAGGTGGGTGCTGAGCCTGTGGTTGTTCTATATGCAAGCATCAGTGTCTTGAACTGGATGCAAGCTGCAACTGGTAGCCAGTGCAAGGAGACAAAGAGAGGTGTAACATGGGCTCTTTTGGGCTCGTTGAAGACCAGTCGTGCCGCTGCATTCTGAATCATTTGTAGAGGTTTGATTGTGTTTGATGGAAGTCCAGCTAGAAGAGCATTGCAGTAGTCCAGTCTAGAAATGACAAGGGCCTGGACAAGAAGTTGTGCAGCATGCTCTGTCAGAAAGGGCCTGATAATTCTGATGATGTGTAGTGCAAAGCTGCAAGATCGAGCAGTCTTTGCAATGTGCTCTTTGAAGGTCAGCTGGTCATCGAAGATTACACCAAGATTTCTGACCGAAGCTGATGGGGTAATTGTTGATGAACCTAACTGAATCGTGAAATCATGCTGTAGAGTTGGAGTTGCAGGGAAGACAAGAAGCTCAGTCTTTGCCAGGTTGAGCTGTAGATGGTTTTCTTTCATCCATCCCGAGATGTCCGCCAGGCAGCTTGAGATCCGTGCAGCTACCGTTGGATCATCTGGTCGAAATGAGAGATAGAGCTGTGTGTCATCAGCATAGAAATGGTAGGAGAAGCCATGTGCCTGTATGATGGGAGCCAGTGATGTAGTGTATGTGGAGAAGAGAAGGGGTCCAAGAACCGATCCCTGGGGAACCCCAGTGACCAATTTATGTGCTTTGGATACCTCCCCTGCCCAGGCCACCCTGAAAGACCGACCAGTGAGATAGGATTCAAACCAGCGAAGTGGAATCCCAGTGATGAGAGGGTGGACAGGAGGATCTGATGATTGACAGTGTCAAAAGCGGCAGAGAGATCCAGCAGAATGAGGACTGATGATTTGGAATCGGCTTTTGCAATTCGCAGGGCTTCAGTGACTGAGAGTAGTGCAGTCTCAGTTGAATAGCCACTCCTGAAACCTGACTGTTTAGTGTCCAGTTTGTTGTTCTGTGAAAGAAACAATGAGACCTGGTTAAAAAGAACTCGTTTGAGTGTTTTGGCAATGAATGGAAGGAGAGAGACAGGTCTGTAGTTTTCTAAAAGAGAAGTGTTTAATGTAGGTTTTTTGAGCAGTGGGGTTACCTGAGCCTGCTTGAATGCAGTGGGGAAGATGCCTGTGAGGAGAGATGTGTTGATAATGTGTGTGAGTGCTGGTAGGAGTGCGGGAGAGATTGCTTGGAGAAGCTGTGAGGGGATAGGGTCTAGAGGACATGTTGTAGGATGGCTGGAGAGGAGAAGTTTGGATACTTCCGCCTCAGTGAGGGGACAGAAGGAGAAGATGGGAGTTTGAGCAGTGGATTTAGTTGGTTGGGGGTCCTGTGTGAGTGGAGGTGAAAACTGACTGCTGATTGTTTAAAAAGTTGCAAAGTTATCAGCTGTTATAGACGTGGTGGGAGGTGGTGAAGGGGGACAGAGGAGAGAATTAAATGTTCTGAAGAGTCTCAGTCAAGCCTAAGATGCTGAGAGTGGATTGTAAAGAAAAAGCGGAAATGAAGTCTGCTTTGTTGACAGCTGACTGACAATTCCAGAGAGCCATAGAGAAAGAAAGAGGTGTAGTAGAAGATGTAGAGATTGGGTGCAGGTTAGCAGGATTACGTTGCCGTCTGCGTGTGATGTTAGAGCGTGGTCGTGAAACAACCGGAATGGTTTTGAAACACATGATAGAGATGGAAGGATAGAGGATAGCAAAGGAGAGTGTGTGAGGGAAGAGGGAAAAAATTATACCTAAATGCGTTGCCGGTGTCGTTGCTCGGGTAAAGTCGCGCAGGAAAAAGTCGCTTGTCTTTACACTCGTCTGTCTTCACAGGAGGATGCTGAACGCTTCCGCAGACGCTTCCGCGTCAGCCTCGGACATCAAATAAATACACAGTCTAATTAAGAGAATAGAGTGAAAACAGCTGTGAACGGCTTCTGATTAGCCCAGCCAATAAGCCTAACAGAGTGCTAATGGCTCGAGACGAAACTAACACCTTGCCCAAGGAGCAATGGAGGCGCAAATGATTATAATTACCAGTAAGTGCAATCAAAACTATCAACCAACAAACATGCAGACTACAAATAGGTAGGAAACGAAATATTCCTTCCTAGCAGCAAGTAAATAATTTAAACAACAGATCTATGAACAAGTATTAAAGACACTCACAAGCTGACGCCCGTTATATAAAATCCACATATATAACTTTATATGCTGTCATGAGACTAGTGTGGCATAATCACTCATTGGTCTTGTCTTTCTAACAGGGTTATAGTTATTTTTGACCAATACATCTGTATGAATTGTCTATGACCTCTACAGTTATTTTTCAGAACTTGAAAAGGTTTTAGTCCCACTTTATATTATTTGGCCTTAAGTACCACATACTTAAATTCAAATTGAAATGCACTTATTGTGTACATACATGTTTTTAAATTGTACCTATATTTTAAAAATACCTGCATGTAATTACATCTGTAATTCATTTATGTAATTACATTTATAATTACCCTGTTGACCCATCTCTTACACCTTAACCCACACTTAAACCACCAAACCTGACAGCTCGCATAGTGACACAAACGTGCTAAAACTAAAAAAAAGAGGCACGGACTGCTTCACAAGCCATTAGAGAAATCAATCGCAGGGTGATCCGCCTTTCTTGACTCCCTCCAGATCTTAAAAACTGACTGATGGGTTTGATGTTCTGAGGTCAAGTTTGAATATTATACAAATTGTATGTATGATACAATCATATTGAAGCATGGAAGCTGTCCCATCATGTTTTGCGTCTTCTCTCATGGTGGTTATCATGGAGGTAAAGTCTCCAGTGGCAGAAATAAGATGTTAAGACATTGTTTCCTGTGTGATTGTTGTCCTGAAATTGAATTAGAGATCTAAAATAAAATCAATAGTGCTCCATCCATTTGAGAAAAGCTATAATGACTTGAAGACGATTACCCTTAATAATTTTCCAATATTGAGCAGCTGACATTTCTTTGAAAAATAACAAGAAATGGGTGTGAATCAGATTAGATATATATTAGATTAAACTCTCCCCTTTGGCTGTTTATTTATTGGTCATTCTTACCCCTCTTAATGGAATTGTGAGTCAAGGTGGATTTGCTTGTTAGTTGTGAACTGTTTGAATTCTGCAGCCTGATACTAATCAAAATGCATTTAATCAAAAATAGAAATATACTGACAAGACTGTGCAAACAGAGTGTGGGATATGGTGACATCGCAGACTGCAATTTCTCCTCCAGCCCACCAGAGGGAAATATTTGCTGGATATTAGAGCATTTTTTTATGGCTCTTTTGCATGTTGTTTTGGATTTGTTTACTGATTTATACTAAAGTCGAGACTTTGAGCACACAAAATGACTTCAGACTCTGCCATGAACGAGATATGACAACACGCTCTCTGGAGCCTTTTTAAAAATCAGCGTATAACAAATCCTAGTTCAACAAACTTGAACTTTGGAACACAGCGAAATGCAAAACATTTTAGCATGAGCACACGTTTCTGGTCTCCCATGTCCGCATGCATACAAACAGATGTCTACGGAAGAAAAAAAATGTAGTCTGACAGTCTGACTTTATGGAATTTGTCTTTGGCCTAATGTTTGTCTTCTCTTTTGGATTTTATTCTCTAACGTTGCATATTTAATGTGGATTATAAAACTCCAGCAGCATCTTCATTACACAAAAAATACAATCAGTAGTTATTTTTCTATGTAAAATTAGCATTGAGTTGCTTGAGTAAACTTAGGCAGAATTGCACTGTCATGAACAGTTTGAAATATTTATATATTTCCTTTGAAGTTATCTAGTTCAATTACGTTTTCAGTTGACGATAGCAAATGTAATTTCGAAATTATAAATGAGCAGGAATCAGCTCCCACAATTATAATCAATACCCCCCCCCCCCCCCCCATGAACTGCATTAAACTAATCTCTTAAATGTCAATCATAAAAGTGATGCATTTAATGACATTTAATAACTTTGGCCAATTTGGTAAATATATCTACAGTATCTAAAAAAAACCCTCTAAAATTCTATCTATCACACTTGCAGTTAAACACATTAAATATCACTTTCATTTGAGATGAAACACATACTTCTTTAATAGTCCTTTTCAGGTTCTTCAGACAGTTAAAAATTCAACAGTCTTTCATTTCTCAAGAGTGCACTTCAAGATGTCACTATAACTCTTCTTTGACTGTCCTTGGCACTTTCTCACTTCCTCTTGTCGCCCAAAAGCTTTTTACCACCACAAACCGCCCTTCACCTCCTCTCACAAACCAACACTGATTACCATCAGCCGATAGCTTTTATCTCAAGTTAAAAGTTTCAAGGAACTTTTTCCCTGTCTGTCTGACGGTGACTGCGCTCATGAAGCACTTATTACCTCAGTGTTATTCTAGGCCTGCTTTCACAGGCTTTGCTGACAACGTTATTGTCCTGACACCTGATAGATCAAAACAAGTCCAGGGTGGAGAGTGACGGACTTCAGTGAAAGCTCAGCCTTTTAACCTGTACACAATAAAGCAAGGCGTCTCGAGTCAGAGCGCCTCTGCTCTGCGCAGTCCGCATGGAGTGATTTGCTCAGTCGTCCGTCACTGTCACTCTGCTCTGTCGCCGCAGCATCACTGTTTGTGCTCATAAATACCTCAATCACAACATGCTCTGCCCTCGAGAACCATTCCTCACTTTCCTTATTATTTTCTTTCCCCGTTCTTGTTGCTCACTTCTTTTCTCAAAATATGATGCTTCACTAGATAAACTTTCACTGTCATGATATCATGAATTACTTTTAACTTGTGTTCCTGTGGCTCAGTGGTAAAACATTGCGTTAGCAGCGCAAAGCTTGTGGGTTCAATTCCCAGGGAACATACTGATAAAAAATGTATAACCTGAATGTCTCTTTGGATAAAAGTGTCTGCTAAATGCATAAATGTAAATGTAACTTCTTTCATTGTTTTCAAATATGTCTCTCATTATCACTAAGCCTGGATTTATTTGATCAAAAACACTGTAAAAACATTAATAATGTGAAATATCATTATAATAACTCTAAAATAACAATTGGAATATATTTTTGAAATTGTGAAAAAAGTGTAATTTATTAATGTGATGCAAATATTATTTTTAGTGGCCATTACTCCAGTGTCACATGATATATCAAAAATCCTTCTAATGTGCTGATTTGCTGAATAAATATTTTTCAAGAAACATTTCTTATTATTATCAATGTTGATTTTTTTTTTTGGGGGGAATCATTCAGGACATTATTTTTCAGGGTTGTCTCATGAACAGAAAATTCCAAAGAAATACATATGCATATATGTAGACACACACACACACACACACACACACACATGTTGTTTTTTATGGTTTACGGGGACTCTCCATAGGCGTAATGGTTTTTATACTGGCTCCTACTGTATACTGTATGTGCTATTGTCCTACACCTACCCTACACCTAAACTTAGCCCTCACAGGAGACGGTGAAATTCTACTTTCCCCCAAAAAAACGCACACTGTATGATTTATAAGCATTTTAAATTATGGGGACACTGAAAATGTCCTCATGAATCACCTTCTCCTTGTAATACCTGTGTCATACCTATGTCATTATACAAATTTGTGTCCTCATAAACCACATAAACATGCACACACACACACACACACACACACACACACACACACACAATTCTATGTGTGTGTCACAGATTTTCAATTACATAAATTATTACATCAAATAATTATCTAAATCAAATAATTGTATCAAACATCACTAGTATTGTAGGAACTGAACCCTGCAGGGACATGTAATTGACTTTTTTTCAGTTTGTTTTAATTTATTTGTAATTTCGTTTGATTTTTTTATTTTCAATTTATTAAGATAAAATTATTATCTAATTATAGCTATATAATATATATCTATTTAATATTATATTTGAAAGCCATCATGCATACCTAAACTGTAAATGATCAGATTTGTTTTTAATTATCTGTCTTTTGTTTATTACTTAATAATAACAGAACATGAATATATCCGTTTTTGTATCAAAGATACTATATATATTTATGTTTAAAATCTTACATAAATGTTTTAGTGCATAACTACCAGTCAGATTTTATTTTAAGGTCCAATTGCTGCTATTAACAAACCATTAAATATAAATGTAGCCTCAATAAACTCCCAAGTTGCTTCTTATTAATAGTAAGCAAGATAGTTGTTAAGTTTAGGTACTGGGTAGCATATGGATTAGGGATGTAGAATATGTGTTTCTGTGGATCAGTTGTAGAGAATTGCATTAGTAGCTCAAAGGTTGTGGGTTAAATTCCTAGGGAACACACATACTGACACAAAATGTATAACCTGAATGTACTGTAAGTCGCTTTTGGATAAAACTGTCTGCTAAATGCATACATGTAAATAAATGTAATATGGTCATGCAGAACATGTGCTTTGTAAGTACTAACAGCTATAACAGTCATGCTAACAAGGAACTAGTTAATAGTGAGAATTGCTCCCTATACTAAAGTGTTTACAACCCTTTCCATACATTGCATACACCATTTGTGCACCTCTTTATGCAGCAATAATAATTTTTAGATGATGAACTGAAGATAACCACAGCTGTTAATGGTACATTTTGGTCAAGGATACATTCAATATTCAGTATTGTTTCATCAATGCAAACCAATCCACAGTATATCGACTTCAATACAAATAGTTGTCTTCTTCATACATACATTCCATTCGTCCCTTCAGCAAGCATTATTCCTTAAGCACAAAATTAAGTCTTCTCAGTCTTGGGTGGTTTGGGGATTCTGACTGTGAAGCTCAAACAGCCTAGTCTGTGCTTTCAGCACCTGTTGCGTCCTCTCGCTTATGTCTTTCTCGCTTAATCTAATAAATTCTCACCGTGAGCTTCACAGGCTGCAGCTCAGCTGTTTGAGACAGACAGAGCAGTTCTGTTTTACAGTCTTGGCCGCAAATGTCCACCCAACCCACGTGTCTGAGATGAATCTTTACATCTTTCTAAAGGTCAGAGCTACTGGAGACTGGATCAATGAGTTTGAACCTCCAGCACAGGTCTCAGACTCACATGTGAAGCTTGAGTCACTCTGGTAGTGATTATGCAGAACTCTTTGACGACCGCGTTGCTCAAGTCTTCACTGGAACAGAAATAACTACATGTATTGACTAAGAAGTCGATCTGTCTGTTCAACCAATGGCTTAGCATGCTGCTTTTAATTATGGGAGAGTGAACACCAACTCCTGAAATATGAAAAAAATAGCTATATTTTGTGCTTTTAGAGTTGCAATGAAATGTTTATCTTTTCTGCTGCATTGTGACATACATTTAAGTCTAACAAATTGTCCAAAAAGAAAAAAAATGAAGGGCGAGAACTTCTTTTTGTTCATGAGTTGATGAATGGATTTTGAAATATTGGCAAAAATGGGAGGTGAACGAACATCGGGTTTAAGCGACTAAAATATTGGTCTTGCTACATGACCAATTATGACTTTTTGAATGAATCATTATGATGTCAAAACATAAAAAGAAATAAACATGCACAAACAAATGGGATACAATACGATCTATAACATGGATTGAGAATAAATATTTCATGCCAATTTTACAGGGAGAGTTCAGTCAAAATGTTAAAATTTTCATTATTTATTGATGTCCTGAACTCATTTGCTATGCCATTAGTGCTAAAATCTAATTTGCATTCACATTCAAAATAGCACACTGGCAACTAGGTTTGACATCATGAAGTCACTAAAGGCCCCTATATACTTCAAACGAAGTTTGTTTTCGTTCTTCAGTTGGGGGCAAAAAGAAGTTCGAAAAGGCTGAGCGACGGTAAACAGTTTTCGAACATTCCAACACCCCCGCGCTGCTGGAGGCGGGGTGTAGATTAATGTAAACATGTGCCGTGACGCTCGCTCGCTCGTATGCCCTAAACACAACACCGATGCAATGATGGTGTATCTATACTGTTAGAAATCGCTGTAGATTTAGCAGCAAATTACTGTAAAAACATAAAGTACAATACCACATTTATACACTACAGTAAAATTCTGTAGTTAGCATTGCATTCTGGGTAATTTTGACTTGGTGGGAATTTTTACAGTATATTTTAGTGTTATTGTAACCTTGCTGTAGCCTGACTGTAATACACAAGGCAATAATACAGGACTGCTGTAAATAGTGCGCCACCTGACATCACATCACAGACCTTTCCTTGTATCATGCATGCTGCATATTACTGATAATAACTATATGGCTCCGCGTTATCTTCCAGGCAGAATTATTATTCCAGCCACTAAAGACATATTCACAAATAACCTGCCTGATTTATCTCAACTGCTCTGTGTACCCATAAATACAGATGAACTAGACACAATTACTAGCAACATGGGAACTATCTTCTCTAATACGTTAGAAACTGTTGGCCCCATCAAATTAAAAAAGGTTAGAGAAAAACGTGCTGCACCATGGTACAACAGTTATACCCATTCTCTCAAGAAAGAAACTCGTATTCTTCAGCGCAAATGGAGAAAAACTAACTTGGAAGTCTTTAGAATTGCGTGGAAAAATAGTATGTCCGGATATAGACAGGCTCTAAAAACTGCAAGAACCGAGTATATCCGCAACCTCATAGATAATCACCAAAACAATCCAAGGTTTTTATTTAGCACAGTGGCTAAATTAACAAATAAACAGATGTCACCCGATCTAAATATTCCCTCACAGTTTAATAGTAATGGCTTTATGAATTTCTTTATTGATAAAATAGATAATATCAGAAATACAATAACAAATGTAGATTCTACAGCATCTAGTACTTCAGCTTCATTCATCGCACCCAAAGAAAAACTTCATTGCTTTACAACTATAGGACAGGATGAGCTAAATAAACTTATCACTGCATCTAAACCAACAACATGTTTATTAGATCCTGTACCCACTAAACTATTGAAAGAGTTGTTACCTGTAGCAGAAGAACCGCTTCTCAATATTATTAACTCCTCGTTATCTTTAGATCACGTCCCAAAACCATTTAAGCTGGCAGTTATTAAGCCTTTTATTAAGAAACCGAAAGTAGATCCTTGTGAACTGGCAAATTACAGGCCCATCTCAAATCTTCCGTTTATGTCGAAAATATTAGAAAAAGTAGTGTCTGCTCAACTGTGCTCCTTTTTGCTAAAAAATGATATCTATGAAGAATTTCAGTCAGGTTTCAGGCCCCGCCATAGCACAGAAACTGCACTTGTTAAAATTACACATGACTTGCTTCTTGCGTCAGACAAAGGCTGCATCTCGTTGCTAGTTTTACTTGATCTTAGTGCTGCGTTCGACACTATAGATCATGACATACTGATAGATCGATTACAAAACTATACAGGTATTCAAGGGCAGGCTCTAAGATGGTTTAGATCATACCTGTCCGATCGCTACCACTTTGTTTATTTAAACGGGGAGTCATCTCAATTATCACCAGTAAAGTATGGAGTACGACAAGGATATGTCCTAGGTCCTCTGTTATTTTCATTATATATGTTGCCCCTTGGTAATATTATTAGAAAATACGGGATTAGTTTCCATTGTTATGCTGATGACACTCAACTATATATCTCAACAAAACCAGATGAAACCTCTAAACTATCTAAGCTAACAGAGTGTGTTAAAAATATAAAAGATTGGATGACCAGTAATTTTCTCCTATTAAATTCAGATAAGACAGAGATATTACTTATTGGACCTAAAAACAGTACACAGAATCTCTTGGATTACAATTTGCAACTAGACGGATGTAATGTTACTTCCTCTACAGTTAAAAATCTGGGTGTTATATTAGACAGCAAACTATCTTTTGAAAATCATATTTCCAATGTTTCAAAAACAGCATTCTTCCATCTTAGAAAAATTTCCAAGCTACGGAACATGTTAAGTGTTTCTGATGCAGAAAAGTTAGTTCATGCATTCATGACCTCTAGACTGGACTATTGTAATGCACTGCTAGGTGGTTGTCCTGCATCTTCAATAAACAAGCTACAGATAGTACAAAATACTGCGGTAGGGTCCTTACCAGGTCAAGAAAATATGATCATATTACTCTAATTTTACAGTCTCTGCACTGGCTACCTATTAAGTTTCGTATCAGTTACAAAATATTATTACTTGCCTATAAGGCCCTAAATGATTTAGCTCCTGCGTACCTAACTAATCTTCTATCACGCTACAATCCAACCCGCTCCCTAAGGTCACAAAACTCTGGACTCTTGGTAGTACCTAGGATAGCAAAGTCCACTAAAGGAGGTAGAACTTTTTCATATCTGGCTCCTAAACTCTGGAATAGCCTTCCTGATAACATTCGGGGTTCAGACACACTCTCTCTGTTTAAATCTAGATTAAAGACACATCTCTTTATCCAAGCATTCATATAATGCATCTCACAATCTTGTACTGCCAGTCTATCTGAACAAATGCACATTATTATGCTTTAGCTTGGGTTATACTGATAATTTCATCCAGGGTTATTCTTACTGTTTCTATGTTTCTGCCATGGGATTAACATCCCGTGGTAGCTAGGAATTACACAAGCTTCAGTCTGGATCCAACCCTTAAACGATCTGAGATGACCGAACACCTGAGAAGAGACGATGACAACCCCTTGGAGGACCTCAGAGGAAGCCAACCATCAGCGATTATACTGACTTAACCAAAGTCTGCCATAAATGGAGGATCAGCACCTAGAGACAACCTCTACAGCCCCTACAGCCCTGAACGTCAGCAGAGTCTAGGACACATAGATGAGCCCCAGAGACAGATCTCCAGTGAGGACCTCATCACCTAGACATCCATCGGGGAAAGACCCCTGGAACCAGTGGACCACTTACACTCTGACTTTGCTGCAGTTGGAACAAACTACTGGTTCATCTGGCCAGAGGGGAACTGGCCCCCCGACTGAGCCTGGTTTCTCCCAAGGTTTTTTTCTCCATTCTGTCACCGATGGAGTTTTCGTTCCATGCCGCTGTCGCCTCTGGCTTGCTTAGTTGGGGACACTTCATTTCCAGCACAATCATCGACTTGATTGCACAGATATTATTTAAACTGAACTAAGCTGGACAATGCTATTACTAAATTCAATAATGAAATGCATTCAGCTGATAATTGAGTGTTAAATCCTGTCATTTTACATTATTGACACAATTTGCCTATTTTTATATTGTGCAGTGCTTTGCTACAATTTGTATTGTTAAAAGCGCTATATAAATAAAGGTGACTTGACTTGACAACACAGCTGCTGTTGACCGGAGAGAAAAGCAGAACAGAGGATTTGTGCAAGTTCGGTAAGTTCATTTGATTATCACGCTTTTATTACATAGTGTACATGGTTTTTAGTGTGGAATTAAACCGCAAGTTTAGCTGCCAATGTTATAATCTCCTCCCTCAAAGCTGTAGTCGAAACTTTGTGAGTTATGCGCTCTTTCACCCCCTGCTCTCCCAACATTTTCACATCTAGTGAATTAGCTAATGGTTTATTTAGACCAAAACTAGAGTCGATGATTGTTGAAACTGGAAAGACAAACTGAGACCATTTTGGTGAGTTTTATTTTGTTTCTGTCGAGTTTGAACAAAGCTTGCTTTACTATATATAAAAGGGACATATATTACAATAAAACAATTGTCTATCTCTCTAAGGATCCCTTTTATAATGTTGTCCGATTCGAGCCTGTCAGTGACAAACAAAGGCACTTTTTAATACATATATTTACGGTGTAAAAAAAAAAGTTTATACTGGACAGTCACTTACTTAAACAGGGTTGAGAAATACAGTTTCACTTAAGATGTAAACGGGTGGTTTGGTGTCAGAGATATTGGTTACGTTACAGGTTATTAATTAAGTAAACGTTATTTAGGCGGGAGACCAGTTCTGTAGCATGGAGATTGATCAAAATGATTATAATAATAAAAATATGATTAGTGGTCAATTACTTTTATCAGTTAACGTTACTAATGATCTATTTATTAGTCAACAAAGTCAAGAAAAATGCATGCCAAAATCTTCAGCAATGTCAAGCATAATATGTTTTTTAATAACTCTGATGTATTGTTGGAGTGTATGAAATACACATGTATAGGCAACATTCTATATGATTTTAGCCTATACATGGTCAACAAGTAGGCTAACACATTATTGAATCAAATTCATTTGATTTCTTGCAGTGCAAAGCTTGTGGGTTCGATTCCCAGGGAACACACATACTGACAAAAATGTATCACCTGAATGTACTGTAAGTCGCTTTGGATAAAAGCGTCTGCTAAATGCATAAATGTAAATGTTGTTACATGAATGATTATGTGACTGCACTGCTGGTGTGTGCTCCGTGTGTTGAGCACATGGCTTGTTGTTTGTTGTTGGTGTCATGTGCTCTCCTGTCTATTGTCTGCCCCTCCCATCTTGTTAACTAATCATTGTTTCAGTTGCTCCACCTGTGTCTCCCTCGTTACCCTAGTTTGTCTCCCTATTTAGCCTCCTGGTGTCTGCAGTCTTGTGCTGATCCGTTGTCTTACATCGTGTGTGTATGTTGAGTGTACACAGCTCTCTGGCTGTCTGTTTTCCCCTTCGGTTGGTTTTTGTTCTTTGCTTTATTTCATTATTAAAAGTACACTTTTCCTGCATTTGAGTCCTCACCTCATCTATCCTAACACTCTCTGACAGAACGGATCAGCCAAGAGAGGACTCAGCAGGATGGACTTTTTATATTCTGACTGGGAGCATCACCTTGACCATTCCAAGTAGACCCTAGCCTGGAGGCTGCGTCTTTGCCAACAGAACGGCCGCCCATTGGGCATATACGCAGAGGGCATCTACGACGCAGTACAAGGGCAAGGGCTCACGAAGGCTAGTTTCAACTACCTCTACTTGGAAGGCTTGGATAAGCCCGTTAACTGGGAAGGGCTGGGCGAACTGAGAACTTGGGACTTCTGGGACTTGGTGGACCACGTGATCACCCAAAAGGAGCTGGAGCTCAAAATGGAGGCATCGGCCTGTCTTTCTGCCAGGTCGGCAGTCCCAGAGGATCCAACGATCTGGTCAGCCACACCCAGAACCTCACGTTCATTCGCGGGGTATCCCTGGTTGAGGCGCAGTGTGGAGGACCCAACCGTGTGGATGTTTTTAACAGCAATGGAGAGACCTATGAGAATGCTTGGGATTTACCCCCAGCAGCAGAGACTGTGGTGGCAGTGACACAGGCTGTAGAGGAGGAGGGCAAAGATGTTCGTGCAGGTGTGCTGCGTGCGTTACTTGAATAGTGAACTATTCTTGTAGAATGTTCTGTGAATTGAATCAATAAACTTTTGAATAATATTTCAAATTGTTCAATGTATCCCTTGTTTTTTTATTTAGCATTGGTTTGTATCATCATGGCATTAATCATTTGTCTTTTTCAAGAGATTAATTACGTGCTCATACAATAATACATGATGCAAAAAGGTGCGTTTGTTCAAACAAAGTTGCGTCCTTCTCTGGCTGTGCTTATTTAAATCTAGCGGGTCGGGCTGTAGAGGAGGGTCTCGTGTCGCAAGTTCAGTGACGCAGTAATGGCGATTTTCTCTGGCCAATCAGTGATCAGTAGAGTTTATACGTCACGTTTTGGTAACGGTATGGATCGTTTGGAACCTCAGCCAAGGTGGTGCTAAAAAAGTACCAGGTACCAGGTACAGTACCCAGTGGAAAACCTCCCAAAAGTAAACCGTACTGAACCGTACCGTGCCATACCATGCAGTGGAAAAGCGCCAAAAGAGAGGTGTAACATGGGGCCTTTTGGGTTCACCGAAGACCAGTCGTACTGCTACATTCTGAATCATCTGTAAAGTTTGATTGTGCATGATGGAAGTCCAGCTAGAAGAGCATTGCAATAGTCCAGTCTAGAAATGACAAGGGCCTGGACAAGAAGTTGTGCTGCATGCTGTGTAAGGAAGGGTCTGATCATTCTGATGTTGTGCAATGCAAACATCGAGCAGTTTTTGCAATGTGGTCATTGAAAATCAGCTGCTCATCGAAAATTACACCAAGATTTCTGACTGAACTTGATAGGGCTGTTCTAGAAGACCTTGCTGGATGGTGAAATCATGCTGTACAGTTGGAGTGGCAGGGAATACAAGAAGCTCAGTCTTTGCCAGGTTGAGCTGTAGGTGATGTTCTTTCATCCACACCGAGATGTCCGCCAGGCAGCCTGAGATCCGTACAGCTACCGTTGGATAATCTGGTCGAAACGAGAGATAGAGCTGGGTGTCATCAGCATACCAATAGTGAAGAGAAACCATGTGCTTGTATGATGGGACCCAGTGATGTAGTGTATGTGGAGAAGAGGAGGGGTCCAAGAAACGATCCCTGAGGAACCCCAGTGACCAGTTGATGTTCTGCTGATACCTCCCCTCCCTAGGCCTCATTGAAAGACCTGCCATTGAGATAGGATTCAAACCAGTGAAGTGGAATCCCTGTGATGCCCAGTTATGAGAGGGTGGTCAGGAGAATATGATGGTTAACAGTGTCAAAAGCAGCAGATAGATCTAGCAGAATGAGAACTGATGATTTGGAATCAGCTTTTGCAATTGGCAGGGCTTCAGTGACTGTGAGTAGCGCAGTCTCAGTTGAATGTCCACGCCTGAATCCTGATTAGCATCCAGTAGATTGTGCTTTGACAGAAATGAGGATAACTGGTTGAAAACAATTCATTCAGGCATTTCCTCTATGAATGGAAGGAGAGAGACAGGTATGTAGCTATCTGTAAGTGAAGATTGCGTGTGTCAGATGCGCTGTTGATCTTGTTGTGGAAGTATAAAGCCTTGGCAATGTGGATTTCAGCAGAGAAAGATGAAAGCAAAGACTGATAGATACTCCGGTCTGATGGATTTTTTGATTTGCGGCATTTTCTCTCTGCTGCCCTGAGTTCGGACCGATGTTCACGAAGAACATCGGATAGCCAGGAGTTAGAAGGGGCAGCACGTGCTGGCCTGGAGGAGAGAGGACATATATGGTCTAGACAAGAAGTTAAAGTGGAGCACAAAGTGTCAGTTGCAGTGTTTACATCCAGAGCTGAGAAATAGGTAGGTGAGGGAAGAGAGGAGGACACTACTGAGGTAAGATGTGAGGTTGAAAAGGAACAAAGTTTTCGCCTTCATAAACCAATGAGCCAACTGGATTTATTAACTGCAACTGAAAATAAAATCTCATTGATCATAAATTCACTAAAATCAGCTATTTATCCCATTAATTGAATATAAAGTAAATTATTCATGCACATTTGTTTGTCTGTAAAGTTCATATTTAAATAATTTACATTTTAGATACTGTCAGTACTTTAAGTGTATGTTTTATTGAACATTATTGCACATTCTGTGCAAATGTGAGTAATATAGAAGACAAACATGGGGAAATGAACGGAAGGAGGTTTAAGATTGTAATTTCAGCACTGTACAAAAAAACATTAGATGTGACATTTAAGTAATGTCTTTCGCATGGCGTAATGTAATCAAAGGTCAGCAGCAAAACATTGGTAAATAACGTGAGATAAGTTTATAACTTGTATTTAGATTGTTTAATATATAATCACATTTTTGCAGCTTTGCACAAAGTTCTGTGTTTGAACTTCCTTGTGCATTTGATTCATATTGAGGAATACAGAATCTGTGCAAATGAGATGGAATTATGTTATAGAATCCAATGCAATATGCAGAATATAGCTTTTTAACATACTGAAAAAAAATACTCATATGAAGTTCAATCAGTAATTCTCAGATTGAGTGTGTTTTAGTTCTTGTTGGATTTATTATTGACCCTCATAGCATGTCAGCTTATTGTTGTTGGTTTAGTACATTTTGTTACCATGGCGATTAGAGTGCTATTGTTCTCACAATAGCAGTGAGTGGATGGCGGTGGAGTGGGGTTCAGTTAGCGTGATAGCGTTGGAGTAATTACTCTAATTATATGACCAGCAATATTGCTGCTGCAATACAAAGGTAATCAGTCCCCTTCTTTTTCAGCTTCATACACAAATCACAAGAAGAATACTGCACAGCGATACTATCTAATCTCCTGTAAAGAAGTGTGATTATCTTGTTGTATAAATCTCTTCTTCAGCTCTGAGCACTTTGGAGCTTCTTCTGGAAAATCTTTCTGTGATGAAAATAAAAATGTGAAAATAGTGTTTAGGAACTTATGAAAGTGAGAGACTTTATAGTTTGCATTGACTTCCACCTGCCTCAGGGCTGCATGTTTATTTATTTTATCATAGGTAAAAGCATTGGTGCTAGTAGGCAAAAAAAAAAAAAAATGTCTTAAATCTAAATTAATTATCATACAGAAGAATTTGGCTGAAATTGTTATACAGGTATATTTTACTCATTTATTACAATGAACCACCTACATGTTCTTTTGAATTTGTATCAGCATACATATATTTCAACCATATTGATTAACAATGTCTCACAACTGGAAGAGTAAGAAATTATTTATATTAATTGATTTAAAATTGAATTAATGCCAGGTTTTGCTATAAATTAATGACAACTAATATATTTTTTATAGTTGTTCTACTTTTTTTCCAGGTTCAGTCATCTGCTCTTTGTTACTTACTGGAACACACATGCACACTCTTCAAAAAATGGTGCTTTAAATCTCTTGACAAACTAAAAGATGTAAATTAAAACTCTTGTATTATGTTCTGGGTCAATTTCACCCATTTTAATTTTCAAGCTGTCGGAAATACCAGTACATTTGTATGATATTGATATTCTTGATATTCTGTGACTTTTTCTCATTTAGGGCCATGAACATGCATGCAAGTTGAGGATACACTGATGTGTTTTGAAGTGCACACACCATTTTTTCTGACGATTTTAATGCTCGTGGGTCAATTTGACCCACTTTTTTTTCCAAGACAACTGTACATACCCAAATTAAATATATTTCTTGGATATACATTGCAATTTTTGTAATTCACTATCCTGGAAAGGGAAAAAAAAGTTTTTCTCATTATTTCAATGCTAAAAATACTTTCTCAGACTCAGATGATAAAAGTGAGCTATCAATTCTATTTTTAATGTATATGAAATACTATTTACCTTATCTTTTTCTTCCAGAAATTGTGTAACTTTTTCTCATTTAGGGTCATGAACATGCATGCAAAGAAACGATACACTGATGTGTTTTGAAGTGCACACAAATCATTGTCTGACAATTTTGATGTTCGTGGGTCAATCTGACCCTTTTTTTAAGGCAACTGTACAGACCCAAATTAAATATATTTATTGGATATATGTTGCTATTTCTTTTAATTTACTATCCTAGAAAGGGAAACAATTGCTTTCTTAATTTTCAGTGCAGAAAAAGACTTAAAAGTGAGCTATAATTTATATTTTCAATGTATATGAAATACTATTTAACTCATCTTTTTATTCCAGACATTTTTGTTACTTTTTCTCACCTAGGGTTATGAGCATGTCTAAATAAGTTGTGTTCCAACTGAAGATGATTTAAAAAAATTGTGGTTCCTATGCAATTTTGTTTAGGCATTATACAAAAACTAGCCACCGGGTGCCATTCAAACTCCATTGATTTATTGATTATTTAATGCAATTTTGTCACAAATGTATACTTTTTTTTCTCAATATTACTTCTATCACAAAATATGGAATATTGAGACTCAAACCTCTCCAACGATATGTAATTTGTCAAGATTATAAAAAGTTTTGATTCTAAAAGACCGCAATACATTTTGTAAAATGACACCCCCCAATATGGGAGAGGAGCCCGCTAAAATATTTTAAAGTATCATTTCCATTTTAACGCAATGTCCGATTTCAAAATGGGTTTCACAGGATACAATTTGAGGTAATGCTTTCAAATGATATATAATTTATGATGATTACTAAAACATGTTATAGGTAAAAAATGAAATGAAAAATTCTTGTGACAGAGGTCAGATCCCTTATTATGATGTAGTATATGTTTTGAGGTGCACTCTTGTAATAAATTAATCTATTACTGTTCCTACATAATTTGTAACACATTTAAATGTAATATAGTAGTAAAGTACAGTAGTAAACTTCTACCAGCGGGACGGTAACAGTTAAGGGGTTAAAACAAATGTGGTTAAACTCATTTATAAAAAAAATCATACTTTTTTATATTAATTGTTTGCACTGTTTTACAAGTACTGATATTTATTTGTTTCTGTTCATATTTATTTGTTCCTGTTGTTTCTGTTCTCCTTCTTGTTTTTAATAATGCGATATTTGCATTGAAGTCAATTAGTGTCAATTTGACCCACTCCATCAAAATCTTACCCAGAAATCGAACACAATACAAGGGTTAAAATGTGTATATATTAGAAATGGAAGCTGCAGCTTGTACTGAATGTCGTCTTGCTCAAGATAATGACTTATAAAGTTCAAGTAATAAAACAAGACAATGTGCTTCTAACAACAGGTCATTCCAACCATACAACTTTCCAATGCTATTTGCAAATGTTCATTGGAACTATGGTTTTAGAAAACATCGACTTGTTGAGCTATGCTGATAGACTGGTAGTGATGGAATTTGCAACAGTAACTAGCTAATGATGATTTTGAGAAATGCACCACTGTGTGACATTTAAAACACATCCAAAGTAACACAAAGTAAGTTGAAGCAGTTGAGGTTTGACAATACCATAGCAGACATCAGACTCAACAAACAGTGCTGTGCATGTACTTTGGTGCAATGTTAGAATAGCCAGCATGCACAGATATTCTAAGGGAAAGAACACCAAGAACAATAATTACTGTCAGTTACTTTCTCTCAGAGAAAATTACAATTTTTTTGTCCCTTTAATACTGTAGAAGAAGCCCTTTCATATTGCATTGGGTTCTCACAAAATCTTCTGTGTGTAATATGTGTGGATGATTAGTTGATCTCATTTTGTTTTAAGGTGCTGCAAGGTGCAAAATAACACATTAAGCAGATATTCTGCTGAACCTTTGAGAAAATCACCCATGTTTAATGACCTCCTACAGCTAAATGCAGCTGAATTTAACTTTAAACATTGGAGTTGATTAGACATAGATGATTTCACAGTGTCCACAAGAAACGCTTCATTCAGTCACTCATCTGTTTCATTTTTATCTGTACTTGACCTGGCAGTGTCTTCAGTCTGTGATTTTTCAGACTACAGCCCAAGCTGATGATGAGGAGAGCACTTTGACCATTCACTGTAAGATGAAAATTAATATTCAAAAGACCATATAATGACAAATTCTTTCTTCTTGATCACAGCACAAAAGCCAGCCAACATCAAATCAAACCTCTGGGGGGAAAAGTAATAGTATATACTGATGTGAATGGTGAATAGTCCAGAGGAGCTAAAATAGAACTCTTAATGCTGGGTTTGGATGAAAACACATTTCTGCATGTATGGCAGACTTGATGCTGGTTTATGCTTCATCTGAGTCCATTAGGAGTAATTGTATGTATATACACTGAACAAATTGTTTTTGCCCCCATTTTTCATGAGCTGAACTCAAAGAGCTAATACTTTTTATATGTACACAAAAGGCCTATTTCTCTCAAATATTGTTCACAAATCTGTCTAAATCTGTGTTAGTGAGCGCTTTACCTTTGCCGAGATATACCATCCATCTCACAGGTGTGGCATATAAAGATGCTGATTAGACAGCATGATTATTGCACAGGTGTGCCTTAGGCTGGCCACAATAAAAAGCCACTCTAAAATGTGCAGTTTTATCACACAGCACAATGCCACAGATGTCGCAAGTTTTGAGGGAGTGTGCAATTGGCATGCTGACTGCAGGGATGTTCACCAGAGCTGTTGCCCGTGAATTGCATGTTCATTTATCTACCATAAGCCAAAGGCATTTCAGAGAATTTGGCATTACATCCAACCAGCCTCACAACCGCAGACCACGTGTAACCACACCAGTCCAGGACCTCCACATCCAGCATCTTCACCTCCAAGATCGTCTGAGACCAGCCACCTGGACAGCTGCTACAACAATCGGTTTGCTTAACCAAATAATTTCTGCATAAACTTTCAGAAACCGTCTCAGGGAAGCTCATCTGCATGCTCGTCATTCTCATCGGGGTCTCGACCTGACTGCAGTTAGTCATCATAACTGACTTGAGTGGGCAAATGCTCACATTCGATGGTGTCTAGCACTTTGGAGAGGGGTTCTCTTCACGGATGAATCCCCGTTTTCACTGTACAGGGAAGATGGCAGACAGCGTGTATGGCGTCGTGTGGGTGAGTGGTGGTTTGCTGATGTCAACGTTGTGGATCGAGTGGCCCATTGTTGTGCCATTCATCCACGACCATCACCTCATGTTGCAGCATGATAATGCACGGCCCCATGTTGCAAGGATCTGTACACAAATCCTGGAAGCTGAAAACCATTCCAGTTCTTGCATGGGCAGCATACTCACCGGACATGTCACCCATTGAGCACGTTTGGGATGCTCTGAATCGGTGTGTACGACAGCATGTTCCAGTTCCTGCCAATATCCAGCAACTTCGCCCAGCCATTGAAGAGGAGTGGACCAACATTCCACATGCCACAATCAATAACCTGATCAACTCTATGTGAAGGAGATGTGTTGCACTGCGTGAGGCAAATGGTGGTCACATCAGATACTGACTGGTTTTCTGACCCCCCCCCCCAATACAGTAAAACTGTAAATATGTTATAGTGGTATTTTATTGTGGCCAGCCTAAGGCGCACCTGTGCAACAATCATGCTGTTGTCTTGATATGCCACACCTGTGAGGTGGATGGATTATCTCGGCAAAGGAAAAGTGCTCACTAACACAGATTTAGACAGATTTGTGAACAATATTTGAGAGAAATAGGCCTTTTGTGTACATAGAAAAAGTCTTAGATCTTTGAGTTCAGCTCATGAAAAATGGGGGCAAAAACTAATGTGTAACGTTTATAATTTTGCTCAGTATATATATATATAATCTTGTGAAATAGCAACCCAGTTACAGTCAAAGACACAGTGCCTTTCTAGATCAGAGGTAAACTGTGCACCTTGAATTTAGTTAATTTAAATTTGAATAACAATTTTAACAGCAGACAGCAAATTGCCAAAGAAAGTCTTTTATTGCAACTGTGAAACCGTTTGCTTCTAGAGTTGATAACCTGCATTAAAATTAATTACTATCCTATGAAAACTGAGAGTGGAGAAAGAAATTAAACAAATGTCTTTCTATTTATTTTTGCTGGCCTTTTAAGCAAATAATAGGTATATGGAACATGAGATTTTAAGTGCATTATGTAAGTGTGAAAGTTTTTGGACATTTGAAATATATATGCATTGGATTTCTGAAGAGCTTATTTTTAACTATGAACATGATTCACTATAATTTGTCAGTTTTTTTAAGACTGAATGGGATATGTTTTGTGCAATAGGATATTTTCTTTAAAATGATGTCACATGGTTTGATATTTTGTTGTTGTTATGTGTCACGGTTTATGGGTTCCCGGTCCCATCCTCACCGTGTCTTGTATGTGTGCGTGTGCGTATGTGTGAGCAGGTGTCTGTGGGTGTGTGTGATTGAGGCTGATTCACTCCAGCTGAGAGTAATTACCGTGGGGCTATATCAGATCCTGTCACGCTGTCTCCCTTGTCAGATCCTTGCAGTGTTTGCGGTCGTTTACGGTCCGTTCTGATTCCTGGTTCCGCGATTTCTGAGCCCTGCCTTCTTGGACTCGATTCCTGAGCCCTGCTGCTTTCCTGGACTCCGATCGCCGGAGACTCGTCTGCCCATTGCTTCCCTGCGCTACCCGCCTCTGCCTACGAAAAGCCCCACTATAGTTTCACTCCTTGTATTACTGCTTGTAATAAACTCTCTCTTTTCCGCAACTGAATCCTCCCGTCTTCATTGTGACAGAAGGATCTGACCAATCTTCATGGATTCAGCGGAGACTCGTGGTTTGCAGGAACTGTTAGCCGGCAACAACGCTCGTATGAATCTCCAGGAGGAGAATATGTTGAACACCGGACGCGCTGTGCAGGCGTTAGTAGCGCAGGTGTCCGAGCTCACTACCCAGGTACAGTTATTAAGATCACCCGCTGCGCCACGCACACCGCCAAGCTTTTCCATCCCCGGGAACCACAGCCCTCAGCACGAACCTAGACTCCCTGCACCGGAGAGGTATGCCGGAGATCCCAACCTCTGTAGAGCGTTTCTGACGAAGTGTTCTCTGTTTTTCTCGCTCCAGCCACTGACGTTCGCCACGGAGGCTTCCAAGGTGGCACTAGTGCTTACGTTGCTGTCAGGGAAGGCAGCATTGTGGGGAACGGCGGTGTGGGAGAATTGCCATCCATGTTGTTCCTCGTTCCGCTCACTCTCTCAGGAGATGAGGAGGGTGTTTGATCGCGCGCTGGTCGGGCGCGAGGCAGCGCGCATGCTGGACGACCTCCGCCAGGGGGAGGAGTCCGTTTCCGACTATTCCATCCAGTTCAGAACCCTGGCGGCGGAGAGTGAGTGGAACGAGAGGGCGCAGTGGGACATGTTCCTGCATGGGCTGGCTGACCGTATCCAACGGGAGATCGAGGTGGTGGAGTTACCGCACGGGTTGGACGAACTTGTGGATCTAGCCTTACGCGTGGATGCACGGCTTCAGCAACGTGATCTTCGCGGTCGACGCAAGCTAACACCGAGATATCCTTTCCTCGACACTGGCGATACGGTCAGTCACTCGTCGGTTGACGAACCCATGCAGGTGGGTAGAGCTCGGCTCTCCCGGGAGGAGAGAGATCGTCGAAGGATGAGGGGGCTGTGCCTATACTGCGGCGCGGCGGGCCATTTCCTGGTGAGCTGCCCCGTAAAAGTTCAGGCCCGACAGTAGGTCTGAGGCTACTGTCGGGTGGGGTATCTCTCAACAAGGCCTCATCTACTACCCTCCTCCCGGTGAGGTTGCAATGGGCGGCCGAGCAACATGAGGGGACGGCGCTGCTAGACTCCGGAGCCGAAGGTAACCTGCTGGACATTTCCCTGGCCCAACTCCTTCACATTCCCTTGGTTCACCTCCGTCACACGATCTCTGTCAGCGCTCTCAATGGACAGTCACTTCCCCAGATCAGTCTCTCCACGGTACCCATCACCCTCGTCACCTCAGGCAACCACTCAGAGACCATCACGTTCCTCGTCACCCACTCACCCCTGGCCCCGGTGGTGTTGGGTCACCCCTGGCTCACTCAACACAATCCGCGGGTGGATTGGGGTCGTAACACTGTGTCGGAGTGGAGTCGAGCCTGCTATGCCTCTTGTCTTGTGTCTGCTGGGTTTTCTGTGTCTGGTTCTGTGTTGCAGGATGAGATGGGGAGCCTGTCTAACGTGCCCGAGGAGTATCTCGACCTGAAGGAGGTGTTCAGTAAGTCCAGGGCCGCTTCTCTCCCTCCTCATCGTCCCTACGACTGTGCTATAGACTTAGTACCAGGTATGTCTCCGCCTAAGGGCAGATTATACTCGCTTTCTGTTCCGGAAAGGGAGGCCATGGAGAAATATATTTCTGATTCTCTGACAGCCGGGTTCATCCGCCCCTCTTCTTCTCCAGCGGGGGCAGGATTTTTTTTTGTGGCGAAGAAGGATGGTTCTCTGCGACCTTGTATTGACTACCGGGGCTTGAACAACATCACGGTAAAGAATACTTATCCTTTGCCGTTGATGTCTTCAGCCTTCGAGAGGTTGCAGGGAGCATCCATCTTCACCAAGTTAGATCTTAGAAACGCCTATCATTTGGTTCGCATAAGAGAGGGGGATGAGTGGAAGACCGCGTTTAATACCCCCAGAGGGAATTTTGAGTATTTGGTTATGCCTTTCGGGCTCTCTAACTCTCCCGCGGTCTTCCAGGCAAAAAGACTTTAACCGAGCAACGACACCGTATCCTTTCTATCTTACCTCACACACTCTCCTTTGCTATCCTTTATCCTTCCACCCCTATCATGTGTTTCCAAACCATTCCGGTTTTCTCTCAACCGCGCTCTAACATCACATGCAAACGGCAATGTAATCCTGCTAACCTGTGCCCTATCTCTACATCTTCTACACATCTTTCTTTCTCCATGGGTCTCTGGAATTGTCAGTCATCTGTCAACAAAGCAGACTTAATGTCTGCTTTTTGTTTACAATCCACATTCAGTATCTTGGATTTGACTTAGACCTGGATTCATCCAGAAGACTCAGCAACCCCAGCTGCCCTCTCTAACAATTTATATTTCTCTCACACCCCACGTCAAGTTGGGGCACTGGTCTGCTCAATTGGAAATACTCAACCCACCTATGCAACCTATGCAATTACAAGTAATTTGAATCTCATGCAATTACTGTAATAGCTCCTATAAAACTCCAGATTGTGTTAATTTACCGTCCCCCTAGCCAAATTCTATCCACCTTCCTAGAGGAGCTGGACGGCTGCTGTCCTCTTTCATGGAGGATGCCACTCCACTCGTAGTCTTTCGATTTCAACATTCATCTAGATAATTAATGCAGATAACATTCTGGTACAACCACTACATATCTCTGACCATTTATTCATTAGATTTACATTACCTTTTTCTACCCGGGTGCCACCAACCCCCTTACCGGTTACTTTTGAGATGAAACCTACGCTCCCTTTCTCCCTCCCATCTTTCCTCTGTAAGGGCCTCTCTTCCCTCACCTACCCATTTCTCATGTCAAGTCAAGTCACCTTTATTTATATAGCGCTTTTAACAATACAAATTGTAACAAAGCACTGCACAATATCAAAATAGGCAAATTGTGTCAATAATGTAAAATGACAGGATTTAACACTCAATTATCAGCTGAATGCATTTCATTATTGAATTTAGTAATGGCATTGTCCAGCTTAGTTCAGTTTAAATAATATCTGTGCAATCAAGTCGATGATAGTGCTGGAAATGAAGTGTCCCCAACTAAGCAAGCCAGAGGCGACAGCGGCAAGGAACGAAAACTCCATCGGTGACAGAATGGAGAAAAAACCATGGGAGAAACCAGGCTCAGTCGGGGGGGCCAGTTCCCCTCCGGCCAGACGAATCAGTAGTTTGTTCCAACTGCAGCAAAGTCAGAGTGTAAGTGGTCCACTGGTTCCAGGGGTCTTCCCCCGATGGATGTCTAGGTGACGAGGTCCTCACTGGAGATCTGTCTCTGGGGCTCATCTATGTGTCCTAGACTCCACTGATGGTCAGGGCTGTAGAGGTTGTCTCCAGGTGCTGATCCTCCATTTATGGCAGACTTTGGTTAAGTCAGTATTATCGCTGATGTTTGGCTTCCTCTGAGGTCCTCCGAGGGGTTGTCATCGTCTCTTCTCAGGTGTTCGGTCATCTCAGATCGTTTAAGGGTTGGATCCAGCCTGAAGCTTGTGTAATTCCTAGCTACCACGGGATGTTAATCCCGTGGCAGAAACATAGAAACAGTAAGACAATTAGCGTAGCAGTTGTTCCATCCAGGAATAACCCTGGATGAAATTATCAGTATAACCCAAGCTAAAGCATAATAATGTGCATTTGTTCAGATAGACTGGCAGTACAAGATTGTGAGATGAATGCTTGGCTAAAGAGATGTGTCTTTAATCTAGATTTAAACAGAGAGAGTGTGTTTGAACCCCGAACGTTATCAGGAAGTCTATTCCAGAGTTTAGGAGTCAGATATGAAAAAGTTCTACCTCCTTTAGTGGACTTTGCTATCCTAGGTACTACCAAGAGTCCAGTTTTGCAACCTTAGGGAGCGGGTTGGATTATAGCGTGATAGAAGATTAGTTAGGTATGCAGGAGCTAAATCATTTAGGGCCTTATAGGCAAGTAATAATATTTTGTAACTGATACGAAACTTAATAGGTAGCCAGTGCAGAGACTGTAAAATTGGAGTAATATGATCATATTTTCTTGACCTGGTAAGGACTCTTGCCGCAGCATTTTGTACTATCTGTAGCTTGTTTATTGAAGATGCAGGACAACCACCTAGCAGTGCATTACAATAGTCCAGTCTAGAGGTCATGAATGCATGAACTAACTTTTCTGCATCAGACACACTTATCATGTTCCGTAGCTTGGAAATGTTTCTAAGATGGAAGAATGCTGTTTTTGTAACATTGGAAATATGATTTTCAAAAGATAGGTTGCTGTCTAATATAACACCCAGATTTTTAACTGTAGAAGAAGTAACATTACATCCGTCTAGCTGCAAATTGTAATCCAAGAGATTCTGTGTACTGTTTTTAGGTCCAATAAGTAATATCTCTGTCTTATCTGAATTTAATAGGAGAAAATTACTGGTCATCCAATCTTTTATATTTTTAACACACTCTGTTAGCTTAGATAGTTTAAAGGTTTCATCTGGTTTTGTTGAGATATATAGTTGAGTGTCATCAGCATAACAATGGAAACTAATCCCGTATTTTCTAATAATATTACCAAGGGGCAACATATATAATGAAAATAATAGAGGACCTAGGACAGATCCTTGTGGTACTCCATACTTTACTGTTGATAATTAAGATGACTCCCCGTTTAAATAAACAAAGTGGTAGCAATCAGACAGGTAGGATCTAAACCATCTTAGAGTCTGCCCTTGAATACCTGTATAGTTTTGTAATCGATCTATCAGTATGTCATGATCTATAGTGTCTAGCAATGAGATGCAGCCTTTGTCTGATCCAAGAAGCAAGTCATTTGTAATTTTAACAAGTGCAGTTTCTGTGCTATGGCGGGGCCTGAAACCTGACTGAAATTCTTCATAGATATAATTTTTTAGCAAAAAGGAGCACAGTTGAGCAGACACTACTTTTTCTAATATTTTCGACATAAACGAAAGATTTGATATGAGCCTGTAATTTGCCAGTTCACAAGGATCTAATTTTGGTTTCTTAAGAGGCTTAATAACTGCCAGCTTAAATGGTTTTGGGACGTGACCTAAAGATAACGAGGAGTTAATAATTTTGAGAAGCGGTTCTTCTGCTACAGGTAACAACTCTTTCAATAGTTTAGTGGGTACAGGATCTAATAAACATGTTGTTGGTTTAGATGCAGTGATAAGTTTATTTAGCTCATCCTGTCCTATAATTGTAAAGCAATGAAGTTTTTCTTTGGGTGTGATGAATGAAGCTGAAGTACTAGACGCTGTAGAATCTACATTTGTTATTGTATTTCTGATATTATCTATTTTATCCGTAAAGAAATTCATAAAGTCATTACTATTAAACTGAGGGAATATTTAGATCGGGTGACATCTGTTTATTTGTTAATCTAGCCACTGTGCTAAATAAAAACCTTAGATTGTTTTGGTGATTATCTATGAGTTTGCGGATATACTCGGTTCTTGCAGTTTTTAGAGCCTGTCTATAGCTGGACATTCTGTTTTTCTACGCAATTTTAAAGACTTCCAAGTTAGTTTTTCTCCATTTGCGCTAAAGAATACGAGTTTCTTTCTTGAGAGAATGGGTATAACTGCTGTACCATGGCGCAGCACTTTTTTCTCTAACCTTTTTTAATTTGATGGGGGCAACAGTTTCTAACGTATTAGAGAAGATAGTTCCCATGTTGCTAGTAATTGTGTCTAGTTCATCTGTATTTATGGGTACACAGAGCAGTTGAGATAAATCAGGCAGGTTATTTGTGAATCTGTCTTTAGTGGCTGGAATAATAATTCTGCCTGGACGATAACGCGGAGCCATATAGTTAATATCAGTAATATGCAGCATGCATGATACAAGGAAATGGTCAGTAACATCATCACTTTGAGGTATGATATCTATATCAGTTAGATCAATTCCATGCGATATTATTAAATCTAGCGTATGATTAAAACGATGTGTCGGCCCGGTGACATTTTGCTTGACACCAAAAGAGTTTATTAGGTCAGTAAACGCAAGTCCTAACGCATCATTTGTATTATCAACATGAATGTTAAAATCTCCAACAATTAGTGCTTTATCAACATTAACCAATAGGTCTGAGAGGAAAACTGTAAATTATTTTAGAAAATCTGTATATGGCCCTGGCGGTCTATACACAGTAGCCAGAGCAAGAGATAGGACAGATTTATTTTGCTTATCTGACAGTTTAACATTGAGCATAAGTATTTCGAATGAGTCAAACCTGTATCCTGTTTTCTGAGTAACATTGAGAATATCACTATATATTGTTGCGACACCGCCGCCACAACCAGTCTCACGAGGCTCGTGCTTATAACAGTAGCTTGGTGGAGTAGATTCATTTAGACCAAAATAATCATTTGTTTTAAGCCAGGTTTCAGTCAGACAGAGTACATTAAAACTATTATCTGTGATTATTTCATTTACAATAACTGCTTTCGGTGTGAGTGATCGGATATTTAGGAGGCCAAGTTTTAAAAATTGTAATTTTTTATCATCTCTGGATGTGAATGCAGCTAATGATACTTTATGCTCTACCTTACCCTCTTGTCTAGATGCCATTTGTCCTCTCTCCTCCAGGCCAGCCCAGACTGCCCCTTCTAATCCCTGGTTATCTGATGTTCTTCGTGAACATCGGACCAGACTCCGAGCGGCAGAGAGCAAATGGCACAAATCAAATGATCCATCGGACCTGAGTAGGAATCAGTTGTTGCTTTCATCTTTCTCTGCTGAAGTCAACATTGCCAAATCCTCATATTTCCACAACAAGATCAACAGCACTCCAAACATGCATGATCTCTTCAAAACATTTAATCATCTCCTCTGTCCCCCTTCACCACCTCCCAACACTTCTATAACAGCTGATGACTTGTTACTTTTTTCACAGACAAAACTAGAGCAATCAGTACTCAGTTCTCACCTCCACACGCACAGGACTCCAAACAACCACATCCGATGTTCAAACACCCACCTTCTGTCTCCTCACTGAGGCGGAAGTATCCAAACTTCTCCTCTCCAGCCATCCTACAACATGTCCTCTAGACCCAATCCCCTCACACCTTCTCCAAGCAATCTCTCCCACACTCTTACCAGCGGTCATACATATTATCAACACATCTCTCCTCACAGGCATCTTCCCCACTGTATTCAAGCAGGCTAGGGTAACCCCACTGCTCAAAAACCTACATTAAACACTTATCTTATAGAAAACTACAGACCTGTCTCTCTTCTTCCATTCGTAGCAAAAACACCTGAATGAGTTATCTTCAACTAGGTATCATTGTTTATTTCACAGAACAACAAACTGTATGCTAAACAGTCAGGTTTCAGGAGTGGCCATTCAACTGAGACTGCGCTACTCTCAGTCACTGAATTGCAAAAGCCGATTCCAAATAATCAGTCCTCAGTTTGCTGGATCTATCTGCCGCTTTTGACACTGTAAATCATCAGATCCTACTGTCCACCCTCTCATCACTGGTCATCACAGGGATTCCACTTCGCTGATTTGAATCCTATCTCAATGGTAGGTCCTTGATGGCCTGGGGAGGGGAGGTATCCAAAGCACATCAATTGGACTCTGGAGTTCCCCAGGGATCGGTTATTGTACCCCTCCTCTTCTCCATGTATAATGAATTATAAAGACTGAGCTTCTTGTCCTCATGCCACTCCAACTCTAAAGCATGACATCACAATTCAGTTAGGTTTATTAACAATTACCCCATTAACTTCGGTCAGAAATCTTGGTGTAATCTTTGATGACCAGCTGACCTTCAAAGACCACATTGCAAAGACTGCTCGATGTTTGCACTATACAACATCAGAAAGATCAGGCCCTTTCTGACAGAGCATGCTGCACAACTTCTTGTCCAGGTCCTTATCATTTCTTGGCTGAACTACTGCAATGCTCTTCTGGCTGGACTTCCATCAAACACAATAAAACCTCTACAAATTATTCAGAATGCAGCGGCACGACTCAAATCCACTGTCCAGAACATTCTCGTTCACCATTCCTGGCTGGTGGAATTAACTTTCCAACCCCTATCCGGAATGCTGGATCCCTGTCAATCTTCAAGTAACAACTGAAAACTCCTCTCTTTCGACACTGCTTGACTTCATCCTAAACTTAAAAAAATAAAAATAAAAGAATAAACTTCATCTTTCTATTGATCTTTCTCTCCTCCCCTTGCTAGCTTGTACTTATTTTAACAATGCCTGAGACTTGGTGTTACGAGCACTTCCTCTGTCTGTTTGCTTCTTCAAGATGAATCGCTTTATTTATTTCCCAATTGTAAGTCGCTTTGGATAAAAGCATCTGCAAAATGACTAATGTAAATCTAAATGTGCATAAGGGACAAGGCTGGAGACCTTTGTTGGATGGCCTCATACCTCTACATCACTCAGACAACACTACATCACTCATCGGCATGATTCTGTCATTGACCTTACTAAATGGTCTCAGGAATACTTCCAGAAACCACTCTCGGTAAACACAATCCGCCTGATGTGGTTTTATTTTGTGAGAATGAAAAAGTGAAAAAATGACATGAAACTACTTTACAGTAGGTAATCAAAGGTAATTGGTTTCCTGAAAGTAACAATATTACATCTGACAGTAAAATGCTGCATCTGGCCAATCAGATTCAGATTTTCCAAAGGGCTGTGTAAAAAAAAAAGAACCACATATATTGAAAATGCAAACACAAATGTGCCAAATTCTGACATGATCTTTATCTGTGCACCTTTTATTGACAGTCAGGTTATTCTAAATAAAAAATAACTTCGCTTTTGTTATGAATACTGATATGGAAATGTGCAATCCCAACTTGTATTGCTTAATCATTCAGTGCATTACCCCTTTAGCTGCAGCGCAAAGCTGATTGATTTATTTTATTTCATTTAAAAGAAAATGCAATTTTAAAACAGTAGAGTGGTGTGCTTTACATGCAGTCACACGTTGTCCTCTGTAATTAAGTTTGGTTCTTCCCTGACTTGCACTGCACTTCTTATAACACCTTTGCCCAGTCACTATCTGTGTTTGCTTTCTTTAACACATTTAAGTATAATGATCTTCGGTGACAAATCATTATTGCCGTCTCTCTACCGCAAGCTAGTAATGCTTTAGAAGTGTGCCATAGAATAATCAGACTCTTGTTTATTTTTGTTTTACAGGTTGAATTGTATTCATTATTTAAGCCTTTAATAAGTAGGAAAAAAAAACTATGACAAATATATTTATTTATACATGCAGATATGTATATGAATTTACAAATATGTAAATACATGCATTAATAATGTATTTTAAATACTCTCAGTACCCCCATTTTTCACATTTCAAGCTGGGATTTGGACAGATTTTCAGCAAATATCAACTTGAATTAGAAAATTATGCTTCAGAATGGGAACAAATTAGGTTAAAAGGAAAAGCTAATTTATGTAAAATTGTCCATCTACTCGCCTAGATCAATGTTTTTCAGAATTTAATAATATGTATATGTCAAACTAGAAAGCTGTGCTTCACATTTCACAGTAAAATGAAAAGCTTCTGCACCACCGTTTATCTTTATAATACATTGAATTTCTCCTTCAAGCCTGAAACACGTGATTAATGCATCACTTCCCTTTGAGATAACTGCAAATTAAAACAGCTCAGTTTCATTAGCTTTATTGAACTATGCTCCCATTGCAGCTTGACGTCTCCCACATTCAAGCAAACTCCACTGAAGGGGACATTGGGATGGCACAAGCCTATTTAAAGCCAATGTAATTATGCTAGTCTTAAAATGCTTCCTTCTATCCCTGCTTAATGTGAAAACACAGCCATAAGCAAAGCATTCTATAAGTAAAGTTCGATTTGTAAACACTTTTAAAGCTTTGTTCTGCACTATTTTAAAACACTCTCAAAGTGTTCAACTTTGGAATGTATATTGTAAAAAAAATTGTCACTTACTTGAGTGACACATCATGAAGCGTGTTGAGGAGGGGTGTGCTGTTTCTCTTATAAGAAAAAACAAAACAGTAACACTTTATTTTAAGGTGTCCTTGTTACACGTTACATGTACGTACTATTATAATACAAATAAATTATGCATAATGACATGCAAGAAACTCTAAGCCAAACTCTAACCCTAACCACAAGCACATCTAGTTAATTAATATTACTCAGTACTTAAATGTATAAATACACCGTACCAAGGACACCTTAAAATAAAGTGTAACCAAACAAAAACTTCCTACAGTAAAGGAGGAGCAAATAGACTTTAAAGAGACTTTACAAATCGGTTTAAATTAGACTAAGATTAATTTATATTTCAGAATGTACTATATACAACAAATCTCAGGTTTTTTTAATTCTACTAACAGACACCTTACAAAACACAGCATCTGTAAATAAAAACAAAGAAAAAAACAAATGCGGAGGTGTCGGTAGAAGCCAATCATTTTACACTGATATGTTATGTTTAAAAACACCTTGAGTGAACTAATCTTATTAACGTATTAAAATTAGAAGAATTGTCTATTTTAAGCAACTCAAGAAAAGTTAGATGTGTTACCTTTCCCCTCCGGGAACATCGAGCTGCGTCGAAACGCTATGGGGAACGCCATCAGCGTTGTCCAGCTCTGAATCATATGTGTAATCAGTCAAAATTGACAGCCAGACGTCAGGTGCGGGTGACGTCATCACCAGGATGCTTAAAAGCACGTGATGTGCAGCCGGCGCCAGCTTTTTGTCATTCAGCAAAGCTCTCTGTGTGTGTCAGTCATGTATATGTTCTGTGAATCTCCTACTATCGTTTGTCAAAGAAAGATAGGAAATAAGAAAGGCAAAGACATAAAAGGAAGGAAAAGACTAGGAAGCAGACATATCAAAGGCAAATAAGGGCGAAAGTAATCACGTTACAGACTGTGTGTTCCTCCCTGCCCACGCTATATCACGAGCGGGATACACACAGTTTGTGCGATGGTCTGACTGGGAGTGAAGCATGCAGGGTCGGCTATGAGTAGCTTCCGCTGCGTATGCTTCGCTCCCGGGGGGAAACTCTCTTTGAGGAGGGAGTTTTCACCTGCGTCCTTGCAGCACCTGGCACGCTGCCGCTGAGGCGGAGCAGTGGCTGTGCTCGCAGGTGGATTAGATGGGAAAATTAAGAAGGGCGATCCCCTATCTTCTTCCTTTCCCATCAGATCCAGCGCCCGCTTTCTGAGATCGGAAGCCCGCCCCGCGGTTCTTCCCCCCAGAGAAAGGGCTCGACGCTCCGTCTGTCTTTTTCCGAGGAGGAAGACAGGGGGGATGACGATGAATTTTCGAAACATATGTTTGCACAAGCGTGTTGTGAATGAGTAAAAACAAATAAGCTATAGAGAGAAAGCATATCTGGGGAGCGGAGCTAAGAGAAGCGCACACACAGCTCTCTCTTCAGAAAAAAAGGAAGGGCTAAATAAACGTGTTCCCCGCTGCAATGCATTGTGCTCCCGCCAGGCACACTCCGAGGAGTGTGTCCGTGCCTATGATCTCGCGGTCCCGCTACTACTGAGGCACCGCGGCGATTGAGATCACGGGGATCGCACATAGATCTGGCGGACAGGTTGGAGATGGGTTCGCTCTATATCCACCTGTATTCCCATGTCTAGCGCTCTCTCGGGGCGGAAACCTAAGCTGTAGTTCTTCCCCCTTGAGTGAGAGTGCGCTAATCTGCAGCAGTTTCTCTCCAATAGGAGGCTTCTGAGGCAGTCCTGATGCCAAGGCCCAGGACAGGTGAGGGCAGGCCCCTCTGGGGAAGAGCGGGGTACACCGCATTACATGGTGCCCGTCTCTCCTCAGTGCCCTCAGGAGATCAGTCTGCTAACCCTGCCAGTGTTCCAGGGCACAGCGGTCTCCAGCGAGCGCTTCTCTCAGTCTCTTCCGCCCAGAAATGTAGCGGAGCTGGGAGGCTCGCCACCCCTTCGGGGGTCTCTAGAGCAGCTAGATCGGCCGTCCCCTGCCGGTCCTCCGCTCCAGGGCACCGAGCTAGCCGCTCTAAGTACACCAGAGACCAGTCTCGAGAGACTGGTTCCCTTAGTAGACTATTCGGCAGCATGGAAACTGCTGCCAAATGTGTCTCGATGAGTCACGCACACTGTGGAACAAGGCTATTTGGCGCTCTGCCGCAGCCTTTCTACGGGGTCACTCCCATGCTGGTGGGTCCCGAGCAGGCTCTGGTAATGGAACAAGAAGTGAGCACTCTCCTGAGGGAGGAGACCACCGAGGTGGTCCCTGCTCTAGACAAAGAGTCCGGGTTCTACAGCCGTACTTCATTGTTCCTGGGAAAGGGGTTGCGTCCTTCTTAGATCTAAGCTAACTGAACCGCTCAGTCACACGACTGAAGTTCAGAAAGCTCTCTTCAAGCACGTGTCTCACACCAGATCCGAGGACTGGTGGTCACGAGCGATCTAAAAGATGCATACTCCTTCCCCATCACAGAAAGTTCCTGAAATGTGCTTTGGGGGCAAAGCGTATTAATATCGGGTTCTTCCCTCAATAAGGAAACTGTACGCCCTGAAGTTGAGACTCAGGGTGCGGAGACCGCCTGCTTGATCCAGTTAACTGCCTGTTTGGTACAGTGCTGGAGTTCTCGCAGGCCTGTTTCTCCGCAGGGTTAGCCCACTCCACCCTGAAGGTCTACGTGGCGGCTATAGCGACCTACCACGCCCTCTCGGTGGCCTTTCAGTAGGCAAAACTCTCTAGTTACACGTTTCCTCCGGTGGCCAGGGAGCTTATGCTTAGTAGTAGATCTGGATGCTATCCTATGATCTCGAGTCCTCTGATCTCCCCTCGCCTTTGGGAGTCAAGGCTCACTCAACTTAAGGTATGGAGGCCTTCGAGGCCCTCTGGCAGGTGTACCTGTGCAGGACATCTGTGACGCTGGTGGGTGGTCTACGCCCCTAACTTTCCAGGTTCTACGACCTGGCTCTGTGAGCCACTCCTGGCTCGTCTATTCCCTTGCCATAGCTGTGCATTCCACACACTAAGCAGGGATTTGCAAGTATGGCGGCATGGACATCTCGTTCCCCATAGCGTTTCGACGCAGCTCGATGTTCCCGGAGGGGAACGTCCCAGGTTACGTATGTAACCCTGGTTCCCCGAGGGAACGAGACGCTGCGTCGCAGAGGCCATACTTCCGGCATCCCTACTAGAGCTATGCTTCATTCCTGGAAGCTGGCGCCGGCTGCACATCACGTGCTTTTAAGCATCCTGGTGATGACGTCACCCGCACCTGACGTCTGGCCGTCAATTTTGACTGATTACACATATGATTCAGAGCTGGACAACGCTGATGGTGTTCCCCATAGCGTTTCGACGCAGCGTCTCGTTCCCTCGGGGAACCAGGGTTACATACGTAACCTGGGACGTTATTTACATGACTTTAACTTACAATGGTGAAATCACGAGTAGGCTTACTTCATATACAACCTTCCTAACTTGACAGTAGACAATGTAAGTGTCAGTTTAAACATATAACACAAACTAAACTGCAATAAAATACAGTATATATATATTTTTATAAATTATGAATTAATAATATTAGTGTTAATATTAAATGACACAACTGAATCAGCAGATTTAATGTATTTAATGTTGTTAAATAGCACACTTTTGACCTCAGTAAGTTACTTACCCAGCATTCATTATACTTGAGATGTATCATTTGTTACATATTAAACCTGTACCCGCTATATTAATAATAGTAAATTATGTATTATTACAAGCAACTAACCCTAAAACAAACCCTACTTCTAAACTTAAAGTTACTACATGTTGTTATGCAGTGCTCATTTGTATAATTACACTCTAACAAGGGCAGCCTAAAATAAAACTAACCAATAAATGTTGAATTTGAATGGGTTTCAGAATAAAGTATATTTTAGATGATCATAAATGCTTGTCAGTACTACTGTTACTACTGTAAACTTTAACCATATGCATTCATTTGTATTTCAATAGAAGAAAATCAATAGAAGCAAGTGTGTGTGTGTGTGTGTGTGTGTGTGTGTGTGTGTGTGTGTGTGTGTGTGTGTGTGTGTGTATACATAATACATATAAAGACAAACAACACTCAAGTTCATCTCATTGCATAATGCATTAAATTCCATATATTTTCAAGTAATTGCAGTTTCCATAAAATTAAGTGTCTGGGAATGTTACATTTAGTTTGCATTTAGGTATAATTGTAAAGTATATTATTTACATAAAATAATATTACAGTATAAAGTATGCTATAATGCACTTCTTTTTCACCAAGGATAAAAACATTTCTGATCTCCGTTCAAAACATATACATTTTGTCCCCATGGCATGTGCAGCCTATCATGGCTGTCAGCAGCAATTAGACAGACTGAGTGACGGCCTGTTGTTTATTTACACCCTTACTGTCCGTGATTTCAGCCAAGGGAGGAATGGTAATGACCTACATGATGTGCAGTGCTCTAATAACCCCTCGTAAGCCCTGGTGGGCATAATTGAAGTGCATCATAACAGCGTAAACTAGATTGAAAGCATTATGAAAATTATACCTTTTTCCTTTGCTGTAGTTAATCATAATCTGAATTTAAATTAAGGAGGTAAAAAGGATTAATTGCAGTTTTCTTCTTATTAGGATTCCCTCTTGCCAACTTCTATCTTGTGTTTGTCTCATTTTTAAAAGTGTGGGCTAAATTAATTATTTTATTAATTTCCGTTATTAAAATGTAAATAAATGAAAAAAACCAAATTAAAAGTAGAATGCAATATGCATACATAACATTAGGAAATATATTGACATTTAAAACATGTTTTATACTGTATTACATGTTTATGAGTAATTGGTCTTGAAAAGTGATATATAATTGCAATGTTGTGTGTGTGTGTGTGTGTGTGCGCATTTCACTAAATTTAAATTTGTTCTTCTTAAATTGAAATAAAAAAACAATTTGCTACATCAGATCAAATTCCATTTAACTTCCGGAACTGAATTAAAATTTAAAAGGCACTGTCAATTCAATTCCTAATGACGTATAACCCAAATGAACACCCACACACTCATATGGTGTGTAATCCTCAGACAGTGTAAGTATAGAGAGGCTATCTAACATCTCTTTTCCCTGTTACCCATTATCAGTCTCTATTCAGACTCAAATGATTAATGTGAACATTTGCATTCAGTGTATGCTTGAGTCTAGAGTAAGAGAAGCTCTTAATTTATTAGCTTTCATTATGACCACCTTGTTGAGAATGTAACAACTCCACCGCTAAACGACCTCTTCACCCAGGAAATAAATCTCTTCAGCCAAAACTGATAATTTTGTATTAAAATAAGCACCGTAGGTGGCAGCTGCTAAAGGTTTTAATCGCAAGTGAAATTGTTAATAAGGTTCGTTGTCAATCAGATTTGAATGCCACTGTATTAGAACAAAGCAATGAAATAAATGAGCTGGCAAGCTTGAGAATCCGTACTGTACGATTTCATTAAAATGTTGACATATAAAGCCCTGTGCCCTTATGAAAATCTCACGTCAAAATGGCCGCAACCTAACTCTCTTCGAAAAGTAATTTCCTCTCCTTGCTAAACAGTAAACATGCCCCAGTTGTTTAATTTACCCTACAATAAAGATTTGAAGGCCATCTCATAAGGGTTGTAAAAGTAATTTTCATGCTTTGCTTTGTTTTTCAAGATTGAAAACAGTCCCATGGCCAGTGACTATATCCACCCTAAGGCCAGGAGATGGAAAATTAGGTGATCGGCTTTGAATTTAAACTGACACTTGTGAAGACTTGGACTTGGATGACTGATTAGAAGTGACACATTGACAGCATGAGGTGGGGATCAGTATCTTTATCCATGATAACATATGGAGGAAGAGTTCCAACTGCAGCGATTAGTGCTGGTTCAGTTGGAGACTGCTACACAGGGGTTTGGAGTCTTATTTGAAAGGTGATCAGTTCTGGTTTAATGCTTTGCTGCAAATAAATGATGTATTAAATGCTTTTCTAGAGACCAGGCTATGATTTACTTATTACAGATGGACCATTTGTATTGCTGCCAATGGATTTCCTGTTGAAATCATACTAACAGTGTTCTAAATGAACGTTCGGGAAGAGAATGCTCATCGAATCCTGTCAGTCACAATGCAGGAAAGCAGTTTATCTCACAGTTTTTTTCTGACAGTTCTTCTGGCTTCCCTTAAGTCTGTGTGCAAATAACAATGTTACTTTCATGAATTCCTATAGGTAATTTTCAGGACACAGTCTGTTGAGACTTATCTCACAAAACCCAAATTTGAGAATTTTTTATCAAAACCTTTTTGCCTAAGCTAAATCTTTGTTTAATGCCCTGGTGTTTGTTTCTTTAAAACACAGATAGCCAACAATGTTTGCAAGTTTTGACATTAGCAACATAGATCAATGATTTGGTGCTTCCTGAAACCATACAACCAACATTCAAAAACAGTATCACAAAGTTGACTGGTTGGAACTTCAGTCTTTTCTTGTTAGTTGAACCTTTAGACTTAAATAGATTGTGCTCTCAAATAAAATAAGCAAGCTAACGTTCAGTACAAACATTAAAATGAGGCATGTGTGACAAAGTTACTACAATTTTGGGAACCCATCATGACCATTTAGTTAAATTCTCCAACGATGCATCTTAATATGGCAGTGAGTTCTACGCTACATAGGGAAGGAACCCCTAACTAGCTTGTGTTAACTTTTGTAAATACGTTAAAAAAAAAACATTTTATTAATGTATCGAAAAATTAGTTTAAACCATATTACAATTTGCAAACATGATATTCATAGTTCACGTTAATATAATCTTTGAAATGCCAATACAATCACAATAATAGACTGTGGAGAAAAATCTATTAAAAAAGTAGCATGACATACATCAGCATTAACTTCACAAGTAAACTCATCTAATTTCTAGCATACTTTCACAGCCTTTTTTGGTTTATAGTTTATAACCCTCTTTCAAACTGTTAGGATGTTTATATATATATATATATATATATATATATATATATATATTCAGAGTAAAAGTGTTGTCAGAAGCTTAGTGACATTGAAATTCAGTTGTAGTATACAGCTTTTTATTTTTACGATTGTTCCAATTTCCAATTGTTTTACCTTTTTATTTTTGCAATTGCATTTAGGCTGCAAAATCCATAAAAGTTGTGTTTATTTGTGAAGATTATCATTATGAGAAAATGTGCAAGAATTATAAAGTTTTGTTGGTCACAAAGCCTATTTTAGGCAACATTCCAAAAGCCAATGGAAAAATCCTATTGGGTTTTTGTCAAGGGATGCTTACTTCCAGGTTGGCTGTCACGGTACAGAAAGCTCGAGATCCAATAGCGAGTGAAAAACAGAATCTTTATTTGGAACACTCCAAAATACAGTGGATGTGAAGATGAGCTGCCAGTGCAGGTGCAGACTCCAGAACACAGTGGAGGTGCAGATCTCATCGGCCGTGCAGGTGCAGAAAACCCGGCAGGGCAGAGTTTCCAGCCCGGGCAGAGAATACAGTCCGGACCCGTCAGGGAATCTACTGAAACGTGACCAGGCGAGAACAGCCTCCGGACCTGGAAGACTGACACAGAGAATTAACGAACCACCAGAGAAACAACGATCTGACAACGCATCACAGAAACGCCAGCCAGATATAGGCAGTGCAGACGAGCTGCACCTGTAACCGTCCTGATTACCTCGTCAGGTGCTAGGCAACGCTGACAAGCACAACGAGCGGACCCACCGCATAGACGAACACAGAATGAGCACACAGATCCATGAACCGTGACAGTACCCCTTCCCCTAAGGACGCCTCCTGGCGTTCCCAGATGAACTTACCTGACGATTGTAATCATCGATAAGAGAATGATCCAATATGTCTCTAGCCGGCACCCAACTCCTCTCCTCAGGACCGTAACCCTCCCAGTCCACCAAGTACTGGAATCCGCGTCCCCTCCGCCTAGAGTCCAGAATACGCTTGACCGAATAAACCGGTTCCCCATCTACGAGTCGCGGCAGTGGAGGAACCGGGGTTTGCGGATTAATGGGAGCATGAAAAACAGGTTTTAATTTGGAAACATGAAAGACGGAATGAATCCTCTTGTACGCTGGAGGAAGTTTGAGGCGGACCGCCACCGGACTAATGATCTTGGTGACGGTAAACGGGCCAATGAATTTAGGAGCAAGCTTGTTACAAACGGTACGGAGAGGAATGTTCTTAGATGAAAGCCACACTTCTTGACCGACGACATAGACGGGAGGCCTTGACCGGTGGCGATCAGCCTTGGCCTTGGTGCGTGCCCCCACCTGGAGGAGGGTCTGTCTGGCCCTGCTCCAGGTGCATCGACACCTCTGGACGAATGCGTGGGCCGAGGGGACCGCGACTTCGGATTCCAGACTGGAAAAAATAGGTGGCTGGTACCCTAAGCTACCCTCAAACGGAGACAGGCCCGTACCAGATACTGGTAATGAGTTATGTGCGTACTCAACCCATGAGAGCTGCTGACTCCAAGAGGACGGATTCTGAGAGGCCACACATCGCAACATACGTTCTAAGTCCTGGTTGGCTCTCTCTGTCTGACCATTACTCTGGGGATGATACCCAGAAGAAAGACTAACAGTTGCCCCTAGCAAACGGCAAAACTCACTCCAAAATTTAGAGATAAACTGAGGCCCCCTGTCAGAGACCACGTCTGTCGGGAGACCATGAATGCGAAAAACGTGGTCAATGACAGCAACTGCTGTCTCTCTGGCAGACGGTAATTTGGGCAGAGGGATGAAATGGGCAGCCTTCGAGAACCGGTCCACCACGGTCAAAACCACCATGTTCCCACTTGAGGCTGGGAGACCTGTGACGAAATCTAGCGAAATGTGGGACCAGGGTCTCGACGGAACCGACAGCGGCTGAAGGAGTCCAGCAGAGGGTCGATTAGAAGTCTTAGAAACGGCACAAACAGAGCAAGCCAAAACAAAACATCGTATGTCGTGAGCCATTGACGGCCACCAGAACCGTTGTCTAATAAGAAACATGGTACGACTCACCCCAGGATGACAAGCCACCTTGGAACAATGACTCCATCGAATGACATCGGACCGTAAAGTCTCTGGCACAAACAACCGACCCGGTGGGCATCCGGACGGAGGCGTTACCCCTTGCGAGGCCGTGCGGACCTTCGACTCAATCTCCCAAGTGACCGCAGAAACAAAAATTTTCTGTGGCACAATGGGCTCGGAAAAAGACGGGCGATCAGAATGGTCGAAAATACGGGACAGTGCATCGGGCTTGATGTTCTTGGAACCTGGCCGATAAGAAATAGAAAAATCGAAACGACCAAAAAATAAAGCCCACCGGGCCTGCCTAGAGTTCAAACGTTTGGCGGACTTGATGTACTCAAGATTCTTATGATCAGTCCAGACGATAAAAGGAACCACCGAACCTTCTAACCAATGACGCCATTCCTCCAAGGCAAGCTTGACTGCCAGCAGCTCTCTATTACCAATATCATAGTCGCGTTCAGCGGGAGACAAACGGTGAGAAAAATACTCGCACGGGTGCACCTTGTCGTCCGAGGAAGAACGCTGGGATAGGACGGCACCAACCCCCACCTCCGAGGCGTCAACCTCCACCACAAACTGCCGGGAGGGATCAGGGGCGATGAGTATGGGAGCTGAAACAAAGCAGCCTTTCAGTTTGGTAAACGCAGCTTCCGCTGCGCTGGACCACCTGAACAGAGTCTTGATGGAGGTTAAGGCGGTCAAAGGGGCGGCTAGCTGGCTGAAACTGCGAATAAAACGCCGGTAAAAATTGGCAAAGCCCAGAAACCTCTGCAGGGCCTTGCGGGAATCTGGAGTTGGCCAATCAACCACAGCCTGAACCCTGTCCGGATCCATGCGCATCCCCTCGACTGACACGATGAAACCCAAAAAGGGGACAGACTGTGCATGGAAAACGCATTTCTCTGCCTTGACATAAAGCCCATTCTCTAACAGCCTCTGAAGCACTCGCCTGACGTGCTGAACATGTTCCTGGAGAGAGTGAGAAAATATCAGTATGTCATCCAGGTAAACATAAATGAACTGATTTAGCATATCTCTCAACACGTCATTAACGAGTGCCTGGAAGACTGCGGGAGCGTTGGAAAGCCCAAAAGGGAGAACGCGATATTCAAAGTGCCCCCTGGGGGTATTAAAAGCAGTCTTCCATTCATCCCCCTCCCTTATGCGAACCAAATGATATGCGTTGCGAAGGTCTAATTTCGTGAAAAAGGACGCCCCCTGCAGACGCTCAAAGGCAGAAGACATCAACGGCAAAGGATATGTATTCTTCACCGTGATGTTATTCAGCCCTCGATAGTCGATGCAGGGACGAAGAGACCCATCCTTCTTTTTCACGAAAAAAAACCCCGCTCCCGCCGGCGAAGAAGAAGGGCGAATGATCTTGGCTGCTAGAGAATCAGAAATATATTTCTCCATGGCCTCCCTCTCCGGGGCGGAAAGCGAATAAAGTTTGCCCTTGGGCGGAGACGTACCTGGTAATAAATCTATAGCACACTCATAGGGACGATGCGGAGGTAGAGAAGCAGCCCGAGACTTACTGAACACTCCCTTCAGGTCGTGGTACTCGCTGGGCACGTTAGACAGATCCATATGCTCATCCTGAAACACAGAACAAGACACAGAAGGACAAGCAGACAACAAACAAGTAGCATGACAACCCTCACTCCAAGAGAGAATGGAACTCTGACTCCAATTAAAGTGAGGGTTATGAAGCACAAGCCAGGGATGCCCAAGGACTACTGGAGTAACGGGTGTGTCAGTTAAAAGAAACTGAATAGTCTCAATGTGATTCCCCGAAGTGACGAGTCTAAGTGGACCCGTAGAGTGAGTGATGGAGGAAAGAGACAGACCATTAAGAGCATGAACAGCAATGGGCTGTGAAAGGGCAATCACCGGAAGTCTAAGTCTGTCAGCGAGATCAGAGTCTAAAAAATTGCCCTCGGCACCAGAGTCAATTAAAGCCTGACAGTTATGGGTGACTGAGGACCACTGCAACTTGACCGTGAGAAGTGTCGCTGCAAGAGAGGATTTAGCCAGTGTGATCCCACCCGTCAGTAACCCCTTACCTACTGACGGGCTCTGGCTTTTACGGGACACTGTGCTGCGATGTGCCCAGCAGCTCCGCAATACAGGCAAAGACCCTCGTTGCGCCGCCTCCGCTTCTCCTCCAGGGAAAGACGGGATCTGCCCATCTGCATGGGTTCTGGTTCGGCGAAACCGACATCTACGCAGATGTCGGTAGGGGATAGGCGGGTGGTCCAGCCTATTGACCGCCGAAGCTCGGCGTGCTCGCGGACCTCTCTGCTGTAATCTGGCATCCACCCGAATAGCCAGACTAACTAACCCATCCAGTGACGTGGGTAATTCCAGTGCGTAGATCTCATCCTTGACGTAATCAGCGAGTCCATGAAAGAACATATCCCACTGCGCTTCTGAGTTCCACCGGCACTCTGCCGCCAAAGTGCGGAATTCAATGGAGAAATCAGTGACGCTCCGATCTCCCTGCCGTAACTCCGCCAGAAGACGAGCCGCCTCTCTGCCCGAAGCCGCCCGATCAAACACCTTTCTGATCTCCTCCGAGAATGACTGAAACGAAGCGCAGCAGGGAAGTTTCTGCTCCCAAACGGTAGTTCCCCAGAGAGCTGCCCGTCCAGAGAGTAGTGTGATGACGAACGCTATCTTGGATTCCTCGGTAGGAAACGACGATGGTTGGAGAGAGATGTAGAGTGAGCATTTGGCAAGAAAGGAGCGGCATTGCTGGGGCTCACCAGAATAAAAGGCTGGAGGTGGAAGGCGAGGTTCGATGACACGACCCGCCTGATCTGGGATAGTGGGCGCAGGTGGATTCGACGCCGTGGGTCGCTGTTCAGGCTCGGACTGGAGACGCTGTAACTGGGTGGTCAGCTCCGAAACCTGAGTGACCAGGGCTTGGATAGCGCGATTAGAGGCTGCCCTCTATTCATCCTGGTGATCCATGCGTGAGTTACTGCGAGCTAAAAAGTCTCTTAATTCTGACGCACTCGCTGGATCCATCTTGGTCAGATCGTTCTGTCACGGTACAGAAAGCTCGAGATCCAATAGCGAGTGAAAAACAGAATCTTTATTTGGAACACTCCAAAATACAGTGGATGTGAAGATGAGCTGCCAGTGCAGGTGCAGATTGCCGTGCAGGTGCAGATCTCATCGGCAGTGCAGGTGCAGAAAACCCGGCAGGGCAGAGTTTCCAGCCCGGGCAGAGAATACAGTCCGGACCCGTCAGGGAATCTACTGAAACGTGACCAGGCGAGAACAGCCTCCGGACCTGGAAGACTGACACAGAGAATTAACGAACCACCAGAGAAACAACGATCTGACAACGCATCACAGAAACGCCAGCCAGATATAGGCAGTGCAGACGAGCTGCACCTGTAACCGTCCTGATTACCTCGTCAGGTGCTAGGCAACGCTGACAAGCACAACGAGCGGACCCACCCCATAGACGAACACAGAATGAGCACACAGATCCATGAACCGTGACATTGGCCTCCTAAAAAACGTCACCATTGCAGTACTCAATGGAGCAGTGTTAACCAGCCCAATCTTTACCCTTTGGACTCCAAGTTTATTTCTAATCCTACCCTGTAAATTAACAACCATTATCAATAAATAACAGTTTCAAGGATTATATCAATTTGTAAACTGGTGATGTCATGTTGACTTTTTTTTTCTTCGTCGTATTTTTTGATTGATTTCTTCTGTTAATGGAAGACAGATAAAATCCCTAGGCCATTCTGTGGATTACTAGATATACGTCTGGAGTGTTGGGATATGCCCATACCTCTCGCATTACTTTTTCAAAGCCCATTTACAACATTGGTGTAAATAGATGTGCAAGAAGGTCTGGATTTTAGAGTCAGCCTACATGCATCTCTCTGCACAGGATCAAAGTGTTACCCATAACTTCCCACTCTCTGTGAAATTCAATGCAGTCTCTGGTTATCTTAATTCAATCAGAGGTTACATTAGGGCAGTGATGGCTAATGACTCTTTATATCCTTCAAAACTGCAGTCTTACCGATTTGTTGATGGGTTGCAAAATGATTAGAACACAATCCTGATAGAAGCTACAGCACTATATGAAAGAAACATCTGAGTCACATCAAATTTAAAGCCTTAGTAGACTGCGGCACACATGTGTTGACTACTTCAGATTGATACACTCATCTTACATACCAGAACAGGAAAAGCAATGCAAAAGCAATCTCTCCCCTAGTAGTGCATGTCCCTTTGCAGATAAATGAGATTTATGACCCTTAGTGTGATTTGGAATGTTCCAGCAGCATGGTGGGCTGAGGTACAAAATGTTTCTTTCTTTATTTATTTTATTGCCACATTCAGATAAGAATATCTGTTGCATGCTAGTGAAGAATATTGTAATTCTCACAGGATTGAGGGGTCACATATTCATAAGCTGCTACAAACGCCACACTTCATATTTAATTGTCAGTACTGTTAAAAAATGTTTCCTGAATATATGCAGCTTGAACCTAGATGTCAAAGTCTGACAGGTTAGCATGATCTTGTGAGCTACTAAAATGCATTTATTGAACCAATCATGCCATTTTAGCTTGTCTTTTAACTGTGTTTTATTGCCCCTAGTGTTCATTCTCGCTTTAAACTGTATTGGATGGTATGTATAGGCATGTTTTGGAGTTTTGCAGACACACAATTGTTTTTCCAGTGAGCCTAGGTTGCTTCAAAATCATGAACATATTTTTCCAGTCTATTGCCTTAGACATCACACCTTAGGATAATAATTTTTTGGAGGGTTTGTGATTTATAGGCTAGATTATTGTAATGCTTTATTAGGTGGTTGTTCTGCATGCTTAATAAACAAACTACAAATGGTCCAAAATGCAGCAGCTAGAGTTCTTACTAGAACCAGGAAGTATGACCACATTAGTCCGGTTATGTCAACACTGCACTGGCTCCCTATTAAACATCGTATAGATTTTAAAATCTTGTTAATGACTTATAAAGCCTTGGATGGCTTAGCTCCTCAGTACTTGAGCGTACTCTTTTCGCATTATAGTCCTCCGCGTCCACTATGATCTCAAAACTCTGGCCATTTGATAATACCTAGAATATCAAAATCAACTGCCGGCGGCAGATCTTTTTTCCATGTAGCGCCCAAACTCTGGTACAATCTACCTAACACTGTTCAGGAGGCAGACACACTCTGTCAGTTTAAATCTAGATTAAAGACCCATCTCTTTAACCTGGCGTACACCTAACACACAAATACGCTTCTATATTCAAATCCATTAAATTATTGTTAGGCTGCATTAATTAGGTCAACCGGAACACTTCCCATAAAACACGATATACTTGTTACATCGTAAGAAGATTGGCATCTACGCTAATATTAGTCTTTTTCTTTCTTATTCCAAGGTCACCATAGCCACCCTATCCAGTCCTTATCCAGCCCAGATGATCACTGCAGTCAACAGATCCAGTCCGTATCCAGATCAGATGGGGGATCAGCACCTAGAGACGACCTCTACTGCTCTGAATGTCAGTGGAGACGAGGGCACCTAGATGAGCCCCAGAGACAGATCTACAGTGAGGACCTCATCACCTAGACAGCCATCGGGAAAAGACCACTGGAACCAGTGGAGCCCTTACAATCTGACTTTGTTGCAGTTGGAATATACTACTGGTTCGTCTGGCAAGAGGGGACCAGCCCCCCGACTGAGCCTGGTTTCTCCCAAGGTTTTTTTTCTTCTTTCTGTCACCGATGGAGTTTTGGTTCCTTGTCGTTGTCGCCTCTGGCTTGCTTAGTTGGTTACACTTCATTTTCCAGCGATATCACCGACTTGATTGCACAGATACTATTTAAACTGAACTGAGCTGGACGATGACATCACTGAATTCAATAAGGAAATGCCTTTAACTCAAAAATGTTCCTATTTTGATATTGTGCAGTTGCTTTGACACAATTTGTATTGTTAAAAGCGCTATATAAATAAAGGTGACTTGACTTGACTTGATAGGCAGTTCTATTCCAGCAGTACCATAAAGTCAATGCATTAGGATGTAAATCTCTTGTGGCTCCAAAATAATTAATATGTTATTTACAGCTCAGGTGATTAGTTTAAAAACATTTGTGTACAGAACTGTTAACACTAATCAAAAGTTTCCTCCAGGTGTTATAGTCCTCCTTGTTTTGAACCAAGCAAAAAGGTTGATTTTTGCTGACAAGTTTGTTTTCTTACAACTCGATAGGGCCTAAACAGTTCCCTGAGGAACGCCACTCAGATATAATAGGCAACCATCAGTCTTGCTCTCTGTCATACCCTGGGACACAAACATTAATTCTGGGTAACAACTGAATGACCTATCTGATCCATCGTTTGAAATTACATTCCATTTAGCACTAATTGAGTTGCCCTGTGTTTCAAATGATTGATTGAATAATCCAATTTTGATCTGTTCACTTTGTGGAAGCAAGAAATAATCCATTATTATTCAATCCCTATCAATCCCCTTGTTCTAGGAATCACAGCTCCTTCTTTGTTCTTTCCAGTAATATTATGATTGCACTCTAGCAAGTTGAAAATGCAAGTAATTAAATGACACCGAAACAGCCCATTCATCACATCACCGCCATACTGTCACACAGTCAATGGGGAGTCTCTTCTAGTGCACCGGTTCAGTCAGTTTAGGCAGGTAGCTGACACATACACACATACCTACTCCATGCAGATTGCAGATCTAGGCTAGGCCCTCAGAGCCTTTTCAAAGGCTGGACTGTATTGTTGTATGGCCTAGATATTTCTAAAACCTCATTCTTATTTTTTTTTCTAAAACAGGGCAAAGCATGAAATTAAGATCATTTGAGATATAGACCTTTTCTCGAGGTCAACCCTTAATATGATGGATTGGACATATAAAACTATCTTGGCAACTATCCACAATACTGTGGCATCATAGTGGAGAGTTTGCATGAAGTAACAAAATTTATTTATGTATTAAATGTATGAAGTTAGCTCTAAATCAGTTTAAGATCAGTTATAAGATGGTTTCATTTAGGTCTTATATTCAATGTGAGTTGTTGTACTATTTTTAACAATATTACGGTCATGTATGCACGTTGACAAACAACACAGGCCTTATTTCATTTTTCAGTGTAGTGCTAAGAGGTAAATGGCTATTTATTTGCACTAGGAGTCATTATAAAACGCAGCAGCCTGCTGGTTGATATGTCTCCCCTAATGTTAATATTGCAGTGCATCAGTAATATAAACACTATGAAAACCATCAGCAGTTGAACTAGCTGGGCTTTATTGCCCATGTCCAGGGTAATTTAATAATATATTTTCCTTTTCTATTGACTGGTTTCTATTGGCTCCCTCATAGTAGAGTATATGTTTTTAATATTGCATATATTGTTTTAAAACACTGTTGTTAGGTCTTTATAAAAGGCAACAAACATATATGTACTCATCATCAGTGAATGTTTGTGAGGGTCAAAAAAATGCAAATTGGCTTGTTTATGTAAAAAGACCCACTATAAACAAGATGTGTTTGATTTTGTTTTGAATACATATGAAAGTTAATTTAAAATCATTCAAGTGTAATTCAGCTGTGTGCTACAATCTGCAATAAAGGTTTCAACTAGATCTAAAGGGGATTTTAGGACAAATTCAATTTAAGGCATGTCAGAACACTTGGTGGCTATCTTGGAAATGCCATCATAAGCTATTTCTAAAGAATGACACATCCAACCAAAGAAACTTTAATAGTGGAAAATGTCCACAAACTAATAAAGAACCTTTATTTTTAAGATTGCACACTATTAAGGTAAATCATTTTAATGAAGTCCCAGATGAAACAAGGACTGGTGATGAATCCAGTCAGTAAGATTTTTGTGTGTGTGTGTGTGTGTGTGTGTGTGTGTGTGTGTGTGTGTGTGTGTGTGTGTGTGTGTGTGTGTGTGTGTGTGTGTGTGTGTGTGTGTGTGTGTGTGTGTGTAAATTTTAAGCTTTAGTTGTAAAAATAGCTTATTGACTAACTGATGCTATTTATTATGAAAACCCAATTCAGTGACTAAGTACAGTGGGAATGATTTGAAGAGGCACCTGGTGTGAGAAAACATGCTGATAGGAGGGTCAATCGGCTGTGGTGGAGACTTGGTCAAAGAAAGTAGAAATGTAGCTTTTAGGATTCATGTCACGAATCACTGATGTTAACAGTGACCTAGTATTTGCACTCTCAGCTGAGGCATAAATTATTTAATGCCAATGTCTATGAATGCTTTAAAATCTACCCTCATAATCTTTTGGACTTATCTGAGACAACACAAAAGGAAAATGAGGTGTGTCAGTGCTTATAAGTCTGGGTATGAAAACCTCACGTTGATGGTTTCCTGGTGCATTCCTGGTGCACTACTCTCTTATAATATGTCTTCCCTCTTCCATTATTGGATAAAGCAAACTCATTTAGCAAATAACACAGCCCAAAATGTTTTGAACAGTATCAGTATTTTCATATTTGAAATGATAAGAGATAAATTAAACATGCAAGTTTATAGTAACTTGCATGTTTGCAAGTTAGTATATAGTATATATACTTGCAATATAGTAAGTAACTATAAGTTCAGTTTATAAGTCAGGGAGGAGAGGCAGGATTACAGTCAGTGCAAGCGGAAAAAACCACAACAGTCTGACAACGGACAGAAAAACACAGGGAGCTATAAAGGGGAAGTTAAGTAGATAATGAGAACCAGGTGAGGAACAAGATTAGCTAACGAGCAGAGAAACAAGGAGGGCGGGGAAACAATAAGGTTGACAGCCGGGCGATCGCCGGCAGGGTTGAGGGGGGAAGAAAACACGGGTTTGACCCTAGAGATGTGAAACACAGGGTGAACCCGGCCAAAAGCGGGGGGGGGGGGGAGCTTGAGCCTGATCGCCACCAGATTAACCACCTTGGTGACGCAGTATGGCCCAATGAATCTGGGCGCCAGCTTACGAGAAGGCAACCGGAAAGGCAGATCCTTGGTAGAAAGCCATACTCGTTGACCGCACACATAGGTTGGAGGGGACGACCGGCGATGATCGGCTGCTGCCTTGGTTCGTCCAGCGGTTCGGAGCAAAATCTCCCTGACTCTCTCCCAGGTGCGACGGCAGCGCTGAACGAAACAGCAGCATCGGGCTCCTGTGATGGAAACAGAGGCGGTTTATAACCAACAGAGCACTCAAAAGGGGACATACCTGAGGCCGCCACTGGAAGGGAGTTACGAGCGTATTCTATCCAAGAGAGCTGTTGGCACCATGAACTTGGATTGTTCGATGTCAGACAGCGGAGCATTCTTTCAAGATCCTGGTTGGCCCGCTCGCATTGCCCATTGGTCTGAGGATGAAAACCAGAAGACAGACTAGCCGAGGCCCCGATCTGTCTACAAAACTCCTTCCAAAACCGGGAGGCGAACTGAGGACCCCTATCTGAAACCACATCAACCGGCAATCCATGGAGCCGGAAGACGTGGTCCACCATCAGCTGGGCGGTCTCCCGGGCAGAGGGCAACTTGGGCAGGGGAATGAAATGAACCGCTTTAGAAAAGCGATCCACCACCGTGAGAATCACAGTGTTACCCTTCGATGGGGGAAGCCCAGAGACAAAATCAAGGGCGATGTGTGACCAAGGACGGGAAGGGACGGGGAGAGGATGAAGCAGACCATCAGGAGGACGATTCACGGGCTTACATTGAGCACAAGTGGGACAGGCCAATACGCACTGTCTGACATCTGCGGACAGAGTGGGCCACCAGAAACGTTGACGGATGGCAAACAACGTTCTCCGAATCCCTGGATGGCAGACCAGCCTGGAATCGTGCCCCCACTGAAGGACTTCAGGGCGCAGCGCCTCCGGCACCAGCAACCTGCCCGCTGGACACCCCTCCGGCACGTGCACCCCTCGACCGCCCTCCTCTACTCACCGTTCGATACCCCAAGAAAGAGCCCCGACCACCATCCCTTCAGGAAGGATGGTCTCGGCCGTAAGCTCCCCCACTGGGGCCCCGAACAGGCGCGAGAGAGCATAGGGCTTGACATTTTTAGACCCCGGCCGGTACGAGAGGGTGAAGTTAAATCGGCCAAAGAAGAGTGCCCAGCGGGCCTGACGAGAGCTCAGCCTCTTGGCCGAACGGATGTACTCCAGATTCTTGTGATCCGTCCAGACCAAGAAGGGCTGCGCTGACCCCTCCAACCAGTGACGCCACTCGCCCAAGGCCAATCTTACCGCCAACAGCTCCTTATTGCCAATGTCATAGTTACGTTCTGCAGGGCTGAGACGACGAGAGAAAAATGCACACGGGTGCACATTCCCGTCGCAGAGTGAGCGCTGAGAAAGGACTGCGCCAACCCCGACATCCGACGCGTCGACCTCGACAATGAACTGGGACTCGGGATCTGGAACCAACAGAACAGGAGCAGGGACAAAACGGGACTTTAAAGCGTCAAAGGCTACCTGCGCATCCGGGTTCCACCTGAAGACCACCTTGGTGGAGGTTAACGCCGTGAGTGGTGCAGCGATCTGACCGAAATTCCTGATGTATCGCCGATAGAAGTTGGCAAACCCCAGGAAACGCTGCAGAGCCTTGCGGGAGTCGGGGACCGGCCACATGGCGACAGCCTCTATCTTAGCGGGGTCTGGTTTGATCCCCCTGGTAGAGATGATATGGCCAAGGAACCTAACAGACTCGGCGTGGAATTTGCACTTCTCCGCCTTGACAAACAACTTGTTCTCTAACAGACGCTGGAGGACCCACCTAACGTGATGGGTGTGTGCTTGGAGAGAGGGGGAAAAAATTAGAATATCATCCAAATACACGAAGACAAACTGATTAATCATGTCACCCAGAACGCTATTGACGAGGCCCTGGAAAACGGCTGGAGCATTGGAAAGACCAAACGGAAGAACCAGATACTCGTAGTGTCCCGAGGGGGTGTTGAACGCCGTCTTCCACTCATCCCCCTCCCGAATGCGTACCAGATGGTAGGCGTTGCGGAGGTCTAATTTGGTTAAGACCTGAGCTCCCTGCAACAATTTAAAAGCAGAACACATTAGATGTAGGGGGTACCTGTTCTTTACGGTAGTGTCATTCAACCCTCGATAATCAATACAGGGGCGTAGAGAGCCGTCTTTCTTCTGCACGAAGAAAACCCCTGCACCGGCGGGAGAGGAGGAATGGCGAATGAGCCCAGTCTGAAGTGACTCCCGTATATACCGGTCCATGGCCTCTCTTTCAGGACCAGAAAGGGAATATAACCGACCCTTAGGTGGAGAAGTGCCCGGGAGAAGGTCTATGGCACAGTCGTAGGGGCGATGCGGAGGTAGCGAGGTGGCCCGGGACTTGCTGAAAACCGCACGAAGATCGCAGTACTCCGCCGGGATGCCGGTCAAGTCAGGGGGTCCGCCTGCGAAACATAAGACACAGGCAGGAAAGGCAGCACCAAGACATGACACATGACAAGACTGACTCCAGGCCAAAATAGACTTATTAACCCAATCTATATGAGGGTTGTGTTTAAGCAACCAGGGATGCCCTAAAACTAACGGGACCTTAGGAGAGTCAATGATAAACAGTTCGATCAGTTCCCGATGGTTACCAGAGAGAGAAAGGCTTACAAAAGGTGTGACGTGAGTGATGGTGGTGAGGGGACGGCCCCCTAATGACCACGCCGTAATAGGCTTGGCCAGAGGAATGGTCGAGATGTTCCACCTCAGAGCAGTGGCAGAATCCAGGAAATTCCCCTCAGCCCCTGAATCCAGAAGGGCGTGACCAGTGTGCGAACCTCCCTGCAAGGAGAGTCGAAAGGGCAGCTGAGTGCGCATAGCTGGAGAGTTTGAACAGGGAGAGGGACCCAACAGGACTCTCCGCTTCACTGGTGGGCCTTGACTTTTAACGGACACTGAAGGACGAAGTGGCCAGCCTTGCCACAATACAAACACAACCCCAGAGCTAAACATTCCTGTCTCTGCTGTGGCGTGAGCCGGAGCCGACCCAGTTGCATGGGCTCAACCTCAGCAGGCAGGTGACTCGCCGCATCGGATGATGAGGCCTCCAGGTGGCGCCACTGAGCGGTGGGTTGACGGCGCTGGCGACGGCCTTCCACACGGAGCGCAAGGTTGATCAGGTTATCCAGCTCCCGGGGAAGATCCACCACAGCTAGTTCGTCGGCGATGGCCTTATCTAGTCCCTCAAGAAAACGAGCGCGCAGCGCACCCTCATTCCAGCCGCAAGCCGCCGCTTAAATCTGAAACTGAATGGCATAGTCGGTGACAGAACACTTCCTCTGTGACAACCGAAGACAGCTGAGCCGCCGCCTCATCCCCCTGGGCTGATCGGTCGAAAAGCTTCGTCATCTCCTGACAAAAATCCACAAATGTAGCACAGCAGGGAGCCCGCGATCTCCAAACAGCGATACCCCATTCGCGGGCGCGGGCAGAGAGAAGAGTGTGAACAAATGCCACTTTTGCTTCTTCGGTGCTATAACGTCACGGCTGCAGTGAAAACACCAGCGAACACTGGGAGAGAAAGGCTTGGCAAGAATTTGGGTCGCCATCATAAACTGGGGGATTGTTGGCATGCGGTTCAGATTCCAGAGGAATGCCAGCACGGAGGGCGGGACCATGGTTAGCCGCCTCCCGCTGCAGATCATCGACCCGCGTGAGGAGCTCCGCGACTCGGGCATTGAGAGCGTCCATCTCATGCGCTGTGGTGTTGAGCTGGGTGGCATGCTGACCCAACAATGCTCCCTGTTGCACGTGAGCCGTGCGAAGCGAATCCGATCCCGCTGAATCCATCCTGGTCAGACTGTTCTGTTAGGGAGGAGAGGCAGGATTCAGATGCGGGTACAGCGGAGATTTTATTGGACAGCAAATTAACTAGACAGGTGAAGAGTGCTTCCACGGGCAGTCAGAGTGGAGCAGAATCCTCTGCCACGCAGATGGTTCGATCGCCACGGCGGGACGAGCCGCAACAGCGGCAGAAGCAATGAAGCCGGCGAGGCTGCTCGCAAATCCAAGCGAGAGGCTGAGCCGATCACAGCGAGTCCGCAGATAACCCAGAACGGCAGGTGTCGGGGGGAAGCCCACGGTATCTGGAAGCACAGAGGGGGTGCAGAGAAATACAAAAGCAGCTACGAGCACTGGAGCCTGACAAGACAAAACGAGAGGTGAGTAATACAGTCAGTGCAAGCGGAAAAAAACACAACAGTCTGACAACTGACAGAAAAACACAGAGACAGCAAAAACGGGTGATCAGACCTGAGACCCGACAATTTTAAGCCGCCACAAGTACACGTTTTATTTTGCTAGTTTGTCACATTTTACTATACCCCTTTATCATTGTATATCATTTATTAATGTTTTAAATATACTATATACCAAACGTATAATATATATATATACCAATCTCACACCAGACAGAAGACACATGTGCTGTGAATTGACAAAGACCACTACATACATACTACATTGATTACTAACCTCTACATTTAATTTAAAACTTCTTTCTCAATTTCTTAAAAAAAAGCATCAATCTATGTTACATTGAGGAACGTACAATGAAAGTGAGAGAGGACAATATAAAAGCATTAAAATACTCAGTTTCAATAGCATAGCCATGCGTAAGCAATAATAAGTAAAATCACTTACTAACCCTTTTCTGTCCAAATTTCTATTTACATTATTTACATCAGAGAAAACAAAGCTGATTTTTTTTAAACATCTTTAGATCAGGGTTGTTGTATACAGCTGCATATTTGAGGTAATCATTCGTCATAGTCACACAGCCTGTTAGGAGATATAAATAATTACTATTAAAGAGTAAAAATTAACCTGCGCTAGTCTATAGATGCACATGTCTAACAGCACTCGTCAGTGTCAAAATAATTGAGAAGTAGGTGGGGGTTACTGTTCACAGAAGCAGAGCATATGTCAGTTGCGTTGCTGTCTATGGAAAGTCAGAAAACTCTTGGATTTCATCAAAATCATGTTAATTTGTGTTACGAAGATGAATTAAGGTATTACGGTTTGGAATGGATGATACATTTAAATAATGCTTTATTGTCTATTGTTGTACACCCAAAGCACTTTACAATCATGTGGGGGGTCTCTCCTCAACCACCACCAGTGTGTAGTATCCACTTGGAAGATGCGATGGCTGCCACAGGACAACGGTGCCAGTGCGCTCACCACACACCAGCTACAGGTGAAGAGGAGAGAGAGTCATAGAGCCAATCAAGTGGATGGGGATTATTAGGAGGCCATGATTGACAAGGGCCAGTGGAGGGAATTTGGTCAGGACACCGAGGTTACACCCCTACTCTTTACGAGAAGTGCCATGGGATTTTTAATGACTACAGAGAGTCAGGACCTCGGTTTAATGTCTCATCTGAAAGACGGTGATTTTTTACAGTATATTGTCCCCATCACTATACTGGGGTGTAAGGACCCACACAGACCACAAAGTGAGTACCCCCTGCTGGCCTCACTAACACCTCTTCCAGCAGCAACCTAGATTTCTCAGGAGGTCTCCCATCCAGGTACTGACCAGGCTCAACCCTGCTTTGCTTCAGTGGGAAACCAGACTTGGGCTACAGGGTGATATGACTGCTGACCATATATATGACATATATGAATGACATGAGGGTGAGTAATTAATTACATCATTTTCATTTTTGGGTGAACTATCCCTTTAAACTGACCCAGTTTAAAGGGATAGTTCAGTTTAACTCAGTTTAAATGGTTCGTACACTCAAAAAAAAAAGTATGTCATTAATCACCATCATTTCATTCCAAACCCATAAAATCTATAAGAAGCTGTTGTATTACTAAAAGTTAAAGGGCAGAGAGTGCTGTGTGCGTCAATTAAAGCAGCACATTAATGTGGAAGGGTGATTAATTGTAACACCACACCATCAGAGGGAGCTCTCGCCTGAGTTTTGACTGTGAGCTCTTCCTCTGATGTTACTTCCTGTTTGGTGGCCTTATTAACCTGGCCACCACATTGCATCTTTGCAAAGTATTGCCAGTTTACCCTGCCTTACCAAGCGTTTGTATCACTGTCTAGTTCTCCTGTGTATGACCGGTTTTCCTGTTTCTCTTGACTTCTCATTTGGATTGCACTTTTGCCTGTTTGTCTGTTTGTACTGCCTCCTTGTGTATTGACCTCACTGCTTGCCTTGCTGACATTGAGTTTGGATTTGTGTAATGTTTAATAAACCCTGCATATGGATTCTACTTCGGCTTGCGCCTCAACTCCATTACATTAATGCGTGTTTAATGCACATTTGTCCTTGTCATACACATACAGTGGTGTTCAGGGCCACAATGTAAATCTGTAATTCAAGGTTTAATTTAAACATTAAAACAAATAAACTTTTACGATTTGTTTTTAAACAACTTATGAAAGAATGTTTCAAAAATATTCTGCACTATTTGTATGATAATCCAATACAGATTTATTTTATTATTAACATTTACAAATAGTTATGTACTTTATAAATACAGCATGCATACAAAAAAAGGGTTGAGGGGCTATTTTACTGATGTCCTTGATACGTTTCTGGACCTGAGAACAAAAGAGTTGTATTGCTTTCTACACAGGATCAGAGAGCTCTCGGATTCGATCAAAAACATCTTAATTTGTGTTCCAAAGATGAACAAAAGTCTTATGGGTTTGAAACGACATGAGGGTGAGTAATTAATGAGAAAAATATATACCAACAGCTGATGAGTTTGAAAAGATGTTTTGAAATAATACCTTGTCCAGTGCTCTTTGTGCTAGTGAGGAGAGAAGTTATATTACTTTTCTAAGTGAGTTAATTTATAATTTTTACTTCCAATGGCACAAATTTCATAGACTTGAAAAAGAAAGGTCCCAAAACAAGTCTAGGGACCATAATACCGATATCTATTTCCAACTAACATTCACAAACAGCATCACCAAGTATTGAAGCTGGAGCTAAGGCCCTCAACATGTGCTTAGAAGCACAGTTCCTTGTTAGTATGATTTATGAACAGCTCATGATCTTGAACCAAATAAACAAGCTAACACGTAGCAACATTTTGCGAAATAATCATGACTAGCTGGTCATTTCCATTTTGGAGCATGACGACAATGTATAAAGTACACACTAAAAAAAGATGGTTCTTTAAAGGTTCTTCACATGAAGTAACAGCTTTATTTAGAACCATATCATCCTGAAGAACCCCAATTTTTCACTGTTTTGAAAAAACAATTCTGAAGTGTGTATGAAGTGTGCATACAGTCATTCAGTACCATAATATGTAGGCTATAAAAGTGCTCTAGTATTACCATCTGTTACCAATGCTGTATACAACAATACCATAGTAGTAATTTTCTGCAAGTTTATAACAAATACAATGTTATGATGAGGAATATTTTCATAATACTCCAAAATACCAAAATTCTCATTCTCATATTTCAGGCCAAATGTAAGCTATATGTTCAGACTGTGTTGTTCAGTGGTGTTGGCAGTGGATTTGCAGCAGTACTCAGTGGATAATGCTTTGGAGCGAGTTAAAAAATGAATTTTTAATGGGATGGATCCAGCCACTTTTCCAAGTCAAGTGGGGCTGATGTGAAATGAAAATACGTAAGTAACAACGGACAGAAATATAAGAGGCATCGAATAGTGAACTGCTGTAACAATGAAAGGGCTCCCCTGCAGAAAGCGTCTGTGGCTCCTACTTTGATCTGAGAAGGTTTTAGATGCAATTTTTTATTTAAATTACCTTATCTCTGATGGCAGCTGACACTTTTTTAAACTTGCACCCATTAGCTCGTCTGCATTAGCAAAGAGCACAGACTGTACTGAAGCACTTTGAGTGGAGCTGAAGAAAGTATCTGCAGCGTAGCAACCTACCTGTCTGAGTTTTTATGTTTGTTTGTTTTTTTGTTGTTGTTGTTATTGTTGTTTTGTTTTGTTTTTTGCACAAATGAACATATGAGTATTTGTGGAGCAATGATAATTAAGAATACTTTTACTACATACTTACTATAAAAATTCATACACAAATAAATAAATGTTTTAACATCAGAAATGAAAAACATCACAACAGTTTAATAATTCAAAATAGTCATCACACACACACACACACACAAAAAGTATATTTAAGTCAATGTATAAATGTATTTTTTTAATTAATTTTAGAATAAATTATTAGATCTGGCCAATGACATAGTTTGGCTATCACCGCTAATATAATTTTAAGTTTAAAATAAACTATTCATTAAATATAGTTCTTATTGCAAACAGAGAAATTGTGTAACTCATTAGATCTGGAGACAGTGATGCATGATGGGCCAAACTAAGAAAACTATTGTATTTAAAAAAAAAACTAAAAAAAAACTGAGTCACGGCAATGTAACAAAACTTGTCTCGCTCCTAGTTGACCCTGACGTGAACTAAATTAACCTGCAGTCTCTCCACAGACGTACATCCTTGCGCCTCGCAGAATTCTCCAGTGTGGTAATAAACCTGCGAGCATGTCTGCTCTATTTATATGAACACATTCAGCCTTAGTCATATTAACTGTAGTGGGTGTTTATTTCAAGGATCTTGTCAAGCTACAGCGAAATAATAAATACAAGTGCTCTTGACATGTAATGCGTCTTATAACTTCAGCTGTGATGGTCGAGCATGTGGTGTTTTCCTCAGAGACAACAGCTAAATACAGCTGTGCATTTCTATACAAAAATCTCTCAAACACTCTCATTAATTATTGAGATAAGCATGCAGTCTCTGTGTCCCTTAAGCTTCATGGTGGGTTCGGCTGCATTTATTTTGTTGATCTATTGACAGATTGATGCTATGACCCGGGTTGACATTGCATAGCACGTTTAAGGAATTAGTTGCACAGTTTTTTGCTCAATAATCTAGTTGTAATGGCTTTTGCTTTTCTACAACTAGAAAAGAGAAGTTTGTTAAGGTAAAATTTGAATGCCGGCCTGACAAGGCATTGTGTGAAGGCTTTGGAATCGAAGCAAAATATTGGACTGTTTTAAAAGATTTTAAAATTAAAAGAGAGTGTTTCACACATTCTAGAGTTTTTCTGAGGTTTCCAATATTTTGTTAGATGGTTGATATGGTGTTCTGATACCGCAAGGTACCACAATGGAGTTGATTATAGCTAGAATATTCTGAGGGGTTTCTAGGGTGTTACTAGGCATTTACTAAATTTTTTATATGGTGTTCTGGGCAGTTACTAGGTGCTTGTCATGGTTTCCTGAATGGTTGTTATATTAAGTGGCTGCTACAACATTCTGGATGGTTGTTGAGGAGTTGCTAGGTAGTTGATATGATGTTCTGGATGGTTGCTAGGTGGTTGATATAATGTTCTGAATGGATTCTTGTTAATTGCTGGAGCATTTTACGTGGTTGCTATGCCAAGTTGCTAGAACATTCTGGGTAATTGCTAGTGTGTTACTAGGTGGCTGCTGAAGTTCTAAATAGTTGCTAGGGTGTTACTAAGCAGTTACTGAAGTGTTTTATATTGTGCTCTGGGTTGTTTATTAGTTTTAGTAGTGTCTAGGGTGTTACTAGGTGACTTCTTAAGTGCTGTGTGGTTGCTAAGGTGCTGTATGTGGTTGCTAAAGAGCTGAGTAGTTACTTACTACTGAGTGCTAGTTTGTTACTAAGCAATTACCATAGTAGTTTATGTTTTTCTAGGTGATTGATAGGGTGTTGCTTATGTGGTTTATATGGTGTTCTGGCTGGTAGCTACAACATTCTGATTGGTTTTTTGGGGTGTTACTGGTCAGTTGCTATGGTGCTCTCTGTGGTCGCTGGGGTGCTAGAGCATTCTGGGTGTTACTATGCCGTTTCTAAAGTGGTTGATATGATGTTCTGGGTAGTTTCTAGATGGCTGCTACAGCATTCTGAGTAGTTAGTAGGGTGGTCTGGGCAATTGCTATGACCATGGGTTATTTCTAGGGTGTTTCTAGGTGATATCCAAGGTGTTATAAGTAGCTGATATGGTGTTACTAGACATTGCTGAGTGGTTGCTAGGGTGTTACATGGCAGTTACTATGTTGTTCTGGGTCATTGATAAGGTGTTAAAGCATGCAGGTGCTAAAGCAAAAGCAGTTAGTTGCTACCACATTATAACTAAATTGAAAACTAGTGTTTGATATGGGTTCTTAAGTCCGAATTAAAAATGTTGGAGGGATTAGATTCTCCTCTTCCTCAGACTTGATTTTTATGTGGGTTGCCAGATCAAGGACACACAACAGGAACAAGTGACAGAGCAGGTTACTTCTGTTATGAAACAAAGCTGTCTCATCAATCAAATTATTATTTTTTTTTTTTGAAATTCAAACAATAAATACCTTTTTGTGACTTTAATGTATCGTGATAGATCACTCTATGGACTCAGTTTAAGCGGCACGTGAACCAATAGTCTTTCCATATTTACTTAAAGGTACGTTTTTTACTCTACTGAAGCATAAAATACCATAATATGTTTGCAGATATTTAAGAAACATACTATGTTATCATGCAAAACAAATGCTACAATCAGTTATTCTCCTTTGAAAATGTGTGTTCCGGCCTGGAATGTCAGTCTGTTTTGGTTTGGGAAACCCGCCCCCTGCCAGTTTACCCAATTGTATTTTGGCACCCCGGGGTTGCCAGTTGGCGGAAAACACAGCATATTTATTTTCATTCATCGTCATATGTGCTCATTCCTATTGGTGTCATCAGTCTGGCAACCTGCGTGTGCATCAAGTCTGAGGAGGAGGGGCCGGGTGAAAAAAAACCTTTCCAATATTTTGAATTTGGACTGCAATACCTAGTTCAACCACTAGTTGTCAATCCTATACAGCACCTTTAAAGCATGAAATAAACATGAATGAGCATCAGAAACGTATTTTATTTAAACTGCGGAAAAACACCAATCCAAACCATATTTGATTGACAGGCGATCTGACCAATCACAATGCCGAATCTGCCATTTTTGTCTGACAGACGAACCAGACAGGAGAGTAGATTAACGTTGGTGGACTTGAACTTGAAATAATGGTGTATACTGACATCTTTCTGCAGTTGAAACAAGACAGCTTCAGATGTTCATTCATGTTTATTTTTTATGATATACAGTAATTACTAGTAAAGAGATCTTAAATTAGTACAAATTTGCCTTTTGAACTTAGCGCTACAGCGATTTTTCACAACACATTAAAGAGCGACAAAACAGCATTTATTGTTTGAAGTTCTTTAAAAAAATAGTACAATTTGCTGAGACTTTGTTTCATACCTAAAGTAACCTGCTCTGTGATGTTTTTTTTTTTTTACTGCATGAGAACATGATGTGCGGCGTGAGCATGCCATGGCTTGTCGGACATTGTAACCGTAACGAAAGGGAGCAGGTCTTTGTGAAGGGTCAATTGGCAGCGCAAAGTGACAAGCCTTACACACTACACTGTAAGTCTATGAATTGATTTATCTGCGTTTTTAATATTCCTCTGACCATGGAGCTTTTTAGATTGATGCACATGCTTTTTAGGTGAGGTGGAATCTGTGATCTTTTACCCAATGTATTTGCTTGCTTCAATGGCTTTCATGTTGTGTCTTCTGTCAACTGGCAACCCCGGGTGTCGAAAATCATATTGTCAGTGGGCAGAGTCACACAGATCAAACACAGACATTCTGACATGGAACACACATTTCAAAGTAGAATAACTTGAGCATTGTTTTTTTTGGAGAAACAAATGTGAACTTGGCATGTTTCCTAATTATTGGCAAACATATTATTATATTTTTGTGCTCTAGTACAGTCAAAAAATTACATACAGCACCTTTAAGAATACCCTTTACCTGCATGGCTTCTCTGAGCTTAATACTCAAATTACTTTAGCTTGGTTATCATTTCCAGTTTCAGATGTAGGACTCTACATCAGATGTATCAGATGTAGCTTTTTGTTTAAACACGTTTAGTCTACAAGGTTATGTGCTAAATGAAGGTTCACTCCTAAAAACTGCAACGTACAGGAGAAGCCTGACCAATAAATCTCATTAAAATGTTCAATCTGGTTTAGTGTAGAGAGAATCGAGCATCTCACTTAAACGCCCATGTCTATAAAAGCCTGTGGTAGCTAGCCAGAACTGTAAAAAAAAAGCTTTTTCAGTGCTCTTTGGACTCGGAGTTCAGCCGAGTATTGATTTTGATCTACTTATTCATCAATACAAATGTGAATAAATTGATTAGCCAGAGACAGAGCTGCAGAGGACTGTGCCAAACTGCTCTACCACCGAGAAATGAATAAGAAATGTGTTTTCTTATAGTCACACCTGGATTGTAATCAGAAATTTCTCCCCAAATATTTAATCAAGTGCGCACTGTAGTATCTATATTACACAATGTATTTACTACTGTATATGTTTTAATTGAAACTGTATGTGGAAACATACCTGACATTTATTAATAGACTACAATTGTATAGAAAATAACACCAATCATTCAAAATATTTACTAAATAAAGCTATACAGTAAATATGTTGCATTACTCATAATTATTTCAAAATGATAATGTTTGAAAAAAATCACCAAGATTAAAAAGAACAAAACAATATAAATAACATTAATTGTCCGTTTAAGCTGACAAAATTATGTTTAAGTTTCTGATTACTTTGATTGCTTGATTACTAAAAATATTATTTTTATAATTGTAAAAAAAAAAAAAAAAAAAAAAAGTTCCATTCTGCTCGTCTTTGAAATGTTCTTTGCAAGAAATAAATCCCCTAATGGGAAACACATACTTATTTCCTTGTCCCACTAAGCTCGGCACAGCCAGAGCGGGTCGTCCCAGGTGGACTACATTATAGTGTCAAAAGCCTTTTGCCATGGGAAGGTAAGATGAAATCTATGAAGCTGAATCCCTACTTTGGAAACAAGGGTCTTCATTATTCTTCAGCTCAAAGGTCAAATCATTACAGAACACATACATTTATCTAATTCAGCATCATCCTTGACAATCCCACATGTCTATTTCCTTTTTAACTGATGGGACTTTCCTGAACAAGAATCAATGAAATGGTCAATGTAATTGGTTAACTGTAAGTTAACTTACTACATACAGTGAAATAATAATATGTCAGTACACACTTTCACAGCTTGAGAAACTTCGTTCACATTCTATTCCATTTGATTATGCCATTTAATTATCAGTTTAAATGTGTTTTCTGTTACATGTCGCGGTAAAAACTCATTTAAACCGAAAACAAGTTAAATATGTTCTTTGTCATGCTAATTAACAATAATTGTATTGAAATATTAGTACAATTTAAAATAACTGTTTTCTATTTTACACATGAATTTTCGGCATCATCACTCCAGTCTTCAGTCTTGCACAATCCTTTAAAGTCATTCTGATATGCTGATTTGCTGCTTAGTTATTATTGTTGCTCAATTATTAATGGTATTATTATCAATGGTGAAAACCAAAAGTCTTCATTACTTTTCAGATAAAAGGTCAAATCATTCCAGAACACATTTACAATGACAATGTCACATATCCATTTCCTTTTTAACAGATTGGACTTTCTGAACTACTAGAGCTACCAGAGCCTCCATCAATGGTGGTGCAAATTGCATTTTCGTTGTAGGTAACACTTCATTTCGATAGTCCACTTTAGACATTCTACTAACATTAAGTAACTTTGCAACTGCATGTCAACAAGCTGTCATTCGAGTTTTAGTAGACTGTCTGCTTAATATCTTCTAACACTTTATTTCGATGGGTCCACAACATACAACATACTGACTGTGGGAAACTTTGCAAGTATGTCAACTTATTCTACTAAACCTAAACCTAACCTAACAGTCTACTCTGAGAGTTAGTAGACATGTAATTGCAAATGAATAAGAATTAGTTGCCATGTAGTTGACATATATTTACAAAGTTAATCATAGTTAGTAGAATGTCTAAAGTGGACTATCAAAATAAAGTAACCTCTCTGCAGATAAAACAACAAAAAACAAGGTCTCATTCAGCCTATGAATTATTGTCAAAGCTTCTGAAGGTATCTTGTTAAACATATTGGTCATGGATATTTTTAGGGGCTTTTTCTTATTAGATAAGAGTTGGTGAAATATAGACAGTCTAAAGTAATATATATCTGTATTTCTGTGACATATGTTTTAAGACAGTATTTGAAATGCCACTGGGAACTCAAACTTACCTGAATGAAACTCTTGTATGGTTTGGAGAACGTATCATTTTTGAGCATACTGCAGCTCTGAAAAGAGTTTCATGGAAGACTGCTTTACATTAAATCTGTTATACCCATGTTAAACAGGAGCTTGAGTCCATATGCTCAGAGCTGGATATAAACTTTTAAACCCTCCGTTCTGACAGCTTTGAGTGTATTCCCATAAAGTAGCAATTTTAGAGTAGGAATTCACAGCATGATACATTTATTTCTCAAATGATTTAGTCCGGCGTTCTGACAGACAAACAAAGGGTAGCCAACTGAGCTTTTTCATTAAGGATCAATGGTCCATTTCTGCTGCTGAAATAGTTTTTTTAATATTTATGTTTTAACATTAAAAAATGTTAATATGAAAAATAAAAAGTTGTACTATTACAGTTTTTTAGTTTTTATATTACTTATTTATTTGTCTTTAAAATCTTTTGAATGCTTGTGTATGAAAACTATGATAGTTACAGTGATTTATATTAGTCAATAAGACGCACACACGCAAACAATGATACACAAATAAACAAAACACAGTGTCATTGAGTACAGTCGTTTGGCATTTTAATCTTACCTTCACATCCCTGCAGTGTTAAAAAATAATGAGCTGAGATAACACTTACATAAAGCTCTTATATAAAAACATCAAATATGACTGTACTTTGTTTACGTGCAAGTCCTGTGAGCATATCACTCAAGGTATCTGTGGTTTCGTCTACCTCCAGAGTTAATTCTTAAGCATTAACAATTAATAACATACAAAAATACAGAGCAGCAAGAGGTCACACAGTCTGTTCTGTTGCAGCCAATATGAAACTCAAGTCAAGTGGCTGTTAAAAGTGATTGATTTTAACTGAGCTTGCACTCTTTCTTCCATCCGCACACATTTTAATGTCAGACTTTTGTTGTAACAGTTGGAGCATTCAGATGCCCTTTGATGCATTAAAGATGAACGGTGATGTCAGCAGTCTGTTTCGTGGAGCAGCCATAACATTAGCCAGCAGTTTTTATTGTACTCTCAGCCACAGGGCAAAAGACTAAACAACGTTATTTCAGAACATCCTGTGTCCACCATCACGGGGAAATATAACAGGCAGCTGTTTTCATTTCACTCTTGTTGTGCAATGCCCAGGTTCATCTCTTCTCAATAGGACTGCACAATATTGCAAAAATAAATAAATAAGCCAATCAAATAAATAACTGACACTGCAATATATAGATGTTCTGTGATATACAGGCATTTTCAGTAGTTGACTTAAATAGCTCTGCTTGAAAATAATGAATCGTTCTAAAATGACATGAGTGATTTTTTTATAAGTACATATGCACAGAAAATGTAAATAATTTGAAAAAGCTGAACAAGTCTTTTTTGACTTCCATATGACTGGAAAACACTATTATTTTATAAAAAAACATTCAACAATAAGGAATGATGTTAATAATAATATTATTATAGAGTAGTATAAATATTTAGTTAATGTTATTTATCAATGTTTTATTTAAAAAAAAATATATATATATATATATTTTGTTTTACTTACAGCAGGAGCACATTGTACCAATTATAACAGTTTACAATTGTTACTTGTCAGACTGTACAAACATAGTCCCAACTATTAAAATGGACATGTGCATGAAGAGTTTATCATCTATCTGTGACATGTTCAGTGACAGTGATTTAGCTGGGCTTTCTGCAGACCAGTCAAGTTCTTCCACACTGACTGAATCATCATTTCTCTTTGATCCTTGCCTTATACACAGAGCCACTGTCATGTTAGAAAAGAAAAGGGTCCTGACCAAACTGTTGCTATAAAATTAGAAGCACACAATTCCCTAGAATATCATTATATGCTTAAACATTAAGATTTGTACTAAGATTTGTACTGAAAATTACTAAAGTAGTCAAACCTTTAATTAAAAGGGGGTGACCCAATACTTTTGCCAATATAGTGTATGTATTATTAGTCCACTTTTACAGCCTCATTATGTGTATAATCATGCTCATACAAACTATACAATTCAAACTTTTAGGGAAAACGTTTTTAAATAAAGACTAAAAGAGTTGGTTGAGTAATGGTGATAATGTGGAAGTCATGTGACTGCAGTATAGTTTGTTTATAGCCCACGTTTTGTTACTTCGTCCGATAGAATTTAGGCTTTAAAACGTCAAGTTTTGCTAATTTGCTTCAGTTTATTTTCTACAATCCAAGAGCCAGTTAAAAAAAACATCATAATTCCAAGAAAAAAGGGTGATACGCACAGCCTTGTATTAGGATGAGGCCATCAAGGTTGCCAAGTCCATAGTTGTACAGTGGAATTGGGCTACTTTTACACTGTAGCTGCAAATTATCTTTTAGTCCACTGGGTTAAAGCGATATTTCCTCACCGCTATATCGCTATATAGCGATATTTAATAACGCTATATCTGTGGACTGTGGGGAAAAACTGCGGGGAAGTACTATTAGACTATTTTTGGTCTAGTTTTGAATTGCAGTTGGGCAGGATTTGTTTTGCAGGCCTGGCAACCCTAGAGGCGATTATTATGATACTGTATGTCCTACTGCAACTTCCTGTTTCCGTGGGAAATATGCCAACACAGTAAAGAAATAGCATGAGCTCTTTCAGCAATATATCTGCAGAAACTATACAAGGGAAGCATTTAAATATTTCATTTGATGAGATAGAAGGCCTGATACTGACTTGAGGATGTCTGACTGAGTCCCTAAACTCCTCTGCTTGTTTTTGTTGTAACTTTGGTCTTACACTACAGCCATCAATGAAGCAACACACAGCCTCTAGCAGTGACGAAGCTTAATCGCTTATTCAAATCCAGGAGGTGTCTGTGGATGATAAAACAAACGAGCCGCAGCAAAAATCAAAAGCTAGTCACTGAGCACTAGCGAGTCTGCCCTAGCTCTCCTTTAATATATGCGAAAGAGCCATAGAGTTAGCACCTCTATCAGGATCACCTGACCGTAGCTTTAACATTTTAACATTCATTTGGGAGACCATAGTGCTGCTTATGCAAATTGCTGATTATGAATAATAGATCAGATGATGGCTACTACTGCTGTTCAACGGCTCACTGGCAATGACAGTGTACATTTACATGATGAATAATAAACGAGATGTCTCGTGGAGAACTCTTAGATGGAATCTCGTGCATCAAAAAAGCTTGTAAAGAGTATTTTTCATATAACCGCATAAGCAAGTGAATTATGAGCTTTCAAAACATGTTACACTGTCATTATGCTATATGAGCATGCTTCAACCAGACAGCATGACGTTAATATATTGTGTATTAACTTCACAGTTAAGTATGTGCTGTACACATACAGTACAGAACTGATTTAACACAATTTTTTAGATTAACTATTGAGTTACCTACTCTAACCAGGTCACTTGGCCCTGGGTTAGAGTGAGAATGTGTTGAGTACCTGGAGTAAACCCATTCATCTCACTGGCAGTTGCACCCCTAATAGTAGACCTCTTTTCTCATGGGCGCTCAGTTGCTCAAGTGGTTGGCTTAACAAATTGCTGTTTACACCTGGTATCAACATTAATCTCAAATATGTCTACAGAAACCTGTGAAAACACAGGAAATCACAGAAATCGGTGACTAGATTGAATTGTTTGGTGAATGCAAGGGTCTCTGGTATTCTGAATGCATAGGCCAACATATGTACAATCATATCAAATATGCAACATATTTAGCGACTACTATGTTTTTTATTATTTAATGTATATTCACAAGCTTTTTTTACTTAGCAAGGTGGTTTTCAAAATGTGATTTAATGAGCCCCATGGGGTCACAAATATGAACTAGGAGCTCCATGGAAAATTTGATATATTGTTTTTATTTATTTGTAGGTGAAAAAAGAATATGTTAATTTAAGACATTATTTAAATAGATATTAATTTAACTGTACTGAACTGAATTCAAACTAAATTAAGCTGGATAATGACACTAACTTTGCAACATCAACTTTATGAACTATAATTATTTATGAACTATATATTTACAACACCATCATTGAACTGACCTGAAACAACACTGAACTAAACTTGGTTGAATAATGACACTGTTATCTTCATTGGAGCTGGTTTAGAGTATAAATTTAATTTGCTTCTTAATTTTGTTTTTTTAATTTGTTTCATAATGGTATTTACCTGTTTATTAATGTGAATAAATAAAGTAATGGTTAATATATTAAATATATATCATAAAATATTCATACTACCGTCATATAGTATTGAACAACATGTAGTACATGCAGTTCACTGGGAATTTGGGAAGATAAAGCTATTTAAAATAAATTGAATTTAAAACATTCAATACAGTAACATGTTTAAGCAACAATTATTTCATATTGCAAACAACATCTTTATATCACTTTTTCTCACACAGTACAAATTGGTGTTAAACGTTATTGTAAGGTGTCCTTGTTACAGTGTAATTATACATTTGAGTAGTAAGTAATATTAATTACTATACATGCTACATGCATGTATATACAGTACTGCATGCACTTACTATATGGTTAGGGCAGGGCTAGGGTTTGGTTTGTGGGTTACTTACATGTAATTATGCATCATTCATTGTTATTATAATAGTAAGTACATAGAACTTGCAACAAGGACACCTTAAAATAAAGTGTTACCCAAACGGGTATTTATACGTGAAAATATAGAGCTGACTTTGTATTTTAGGAAGAAGTTCCCCTGCAAAGATATCCTATTATTTGTGGGACCAACATCTCTTCAAATGCTCTAAGTGATTTCCAGGTAATCACCTTCCTTTTGAATTTACTGCATTGTTGTGTCCTTGGCCGAGCACAGAATCTCTAGGATTGATTTTTCTCTATCCATCTGGGTCTCTAAGTTGATGAGTTGTGACTTTATCCGTAAAAGGGCAGGGTACGTGTAACATTACCGGCAACAAGGTCAGACCCCCAAGTTTAAAGGGGAACTTTCTCATCATCCATCATATCTACACTCTGGTGCCGCTAACTGATGGGCCCATTTTCTTTGCAGCTGTCATGCTAATTTGTAATAAGCCCGGAAGAAGGACAGAGGAGAGGGTAGCGGAGACAAAAAGGGAGCGTGGAAGCAGGCCGCTTATAGGAGAGAGAATACCAGGGATGACAGTTTTGGAAAAAGAGAGGTCAGTGTGTGCTAGTCTCCATTGCAGCTATCACCTTGAATCAACTGTGCAGCTGATTTGAGGACTTATCCATTTCTAGTAAGACAGTTCTACTGTAGTAAGAGCTGAAATCAAAACATTTAACCAGGGGCACTTTCAGAATCCTCCCCATGATTCACTTTTACATTAAAAAAATTAATTATAGGTCACTGTAGCTATTTGTTTACATACAGCCATTGTTATTAAAACTATGTTACACTGTAAACTGTGCACAGTTATTGAGTAAACAGTTCCCAGTTTCTCTGAACAGATTTATTACATCATCAGCTTTTTGAATCAATGACAGTTTGTTGAAACCGGCTGAGTGTCAGTCCTATCTACCAGCTGGAATAGGTACTGTTCAACAGTAGGCTAAACAAATACTAGCAACATAAATTGTGTTTTGCAAACCATTGACTTTATCAGGTTAGACGCCATACTGAATTTAATACAGATGAAAACAAGGCTGTGAGGGATATACTTACAGTCTTTACAATGGCACACAATGTATAAAGCTCCTAGATCATATTCAATATTCACAACTTGCACCTTTTAAAACTACATAGCTTTTAGGAATTTTTAGTCTACTGAACTTTTTTTTTATTCCCAAAAGACTGTGTGTATGTATGTACTTTATGTATGTATGACCACCAGCAAAGTGCTATTCATCATTGACAGATAAACTAGCAGACTGAATGTAAATTGAATCCGCTTTTTATGAATTAGTTGCATGCATGATTCAATGGCTCAATCAAAAAAGCAGTCAGTTGTGTTATTTCTGAATTAAAGGGATAGTTTACCCAAAAATGAAAATTATGTAATTAATTACTCACCCTCATATTGTTTCAAACCTGTAAGACCTCAGTCCATCTTTAGCACTCAAATTAACATGTTTTGATGAAATCCTAGAGTGCAAAGAAAAAATTATTACTTTATTCAACAATTCTTCTTTGCACACAAAAAGTATTTTTGTAGCTTCATAAAATTATGGTTGAACCACTGATGCCACATTAACTATTTTAACAATATCCTTACTACGTTTCAATGCCTTGATTGTGGTAGTACACTTGCTGTCTATGGAGGGTCAGAGAGCTCTCGGGTTTCATCAAAAATATCTTAATTTGTGTTCCGAAGATGAACGAAGGTCTTATAGGGAGCGATTTGGAATGGCATGCGGGCGAGTAATTAATTCATTTTTGGGTGAACTATCAACTTAATCAGTGAGTTTCAACTAATTGGTTGAGAGAATGATTCAGTGACTCACACAGTGATCCAAAGACAGTCATACCTTACCTGAATAAATGGCTGCATCAGAGCATGCATACTATATAGTAGTATACTATATAGTATGCATAGTAGTTTCACCTACTATATAGTTGAAAAAATGTGTCAAAAGAGTAGTATGTCTGAATTTACAGTATTTACATAACAGTAGTTGAAAAGTACCCATATTACCTGCTGTTTCTGGTGAGATACTGAAGTACACATCCAATAGACACTTTACTATTCAAAAAGGCCATCAGAGAAAATTTGTGAATGGCAGTAAAGCAATGCAAATAGCACTGATAGGTCACATTAAAAATTATAACAGTACATTACATTCATACCACATACATTCTTACTTTATAGAACACGGTTGCAAAGTAATCATTTATTCAGAAGAGAACAAGTCTATAGATGCAGTTAATGTGTTTGAACGAATCACTTAAGTAAATGATTTAACTCACTGTAACTTAATTCGTTCCAAGGGTTGTCTTTAATAGTTTGAGTGAATGATTAAGTGACTCAATTGTTTAGACAGTCACTTAATTTTAATTCCTAAAATAATAAGTGTATTTAAACAAATCGGTTGAATTTTGTTCCATCTGTTCCATCCAACATTCCATCTGGGGTTTTTATTTTATTTTTGCGATTCAACAAAGGACTTCTATTCAGATTTGAATATCTAACATCCTACCTTATTAAAACTCGATTTTTTGACAGTTTTGCCTTCAACCATTTAACTGATCTATATGACATGCTTTCTTTTGTTGAACATGAAAGGAGAATTTTTAAAAGTATTGTGCAAATCTTAAATAGGAACTGAGTTTTTAAGCTTCGAAAGCAACGAAAAGCAACACAAAAGCATCCTAAAGGTACAAAGTGTGCTACAATGATGACAACCCCCAAACTAAGGCAGTATTCATTTAAAATCTTGACAGATATTGAATAAATAATCAGTTTGACTCTGATGTTTTCTGATGAATCAGCTGATCCTGAAGGGGAGGGGAAGATTACCAGTAAATAAGGAAACCTTTTCTAACAAAAATCATATAAGACTCAGAATGTACTGTAACATGTGATTGGACCACTTTCAGGATACTTTGTTGATTTTGCATAATTTTCTGAAGCTTTAAAGCCAACATTAATTGAAATTGCATTTAAAATAGCAAACCATACATTATTCAAAACAATTAATGTTACAGGTTTGTAACAGGGAGAATAAATTGCAACAGTTTTGGGTGAACTATTCATTTAAATCACATCACTACATCTGTAGAGGTGCTTAATTGAAAAGAGTGATGGAGGAGGTTAGACAGTTGTCTACATTAAATAATGTTGCCTTGGTTTTATGTTACACACTACCCGGTAGTGGTTCTCTTCTGAGAGGTCATTTGAATGTAATATTAACATCTAAAGATACAAGAGTCATTTATCTTCTGGACCTTATAATGTAGAGTGAGGAAAAGAATAAATAAAGAAAAATCTATAAAGGAATATCTTCTGGAAAGAGCACATGCTGAGGGCTGAAATTAGTATTGACTAACAATTTAGCTCAATGCTGTCTATTGTCTTGGAACAAAAGTAAAAAGTTTAGGAATAGAACCCCAGATAACTGCTGATATTTGAGAGTTATGCTTAAAGCAAAACAACAGAGGTGCTGAATTTTGTTAAGTCAGTAACCCTTTGTCTAGAGGGCATATCAGTCTGTGTCTGTAAGGCAATACTTATTTTAGAATGGATGCTGTTTGTGAATGTGCTGTAAGAATATACACTATATATATATATATATATGTGTGTGTGTGTGTGTGTGTGTGTGTGTGTGTGTGTGTGTGTGTGTGTGTATGTATGTCTGTCGTGGAAGCTTATCTAATGCATGTCCTATAGCACACCATATTAGAGCCTCCTGCCTTATTAAAATTTAGAACCCATTGGGATTTTTTAACAGTTTGAGCCGTAAAATAATAATTTCCGGATGCAATGAAATCTAATTGTGGTAACAGAACAATTATCACCAACAAAAGACAAATGCATGCCTGTTATCAATGTCATATACCATAGAAAATATCAAATATGATCTCTCTTAGGTCTTAAATGTTTATTCTAGACATACAGCAATGAGATTAAATTGTAAAAAAAAAAACAAATATAAAAACAATCTGGCATATGGGTTTGGGAAAATATAAAGATGAATAAATAGTGCATTATTTTTGCAGGAAGTTATTTACCTAAAAAATATATTTAATTTTTCACCTAAAATTGAAATGTATGTCATTGAAGATTAGTTGAATAATGCTTCCACATCCCCCCCACCCAATGATAAATTCCCCAAAAATGAATTAATATTTCACAAGTGAAAACAAGAAACTTTACAATACTTTTTTAAAATACAAACACTTCCTTTGAAATAAATAAATACAAAAAAAAAAAAATATATATATATATATATAATAATAATAATATATGTGTGTATCCAGTTGTACTACTTTTTTCTGGGGGGGGGGGGGGGGGGGGTATTGATATTCACTTGCACGGCAACGGCAAACACGCTGATTTACTTCCGGTTTGTCGTTGACGCGTGTTCTGAGCTGAATCTCCGCCAAGCCAATTGTTTATCGTCTATTTTCTATCTTAAATTCCGATTTGATACACAATAATTTGTGTTTCTATAACGTGTGAATATATTCCCGATCGCATTCTGCAACGAGAATAATCAGAGCGGCTTGTTATCGCAAGTTTTATTTTGATTTCCCAAGTCCGCTATTAGCTTATAGCCCGTTAGCAAAGCCAGCGCGGGTTCCGCTAACACAGCTAATACCCCTATTTCACACACGCATACACACATTTAACATTGTTTCACTGTTACTTGCTTAAATGGCAGATTCGTGTCTACCTTTGTGTGCAGGTGAGGACACGTTCGAGCTGCATTCGGCGCAGCTGGAGCTGGAGGCCGTGGAGACACGGATCCGCGAGCTGCTTGGGAAACAGGCCCAGCTGAGGAAACGGATAGCAACGCTGGAAACATCTCGGGCTGACGCTCATAAGTCCGGGGTAAGTATGCAACGCGCTGCTAACGCTCCCACCACCTCTACTCCGTGTGTTTCTCTGCACAGGCCCCGTGCACCCGGGACGCGATCGTCACAGATGGCCTTCACTCCGGCGCCGGGAAACCACGGACCCTGGGTGCAGCAGCGGAAGACGCGATCCAGGCCCCGGGCAACGACTTCTCCCCCCCCGGTCTTCGACATCTCATCCCGGAACCGCTTCGCCCCTCTCTGCGAGACTGATCGTGACGCTGTGGTCATCAGAGACTCAATCGTCCGGCATGTCCGTGCTACATTAGCTGAAGGTAAAGTGCACACTCATTGTCTCCCTGGTGCTCGTGTTCTTGATGTTTCTGTGCAGATACCCGCGATCCTGAAGGATGACGAGAGCGTTGCAGCTGTTGTGATTCACGCGGGGGCTAACGACACCAAGCTGCGGCAGACGGAGACACTGAAGAGGGACTTCAGGAGCCTGATCGAGACAGTACGCAGCACATCGCCAGCGACGACGATCATTGTGTCAGGACCTCTTCCCACGTATCGACGAGGACACGAACGGTTCAGTAGACTGTTTGCTTTAAATGAATGGTTGTTTTCATGGTGTACAGAGCAGAAAATTCTCTTTGTCAATAATTGGAATCTTTTCTGGGAGCGTCCTAGGCTATTTCGTGCTGATGGCCTGCACCCCAGCAGACTCGGTGCGGAACTCCTGTCGGACAACATCACCAGGACGCTACGCTCTATCTGACTAGTAAGCCAATTCTCCAATAACAGCTATGATGACTTTTGTTCTACCCACTTAAAAGATAAAGGTACTTGTAGTGTCCAATCTATACAGACTGTGTCTGTTCCCCGAATATTGAGTTCAAAATATAAATTTAATGCAGGATCTAGAACAAATCTGATCGTGATTAAACCAGAAAAATGCAAAATAAATGAACAAAAACAATTTTTAAAACTTGGGCTCCTAAATATCCGATCACTCACACCGAAAGCAGTTATTGTAAATGAAATAATCACAGATAATAGTTTTGATGCACTGTGTCTGACTGAAACCTGGCTTAAAACAAATGATTATTTTGGTCTAAATGAATCTACTCCACCAAGCTACTGTTATAAGCATGAGCCTCGTCAGACTGGTCGTGGCGGCGGTGTCGCAACAATATATAGTGATATTCTCAATGTTACTCAGAAAACAGGATACAGGTTTGACTCATTCGAAATACTTATGCTTAATGTTAAACTGTCAGATAAGCAAAATAAATCTGTCCTATCGCTTGCTCTGGCTACTGTGTATAGACCGCCAGGGCCATATACAGATTTTCTAAAAGAATTCGCAGATTTCCTCTCAGACCTATTGGTTACTGTTGATAAAGCACTAATTGTTGGAGATTTTAACATTCACGTTGATAATACAAATGATGCGTTAGGACTTGCGTTTACTGACCTAATAAACTCTTTTGGTGTCAAGCAAAATGTCACCGGGCCCACGCATCGTTTTAATCATACGCTAGATTTAATAATATCGCATGGAATTGATCTAACTGATATAGATATCATACCTCAAAGTGATGATGTTACTGACCATTTCCTTGTATCGTGCATGCTGCATATTACTGATATTAACTATATGGCTCCGCGTTATCGCCCAGGCAGAATTATTATTCCAGCCACTAAAGACAGATTCACAAATAACCTGCCTGATTTATCTCAACTGCTCTGTGTACCCATAAATACAGATGAACTAGACACAATTACTAGCAACATGGGAACTATTTTCTCCAATACGTTAGAAACTGTTGCACCCATCAAATTAAAAAAGGTTAGAGAAAAACGTGCCGCGCCATGGTACAACAGTTATACCCATTCTCTCAAGAAAGATACTCGTATTCTTGAGCGCAAATGGAGAAAAAGTAACTTGGAAGTCTTTAGAATTGCGTGGAAAAACAGTATGTCCAGCTATAGACAGGCTCTAAAAACTGCAAGAACCGAGTATATCCGCAAACTCATAGATAATCACCAAAACAATCCAAGGTTTTTATTTAGCACAGTGGCTAGATTAACAAATAAACAGATGTCACCCGATCTAAATATTCCCTCACAGTTTAATAGTAATGACTTTATGAATTTCTTTACTGATAAAATAGATAATATCAGAAATACAATAACAAACGTAGATTCTACAGCGTCTAGTACTTCAGCATCATTCATCGCACCCAAAGAAAAACTGCAGTGCTTTAGAACTATAGGACAGGATGAGCTAAATAAACTTATCACTGCATCTAAACAAACAACATGTTTATTAGATCCTGTACCAACTAAACTATTGAAAGAGTTGTTACCTGTTGCAGAACAACCGCTTCTCAATATTATTAACTCCTCGCTATCTTTAGGTCACGTCCCAAAACCATTTAAGCTGGCAGTTATTAAGCCTCTTATTAAGAAACCAAAATTAGATCCTTGTGAACTGGCAAATTACAGACCCATTTCAAATCTTCCGTTTATGTCGAAAATATTAGAAAAAGTAGTGTCTGCTCAATTGTGTTCCTTTTTGCAAAAAAATGATATCTATGAAGAATTTCAGTCAGGTTTCAGGCCCCGCCATAGCACAGAAACTGCACTTGTTAAAATTACAAATGACTTGCTTCTTGCGTCAGACAAAGGCTGCATCTCATTGCTAGTTTTACTTGATCTTAGTGCTGCGTTCGACACTATAGATCATGACATACTGATAGATCGATTACAAAACTATACAGGTATTCAAGGGCAGGCTCTAAGATGGTTTAGATCCTACCTGTCCGATCGCTACCACTTTGTTTATTTAAACGGGGAGTCATCTCAATTATCACCAGTAAAGTATGGAGTACCACAAGGATCTGTCCTAGGTCCTCTATTATTTTCATTATATATGCTGCCCCTTGGTAATATTATTAGAAAATACGGGATTAGTTTCCATTGTTATGCTGATGACACAACTATATATCTCAACAAAACCAGATGAAACTTCGAAACTATCTAAGCTAACAGAGTGTGTTAAAAATATAAAAGATTGGATGACCAGTAATTTTCTTCTATTAAATTCAGATAAGACCGAGATATTACTTGTTGGACCTAAAAACAGTACACAGAATCTCTTGGATTACAATCTGCAACTAGACGGATGTACTGTTACTTCCTCTACAGTTAAAAATCTGGGTGTTATATTAGACAGCAACCTATCTTTTGAAAATCATATTTCCAATGTTACAAAAACAGCATTCTTCCATCTTAGAAACATTTCCAAGCTACGGAACATGTTAAGTGTTTCTGATGCAGAAAAGTTAGTTAATGCATTCATGACCTCTAGACTGGACTATTGTAATGCACTGCTAGGTGGTTGTCCTGCATCCTCAATAAACAAGCTACAGATAGTACAAAATGCTGCGGCTAGAGTCCTTACCAGGTCAAGAAAATATGACCATATTACTCCAATTTTACAGTCTCTGCACTGGCTACCTATTAAGTTTCGTATCAGTTACAAAATATTATTACTTGCCTATAAGGCCCTAAATGATTTAGCTCCTGCGTACCTAACTAATCTTTTATCACGCTACAATCCAACCCGCTCCCTTAGGTCGCAAAACTCTGGACTCTTGGTAGTACCTAGGATAGCAAAGTCCACTAAAGGAGGTAGAACTTTTTCATATATGGCTCCTAAACTCTGGAATAGCCTTCCTGAAAACGTTCGGGGTTCAGACACACTCTCTCTGTTTAAATCTAGATTAAAGACGCATCTCTTTAGCCAAGCATTCATATAATGCATCTCACAATCTTGTACTGCCAGTCTATCTGAACACATGCACATTATTATGCTTTAGCTTGGGTTATACTGATAATTTCATCCAGGGTTATTCCTGGATGGAGCCGCTGCTACGCTAATTGTCTTACTGTTTCTATGTTACTGCCACGGGATTAACATCCCGTGGTAGTTAGGAATTACACAAGCCTCAGTCTGGATCCTACCCTTAAACGATAGAGATGACCGAACACCTGAGAAGAGACGATGACAACCCCTCCGAGGACCTCCGAGATGAGCCCCCAGAGACAGAGCTCCAGTGAGGACCTCGTCACCTAGACATCCATCGGGGAAAGACCCCTTGAACCAGTGGACCACTTACACTCTGACTTTGCTGCAGTTGGAACAAACTACTGATTTGTCTGGCCGGAGGGGAACTGGCCCCCCGACTGAGCCTGGTTTCTCCCAAGGTTTTTTCTCCATTCTGTCACCGATGGAGTTTTCGTTCCTTGCCGCTGTCGCCTCTGGCTTGCTCAGTTGGGGACACTTCATTTCCAGCACAATCATCGACTTGATTGCACAGATATTATTTAAACTGAACTAAGCTGGACAATGCCATTACTAAATTCAATAATGAAATGCATTCAGCAGATAATTGAGTGTTAAATCCTGTCATTTTACATTATTGACAAAATTTGCCTATTTTGATATTGTGCAGTGCTTTGTTACAATTTGTATTGTTAAAGGCGCTATATAAATAAAGGTGACTTGACTTGACTTGACTTGCTGGGCGCACCAGATGACACATGACGAAATACAAAGGAAGTTCTTTGGAGAATGTTTCCACTGTTTTTACCCAGAAAAAAGAGGTCAATGTTAATGTTCAATATTAACTTTTTTTAAAACTGAGAAATACATGAAAGTAAGTAAATAATGCCAGATTTGTTATGTGAATTATACATTTAAAATATGTTACAGTGACAAATCTAAGTACTGAATGTTTTAGTCTTGGTCACCCCATCTTCAGCAGACAGTTCATCTGCTGTCATTTAATCAGAAAAAACAAACAGGTCCGCTTCAGACCAGGCTGCACAGACACTCACACAGACACTCCTGATGAGATTAGATTCGTCAGCCTCTGAAGATGACTTTAGTTTCATATTTATTTATCAATCATTCATGAGGTCACCGAGATTACCCCAAGGTCAGAGTCACTGCCTGGCTGTGGAGCTCTTCTTAACACAGAGACCCCAGAATCTCTCTGCTCTGACACACTCTACTCTGAAGTCTGTTTCTTACAGTCTGTGTGTCCATGCATGCACTCGAGACATCAGCAATAACTCAGACTTAGTAGGTGAAGAGCAACCAGTTTCAATCTAAAATTAATATTTGGGTCAGTGATGCTGCATGGGAACATTTCTTTTGGAGGGCAGGAAGTCAAAAATATCATATGATAGACAGAACTTGATATTTATCAATTAATACTTCATAGGCATAAATTAATAAATAAATGCATACATACATCTCAATAAATTAGAATGTCGTGGAAAAGTTCATTTATTTCAGTAATTCAACTCAAATTGTGAAATTGTGTATTAAATAAATTCAATGCACACGGACTGAAGTAGTTTAAGTCTTTGGTTATTTTAATTGTGATGATTTTGGCTCACATTTAACAAAAACCCACTAATTCACTATCTCAACAAATTAAAATACGGGGACATGCAAATCAGCTAATCAACTCAAAACACCTGCAAAAATTTCCGAACCTTCAAAATGGGCTCTCAGTTTGGTTCACTAGGCTACGCAATCATGGGGAAGACTGCTGATCTGACAGTTGTCCATAAGATAATCATTGACACCCTTCACAAGGAGGGTAAGCCACAAACATTCCATTCTTGGCACCATTTTTAATTAATCAACTTTTTTTACTTAAATCTGTCAGACCTTATTTTTATATATTCATACATTCTCATATTCTAGTGTTTTGATTGCCAGATAAATGTAATTTATTGGTTGAGGCAGTGCCTGCATCTGAACACAGGTTTATGACTGATATTTGTTTAGCTGCAATCTGCCACATAAGTGCTGTTTGTAAATCACCCACAGAGAGAGAATTTTATTTGCAATCACAAAATCCACTATCATAGCATGCAGATCTATCAGACATTTATAGCACAAAGCAAAATTTGCTGCTGAATCCACATATACATGTGTGTGTGGTGTGGTGTGTGCGTGTGTGTGTGTGTGTGTGTGTGTGTGTTCAAATGATGACTCAATTAAGTTTCATAAAAAAGAAATAAAATGCTATGTAACGTTTTTTTATGTCAAATAAATATTTGACCCCTTTGCAAAACATGAGTTAGTACTTGGTGGTAAAATCCTTTTTGGCAATAACAGAGGTCAGACGTTTCTTGCTGCCAGGTTTGCACACATCTCAGGAGAGATTTTGTCCCACTCCTCGTTGCAGATCCTCTCCAAGTCATTAAGGTTTCAAGACTGATGTTTGGCAACTCGAACCTTCAGCTCCCTCCACATATTTTCTATGGGATTAAGGTCTAGAAAACTGGCTAGGCCACTCCAGGGCATTAATGTGCTTCTTCTTGAGCCACTCCTTTGTTGCCGTTGCCATGTGTTTTGGGTCATTACCATGCTGAAATGCCCATCCACGACCATTATCAATGCCCTGGCTGGATTCAATGCCTTAGCCCTGACAGTACATGGATCCGGTCCTTATTCAGCCCAGATGGTCACTGCAGTCACCAGATCAGATGGTGGATCAGCACCTAGAGACAACCTCTAGAGCCCTGAACATCAGCGGAGTCTAGGACACCTAGACAAGCCCCAGAGACAGATCCACGTTGAGGACCCCGTCACCCAGACAGCCATCGGGAAAAGACCACTGGAACCAGTTGAGCCCTTACAATCTGACTTTGCTGCAGTTGGAACAAACTGCTGCTCATCTGGCCAGAGGGGAACTGGCCCCCCGACTCCCAAGGTTTTTTTTCTCTGTTCTGTCACCGATGGAGTTTTGGTTCCTTGCCGCTGTCACCTCTGGCTTGCTTAGTTGGGGACACTTAATTTCTAGCGATATCGTCAACTTGGTTGCACAGATTCTATTTAAACTGAACTGAGCTGGACGATGCATCACTAAATTCCTTAATGAAATAACTTCAACTGAACATTTAGTGTTTAATCTTGTAATTTTACATTATTGATACACTATTTTCCTATTTTGAAATTATGCAGTTGCTTTGATACAATTTGTATTGTTAAAAGCGCTATACAAATAACTTTGCGGGAACTGCAGGATTTTAGTCCTTCACAGAGTAGTGTATTACCAATTGTTTTCTTGGTGACTATGGTCCCAGCTGCCTTGAGATCATTGACAAGATCCTCCCGTGTATTTCTGGGCTGATTCCTCATCGTTCTTATGATCATTGTAACTCCACGAGGTGAGATCTTGCATGGAGCCCCAGACCGAGGGAGATTGACAGTTATTTTGTGTTTCTTCCATTTGCGAATAATCACACCAACTGTTGTCACCTTCTCAACAAGCTACTTGGCGATGGTCTTGTAGCCCATTCCAGCCTTGCGTAGGTCTACAATCTTGGCTCTGACATCTATGGACAGCTTTTTGGTCTTGACCATGGTGGAGGGTTTGGAATCTGATTGATTGATTGCTTCTGTGGACAGGTTGTCTTTTATACAGGTAACAAGCTGAGATTAGAAGCACCTGGGACACCTGGGAGCCAGAGAGCTTACTGATTGATTGGGGATCAAATGTTTATTTCCCTCGTTAAAATGCAAATCAATTTATAACTTTTATGAAATGTTTTTTTCTGGATTTTTTGTTGTTGTTGTTGTTATTCTGCCTCTCACTGTTACAATAACATTTAATAGACTGGTAATTTTTTTGTCAGTGGGCAAACATACAAAATCAGCATGGGATAAAACATTTTTGTCCCCTCACCTTAAGTATAAAATCAAATAACATTACAGAATTATAATCAAGTACTTTACATGTGCTTCAGTCTGTTAGACAAAATGTCAAAATGAGTGCACTTCTTAAAACATGGAAAACGGTTATTAAACATTTAAATTGAACTCTAATGTACAAATTTCGAAAGTGCCCTCTTTTTATGTACACTTATAAGATACCTTTTATTTCATTCAAATTATATTATCTGCAAGTACAGTTTTTTACTAGTAAACATTCTGCACCCTTTTTTTACACATACATTTAATTTATGAGTTTACATACTTTATTTTAAGTGAAAACATTCATGTGCAATTATTCATTGTGTAAGAGATTATCTTCTGATCAGATAAAACAGAGAACCTTGTTTGCACACTATGAACTTACTGTGATTATCTGGAGTTTCTCAAGTATGGCGTCTGATTCGGTTCAGACATGGTTGTCACTGTTTCCTTTCTTAGTCTCAGTTTTGTCATTTCTGTCAGATTACCTGAAGGCTGTTAATTACTGCCTACAAAATTACAAAAAAGACTGTCATTCCACAAGGGTATACATGACCAGTACTCTAAAAAGACTGTGTTTTCAATCAAACCACTTGCTCATAAATAGTCAATCAACCACAGAAACTGACATATGCTCAGTCGAAGGACTCAAGCAAGCCATTCTGCAGGCCCCAGGAGCCGTACACAGATCCCGAAACAGTTGGCCTGGAAGCTAGTTTGACAGCTCCTAACCTCCTTTGACAAGAGTAATCACGCTGACCCTTTTAACAGACAGCATCCTGCCATAAACAGACGGCAATCAACACATATGTGAATTATACAATCAGCCGCAGACGAATCTCCAGAGAAATTGTGGGAATCATAGGGGCCAGTAATGAATTAAGCATAGTCAATGAAGAGTTGGAGGAGAGGATGTACATCTGGAGGGGTTATGACACTTTAAAGTGAGTGACGAGGCAAGCACCTTGTGCAAACGAGCACGTCAAATTAGAGCGGCCGTTCGAGCAGACCCAAACCTCCTGTGGGCGGCACTTTCAGAATCAGCTCAAGATATTCTCTTGTGGGAGACTGTTTGAACACACTGGCCTACAGGCCAGACATGAAGCAAGATGCTAATGTTTGATGTATTATTTTGGTCCCCTGATAAACTGATGTAAATATCTTCTTACTGTGGGAATGGCTTGTGGACATTTGTGCTGTGCTGTACATTCTGAATAACAATTGACTTCTACAAAATAAAAGTTCACACGATTCTTTAGTCTTTAGTTTAAATATAGATTAAAGACCCATCTCTTTAACCTGGCGTACACATATTACACTAATACACTACTAATACTCAAATCTATTAAAGGATTGTTAGGCTGCATTAACTAGGTCAACCGGAACCAGGAACACTTCCCATAAAACACAATGTACTTGTTTCATCCTAAGAAGATTGACATCTTTGCTAATGTTAGTTTGTTTGTTTTTTATTCCGAGGTCACCGTAGCCATCCGATCCGGTCCTTATCCAGCCCAGATGATCACTGCAGTCACCAGATCCAGTCCGTATCCAGATCAGATGGTGGATCAGCACCTAGAGACAACTTAAATAATGACTAAACAGCCATCAGGAAAAGAGCCCTTCGAATCGGACTTTGCTGAAGTTGGAACAAAATACTGGTTTCAGAGGGGAACTGGCCCCCCGACTGAGCCTGGTTCCTCTCAAGTTTTTTTTTTCTCCGTTCTGTCACCGATGGAGTTTTGGTTCCTTGTCTTTGTCGCCTCTGGCTTGCTTAGTTGGGGACACTTAATTTCCAGCGATATCACCAACTTAATTGCACAGATACTATTTAAACTGAACTGAGCTGGACGCTGACATCACTGAATTCAATAATGAAATGCCTTTAACTGAAAATTGAGTATTTAATCTTGTTATTTTACTTTATTGACACACTATTTTTCTATTTTGATATTGTGCAGTTGCTTTGATACAATTTGTATTGTCAAAAGCGCTATATAAATAAAGGTGATTTGACTTGACTTTAGCATTAGTAATACAAAAATGGCATCTAAAATACATGAGCAATCAAACAAACAAACTAAAAAAAGTATTTGTTTGAATATACCGAAATTGATCTAAAATTCATAAAAATACAAAACTGTTCATGTCGAATCATTGTGTTGGAATTTGATCCTAACATTAACTAAAAATTAGTTTTTAAAATGTTTAAAAAAATATTCAAACAAGTCAACATTGCTTCTTTTGCAACATTGCTTTACTAGAGAAAAAATATATACATCTTACATGTATTTCGTATTATAATAACAATTCATTATTCATAATTCATAATTACATGCAAGTAACCATAAGCCAAATCCTAAACATAACCATATAGTAAGTACATACAGTTAATTAATACTACTCAGTACTTAAATGTATAAATTACACTGTAACAAGGGGACCTTGAAATAAAGTGTAACCAAAATGTACAGCCGTAATTTAATTCCTTTCATTCAATTTCAAGTTTCAAATCTGCATCCTGTTTGCTAACACAGTTCAAATTCAGGCATTTAATTGGAATTCAAAAGATCTTCTCAATTCAATTCTCAACTGAGAACTGTAGTGTATTGTGTCGAATAAACTAAACTCAAGAATAAGCACTGTTGGCCACCCTGGGTTAGATTTTGGTTGGCCAGCTTATTGTTAAAAAGAAAAGAGACACCTGTGTTAACGGAGTTCGTGATTCAGTCCATTGCACAGTAAAGAATAAAAGAAAGAAGAACTGCCCACCATTGTCCTGACTTTTATTTGTGTTCTTTGGACAAACACAACAAGAACAACCCCTGACATGCCTATTTATGAATGTTGCATCGCTAAAGAGTATTAGTACAGTAATTGCTTGTATTTTCAGAGTATTTTTCATAGCAAAGAAATCACAACTAAAATTACTGGGTAAGTACTAATCAGAAATGTACTCTTATTTCACACTTTTTCTTTAGTTTACATAACACCGTGTCTACACCGGACAGCTAAAGTCTGTTTACACTGCACGCGACAAAGCGACCTTTACAAATAATTGTATCTTTGTGTCAGTACGTCATAAATAGAACGCGGCATCAGTTTACTGTCGGGGATTTGCCATGTTGTGTCATGTTGTGTCGAGCGTGCCGCACAGCACCGCATTCAGTGTAGACAGCATCGCTGTTTATAATAGATTCCATTGTATTTTGACATGCCGCTCACATCCAGTGTAGGCATGATTACAGGATAATGAATTGGCTTTATTAACTCTTTCATTTGTTTGTTTGTTTTTATATTATTTTCTATTTGAATTTTATTTTAAACGTTTAGTAATTGTGTTCCGTTTTTGAACTGTTATTTTTATTTTTAAAACATTTTTATGCAGTCTTTATTCCTTTTTACTTCAGTTTTAGTTATTTTAAAACACCAAATTAAACTAAATAAAAATTTGAAATGTTGCATTGGAAGCTGAAATAAATATTTCATTTTGTTTCGAGTAATATTTTTATAATGTTATTAATTTTAGTTAACTATAATTGCTTGGGTCAAATGTAATTTGTAAGGAATAATTGACCACGGGCTGTTGAATCATTCGAAAAATAATGCACACCCGAGGTGGTGATGTGGTCACGATGCAAAGCGGAGATTAATCAGAGCATTATTATTAATCAGAAAATAATAATGGCACTTAAAATGTTCAAAATACAAACTACAATGCTAATTGTTGTATTTTGAATATACATGCCAACTGCACTAAATGTTGTTGTGAGTTCAGTGGTACTACATACATTTAATCTGTAATGAAATCCCAAAATAGGCCATTGCGGACACCATCTCTGCTTTCATCTTCAGACATGACATATGTGTCATCTCAAATAGGAAATTTGGAGCTTTACAACATTGTAATATTATTGTACTAAACCTCTTATTACATTGCAATACAGCCACATGCATTTCACTGTTTCTAATATCTAAGAGCAAGTCTCAAATCTGAGACTATTTGTAATACAGATTTAGTGCATATTGTTTATTATCAGTGCAGATTGTTTATCTGTTTTTCACAGCACTCTTTTGGCCAGGCCTGTAGGCGTTACTTGCATCTCAAAGGCTGCTGTTTTCAACCATAGCTGTGTGTGTCACATCCTGGGACCCCGCTTCACCCCAGACAGATGTCTCCTCCTGACCTGTCAATCAAACCCACACACAATGCTGTTGATTCTATCAGTTCCGACAGTGGACTGGCTGGTTGAGGGGACCTTGAATGTGGCCAAGGTTAGAATTCTGTCATTGGCTTTTCACAAGCAATTTCCCCCATTGCAGAAAGGGCACCTTTTTTATTTCATTCTCTGGAGGACTGGAAGGTTATAGAAGATCTTTAAAGGGGGGCTGAACTCCGTGCTTTCAACTTACCCACACACACACACACACATATTTCATATGGTCGCAAACAATAGTATTTCTTTCATCCCAGACTCATTGGAAAAACATGCTTGTGGTGACTTTTCTGCAAAAATTGTATTACATTGCGCCTTGGACAGCTGAGAAAGAAGATGTAATTGCAAATGAAATAAATTAATAATCATACATACAGTAGGATAACAAAATAAATTGGTTTAATAACAGGTCATAACTTTTAAAAAGGACAGAGAAAATACTTCTGATTTAATGTTATAAAATGCTTAAATATTGTCATAAAATACTATCCAATCAAATGTGATGGCTCTTCTGTAATATTGTTAAGCTTAATACAAAATGTATTGACAACACTAGTGTCACTATACAGTAGTTGACGAAAATGACAACGAAAAATATTCATCAACGAACGTTGACGAGCTAAAACTAATATCTGAGGATAAAAACTATGACAAAATGTATGCTGCATCTTCATTAACAAGACGAGACTAAAATGTTATTTGAGGACTACTGGACATTCAAAATATATCCTATAGGCTAAGTTAATTAACTGTCTTGTCTTTTAAAAATATGCGTCTCTGTCATTGGATAAGGGGCGTTTGCATATGTCATCTCAGTATGGCATATCTCAGTATGGCAGCCGCAGTGGACGTATAGGCTACCAAAACACGAACTAGCGATCTGAAACTCGTGCAAGCTCCACTTATTCAGTTCTCAACGTAAACAGGTGGGTGAAAACTGAATGTGTCAGTATTATATGCATACCTTCCGTCTTAAAGGGACATCATTCCAAATTGAATAAAATACCTGTCTTTGTCATCAATGTTAACCAACAAAAGATGTTAAATAAATGTATACTTGTGAACCAAGTTTTGTTCATTGTGTGACCAATAGAAAAAAACCTACTGTATCACATCTTGAAGGCTTCCCATAATTCAAGCATCAATTATGTTTAGAAGTAATACTCAAAAACTGGAATAATTGTCTACCAGTGGTGGACAAGGCAGATTTCGTAATAAAAATGCAGTTATATCATCAAGAGAAGATGATAATAAGTATGAAATGCTAATTATAGTATTATGAAGATGGCTGAGTACCAGAATGACATTTTATCTAGAGGCTGAATGCTAATTTGGTTCCCTTTCAAAAACAGAGGCTGTGTGTCAGGAATAACTCTTGTTCTTTGCGACTGCATAATGTGAGGGGTGCACTCTTGTTTCATTTTAATGCAGAGCCCAGTGTGTGAAAATGAGTCTTGAATGGAAATGCGAGCATGACTAATCATCATCAGATTTGGATCTCTGCAGGTATTAGCACTCGCTAGCGCAGATGAAAGTCTACATATATTAGTTAGAGAAGTCAGAAATTATCTGCTTCATGAAATAGCATTACTATTCAATTGTGTCTTTGTCATTCTTTGTTAAATGGACAGTTCTGAAATGCCATTTACATTTTAATGTGTTATCTTGACATTGAGGCTTTATCTTGACATCAACATTCTACCCCTTTATTAGAATATTTAACGTAAGAAAGTTGCAGTTTATTTTCATGTTTTTGTGAGTCTGAGATATCGATGACATAATGTCTTGCTTTGAGTTGCATGTGTCTTGCTTCAGACTTGACTAACAGACAGCTTACTTGTTAACCTTATTTCCTCTATTTTTCACTTTCAATGATTGCTCAATGGCAAGAACAAAAAAATGATATAAATCACAATTTTTTTAAACTTTTGGGTAACACTTTACATTAACGTTCCCTTTATAATTTTTTTAAAGGTGTTCATAAATGATTAATTACTCATTTACAAATGCATTATAAATCATTGCAAAACTTATACTTAAAACATTATAACTGATAACTGATTTCATTGGAATACTTGCCCAATAGAGAGCCATTTTAACTCATGTGTTATAAATGCCGAATACATATATTTGTTCATTCTTATTTCACTCAAAACCAGATTCCTGATTAATTTCACATTGCACCAGAAATAGACTATTATAACAAGACAGAATTGTGTTTGTGAGACAATGTGTTTGAGGTTTTCTAATTTAGTTATACACATTATTAATATGTGAAAGTGCTAAAAACATTGTTTTTGTACATAGGGGTGGAGCCGATCTTGTAGTCAATCAAGGGAGCGTTTTCATTACCAGGTAAACCAGGTAACACTTTATTTTAAGGTGTCCTTGTTTTAGTGCAATTATACATTTAAGTACTGAGTAATAATATTAAACTACATTACTATATGGTTTGGGTTAGGACTGGCGTTTGGCTTAGTGTTACAAAATAAAGAGTAACACAATAAAGTGTAATCTTGTTTTGCTGTTTTACAGTACCAAATGCTTTTGCAGTAATACTGTTGTTATAACTGTAATTATAGTAAACTCTGCTCAAAAGTAGCCAACAGTAGAAGTGATGATTTTTAACATTAAGAAGCATATCACCTTCTGAACCTCTACAGAAAATCTGAAAAAAAGAATCATTTATTTTGAAATAATAATAATAATAAAGTCTATCAGCAATTGCAAAAGTTGTAGATAAACATTTAAATTATTACTTGCATTACTTTTTAATTGTTTGTGAAATTTACTAGCAGTTTCTGAGTGAATTTTTTTTTTGAAGTAACTCCTGCACTATTTCTTTAAAGTGCAGCACTGTTCCGATGTGAAAACTTTGGAGTTTTAATCTTCTTTAGAGGACAGTGGATGACTTAACAAAATTACCTATGCTGGCACTATAATGACAAGAACAAGATAGTATGCAAATTCTGGCCAGCATCCATGATTAAAAACAAGTGTGCTACAGAATGGCACCCAGGGTTGTAGTGAATTAAGACAAATGAAGGTGAGGACACTTGCAGAATTACCTGAGCTCCAGAGAACATCTGCTGTGTAGGCCCACTGCTTTTTAATCCACTTATTAAATTTTATTAATAAATAAAAATGTCATCAGACTTCCTGTATTCCCTACTGTGCAAATATTTTTCCAAGTTGTGAATAAAGATTATGTCAGTCTATTTTACAAAAAAAAATACTATTTCAGTCTTTCTTCTTCAAAATGTCATGCTTAGTTCAATGCTTTATTTGCTGATTCTAATTATTTGTGAAATTATTAGATTGTCTGATTGAAAATTATTTGAAAACCCTTGTGTGCGTTCAATGTACTAAACATGTACATCAATATTTCCATGAAAAAAATATGCATTTATCACTTTTTGTTACATGTTTACATGAGAGCATTTTTTAGGCTAGTTCCAGTTAAATGTAAAAAAAATTAATATGATCCAACCATCTGGTTGGCCAGTGGATATTGAAGTAAACTTAAAATAAGTTAAATAAATCATAATAAAAGTAAATAAATATATCTGACATTATACTTCAGAGACAGACAGTGAGGGGGGATGGATAGATTCAATAAAGATCAAATATATAAACATAAACATATATATATATATATATATATATATATATATATATACATACAGTGCTCAGCATAAATGAGTACACCCCCTTTGAAAAGTAAAATTTTAAACAATATCTCAATGAACACAAAAACCATTTCCAAAATGTTGACAAGACTAAGTTTAATATAACATCTGTTTAACTTATAACATGAAAGTAAGGTTAATAATATAACTTAGATTACACATTTTTCAGTTTTACTCAAATTAGGGTGATGCAAAAGTGAGTACACCCCACAACAAAAACTACTAAATCTAGTACTTTGTATGGCCTCCATGATTTTTAATGACAGCACCAAGTCTTCTAGGCATGGAATGAACAAGTTGGCGACATTTTGCCAGATCTATCTTTTTCCATTCTTCAAGAATGACCTCTTTTAGAGATTGGATGCTGGATGGAGAGTGATGCTCAACTTGTCTCTTCAGAATTCCCTATAGGTGTTCGATTGGGTTCAGATCAGGAGACATACTTGGCCACTGAATCACTTTCACCCTGTTCTTCTTCAGAAATCCAACAGTGGCCTTAGATGTGTCTTTAGGATCATTGTCATGTTGGAAAAGTGCACGACGACCAAGGGCACGGAGTGATGGTACATTTACATTTAGTCATTTTAGCAGACGCTTTTATCCAAAGCGACTTACAATTGGGGAGTACATAAAGTGATTAATCTTGAAGAGGCAAATAACACCAAGTCTCAGACATTGTTCAAATAAGTACAAGCTAGCAAGGGAAGGAGAGAAAGATAAAGAGAAAGATGAAGATTTTGAAAAAGTGAAATATATATATATATATATATATATATATATATTTATTTTTTTTTTAAGTAGTCAAGTAGAGTTGAAAGAGATGAGTTTTCAGTTGTTGCTTGAAAATTGACAGGGATCCAGCATTCCGGATGGGGGTGGGAAGATCATTCCACCGGCCAGGAACGGTGAAAGAGAATGTTCTGGAGAGTGATTTTGAGCCTCTCTGTGATGGTACCACGAGGCGTCGCTCACTAGCAGATCTCAGACCTGCCAGTGTTCCAGGGCGCAGCGGTCTCTAGTGAGCGCTTCTCTTAGTCTCTTCCGCCCAGAAATGTAGCAGAGCTGGGAGGCTCGTCACCCCTTCGGGGGTCTCTAGAGCAGCTAGATCGGCCGTCCCCTGCCGGTCCTCTGCTCCAGGGCACCGAGCTAGCCGCTCTAAGTACACCAGAGGCCAGTCTCAAGAGACTGGTTCCCTTAGTAGGCCACCCGGCGGCTTGGGAGCCCCTGCCAAGTGTGTCTCATTGGGATCTGCCTGAGCAGACTCTGGTTCCTAGTCTTCCTAAGAGATGACGTGGGTTTGAGGACCGTCATTTCCAATAGGAGGCTTCTGAGGCAGTCCTGATGCCAAGGCCCAGGACTGGTGAGGGCAGGCCCCACTGGGGAAGAGCGGGGTGCACCGCATTACACAGTGCCCGTCTCTCCTCAGTGCCCTCAGGAGATCAGTCTGCTAACCCTGCCAGTGTTCCAGGGCGCAGCGGTCTCCAGCGAGCGCTTCTCTCAGTCTCTTCCGCCCAGAAATGTAGCGGAGCTGGGAGGCTCGCCACCCCTTCGGGGGTCTCTAGAGCAGCTAGATCGGCCGTCCCCTGCCGATCCTCCGCTCCAGGGCACCGAGCTAGCCGCTCTAAGTACACCAGAGACCAGTCTCGAGAGGCTGGTTCCCTTAGTAGACTATTCGGCAGCATGGAAACTGCTGCCAAATGTGTCTCGATGGGTCACGCACACTGTAGAACAAGGCTATGTGGCGCTCTGCCCCAGCCTTTCTACAGGGTCACTCCCATGCGGGGTGTGTCCCGAGCAGGCTCTGGTAATGAAACAAGAAGTGAGCACTCTCCTGAGGGAGGAGACCATCGAGGTGGTCCCTGCTCTAGACAAATAGTCCGGGTTCTACAGCCGTACTTCATTGTTCCTGGGAAAGGGGTTGCGTCCTTCTTAGATCTAAGCTAACTGAACCGCTCAGTCACACGACTGAAGTTCAGAAAGCTCTCTTCAAGCACGTGCCTCACACCAGATCCGAGGACTGGTGGTCACGAGCGATCTAAAAGATGCATACTCCTTCCCCATCACAGGAAGTTCCTGAAATGTGCTTTGGGGGCAAAGCGTATTAATATCGGGTTCTTCCCTTCGTGGCAATATAGGAGCAGCCATCCTGTCGAGGCAGACATCCAGCTCCGCTGGGGCTGGATGCTATGGTACAATCGTGGCTGAGGCTTCGTCTGTACGCCTTCCCCCGATCGCTCAGCTCCTGGGAGTTCTAGAGAGAGTGCGCATGGATGGGGTCCTTCTATTGAAAAACCCTGTTCTGGCCGGGCCGAGTATAGTTCTCTGACCCGATTTCTCTCCTTGACGGCTCTCCATGGGGGATTCCCGTCAGGGGGGATCTCCTCTCACTGGCAGCGGGCATGATCTTTCACCCCCGCTCGGAGTTGTGGAAACTGTGGGTGTGGCTCCCGAGGGGGCACAACTCATAGCCTCTGGTCTCTCAACTGAGGTTGCTGAGACCATCCTCCAATCTAGAGCTCCCTCAATAAGGAAACTGTACGCCCTGAAGTTGAGACTCAGGGTGCGGAGACCGCCTGCTTGATCCAGTTAACTGCCTGTTTGGTACAGTGCTGGAGTTCTCGCAGGCCTGTTTCTCCGCAGGGTTAGCCCACTCCACCCTGAAGGTCTACGTGGCGGCTTTAGCGACCTACCACGCCCCTCTTGGTGGCCTTTCAGTAGGCAAAACTCTCTAGTACACGTTTCCTCCGGTGGAGGCCAGGGAGCTTATGCTTAGTAGTAGATCTGGATGCTATCCTATGATCTCGAGTCCTCTGATCTCCCCTCGCCTTTGGGAGTCAAGGCTCACTCAATTTAAAGTATGGAGGCCTTCGAGGCCCTCTGGCAGGTGTACCTGTGCAGGACATCTGTGACGCTGGTGGGTGGTCTACGCCCCTAACTTTCCAGGTTCTACGACCTGGCTCTGCGAGCCACTCCTGGCTCATCTATTCCCTTGCCATAGCTGTGCATTCCACACACTAAGCAGGGATTTGCAAGTATGGCGGCGTGGACATCTCGTTCCCCATAGCATCTCGACGCAGCTCGATGTTCCCGGAGGGGAACGTCCCAGGTTACGTATGTAACCCTGGTTCTCCGAGGGAACGAGACGCTGCGTCGCAGAGCCATACTTCCGGCATCCCTACTAGAGCTATGCTTCATTCCTGGAAGCTGGCGCCGGCTGCACATCACGTGCTTTTAAGCATCCTGGTCATGACGTCACCCGCACCTGACGTCTGGCCGTCAATTTTGACTGATTACACATATGATTCAGAGCTGGACAACGCTGATGACGTTCCCCATAGCGTCTCAACGCAGCGTCTCGTTCCCTCGGGGAACCAGGGTTACATACGTAACCTGGGACGATTTCTGACCGAAGCTGATGGGGTAATTGTTGATGAACCTAACTAAATCGTGAAATCATGCTGTAGAGTTGGAGTTGCAGGGAAGACAAGAAGCTCAACCTTTGCCAGGTTGAGGTGTTCTTTCATCCATGCCGAGATGTCTGCCAGGCAGCCTGAGATCCGTGCAGCTACCGTTGGATCATCTGGTCGAAATGAGAGATAGAGCTGTGTGTCATCAGCATAGAAATGGTAGGAGAAGCCTTGTGCCTGTATGATGGGAGCCAGTGATGTAGTGTATGTGTAGAAAAGGAGGGGTCCAAGAACCGATCCCTGGGGAACCCCAGTGACCAATTTATGTGCTTTGGATACCTCCCCTCCCCAGGCCACCCTGAAAGACCGACCAGTGAGATAGGATTCAAACCAGCGAAGTGGAATCCCAGTGATATCCAGTGATGAGAGGGTGGACAGGAGGATCTGATGATTGACAGTGTCAAAAGCGGCAGACAGATCCAGCAGAATGAGGACTGATGATTTGGAATTGGCTTTTGCAATTCGCAGGGCTTCAGTGACCGAGAGTAGCGCAGTCTCAGTTGAATGGCCACTCCTGAAACCTGACTGTTTAGCGTCCAGTTTGTTGTTCTGTGAAAGAAACAATGAGACCTGGTTAAAGACAACTCGTTCGAGTGTTTTGGCAATGAATGGAAGGAGAGAGACAGGTCTGTAGTTTTCTAAAAGAGAAGTGTTTATTGTAGGTTTTTTTAGCAGTGGGGTTACCCGAGCCTGCTTGAATGCAGTGGGGAAGATGCCTGTGAGGAGAGATGTGTTGATAATGTGTGTGAGTGCTGGTACAAGTGCGGGAGAAATTGCTTGGAGAAGGTGTGAGGGGATAGGGTCTAGAGGACATGTTGTAGGATGGCTGGAGAGAAGTTTGGATACTTCCGCTTCAGTGAGGGGACAGAGGGAGAAGATGGGAGTTTGAGCAGTGGATCTAGTTTGTTGGGGGTCCTGTGTGAGTGAAGGTGAAAACTGACTTCTGATTGTTTTAGTTTTGTTTGTAAAAAAAAGTTGCAAAGTCATCAGCAGTTATAGACGTGGTGGAAGGTGGTGAAGGGGGACAGAGGAGAGAATTAAATGTTCTGAAGAGATTACGCATATCTGGAGCATTGTTGATCTTGTAATAGAAATGTGACGATTTGGCAGTGTGGACTTCAGCGGAGAAAGATGAAAGAAACGATTGATACATACGCCATTTTCTCTCTGCCGCTCGGAGTCTGGTCCGATGTTCACGAAGAACATCAGATAACCAGGGGTTAGAAGGGGCAGTCCGTGCTGGCCTGGAGGAGAGAGGACAAATGTCATCTAGACAAGTGGTTAAAGTAGAGCATAAAGTATCAGTAGCTGCATTCACATCCAGAGATGAGAAATGGGTAGGTGAGGGAAGAGAGGAGGATACTACAGAGGAAAGATGTGAGGGAGAAAGGGAGCGTAGGTTTCGTCTAAAAGTAACCGGTAAGGGGGTTGGTGGCACCCTGGTAGCAAAGTGTAATGTGAATTTAATGAAGAAATGGTCAGAGATATGTAGTGGTTGTACCAGAATGTTATCTGCAGTACAATCGCGTGTGTAAATTAAATCAAGTTGGTTGCCTGATTTGTGAGTGCTAGTAGTGGTAAGGCATTTGAGATCAAATGAAGCTAGGAGCGAATGAAAGTCTGTAGCATAAGGCTTTTCTAGATGAATGTTGAAATTGCCAAAAACTAAGAGTGGAGTTCCATCCTCCATGAAAGAGGACAGCAACCCATCCAGCTCCTCTAGGAAGGGGGCTAGAATTTGGCCAGGGGGACGGTAGATTACCACAATCTGGAGTTTTATAGGAGCCATTACAGTAATCGCATGAGATTCAAATGAGTTGTAATTGCATAGGGGCGAGTGAGTATTTCCAATTATTTGAAATGAGCAGACCAGTGCCCCCACCCCGGCCAACCTGACATGGGGTGTGAGTGAAAGAGAAATTGTTAGAGAGGGCAGCTGGAGTTGCTGAGTCTTCTGGACGTATCCAGGTCTCAGTCAAGCCCAAGATGCTGAGAGTGGATTGTAAAGAAAAAGCGGAAATGAAGTCTGCTTTGTTGACAGCTGACTGACAATTCCAGAGAGCCATAGAGAAAGAAAGAGGTGTAGTAGAAGATGTAGAGATGGGGTGCAGGTTAGCAGGATTACGTTGCCGTCTGCGTGTGATGTTAGAGCGTGGTCGTGAAACAACCGGAATGGTTTTGAAACACATGATAGAGGTGGATGGATAGAGGATAGCAAAGGAGAGTGTGTGAGGGAAGGGGGAAAAAATTATACCTAAATGCGTTGCCGGTGTCTTTGCTCGGGTAAAGTCGCGCAGGAAAAAGTCGCTTGTCTTTACACTCGTCTGTCTTCACAGGAGGATGCTGGACGCTTCCGTAGACGCTTCCGCGTCAGCCTCGGACATCAAATAAATACACAGTCTAATTAAGAGAATAGAGTAAAAACAGCTGTGAACGGCTTCTGATTAGCCCAGCCAATAAGCCTAACAGAGTGCTAATAGCTCCAGACGAAACTAACACCTTGCCCAAGGAGCAATGGAGGCGCAAATGATTATAATTACCAGTAAGTGCAATCAAAACTATAAACCAACGAAAATGCAGACTACAAATAGGTAGGAAACTAAATATTCCTTCCTAGCAGCAAGTAAATAATTTAAACAACAGATCTATGAACAAGTATTAAAGACACTCACAAGCTGACGTCCGTTTCTTCTGGTGACTAATCGGCTTCTCCCGATTAGTCACCAGAGAATATGGTAGCATATTCTCTTTCAGTATAGAGCAGTACATTTGTGAATTCATGATGCCATCAATGAAATGCAGCTCCCCGACACCAGCAGCACTCATGCAGCCCCACATAAGGACATTGCCACCACCATGTTTCACTGTAGGCACCATGCATTTTTCTTTGTATTCCTCACCTTTGCGACGCCATACAGTTTTGAAGCCATCAGTTCCAAAAACATTTATCTTGGTCTCATAATTCCAGAGTATAGAGTCCCAGTAGTCTTCATCTTTGTCAGCATGGGCCCTGGCAAACTCTAGGCGGGCTTTTTTGTGCCTGGGCTTTAGGAGAGGCTTCTTTCGTGGACGGCACCCATGCATGCCATTCCTCTGCAGTGTACACCGTATTGTGTCACGGGAAATAGTCACCCCAGTTTGGCTTTCGTGGACGGCACCCATGCATGCCATTCCTCTGCAGTGTACGCCATATTGTGTCATGGGAAATAGTCACCCCAGTTTGGCTTTCTACTTCTTTAGATAACTGCAGTGAACTTGCATGTCGATTTTCTTCAACCCTTCTCATCAGAAGACGCTCCTGACGAGGTGTTAACTTCCATGGATGACCTGGATGTCTCTGTGAGATGGTTGCAGTTCTATCTTTTTTAAATGTTTGTACCACTTTTGCTACAGTATTCTGACTGATAAGTAAAGCTTTGCTGATCTTCTTGTAGCCTTCACCTTTCTTGTGTGAATAAATTATTTTCTTTCTCAGGTCTTGTGACATTTCTGGTGCCATTACTGACAGCATGAAATGGGAAGGGGTTTTCTTTAAGTAACACCCTTTTATAGTCAACTGTCTGCTGATCACCTGTGTAATGAGTAATTAGACTCACTTGTGGTTGAATTCTTGTTATATTTATTTTTATTTTTTTATTATATATTTTTTTTAATGCATTTAGCAGACGCTTTTATCCAAAGCGACTTACAGTGCATTCAGGCTATACATTTTTTTGTCAGTGTGTGTGTGTTCCCTGGGAACCGAACCCACAACCTTTGCGCTGCTAACGCAATGCTCTAACCACTGAGCAACAGGAACACAAATAGATGATACAAATGTTATATTAGACATTTGTAGTCTAAAATTTAGCTTTGCTCCAGAGACTTTCAGTGGGGTGTACTCATTTTTTGCATCACCCTAATTTGAGTAAAACTGAAAATGTTGTTCTCTAAGTTATATTATTAACCTTACTTTCATGTTATAAGTTAAACAGATGTTATATAAAACTATGTCTTGTCAACATTTTGGAAAATGTTTTTGTGTTCATTGAGATATTGTTTAAAATGTTTCTTTTCAAAGGGGGTGTACTCATTTACGCTGAGCACTGTATATATATATATATATATATAAATATCAGACACATTTCTGATATAAAATTGAAAAGAAATATCTGGATCCTGTTGAAGTTTTAAACCAACATTAAAAACCACTTTTAGAAAAATAAATAATTTATGTAATTAGACATTTGATTGGCACCTTTCCTGTGTGAGAGCTAAAACACCAAAATTCTTCTCTATTCTCAGCACAGTTGTTTGGTCATTGAAATACACTATTTGTGATACATGACTCAAAGTCAATGGTGCAATTCCTCACAGGCCTCGGTAGCCCCCGCTGTCATAACAGCCTCTCTAAATCTAAATGTTATCGTGCTGTTAAGTGCCAAATCCATAAATGTAGTGTGCAAGATTACGTTTCTCATAACAGACGCTTGAAAATCCATTTCCTTTCCTTTAATTACATTTCAGCACTGTTTCCGTTCCTAACTTTGAGCTATTCATCGTATTTTGGTCAGTTAAATGTAAAAAAAATACAAAAAAATTCTAGCAAATCACACTAACATTGGCCCCTGTGAACGTAATCTTCCTTCCAGAGTAAACAATTGCAAATTGAATCAGATGAAGCCTTGCGACTGAACGCAATGACTTGTGGGTATATTTGAGCCTGACCTACACTAATAATCTTCATCCTTTCCAGCAAGCATATTATTACATAGATACCATTATTGATCTCAGGAACAGTAGGTTTTTCACCCACATGTGCTTGGCTCCTCAGGATAATAGCTTTGGAAGGTTTGCTGAGGCGTGCGTAAACATAATTCCCAGTTGTGCAACCAACACTCAAGCAACAGATGTACTGCGACCTCTGACTAGAGGTGTGCATGCAAATAATGTAACAGCATTCTTCATAAGATCTACACGGCTTTTCATCTGAAAATGAAGATTCAAGTTACTAAATTTCAAACAGTGTCATGTTCAATGAAAAATATTTGTTTTATATTATAGAACATGAAATAAATTATTGCAATTATGTCGAATATAACAATAATCATCCTTGTGAAAAATAAGTACATTTTATAGGGATGTGATGAGATCTCGTAGCACGAGATCTCGCGAGATCCGATGTGTCTCAGGAGATCCGACTGGTCTTGCAAGAACGTGAGGATATCCTTGCAAACCATTTTGCAGTGTTTACATTAGAGCTGCACCGTTAATCGTAAAAAATTGTGATCTTGCTTCAAACACCCACGCAATCTTTTTCCTGAACGATTCAGCTTTGTCTATTGTGACTGTTTCACATTGCGAGTGTCAGTGGATCGTGAGAAGCATGTTTTGTCGCTGCCCATGTTGATGAATCAAAGGGTCGGCTATCATTATGCTTCCGATGTGATCTGAACGCTGTCATTTACTGATGTGGGCGGCGACAAAACATGCGCTGCTCTTGCTCCGCTGATGCTTACGATGTGAGACAGGTGTTAAAGACATTCAAAGCTGCATATATGTTGCTGCTGGTCCAGAAAGAGCAACACAGTCTTTTTATCAACACATCATTATTTCTGAGTTACAGACATTTAAATAACAGAAGTACTAGGGATGCACCGAATGTTCGGCAACCGAAATTGTGGCCGAATAAGCTAGAAGATCGAATAAATTGTACCGAACCATTACGTGACATGATAAAATAGTGGCACGCACTAATGCACCAAACGTGTCTGCAGGGTGAAAGTATTTAAAACTGTCAGAGAAAGATGCAAAACTCATTACAAGCACGAAGCACCGACTGCGAGACTGAGGAAGGGTGGAAGATGCTGGCTATTGTGTGATGATCAAAATGGCCTCAAACGATTAGTAAATAAACTGCAGAATGTTTTGTTTTCTAATACACGCAAAAATTGCATGCAAGTTATTCAAACAGCGCCGCACAAGCTCGCGGCTCCAGGGTTTAAAGTCCAAAGCGCAAGAAAAATCTGTGCTAAAACACTGTTAAGGCCCTTTCACACAGGACGCGGCATGCACTGCGCCAGCTGCTTGGTTCAGGGCAGCCCTTCAGATGCAAGGCGATTTGCGCTATGCTGGCCAAAGCGAAGTAGGAGACGTTTTCAAAAATTTAGCAGGAGTTCTGTTTAGTCCTTTGTTTTTCCACCTTTTGGTCAGCTTTAAAACATGTATCTGTTCCGATAGCCGCAGCCCTGTTATTAAAAAGAAATAGAGCAGCAAGGAACCAAAGGATATGGGTGTTGTTTATTTATAATACCGCATTATTTCAACGAAGTAGTGGAGGAGGCTAGAGAAGGAACGGCTTTAACACAATGCTGCTGCCGTGACTATTTCACATAAAAAATGTATGCATACCGCCAACCTACAATAAGCTACCTGACTTTAAACACACCTGACATGTCAACTTGAATGGAAATGTGTCTCCATGACAGCTTTTCTCCCAACTGCAAACTTATATCTCTGGAAATTCAGACACAGAGAATCAGCTGTTCATCCATTTTTACTTCGGCGCTTGTTTGGATGCCCTGTTTCCATTGGCAGTGCGTGAAAACGTCACAGAGAAACTCCACTTTGGTCGGCGCAGCAACAAACCGCCCTCGCGCTGTGCAAGCCATTGAAAAGAATGGGTTTCATAGTGCAGCGCATGCCGCGTCTCTGTGTGAAAGGGCCTTTGGTCGGCAGTTGCTCAGTAACATTTTTATTAGTTTTTTAAAGGCATGTGCCAATGCGATACGTGCGGCAAACATCTTCCCAAACTTGTCAAAATAATTTATAAATCTGCTGTCAACAAAAAGAAGCACTGAGGTCTTCCTGCGGGTTTCTGACAAAATAAAAGCTCCATCAACATTCATAAATGTTAATATTATAATTTTAATGTTGTTCTGTAAAATAAAAATAAAAAGTAAGACAATAATAATGATAATAAGATTTTCCCTACAACAGCTCTATTAATACATTTATTATGACATTTACACATAGTGTTCAAATTGGGATCTGTAATATGTTCTAATGTTTTAAAATAAGTGTCTTCTTCTCAGCAAGGCTGGATTTATTTGTACAGAAAAAAAGACATGCCTGATTCAAGAAGGGGGTCTCAAAAATGGTCAAAAATTGTGCTTTGTTGGTATAATGTCTGATAGAATGTTAAAAAAAATTCAGTGTTAAGTAAATATTTTTTAATTGTTGTTTTGTAATCGATTGTTTTATTTGAAAAGCAGGACAAAACAGTAAAAAGCACTGTTTGGCTATTTAATTTATGCAATGGTGAGAAAATAGCAAAATAGGCCTACATGGGGGGGAAAATGCAAAAAACCGTGTTCGGTATTCTGCCTTCGGCCCAGTGTTTCATTTTGTTTGGCTTCAGCTTAGGCCAATAATTTTCATTTCGGTGCATCTCCAAGAAGTACTGGGATAAAAGTTTATAGTTTGGGTATAAACACTTACAGTAGCGATCAAATAGTAGCAGTAGCAGTACAAGTGCTCTACAGTAGTGATCAAAACGAAAGTATCTTAACACTTTTATTGTTCACGACAACCCGTTTAAAAAGTATTTGTCATTGAATCATTCATTCAGGAGATTCCAATAGTTAAAGAAGTCTTTATGAAGTGAGACACTGACTCTTTCATTTAATTTGAATGTTTTATTTTGTTCAAATTAATATACACTGTATATATTTAAAAGATTTGAACCACTAGAAAATTACGTTATTTGGTTTAGTTTTCTAATCTTTTTTTTCAGAATCGTGAGAGAATCGTGATCTCATATTTATATAAAAAAATTGTGAGTCTCAATTTTTCCAGAAGTTTACGTTGTTATTATGGCATATAATTCAAAAATAGAAGTTTATAAAGTACAGTTCATAAAGTTTCATAAAGTACAAGTTCATTTCAAAATGCATCTACGTTGTTTTGCATTTTGTGTTTTTCAGTTGAATAATAGACAATGTTTCCCTATACATTTCATCATTGAGGATTTAAAAAAAAAAGAAATCTTAACATCTCATCTCGTCTCGTGAACTCAGTCTCGTGTCTCGTCACGTCTCGTCTCATGGAATAAGTGTCTTGTCACACCCCTATTTTTACATACTTTTAAAAAGAGTATTTATTATGGCATTAATACATTTGGTCAGTGGTCACACACTTCTTAGTATGTAATTTCATAATTCTGTTGTCTTTGAAACATGTTTACTGCTGATTGTACTGACAACAATTCATGATAAACTAAAATAATGTTTTTTTTATTATGAGAAATTAACATAGTTTCTATTGAAACTTGTGTACTGTGCATTTTGTATTTAAATATATTTAGTAATAACATGTTTTACTAAGTACATTAAAAAATGTAAACTTTAAATATATTGAAAAACAGTTCAATTATAATCAAGTTCTCTACATGTGCTATAGTATGTCAGTCAACACATCAAAATAAGTGTTCCTTAAAACTAAATATTAAAACATAATTATTTATAGTGTAGCTTAAAATAAAGTTCGAATTTGACATTTTTAAAAGACTATATTACACAATTATGAAATTATTATTTTTATTTATTTATTTAAATATATTCAACACCATTAGGTAAACTTCTTCACATAGGTATTTTGTATTGTTTGTGTTAATATAATATTACATATTTTAGGTTTTGGTTTAAACGTGTTTTTGTTGTTTTCATTGTTGAAAAAAAAGATAATACAACTGACAAGTTTTTAGCATTTCAAGGAAGTTTAATATTTTCTTAAATAACATGCCTTTTTTAAGATGAGGTTGTTGAATGATCTGGTTTAAAAATAAAAGTTTAATTTCTATGTGCAGGAAACTAAATAGACTAAATAAACCTAAATAGAGTATCATGGAGTCCTACAATAAGGCTCTGTACCTACCTGGTTTCATGGAATTTATGTACCTGGGTGCACTTTTCAATGAGACGCATATTCGTACCAATAAGTATATATCATTGCAGTTTCCAAAATAAATGAACACTAGAGGCAGTAAAACTCCAATGCCTTTTATTCCTTTTCACACAAATTTATAGAGTTTCGATAAAAAAAGTGTACGTTTCGCACAATTACATGAAGAATATCATGTTATGACTTCAAAACAATATTAATATTCTAGGAGATTTGAAAACTGATGCTTTGGAACGTTAGCATCGCACACATCCAGCTTCATATCTATGGGTTTTCACGGTAGGTGTTCAGTAGCCAGAGCCGATCCTAGACTTCTGGGGGCCCTGCGCAAAAGTGTGTCAACCGGGAGGGTTCGAGTGGTTATGAATGAAAAAAAAAGCACTCGAGAAACAGTGTCTCTTCCGCAGCTCGCTATGCTTTCAACTCGTTGTAATAGTCTCGAGCAAGAGACTTTACGACATTCACGTTACATAATTTGACTGATTTTTACGTAGAAAGGGTGACTACAGCACCGCATTACAATACATTGTCATTCATGGTTTTATAGCCGTAGGCCTAAATTCAAAACTAAACTAAAATGAAGTCATCTTTGAGAGCAAGGGGGTCCCCTGGTGTTTCGGGGGCCCTACGAAGCTTGCGTATCCTGCGTATAGGGAGGATTGGCTCTGTCGGTAGCTCACGGAGTACAGAGAAGTACTTGAGGGGTGAAGAGCTCCGGTTTGAATCCCGTGTAACTATGGTTCGACGTAACAGTTCAAATATCCATGTAAGGAAGTTTAAATAGCATGGTTGCATCAATAATTGTGTTTTATATCAGTTTTGCATTTGTCAACACTAGGTAGGTTTAGGGTTGTGTTTGGTGTAGGGCATATTTCCAACACCATAGAGCATTAACTTTTAGCAACGGTCCCCGAATATTTGAATTCTGAACCTCCGCAATACGTTCCTGAAGCAACGTAATAAAAACAGAGAAATACGTGCCTATATGAACATAATACAAATGTGCCAGCATTCACGTATTGAACCTGTGTTTTAGTGCCACTCAGTGGACATTTCTCGTTGAAACTGCGGCAAAACATGCTGTGATGTAGCATGCAGTAAGGTCTCTCTAAAAAGAGAGTTCAAGTACGATTTTTTTTAATGAGAATTTGTATCAGGTTGCACTGTTCCCATATGCCGTGATTGACAGTGATTCAGTGTTGTGTGGGAGGTCATTTGGGAAGTGGGTTAAGGTGTTGGTACAGTTTGATAAATGTGTCATTAGCATTTCCCCTTCAATTACTTTTAGGCCGTCTCAAAGGGTTTGACTCTATCCTGACAACCCTGTAATCACAATTCAGAGATGGCAGGAGTGTGACTGAAACTGATAAACTACTCCAACCATCTAGGACATTTTTGTCAAAGATTGTGAGAACTCAATGTCTTGACTCTGCCTCAGTATTTTTACTTAAAAAATTATAATAAAAGCCACCCCCCCTATATTTGGTATTCAGCATAACAAGCTGCCCATACATATTGAATGTAAACCCCCAGCATACTGCATTTTACAAAATATCAGGGTCCTTTTATTAATAAAAAATAAAAAATGCTGTATCATGCATGCCAGACCAGTAAGTGATGTTACTTTTTGGAGAAACATATACACATAAATGCCTATAGACTGAACTTTTAAACCACATGCGCTTGGCATTACCATTTGCACAAATTTGTAGATTTTGTAGTTTACATGGAAGTACCACGTGCTTCTGATTATAGATAGCCTGGGCTTACACAAGATTTGTATCCTAAAGAAAACCAGTTCGAAGGGAGCATAGTTTGCTTTTGGGGTTAAAATAATTTCTTAATATGAAATTTGAATGACCTGACAATTAAATTAGACTGTACAGAAATTGAAATCTACACATTAACACTACCCACAGTCACGCAATGCTGATGTTGTTAACATTAATAATTTGAGAATAAAGCATGACAATAATAATAATTTGCATGGTTAAATGTGAAATGAGTTAACTGGTCCTTAGATTTAATCACCATTGGTAGCGCAATTTATTGTAATGCTTTTTTCCTCAGTTGGGCAGAATAAACGCGGCAGACTTGTTACTTGTTCAGATGACAGTATACAGTGAGATTTCTTATTTGGGTCATATATTCCAAGACGTAGGCTAGAATCTGAAAGAAAGTGAAAGTGACGCGACATACAGCCGAATTCGTGCTCTGCATTTACCCATTCAAAGTGGACACACAGCAGTGAACACACACCAGGCAAGGTGCAGAGGGGGGGGGGGGGGGGCGAAGGGTGCTTGAGCACCTGCCCCTTTGCCCCATGATGCCCAAAGTGCCCTTTTATCAAGGCATTTATTTATTTTTTTTTAACACCCTTCTGTGAAAGCCTGCCCAATCTAACTATTAGTAAAATTAATGATTAATAATTTAGCCGTAAATAAAATCACCCACATGATAACCTTTCACCTGACGACCTCATCCGAACGATCCCTCACGCTCAGGCACCACTTCAATATCGTCCGCGCCACGGTTGCAGCTTAAGTGGGGTTCTCAGCGGAGTGGTATGCTTGTTTACTTATCATTATTATTATTTTACAAGAACAACGTGAAGAGAACATGCATTGCACAGCTTTTGTTTAAATCGCTGTGTTTAGCCTGCAGCAAACGCCACTTCTAACGTTATACACAGCAGCAGCACCATAAACAAAGGTGCATGTGTTCACTTCGTTCGTGCTATTTGAGGGAGAAAAGTTTAATGGGGGTGGAAGGGTCTGGTCTTTTTAATGTCATTTGACTGAAATCTATTCATACTTTTACTTTTATTGTTACAGTATTTATTTAAAAATGTAGAGTGTCTTAAAGTAATTACCTCAACACTGGTAAAACAAGGCTATACTGATTTTCTCATTCTCCGAATTGTACTTATCAATCCTGTTTTTAATTATCATTATCATTCAAAAATGAATAAATTCAGAACAGGATTAGAATACAATTATATTTTAAATATGAAAAAAAAATCTACAAAAGCAACAGTAGCGTTTACAATAGCAAAAACACCTTAGCCTGTAAAGTCAATAACATCTCTCTGGAAATAAATTAAAACATGTCAGTATAAAACTAATAATATACCTGACCTGCCATCACAGTGCAGAGTGAAGATATGGCCCTTATAGATTTCAGAAAAATGTGTGAAATGTCCCTGTGTGTGTGTTCTGCAGTGCAAAGATGCCTCGCAAAGAGAGAAGAATAAAACAAAAAAAGAAGGAGCTGCTTGAGGCAGGTGCAAATAAAATATTATTTAACTTTTAAACTTAAAATGGTCTTTTCTGTTCTGTTTCTTTTTCAAAACTGCATCATGGCATTTGCTACTGTATCAATACAGAAGCATCCGCATCAATACACGTATAAGCAAGGAATGCGTCACTATACATTGCTGTTATGATATTTTGTGCACAGCCCTATTTAAAGCCTTGTTTCATGTGCCCCGACTTCTTGCCGTCATCACAGCGCGGGAGGTTATCCGCCGTGTGTGATGAGGGTACAGCAAACCAGGGCTGCATCCGAAAACTCAGGCAGCTGACTTGGTGGGGGAGACCACCAAAAGACATTAAGTGACCATTTCCATGGTAATTTAATCTCCGATTTCAAAATGGTTTTAATTTCTAAGCTTTCAAATTATATATACTTTATGATAATTACTAAAAGATTTGATAGAGAAAAAGGATAACGACAAAAAAAAGAGCGCCAAGCGTCCCACAGTGTAACGGGGAGACAGAAGCGTGAGGCGTGCGGAGCCATCTGCAGAGCTTTATTGAAAGGGGTGGTCATGAAACAAACATTGGTGGATACACAGCAAACAAACATAGATGAGGCAAGACAAAGGGTGAATCCCCCCCTAGCCCTTGTCATTTGAAACGAGTGGTAAGCGCTAGGGGTGAAAACATACCCCTATGAAATGAGACACTACTTGTTTACGGTTACGTCATCATACATCGTCTCGAGCTGGCTGCTACGTCACCAGAGGCGACAAGTGTTGATCACAAACTTGCCGTCTGCAAGCGTGTGTATGTCGATTGTGTGGGTTTTAGTGATGTTTTTCTCTAGTCAGAGAAATGCGGGACTGTTGTGCAAATCAGCAATGTAACGTTACCATGGAAAAATATCGATTTTTAAAAACGTTTAAATTATAACATGGTTGCAAATATATATGTACAGGACTGTGTAGAGCACAAAACAAGACTGTCGTAATTTTAAATAAATTATTTAAGCCGAAAATACTTACATTTATGGGACTTCCTGGATGATCTGGCCGCAGTGTGTTCTGGGTACCCTTTGGTTTCAAGTAAGCTCGCGAAAATGCTTGGTTTTGAGGGGTATCTACCCCTTCCGCTTACCCCTACGCCTCGATCAAAACGAGAACGCGCAAAACTAGGGGGAAGGGGTAAAACAGAGAATTGGGATTCACCCAAAGAGTAGTCCTAGGACAAGCGTGGGTCTTCGATCGGCGAACAGTATCAACAGGGCAAGGCAAAGAGATATAATCCAGGTACGTGAGCAATAATACAGGCAGGGGGCGAACACAATCCGAAACAGCAAGGCAAAGGGTTAAACTACTAATGTGATGTTCGACACCGAGGCTTCGAAGCTTGAATCAAAAAATGAAAAATTTCACATCGAATCACTGTATCGGAGCTTGATTAGTTTTGCCAAAAGCACGTGATCTATGACGTCCGAAGCTTCATTCACTTGAAAACCACGTGACTGCTTCAGTATCTGCTTCAGAAGCGAACCTCAGTGACGTTTCCTTTACATATAATTATAATGCGTTTGCATTGTTTTCTTTTTATCCTAATTTATATATTATGGTCAAATGAACTTTGCCCATTAAATAACACTCGGACTGAGGCAGAGTTAACATTGGCAGATCACGGATTTAATTCATGAGTTTAAGTTTGATTTATTTGAATTATCTTAGTGGCAGTACACCGACAAATGAATGACTTTGACAATGGCCATTATTTTTTATACAATAAATTAAAACCAGGAATCAGTAGTAGAACCAGATGTGAAACAAGCAGCTGTAATGAATCATAGCATTTTGGAAGGTGTTATTCATTTTTAAGACCACTAGATGGCCACAGCATGAACCGTTTTAAAAAGCTTCAAGTAATGAACCTTTTCCTGATACAATTGGGTTTAAAGCTCCACTGGTTCAGAACGCTTCACTTTGCCATCACTAGGTTAAACCAAGATACACAGCCTAGAATGCAAACAGGCAGGGCAAGGCAAGGCTAGGCAAGACTATGACTATGAAAACTACAATAGGCTCCGTAATGTAGCTATCAGCTAGGGTATAGCGATACGTGCTTTCAATACTCGGCAATCTGAATGATGAAGTCAATGGCTTAAGTAAGGCATGAGATAGGAATCAGCTGTGTAATCAGTGCTTTCAGCTGTGTGTGTGTGTCATATATACATAAATCAGTATAACTGTTTTTCAACATTGATAATGATAAGAAAAGTTTCTAAAGTACCAAATTGCCATATTATAATTATTGTGACTGAAAAAGACTGGAGTAGTGATGCTCAAAATTCGGATTTGTAAATACATTTCATTTCAATATAAATATGTGTAAAACAAAACTTGTGATAGTATTCATGTCAGTGTGTAGCCGAATGTAAACTATCACATACAAACAGAAACCTGCCAAGATCATGTTGAAAATGCTCACACATACACTCCTGAACTATTATCATAAACCGCCTGTTTGCTGAGCAGGCGGTGTTTGCTTCCAGAGCATTTAAGTTCAGGACCTTTCGTTAGGTTATTCCTCCTTCCCAACATGCCGTTTTTGCATTGAACCACCGGTATAAAGCCTCATGTGACTGAACTATAATTTATTTAATTAATAGACCGATTTCCCTCTTCCAATCCAGCTGGCCTAAAGATAATGTTATTGGCACTGGGAACACCCATTAATGTACTTCTGTCGAGGAAAATGCTTTTTGCTGCTATCAAAGCCTGATCCTGACATGGCAGAAAGAGGAGGTCATAAATGGATAATAGGATTGTAGCAGCCTTTCGTGGAATGAAAGCCACACACTTTAAGAAAGCAACAGACTTGAAATTCATAGCATGACTCGTACATGGTTGTATTTTATTAGGAATATCTGCATGTTTATTACAATATGAGCTGCGGTGAAAAATGGCACAGCGACTTCTGCGTGGTTGCTAATACACTAAACAAAGAATTGTTTTGATTGAAATTCAACTTTAAAATTGGAAAACAAAAGTTGTGTGGGTTTTATTCAATGTGTATTAGTTTTAATGCCATTTATATGCTAGCATTCTCATAAAAGAGATACACAATTTACTGACTTTCTTTTTTGGGTAAATGTGCAAAATTCTGCAAAAAAAAATTAAGATTGCGAAAAACTGTAACGTTGCTTCCTTAAGCAACGTTCTGAAAGATTACAAATGTTATTTTAAATGTTTAATTTAGATACACTTCCTGACTAAGAAAGTGTCAGGAAATTCAGGTGTTGGAGATCGCTTCCTGACCATTTGAGCTCGAGACAGCTGTGCTTTTGTCTCTATGATAATGGTAAGATCAATGAGTCAGACTACTGAGAGATTCAACCTTTGATCTGCAAATGACTTTGTCCTGGCCAGATGTGGATTCGTTAGGTTTATTGCCCTCAGATGTATGTTTATTTGATGTTTTGTCTCAACCTCCAAAAAGTCCCTCCTCCAATTCTGTCTATAAGAACCCTGTAAAAATTACTTAAGTTGAGATTTTCGATGACTACAGATAACAAGACATGTCATTAGAATAAAGAAATTCTGCTGACGATCCAATCCGAAGTCTCCTGGTCTTTTCTTCTGAGTTTTCTACACTTTAGAAGAACAGAGTTCACTACAGATGGTGCCGTCACCCGGATAGAGTTCCAGCTTCCTCACCTGAAAAACTTCAAGCTCAAACAAAGATCTGCATCTTTTGGAATCCAGCGAAACTTCAAGCTGAAAAGATTCCCAGACTGAATTTTTCTCTCAACCAAGGGTGGTGGTGAGTGCTGTCTCTAATCCAAAAGAACCTAAGACCAGTGTATCCTCTGTGCCGTCAGAGAAGAGTTAACATACATCTGTAGGGTTTGTTTTAACTAAGTTTATCCTCTGTTAGGCAGGGAAGTTTATCCTCTGTTAGGCAGGGAAGTTTATCCTCTGTTAGGCAGGGAAGTTTATCCTCTGTACAGGCAGGGAAGAGTTTATCCTCTAAAGTTTTTTTATTTTAGAGATGAAAGTTTATCCTCTGTTCTTTCAGGCAGGGAAGATTTTGACATTACGTGCCAAAAATGAGTTACCCTCTGTTTCAGGCAGGGAAGGTTAGCATTTCGTGCTAATAATTTAGTTTTATCCTCTGTTTTTTGTAGGCAGGGAAGTTAAGTGTGAAGTGTTGGTAATTTGGAAATTTAACAATAGTTAAGTTTTTTTTTGTTTTTTTTTACAAGTGTACCCTCTGTTGATCAGAGAAGTGTTTGTTTTGTTTGTGTGGTACCGAAGAAACTTACAAAATGGTTAGAATGAATGCTAGACTGATTCCAACCACAGAAAAGACTGGTCTTGCGACTCCTTTGTGGTCAGATAGTGAATTCAAAACGCTGTTAGGGGAACAAATGGACCTAATAGTCACTGAAAAAGTTAGACAAAAACTAACGCAGAAATATGAGATTCATCCAGACAAGACTTGGTCGGTAGATGAGTGTAAAAAGGTACTAGGAGCAAGTATTCGTAAGAACAATGTGAAAGGCATTATCTGTTGTCACAGGGAATTCAGTGTAACGCTAGCGACACAACAGTCTCAGCGTAACGCAGAGCTAGAGAAACAGAACAATGAACTCCGTGCGAGAGTATCCACTTTGACTAAGAAATTGAACCTCAAGAAAATTGCAGCAAAAACTGATGTGGAAGTAAGTCAGCCTGATAACATTTACCCTGATTTACAAGCGTTCTTTGAAACAGATGTAGCTCTCCAATCAGTAACTGATGTGCCTGTAAATTCCGTCCATGTGTGTGGGGCTAGAAGAAGATCTCAGGGGATTGAGGACACTGATGGTGTTCCTCTCAATTCTTCTGTTGTGCAAATACAAACTGCTGCCAAAGCTTTATGTCCTAAAGATATAGAGAGACTATCTCAGAGTTTACCGTCAGCACGCACACATTTTTCTGAATTTAGAAGAACATTGATCAGTAAAATGCGTCTTTATGACATGTCGTTGGCAGAAGTCACGCAGCTGATGTCACAAATACTAACTGAATCTGAATTCAACAGTTTTGAATCTGCTGTCACTTCTGAACTGCGAAATGCCAGTAAGGGTGATTTAAGAGAAGGTATTTTGAAAATCCTAAAGAATATCTTAGGGCCCAAAATAGATTGGTCTAGAATTACTACCTGTGTGCAAAGGAAAGAAGAAACTGTGAGTGAATATACTGAGAGATTTTGTCAGTCAGCTGTAATCTAAAGTGGAATTGTTGATGACTCTGAAAGTGTACTAGATGACAAGGGACCCCTGGTTCGTATCTGGTCAGATGGCCTTGTAGCCGAATACAGAAAAGCATTACCATTCTTAGATCTAACTTGGTCTAACAGAACTCTCAGAAGTAACCTAGACAGGTTAGCTACATGGGAAAGAGATGCTGATGTCAAGGCAAAAGTAAGAGTAGCAGCAGCTACGTTTAACACAACGAAACAAGACAATAGATGGTCTAAAAGAGAAAGCAAATGCAAATACTGTGAAAAATTAGGACATTGGGAGAAAGAGTGTAGGAAGAAGTTACAAGATAGTAAAAGAAATGCTATGCATAATTCTGCTCCTTCTCAGCCTGCACACAACCCTGAAGTAGTTCCGCCAGTGACCACTGAAACTGTGGTACAGATAGTTCAGGCTCTTCTAAGAGCACAACAAGACCAGGAAAAAAACTAATTATTGGGGCTGTGAGTAGCTACCTTTCCCCTGTAATCCAACACAATGACCAAAGAATTTTTGTGAAAGGTAGCATAAAAGAGAAAGAGATTGATTTTTTGCTTGATACAGGTGCAGAAATTACAGTAATTCCTACAAAATTGGCACAAGGTTTAAACATCCCATACAAGAAAACCAAACTTTGTTTAACTGGTGTAATAGGTGAAGATTCTGTTTTGTATGAAACTCCGCCCATAGAGGTACAATTTGGCCCAAAAACTCTGACTACAAAATTGCTATGCGCGCCATTAAATACAGGTGCAATTTTAGGCATGGATCTTCTGAGACAAATAAATCTAACTTTAGACATGTCCTCAGAATCTACTAGCATAAAAATTTCCTCAGCACAGATTTCTACCAATAATGCAACCCCTCCCGAGTATGCTTTCTTACAGAATCATCCAATTTGGGCTAAAGACAAGGATGATTGTGGGTTGTTGACAGGTGTAGAACCAGTTAAATTGACAGGAACTCCACCTCCGGTCACCAAACAATATCCGATTAATAAGGAAGCTATACAGGGAATCAAACTTATTGTAGAAAATTTGCTGACGCAAGGAGTGCTAGTTAAAACCAACAGTCCATGTAATTCACCCATATGGCCCATCAAGAAATCTAATGGGACATGGAGACTTACAATAGACTACAGAGTAGCCAATAAACATATTGAAAAAATCACCCCCCTAGTGGCAGATCCATCTACAATTTGTAATGGCTTACCATTAGATTGTAAGATTTTTTCAGTAATTGATATGTCTAATGGATTCTTTTCTGTACCGTTGCACTCTGACAGCCAGCCATGGTTAGCTTTCACAGTTGACTATGAACAATACCAGTGGACACGATTGCCACAGGAATTTCAAAACTCCCCAACCATATATCATCAGGCTGTCAGACGTGATTTGTGTGACCCAGAATGTCCGGTAAAACAGTCCACTATGATCCAATATGTCGATGATATTTTGATTGCCTCAACAGATCATGAGGTACATCAAACTGAATTGGCATCATTGTTGGACTATTTGCATAAAAAAGGGCACAAATGCAGCTTTCACAAAGCTCAAATCGCTAAAAAGCAAGTCACATTTCTGGGTCAAACAATTGGTGCAGGAAATAGATCCATTACACAGGATCGAGCGGCTTCAGTCAAAGCCATACCTCCGCCTAATACCATTAAAACACTCCGCTCATTTTTAGGAACAACAGGTTATTGTAGACCTTGGATTGAAGACTATGCCTTGATTGCTCAGCCTCTCTATGATTTGTTGAAAGGCCATGGTAAAGATTCAGATACTGTTTGTATGGTAGAACTTCATCTCAAAGCTTTTAATGATTTGAAGAGAGCACTATGTCAAGCACCAGCATTAGGAACTGCCCAATCTGATAGACCCTTTGTGCTTTATGTCCATGAACACTTAGGTTTTATGACTGCATGTCTAATGCAAGATCATGGGGGCAGCTTACGCCCAATTCATTACTATTCCGGTAAACTTGACATAGTCGCTCAAGGTATGGGCCCATGCCTCAGAGCAGTACAGGCAGTTCATCTAGCGCTTCAGGCTTCATCAGGAATGGTGTTAGGTCAGACTGTAAACGTAAAATGCCCTCACACAGTGTCCGCACTAATGAATCAAGCAAAAGTCACTTCTGTCACCTCCTCCCGTTGGGGAAATTGGTTAGCAACTCTCACAGCCCCGAATATTGTTATACAGCGTGCACCAGTCACGAACCCATCCTCATGTATGATGTCTGCAATGACTGAATTTGTGTTAGAGGATGAAGGCGAAATGACTCATGATTGTGTTACGCTTACATATGCAGCGACAAGTGAAATAGCAGAAACTCCCATAGAGAACGCAGAATTGGAGTTGTTTGTTGATGGTTCAGCTCAAGTTATTGAAGGTAACAGACGAGCAGGATATGCAGTAACTTCCACCACTGAAGTAGTTGCTTCAGGTCGTCTTCCAGATCATTTTTCAGCTCAAGCTGCAGAACTAGTAGCCTTAACTAGAGCATGCACGCTAGCTTCAGGATCGGTTGCAAATATCTACACAGATTCCAGGTATGCTTTTGGGGTAATTCATGATTTTGGTGTCATTTGGCAAACCAGAAAATTTAACTTCTGCTGGATCCCCCATTAAGCATGCTGGATTAGTGAAAGATTTAATGTTTGCCATGAAACTCCCAAAGAAATTAGCGGTGATCAAAGTGAAAGCACATATCACAACTAATACTACGGAAGCTAAAGGTAATGCTCTTGCTGATGTAGCGGCTAAACAGGCTTGTTTCTATGCAACTGTACAAGTGTGTTCAGGTAGTACAGCACAGAAGATAATTCTACCTCCTGAATCAATCGTTGATCTGTATAAAGACGTTCCTCTATATGAAGCATGGACATGGTTAGACAAAGGAGCCACTGTGGATTCGTCCGGCTGCTGGACCAAAGGGGGAAAGTATGTTGCTCCCGAATCACTGTTGCCATATTTGGCTCAACAAATACACAGTTTGGGTCATAGTGGTCCAGCAACGATGAATCACAGGTTCTCAAATCAATGGTGGAATCCAAAATTCAGAAACGCAGCCACTGAAACAGTCAAGAGATGTGTTACATGTCAGAAAAATAATGATGTACCAGCAGCCACTACACCAGCAGCACATACCCCAGCTCCACCAGGGCTATTTCGTCACCTGCAAGTTGATTACATATCGTTGCCCCCTTGTAAAGGAAAAACTGACGTTTTGGTAGTAATAGACAAGTTCTCAAGATGGGTAGAAGCTTATCCAACAGGGCGCGCTACAGCTGCACATACTGCTAAATGTCTTGTCACTGATTTCATTCCCAGATGGGGATTACCAGATTGCATTGACTCAGATCAAGGTACCCACTTCACAGGACAGGTAGTCAAGGAAGTGTCTAGAATGTTGAAGATTAAGTGGAACCTTCACTGCCCCTATAGGCCACAAGCATCAGGACAGGTTGAACGATCAAACAGAACAATCAAAACCAGGCTAAGCAAAATGCATCAGGAAGGAGTACCATGGGTTGAAGCACTGCCCGCAGTACTGTGTAGTATGAGAGCATCACCTAACAGATCAGTAGGACTGAGCCCTCAAGAGATTATTACTGGACGCCCAATGCAGATGCCAGGTGTGATTGATCTTAGAAATGCTGATGTGCACATTGCTTCAGATGCCCTGATCGCTTACTGTGAAAACCTTACAAAGGCAGTGCAGAGTGCCAAAGAGAGAGTTGAGTCGTGTTGGCAGACTCCACCAGAAGGTGGACACACAATCGTCCCAGGTCAATGGGTCATGATAAAGGCGTTCAAAAACAAGCCATTAGAGCCTAAGTGGTACGGACCACATCAAGTGATGTTGATTACAGCAGCTGCAGTATTGTGTCAGGGAAGGAAAACTTGGACTCATGTGTCACATTGTAAGGTTGTTCCTCCCCCTGCAGGGATAGGATAGGGCAGACACAAGAACTAGTGAGGAGCCCAGGGAAGAACCGAAAGCAACAGGCTTCGGGGGCCAACCCTGCGGTGAAGATTTCCTCATAGGCCTTTCCCCTCCATTAGTCCATCCTTTCCTCACTGTTCTTTAGGTGTCGCAGGAATTAAGAAATAGGGAAAGAAGGAACAACCATAGCAGACTATATTTTGAACAGAGGATACAACCCTAATGTTTGCAGACTCAACAAATACTGCTGTGTGCCGTTGGTCTCTCTTGTTTGTGTTTCTTTATTCCTCTGTGCAGATACCACCTGATGGCTGTCCTGAGATCCATATGCACCACCCTTCTCACCTGCGGATGAAGCCACAACCTCTAGAAAACAACTAGACCCATTGCCGAGCCAACTATCACACAAGAAAGAGAAAAGAAAGAAGAAAAAATACACAACGCAGAGACTCACATACGGGAACTTCAGTCATCCATCAACATGATCAAGATTTTCGTACTCTTGATCTTTCAGCAAAATTACACCAGATGACAGAACTTCACGGACCCGAATTGCATGTTTTGTTTCTGTGTCAGCATGCAATTACATATAAGCAACACAGAACATGTACTATGTGCCTGTAACAATTACAAGTTACAAGAATTAACTTTTAAGTGTCTAAATTTGTATTTTGTGAGAGTTATTAGAACTCTCAAAGGGGGAATTGAAAGATTACAAATGTTATTTTAAATGTTTAATTTAGATACACTTCCTGACTAAGAAAGTGTCAGGAAATTCAGGTGTTGGAGATCGCTTCCTGACCATTTGAGCTCGAGACAGCTGTGCTTTTGTCTCTATGATAATGGTAAGATCAATGAGTCAGACTACTGAGAGATTCAACCTTTGATCTGCAAATGACTTTGTCCTGGCCAGATGTGGATTCGTTAGGTTTATTGCCCTCAGATGTATGTTTATTTGATGTTTTGTCTCAACCTCCAAAAAGTCCCTCCTCCAATTCTGTCTATAAGAACCCTGTAAAAATTACTTAAGTTGAGATCTTCGAGGACTACAGATAACAAGACATGTCATAGAATAAAGAAATTCTGCTGACGATCCAATCCGAAGTCTCCTGGTCTTTTCTTCTGAGTTTTCTACACTTTAGAAGAACAGAGTTCACAACAGTTCCAACACTGGAGTGTTGTATCGTTCATTCAACTATCAAACTGCACAGTTTGGGAAATCCTGGTTCTTTCCACAATAAAATGGTAATAAAAGGTCTAAAACAAAATATTATATGATGTCTATTTGTAAATTACAAACAAAAACATTACACTGAAACTGAATCGGAAAGCTTTTCAAGCAAATGCATTTTCTAATCCTTTTTTGATGTTTTGTTTTTTTACATATAAAAAAAAAATAATTAAAGACTATTGAAATACTGCAATAGAGCCTAAACTTTTGATGGTTCCCTGCATGTGGAAGAAAAATTTCAATTTATTTCCCATCTCTGTATTTGTATTGGAGTCTTTTTCATGTGTTGTACTCTGTGAAAGCATTCCAACCCCTTGCAGTCTGACTCCCGAGGACTCTGGACCCGCAGAGAGAGAAAATAAACAAAGTTTCAAAGTATAAATGTCATATACTGGCAGGTTTAGCAAATCTGTAGGTGGTCCCAAGGACTTGAAACATGACCTGCAAACTCTGAGGAAATTCAATTCATTGGCTCTTTTCATTTCCAGCTACATTGGAACCCAAGCAAATAGCAAACAAGAGCAAAAGAACTCTACAAAAAATAAATGTGCTGAAGACTCTATAAACACAATAAAGTGAAAATCTTGTTTCTTCGTTTATTCAACCTTTTTGCAAGCAGTATATTACCTCAAAACCAGGAATTCTGTTGAAAACACTGATGTTTAGTCTGGTTGCTCAAGTGTTTTATGAATGTTACTGTATAAGTTTTTATCCAAAGCGACTTACAGTGCATTCAGGCTATACATTTGAATTGTCAGTATGTGTGTTCCCTGGGAATCAAACCCACAACCTTTTGGCTGTTAACGCAATGCTCTAACCACTGAGCCACAGGAACACAGTACATTATCTTCATTATTAGTAGTAGTACTAGTATTATTTCATTTTTTAGTATTATTTATTTATTTTAATTATTTTTTTTACGTGGAACACAGGAGAAGAATCTTTCTTGCAATTTGTTACAATTGTAACTTGTATTTCAAATGTATTTAAAAAAAATACCATTAAAATAATCATAGAATAAGGCGTGAGTCATGAAATAATTGTAAGTCTTCTGAAACCCATATGATAGCTTTGTTCGAAGAAAATATTGATGAAATATTGTTGTTTTTCTGGTCAGTGATGTCACTTTTTTTCTATCTGTTAATATGTTTAAAAAATGAGAGGACAATTTGCACATGAAGTGACTTGAATTCACCTCTTGCATATTGAGCATGTTTTAAATTGTAATTTATTTTGATATTTTCTGGGGCATAAAGTCAAACATGTTGGTGGTTAATCTGTTCTGATTTGACAAAGAACAAACAATCCTCATAAAAAATTGAATTGAATGGGAAGAAAACCGTATTACATAGTTTGTCATAATTCACACTAGAGAACAAATATTTTAACAAAACTGATATGTCCACAAAGTCAAAGTAATGTGGTGCGACTAACAAAAGTCATGTGGTGCAACCAACATGCAGAAATTGGAAATTATATATTAGAGTGCCCAGTAGACCCTCATAACTGTGTGTCAAAAGTCATATTTGGACAGTACTTGTTTCTCATCGGGACGTCTAAAAATAAATTAGCACGGCACCTCTGTGATATATCTCATGCATTTGGATGGCGATTAATTTATGTTTCATATTATTTAAATTGCACTTTTCACAATATATCTAAATTTAAAGCAGCTTTACAGGAGATTCATGTTTCAAAATTAAAATTAAGAGTAATTTGTTATCAGAGGTGACTATGTCAAAATAATGTCCATATGGCCAGAAATGTACAGTTCTGCATCATTCAGTTAGATAAAGACGCATTCAAGCAGAAACAGTAAACATGGTTAAGGCAGGTGATAATCATAGGTAATTATAATGATTATAATGTAAGGAAAAATTGTCAGTTTTGTATGTTTATTCAAAGTTACTGTCATCTGAAGTCCTTGCAGTGGTAGGTGTCATCTCTTCTCATGTGTTGGGTCATCTGCAGTCTTCATAAGAGGCTGGATCCAGACTGGAGCGTCTGGGCAATCTCCTGTTATCTCAGGATGGTCATCTGAGGTAGAAATAGAAAAGCAACTAAATAATAATAAGTGCAACTGCTGTTCATACAAGTTCAAGCAAATAATAATAATCCACATTTTATCAGATATAAATGGATAGGTTATGAGATGCATTTTATGAATTCTTAGCTAAATATATGTGTCTTTAATCTAGATTTAAAAAGAGAGAGCTGTTTAAGAGAGAATGTCTGAGACCTGAACATTATTGGGGAGATTATTTCAGAGTTTATGACCCAAATGGGTAAATGCGTTTATGATCCAAATGGGAAAATGCTCAATCTCCTTTTGTGGGCTTTGCTATCAAGGTTCTAACAAATGTTGAGTTACCAACCTTAAAGAGAGTAAAGGATTTTAGTAGAAGACTGGTTTAGAACAAAGGGGCGATATTTTGTAATTGATATGGAACTCAATAGGTAGCGAGTGTAGTGGCTAAAAGTGGGGTTACACTTTGTTTGAAGGTGTCCTTGTTACTATGTAATTATACATTTAAGTGCTGAGTAATATTAATTAAATAAATGTACTTATTATATGTTTTGGATTAGGGTTAGGGTCACTTGTATGTAATTATGCATAATTTATTGTTATGATTATAGTAAGTACATGCAACCTGTAACAAGGACACCTTAAAATAAAGTCTTACCAAATCCACTCTAGAGTTCATGAGTGCATGAACTAGCTTTTCTACATCAGAACAGAAAATGTTAGCCAGTGTTTTACAAGAAGTATGATGAAATATGATATTACTATTTATTTCGGTAACACTTTAATTCGATAGTCCACTTTAGACATGCTACTAGCAGTATGTAACTTTGCTACTACATGCCAACTAGGAGTCATTTGAATATTAGACTGTCTGCTTAATGTCTTCTAACACTTTATTTTGATGGGTCCACAACATACAACATATTGACTATGAGAAACTTTGTAAGTATGTCAAATTATTCTACTAACCCTAAACCTACCCTAACAGGCTACCCTGAGAGTCAGTAGACATGTAGCAAATGAATTAGAATTACTTGACACATACTTGACATGTAGTTACAAATTTACATATAATTAGTAGAATGTCTAAAGTGTACTATCGAAATAAAGTGCAACATTTCTATATTGAAGGAGCAAATTCTGTGCTATTATATGAAACTGAGAACACTGCTCATGTGATCTGTCACGTGATTATCATCTGTAAACAACATCTCTGATAAAAATAATATAATTTTTATTATTTGATTTTTTAAATATCTGTCCCACTTTATATTAGGTAGTATTAACTACTACGTACTTTAATTTAAATCATTAATTTGATACAATGCACTTATTGTGTACATACATGTTTTACATTGTACTTATGATAAAAAATGCATGTAATTATATGTAATTAATTTCTGTAATTACATTTATAATTAAAGTGTTGACACATCCCTTACACCTTTACAAACCCTTTCAACTACCCATACCTCCAAATCTGTCCCTAACCTTAATCTCACCTCAATAGCAGCAGAAACGTTTTGCAATACAACATCAACACAATACATTGTACTTTTTATGTAAATACATAACCCACAAGTAATTAAGGGCACCTACTATTAAAATGGGAAAACTAAATATCCGATTAAAAATGTATGCACTATAGTTTTAATTATTTTCGTCTTGCATTTGAAGGATGTACTTAAAAAAATGTGGAAATTAGCAGAAATAAGTTGACACAAGCTATAAGTAGGGTGTGCGATATATATAGTCTAAGATAATATCGTAATGGTTGTTTTAGCAATGTGCAATTTGACAATATCAAGTATTTTGCAAAAACCAATCAAAACACCCCTACAGAGTGCACGCATTCATTACATGAAGTCTTGACTAGAGCGCGTGTGCATTAAACAGTGTGTAAATACAGCTAAATGCCAAAGAGGCAAATTGTGTTCCTGTGGCTCAGTGGTAGTGCATTGCGTTAGCAGCGCAAAGGTCATGGGTTTGATTCCCAGGGAACACACATACTGACAATGCATGTATAACCTGAATGTTCTGTAAGTCGCTTTGGATAAAAGAGTCTGATAAATGTAAATGCAAAAGATGCACACTTTTAGAAAAAGAAATGGCTTTATTAAAGGTAAAATTGCCCATAAAAGGTAAAAAATCTATTTAAACTTAAATTAAAAGATGAAATGATATCACTGATGTGAGCTAACCACACAGAATATGAAGAATATCAAAAACTGCAGCTGTCCACGGTAGACAGATATCAGCACACGAACACACTCTGCAAAATATCGTCCAATTGTCTTTATCGAAATAAAAATCGAGATATCATTTTTATTTTCAATATCGCACACCCCTAGCTATAAGGTGAATATATGACATGTACACAGTACATTACAACGGAGTGCAAAAGTTACAGTAAGCTAATTGGCATAAAAAAGGTTTACAAAACATTTACAAAACACTGATCTCTTCTTGTAAACTCAGAAATTTGGTTTTGGGTAGCAGATAAATTACGATAGAACCCTGGTGTCTGTAAAATAAACAGTAGATAACTGAGCCAGGAATTTTTATAAGAGAAGATAAATGTTTATAAGGCAGGAGAAAACACAGACATTTTGGATTTGGACAACAATAAAATCACCAGCTTGCCCTTGTAAATGTTGAAATGACCTAATAACAATAAATTCATTAAAATATCAGATATACCCCCCCCCCCCCCCCCCTTTTATATCACCGTTTCAGATTGTATGTGATGTGGTGTGACTACCGAAAACTTAAATGACATTTATTAATGAAATAATAATACAAAAAATTATATTATAACATTCGAATTGGTGCATTACATTCTGATTATGACATATGCAAATACCAATTGTTCTTTGGCGCCAATCAAACCAAGCTTGATGTGTTTAGAACATCATGCTGGTGAGTAAATATGACAGCATTTTTGTTTCTGACTAAACTTTTCTTTAGGCAAACACATGCTCATTTGTATCAGGACTGCTAACAGCTGCTATTACAGAGATATTTTACGGTGACCCCAATCAAACAAAACCAACCTCCCCACCTCTAAATTGCTCCTTACGCTCAACTGGAACCTTCATTTAGGCTCTTACTCTGCTTTTTACACATTGAAAGACAAAGGACATAATGAAGTTTTCCCTCCAATTACACCTCAAATTGAACCCCAGGGCCCCCGCTGTCTTGTTTGCTCTGGGTCTGGATATGTAGTCTGCTATTTTTTGTCCACATATGTGCACATCACACCTCTCTCCCCAGTACAGTCGCTCCTATTATCCCAGCTGTTGTGTTATGGGTAGCCTTGGACTAGCCGTCTCCAGAGTCCTGTTTTTTCAGCTGCCGCCATCCCCAACCCCCGTCTTGGCCCTTTTTCAGTCTGAGCAGATGATGACCAACAGGCTGTCTGTCTCTTTCCCTCTGGGTATGTATGATGCACAACCCATATTAAACATGATAAAGAGGTATGATGATGATAAATTTGTTTTCTTGATGTTGTTGTTTTCATTTCTATCAACGCTGTTTTGATGTCTATTGTTCGTCTTGTAAATTTGATGGTTTACAATCATGGTATTTGACTCTCCACAGCTCAGGGCTTTGAATATTCTCAGGTTGTTTTTATCAGGTAGAGCCGCAATTGGTCTGAGAGAACTGAATTAATAATAATGAGTAAAAGCAAACAGCACGCAGCAGGTGATTGGCACAGATACTCTAATTGAGACGCTCTTGCAAGACCTGCAATTAAAAGAGTTCACACTTGTACTGTTTTTTTTTTCCATCACACACAGTAGTGCCTACAAACAGGCCCCTACGGCAGAAGTAATGGTTCCTGCTGGTAACAGGTGGAAAATCACACCATTTTTTATGCAAACAATTGTGCCTCTATTGACATTCTATAAACGTAATGTTTTTATTAGCAACGTCTTAAAAAAACAGTTGCAGGAAACAAATAATTGTAATTTACTCGCTGCAGCATGTAATACCCCACGGTGAGATTCTGAAAGAAATGTTCACTCAGCACAAGTGTTATATATTATGATGTGGTATGTGCCATAATAGTATTAATATTTTTAATTAGGCTTTTATTATTATATTTTCCTGTTTCATTAGTACTGCTCAGGTTTAATTAATTATTATTTTTAATCAACAAAAAAAAAATGTTTTAATGATGCTAACTCTGCTCAGCACATAAATACATAATAATAATAATAATAATAAAACACACATTTACCCTGTTACAAACTCTAGTGATCTGCCCACCTTAGTGATAGCAGTTTAAAGCTCACCCTCGAAACAAAGGCCCTAAATAGTACTCTAGTAAATAACAAATGAAAGTGTCCATGATAAAGGAAGGAAATATCTTTTATACATCTTGTTCTTCATATTTTGTTTGTTTCATATGGTTTTGAAAAAAAAACTACAAAAGCTAAATCTATCTTTTAATGAAACTAAACTTTCATGTGTTGTAACCATCAATTAAAAAGTAATACATTTCTATTTACACCTTGAATGCAAGTTTAAAAAAATGTATAAATGTTTATTATTATAAAAAAATATATACATACATACAATTTACAGCAGTGTCCAGCTAAAATGAACACCAGTGTCAATAAACCAACAACAACTTTTTTACCTTATCATAGAACTTCTGATAACATTAGCTAATTATTTATTAATAACACTTGCAATGTAGAGTTCTCAAGGAAGTGTTCAGTCAAACACGAGCTACGGCATTTAATTAAAGAGCTCAAAATCTTGTGTCAGAAAGCTAAAATGGCATGGATACTTCAGAAAATACATTTTTATCTTATGTTTAGGTGCTGGTTTAATGTAAGTGGCACATTCAGTGCATTAACTTTTTAACAACCCTCACCATGCATTTAATTTACAATACATCAGCTGACATAGTAAAACATTGTCAGATAAACCCGAATGAGCTTTTAATGCCAATAATTTTGAAAGTGCCAGAAACATTCAAAGAAGCAACATGGTATATGCAGAAATGTCACAACTGGCAGATTTTTCCATAAAGCCTGGGTTAAAAATGATTCAGCTTTATAAGCGAGCAGCTATGAAACCAGTGAAATTGCAAGGAATTTGAAAAGAGCAGCAGGAGGACCAGGCAGTGGCAAGAGGGAGCCAGAAAAAAATTAAATAAAAATAAAATACGTCAAACTGTCTCCCAAAGTTTTATCCAAATTTTACAGATCTTTTTGCCAACCGAATTCACAAGTCCTTCATCACTATTGTTTGTTGGCATGTCATGAATGAACTCTCATGTTACTATTTGTGTGAGTTTTTGTGAGAATGTAATGTCGAGGAGGACAATTATCTTGAAACTGACACACCTAGTCAGCGATCTTTTGAGTAGAGTGCACACCAACACTTTTTTTGACGAAAAACAAGAAACTGTCTTTCAATGTGAGTATGGTGACAATCTTTAGTCCTGTAGTGTACACTTTCCATAAGACAGCGTTGCACATATCTGCTGTTGTAAATTTGTTTTTACAAAATCCTAAATAATTTTTTTTTCCTCTATGAAAATTTCCCATTAACATGGGAAGCAAGTGACCAGTCAGTTCTTGAATTTCACATTTTGGAAAATGGTCCTTTTTGACCCTCAAGGTACACCAGTAGTGTAATTTTTCGATGCCCACGGGTAACATTTTTAGCATCACTTTTCAACGTGCAGGGTCCTCCATTGTTTTCTGTTGTTTGTCTTAATTTAATGGTTTGCATGCATTTGTAAAACATATCAATTATTTTATACAAATGTATACTTTCATTGGAGAACCTAACCCCACCCCTACCCTAAACCTACCTACTTCTGAACAATATAAAATGAGTATCAGGCAAATATAAGTACAGTCACAGGTATTGATTGCAAAAACCGACCATCAAAAAGCAATATAAAAGCATTACAAACAAGTCATGTGGTATTCCAAGTCTTCAGAAGACATATGATATCTTTATCTGCAGAAGAGAGTAAAATATTAGGTTTTAATTGTTGAAAATGATCCCGCTCCGTCAATGTGCCCACATCTCATTCAAAAAGATTGTCCCGTAGCACACATCAGTCACAAGACACACAAGAGCCAATAGCATTTCACAACCAAAGCTGACGTAAGGCTTCTGCTGGCAGCATTTTTTTTTATTTTGTGCACAGTCTGCAGCACACAGAAAGAGCCACGAGACAGCGATCACGTCTATTCCTCTCACAAATCAATAATTTTGCCTCGGAAGACTTAGAATATTGATACTTTATGAATAAATTATGACTGTAGTTATATATGCCTGTTATGTCTTGTGTTTTATTGACAAATTGTAGGTTTAGGGGCAGGGGTTGATTTACCTGCTCATAAATGAGTATAAATAAAACTGTTGTGACTGCTTACATTGAAAAATCCAGTGGTGGTCAAAGTACACAGATCAAGTACTTGAGTAAAAGTACAGATACGTATACTAAAATATTACTCCAGTAAAAGTAAAAGTACTGCTTTTTCAATTTTACTCGAGTGAAAGTACAAAAGTACTCCATTTTTTATGTACTTAAGTAAAAAAGTACTGATAGACAGATTTATTTTGCAATTTTATATAGACTACTTTATTTAATTTTATATTAGCACATATTTTTATAATCCTACTGCCCAAAATACCTGGGTTTTTCCCAAAATAACCACTATATAGTCAAGATATATATTTTGTTGATATGGACTACATTGATGAGAGTGATGTAGTAATGTTCACTGTGAAGCTTACACTGCCATGTACCTGAGAGAAAACAGATTTCACCATCTAATTTTCACCAGGAAGAAAAAAGTGTTTTAGAACTTGTTGTTTTGCAGAACGTCGGTTATATATGACATGAGAATTAGGCCTGAAATTAGGAAGAACATTTTAAGGAAAATATAATGATATTTTCATAATTATTTTTCTTTCTTCTCAAACCTTGTCTGTGGTGTAAAAACACCCCTGGCCCAATGCCCCCAGAGGGCATCACTTCCCACTCTGATAATTACTGTATTACTATGTTCTGAACATCACATCCTTTCTTTTTCCCTCAGATGGAATCTATCTAGGTGGCTGAATAAAGATATTTGGACTTTATATCTAAACATTTCCTCAACTTAGCACCAGCAAGCTTGTTAGCTAGACAGTTAGCATCAGCTAACAATATTTACTTATTTTCAGTATGGTTATGAATAAACATTCATATCTGTCTACTCGGCTAGTTGATCTAAACAATATAAAAATGTATACTGTTGATAAACAATATAAAAACAGACGTCACATAGGTCTAAATGCATAGCATTTAAAAAAAACTGCTAACGTTACAACAGCGGGGAATATCAACGTGTGTATCTCCCCCGGGTCCACACCATCCTAACTCGTTCTTGCTCCGAGCGGGTCGCGAACCCGGGATTCCGGCGCGGAAGGCGAGCGCTCTAACAAGGAACGCCAAAGGCTACAGCCTCTTGCATCAGTCGCTAGAGCGCCTCTTTTTGAGGTCAGGGGAGTGAGGTTTACACACAGCCCTTACTGGTATACATCCGTTACACGTGCATGAGTTATTTTATTTAATCGGTGTTATTTTAATGTTTTGTTTTTTGACCTAAAACATAACGTTAGAGACACTGATGTTGATCTGTCTGCATTCAAGCATTTCAGTGGGCTTAAATAGATCACCCTTTACAGCAGATTTAGTTCACAAACAACTGACAGTTTTGACCTAAATATTATTTTCAGTTACAACAATGAATCCTAAAATTCGACATTAGTAACGTACTTTTCACAGCATCAGTAGCGCGCGCTCACAAGATCTCCCGGTTCTTTACTCGTGAGTTCAGTTCACTGAAGAAGACTCGCTCTAAACGGATCATTTGAATCAGTGAGTTTTCGACTCGAGAACAGCTGCAATCGGATCATTGCAGTTCGTGAATGAATCGTTTGTGGCGATTTACGAACCGATTGAACAGGTTCATTGAAAATAATCAGTTTGTTCATGAATCATACACCGCTTCTGCGTCTCGGACCACGTGATGTATTATAAGGAGTAACGATATGTTTTATGAAATGTAATGAAGTAAAAAGTACGATCTTATGCTTTGGAATGTAGTGAAGTAAAAGTAAAAGTTACTCAAAATAAAACTACTCCAGTAAAGTACAGATACTTGAAAAATGTACTTAAGTACAGTAACGAAGTAGTTGTACTTCGTTACTGACCACCACTGGAAAAATCACACCCCAACATATATGCAATAATGGCAATATTATTACCCAATATATAATTTAATCAAGACGATATAATTCCAAGTGCCTTTCGCATCGGCATATTGACAACAATGGTTTCTTATTTAAAGCATTGGAGGATCCTGCAGGTAGAAAAAATATTCTAATAATTCTAAGGTGTAACCTGTGCATCAAAAAGTGACACCAAAGGGTCTTGACCAAGCGTCAATATGTGACAAGTTGGGAGTGAGAATATGTTGAATGGTTAGATGACTGGGTCAGAGCATGATCCAAAATGGCTGTATTCTTGGTATGCCATGGTTAGTACTTAGTACTTAAGAAGGACAACCAGAGAACTGGCATCAGGGTCATGGACGCCAAAGACTCACTGATGCATGTGGGATGCAAATGTTAACCTCTCTGGTCAGATCAAACAGAAGTTACTGAAGTTACAAATTACTGAAATACTTAATGCTGGCCATGATAGAAAGATATCCAAATACACAGTGCATGAATATGTGTAGCTGCCGATAATAAGAGTGCCCACAATGAACCCTGTCCACTGCCAATATTGCATATCATGGGTAAGTGAGCATTGGAACTGAAGCCATGGAAGAAGGTTGCCTGGTCTGATGAATCATTTTTGCATTAGGTCAGGTGGATGGCCGGTTATATTTAATTTGTTTACCTGGAGAAGAAATGGCAGTAGGATGCACTATGGGAAGAAAACAGGCTTGCAGAGGCAGTGTTATGCTCTGGGCAATGTTGTTTTGAGAAACCTTAGGTCCTGCATTCACGTAGATGTTACTTTGACACCTACCTCCTACCTAAAAATGTTTACAGACCACAAAGTTGTTAAACTTTTATGACAACATAAAACTTTTATGACAAATAAATAACTATTTATTTAAGGACCAGATCTCATTATTAACTAGCATGGATATTACTATATTGGCTGATTATTAGTACTAATAAAGTACATATTAATGCATTCTGCATTACCATATTTTAGATCCCTTAACTCTACCCCATGCTTAAACTTAACAACTACCTTACTAAGTATTAATAAGCAGCAAATTAGACAATTATTGAGAACTGAACCTTAAAATAAAGTATGAAAAACTTACAGTAACACTTTAGAAAAGGGAACATTTATTCACTATTAACAATGACTTTCCTAATTTGCTGCTTAGTAATAGTTAGTATAGTTGTTATATTTAGATATTGGTTACACTGTCAGAAAAAAAGGTACGGTTGGGGTCCGTTTGTGATCACTTAGGGTACAAATGGTGAAGTTGTACCCTCAATGGGTCATAGTTGCTCCTTAGGGTGCTCATATGTACCATTTAAGGTTAAAAAAGGTACAAATATGTTTCCAACTGTCAGAGGGTCCATGTTTGGACCATTTAATTCCCAAATAAATGTACGATCACCTGTGTGACAAAAGAAGTAAGCCAAAGTGTATGAAACGGTCACCCAAAATAGATTAAACATAGCAAGATAATCATTTTCATCAGTTATTGATTATTTGGAAGAGATGCACAAAATAACCAAATATATTTAAGAGCCCACCTATGTACATCTTTACTGACCATAGACTGTAAAAAAGATGGACGACGCACCTTCACTTACTTCCATTGAAGAAAAGTGAAGCCGCTATTGTCCCAATAGGGCTAGGCCATATTGCACTGATTTGGGACCGGAGTCTGCGCAGTAACGAACTTGGGACCGGAGTCTGTGCAGTAGAGAGTGAAGGGGAGCCACGTCCCACCCACACTCCCGCTGAGTCGATCGCAAGCACACACCACTGACCCTGTATAAATTAGCCGGTACTTCTCCAAATGTCTGCTGAATGCTGTATAAGAGGCGTGTGTTAAAATTAGGTAAATACAACTGCAATCTCTTCCTGAAAATCCCGAAAAAGTCTTTTAGCGCCTCAGTTCACTCAGAGAAGCTGTCAGTCTCAGCTGTCAATCATGACTTCAGACTCCCGTTTTTATAGCATCACTTAACTAACTAAAACCAAACTTATTTAAAAACGAACATTTGAACTTACATCGGCGTGATGAAATCTATATAAAATGACAAAAACCATCTTTGAAAACAAAATATTTGAAGTAAAATTGTATTATTTAGTTTGTCTCGCGTCACATTAGAGTACATGGAGAGGGTGGGGTTTATGATCTATACTGGGACCAGTCAGCTGGGGGCGATCGAGACGCGATGGCTTCAGTTTTGAGGATTAGTGTGGCACACTTGTTACTGACTAGTTCTGAACAGTATTGACATATTGACATATTATTGATTATGCAGAGAATTAAGATAATAACTTTTAAACATAAAGTATTAAAGTATGCCTGTCTTTTTAATTGTTATTTTAAACAACCATTTTGACTGTTTAATAAATGTGATAAACAAAATTATGGCCTTTTTAGTGTGCTGTGTGGAGTTCAAATTTGCAATCAAAAGGTACAAAAGGCTTGTCACTGGGGCAGTACCCTTGAAAGGACAAATTTGCCCCTTTTTAAAGGTAAAAGTCCTCCTCAGTATTTTGTTCCAATCACCTGGATTTGCTAATTAGCAGATGTGGGACTAAGTCATTCCTTTCAAGTCACAAGCAAGTCTCAAGTCAAATCTCAAGTCCTCAAAGAGTTAAAGTTCATGAGATCATTAAATGATGATTGTGCTTTAGTGATGAACACCTAACAAGCAGCATAATTGAAGAAAAGAGAAACACAAGAATATATGACTTCAGCCACAGCCTTGGATGGAAGCATCACCAGCTTCACTCATTACTAACCAGACTGACATTATTTTATGTCTGCAGAGTCTCTTATTGAGAATTAACAGAGGTTTAGATGTTGATGTTTTATTGGTCAAGTTTATTGGTGAAGAAAAAAAAAATGACACGATACCACCATTAATGTGGTCAGTGTTTGCTTTAGTTTGTCTCTCGACCCTTTTTTTTAAGCAGTTGCAATATTGTTTCACAGCAAACATTTGAGCATTGCTGAATCAAACCTAGAAGTAACAGATTAAGTTATGCTTTCTGCTTATGACTTGTTTGAATGAACATCATAAAGTAGTTTATGTTTGGTTTATTGTCTGACATTCCGTCATCACCGAACTGAAAAAACAACTGAAAAAAAAAGTTATATTAAACAAATGCCACCATAATGCTTCCATATTCCCAAAGAAAATATGTGTAGGCTCAACCTTTTAAACATTTCACCATCAGTTGTGTTGCAGCAACGTATTGCTTACATGCTGTAGATTTACAGGCTTGGTAATGCAAAACCTAAACATATAAATAATGGGTGGGATGGTATTTTGAATTTAATCAGGCCAGCTGATGATGCATATCTCTTTATATGAAGACTAAAATCTCCTCACTGTATCAGCATTGATTTCTCTGCTTTACAACACCACATGCATAACTACAGAGAGAGATCTAAGTCAGGAGTCAAGGGTCAAGAGCCCAATTAAAGCACACACTGATCTCCATGATGGTGGCATCATTTCAACCAATAAAACTTTCTGACCCCTGGACTACCCACTAGAGGGTGACACGGGAGTGGATTCTCAAACCTCTCCCGTCCCACTCCCACAAAAATGAATCTCTTCCCATCCCAATCCCACAAAAAAGACTGGGGGAAAATCCCGTCCCGTCCCACTCCCGGAAGAATGACTCCCATTCCCTCCCACTCCCGTGTTGTTGTTGTTGTTGTTTTTTTTGCCGAAATCTGTCAGTTACAGTAAAAATATAGTACAGATCACAGCGTGCCCACCTTATTAGTTGAATAAAAACCCAAAATGTAGTTTTTTGTTATTATATTGAACTGAAAGCCATCTTATGCACAGTGTTGCACAGATTGAATTTCATGTAAATCATCCATGCTAACACACACGTCTTCTATTTTTTTTTTTGACATTTCACTCTCTATAGATATATTTTTCAAAGACGGGTTTCGAAGTTTCTCGCTCAAGTTCACATGAGACCTAAAGCGCATCCTGTTTGCTTAAAAGCGCAATGTTTCATTGTTATTCTGAGTGCACACAAATAAACGTAGAGTCTTTACAGATTCGAAAGATGTATTAGGCTACTTTTATCTGTATGACCAAAAATTACGGAGATTTTAAGAGCAAGTGAGCGCACCGGAGCCTGTCCTGCAGCAAACGCGCTTCCACTCTCCACACAAACACTTCAGTAGCGCACATTTCTCTAAGTTAACATCATATTGAGCGGCCATGTAAAGTTGCTACTACATACATCTTTCAGATTAAAAGCCATATTTGAGGTTGATGAATGATAGGTGAGCGTTTGGATGTCCTGCCCGAGTCTATTACCACATAGACCAGCCGTTAACAATCTGTCCATCACGGACTGCGTTATTCACTTAACCAGCCACACCAAAGCAAACAGAAGGAGAGCATAAAGAGACAGGGCAACTAGAATTGAGTTCAGAATTTAAATATACAGTTTATAGTTTATTTATATAAAAGGTATATTTGTGTGTAAAGTTGGGTATCATTACTATTCCCGGTCCCGCCCACTCCCGATAATTTTTTTTCCTGTCCCGTCCCAATCACGTGATTTATAGCGATTTTGTTTCCCATCCCGCGGGACTCCCGTGACCCATGGGATTCCCGAAAAAATTTCAGCCTCTACTACCCACCTCTGTTTAAAGCTACAACTAGAGGTACAAAAGTTTAAAGCTACAACTAGAGGTACAAAATTGTACCCTTCAGGGTACCACCCCAGTGACGGCCACCTTAAAAGGTACAGATTTGTAACTTTTTTTCTGAGTGTATGAGGTACAATTTAGTCAGCAGAGATACATATTTCCTTTTGAAAGGTACATACTGTAAGGGTATAGATGCATACCCACGTGAAAGGGTACAACGGGTGTACCCTTAAGTGTACTGCCCCAGTGACAAGCCATTGTACCCCTGAAGGTACAAATTTTGCTAATTTTTTTTCTGACAGTGTATGATTAGGGATGTAGAATAAATTCATGTTGAATAAGGCATTATGTGTTTAATAAATACTAACTTCTAAGTCGCTTTGGATAAAAGCATCTGCAAAATGACTGAATGTAAATGTAAATATAATAAATAGCTAATAGTCTATTAATATGCATGCTAATAAGAAACTAGTTAAGTTACCCTAAAATAAATGGTTACCAAACTTGCTATTAAAGTAATTAATGTCTAATAGTTAAAATCACTTAAATAATGGCTGTTTAGAATTTCATGTACTTAACCTAGGAACTATATCTGAGAACTACTTACTCATAATAACCAATAACAACTCTCATAATATTGGTTTAAAATACTGTATATCTGTTAGGTATGGTTAAAAATTTGTAAACAAAGCATAAAGATAACTCTTTACATATAAAAAAATGAAATGATAACTTGTAAATAACAGTAACAATGAATAAGAACTCACTATTTGTATCCTATTAATGTATAAACAAGGAATTCCTATAAAATAATAGTTTGCGGATTATTTATTAGTCCTTTTTTTACTTTATACATATAATAAAGGGTTACCCTGCTCTTTGTTACACACACATTTATGTTATAACTTATATTTTTCTTGACAATTTTGGAACTTTGTGTTACCTTAGCATTATGTGCTTGTGCTGTAGCATTCCTCATTTGCAACTTTCTTTGCTGCTGTAAATAAGTGTAAATGCAGACATGTTTGACTTGACTGTCCTGGATTGAATGCATCAATAACAAGCTAGCAGAGTCTTCTTGTGGATAAATTAAAAGCTCCGTAACAGCAAACAGTGCATTTCATTAGTATTTCCTGAGTAGCATTTAGGAGATATTTTGGAACATTTCAGTGGGTGAAACATCGTGATTCAATTTGTGCAGTCTATAGAGCTTTGTAAGTGCTGTGGCAGCTGAAAAAGTCTGTTGCTTCAGTCAGCAAAGGGTAAGGGCTTTTTATAAGGGCTGTCTGTTTGTGTTCTCTCAAATATTTCCTCATTTCTCATTGGTCATCGGTGGCCAGATAGTGTCTGGTGATTGTCATTTGAAGACAGATGGACAACAATCTCAGAATCAATCATTTATGAAGCTGTCAGTTGTGACATACTATATCCATGGAAAATCGCCAGATGTCTTTTCTAGAACGTGGATACACTCTAACTACACTGTAAAACAACAGTGTGTCATTTAAAATGGTTGCTTTTCAGAATTTATTTTCCGTTCTTTATTAGGTGTTGGAGGAGCAGTCACTGCAGGACTCAAATAGAAAACCAAATATTTTACAATTTCTGAGATTTGTCAAAAATGCACTGTGTTCACATAGCTTTACCTCTTAAACCCTACTGCACTTTCAGTTATATTCTGCACTCTAAATTTGCAGAAGAAGGGCATACTAGCCTATACTTATAGCACACATGATTTGTTGTTGGTTTTACTGGCAAACTGTTGCAAGATGGAGGACTCCTGATCTCATAACAGCCATAGATGGAAAGATTTGAGTTGCATCATGGGCCAGCCCTTTGAGAAATCCATGCTAACTCATCATTTTCCATTCCAGGCAGCTGGATACAGACTATTCACAGCATATAACCAACATGGTAGTGTATTACATTTTTTTCAAAGCTTATTGGTTAAAATTAAACAACACTCAAAAACCATTTTACCTTCCATGATGTATGTCCAATTCATGTAGGATGTTTTATTTTCAACAAATTACATTTTAATAAAATATTCAAAATATTTGTTTCTTTATAACAACATTCACCAGTAAATCATTCACATTAAAGCAAGGAATTAAATAGTCATTTTCTATTCCTTTTTTATTTAAAGACTTCAGAAGAGGTCAGAACAAGCTTTTAGATATAACCTAGTTAATTATCTTAATTACTTCCCCATAAGCCTAACCAAAAGGGTCTACAGCCTAAACCTTGCTGACCAAGAACAGTCTACCTGGTTTCACCTTATGGTAATTATAGTGAATGACCACTCTATATCTTGCAATAATATGTCTCAGTGAGATATTATAATGCTTAGTATAATGCTTAGTTTTTTTTATTAAAGCTCTGTAGATTTTATTGTGGGGTACAAAACATATAATGTGATGACCATTCAGAGTTCATGATAATTCAAAAGCCTAATGTATAATTTTTGATACGTTGATATTAAAACTTTTTTTATTTTTTTATGATCAAGTAATCCTAAGCACTTCTTACATTAGCTTTATATATAAAAAAACAGACATAGCATATAAAAAAGACATAGCGTATCTTGACCAATTATACTAAAAAGTATTTTTATTTGATAAAAAAAACATAAAAGTATAAACTTTCAATCAGATAGTAAATTACATAGTAAATTGTACCTCATATAAAATATGATACAGTAGGCTTTATATTGTTAAAACTAAAGTGTATAACCTTTATGTGCTTTAAAATTTTTTAAAATAGTCACCTTTAAATAAAATGCATTTGTATGGTCGCGTGTTTTGTAGGATTAATCATTAAAATATGTTCTGTATATACCCAAGAGATTAAACTGACATAGATCTGCTAATGGCTGCTGTATCCACAGCAGATGTATGAATATTGGAGTCTGTATTTGTGTGTGTTCTGTTGTATTTCAGTTGCATTGATGTGTCCAAACTCTCATCCCAATATCCTTATCTTCTGTAATCCATTGGGACTCAAGCTGTCGATGGGATTCCCCTTTTGACCTTTGCATTCTGTTGCCATATTGTCCACCTCTTCCCATGAGGTCTTCCTCCAGCCCAAATGAAAGCTCCAATCTCTCCTACAATTGACTAACTTCAGTGCTTCACCAGTCTATCTCTCGTTCCCAAGTCTCTCCATCTTGTGACCTTTCTTGCCAAGCTTTCTTCTGCAATCGGTTGCAGTCTGTCTCCATAACAATCCAGTTCCTGCAGCCAAGGTCTCCCACCAGCATAAGACGGCTACCCTGCTGAGACAAACGTGGTGGATTATATTACCTGATGAAGAAATATCACGCTACTGATGGTTGAACCTGATATCTTTCACTCTTGCACACACAGAAGATAACATGTGAAGGGAAGTGAACCAGACATAATATTCTTTCTATAATGGAATGCAATCAGTGTCAGGAAAGACAATTTCAATGCCATGCTACAAGACATTCATGATTTGAAAGTTAAATTTGAAGTATGCAGTTTTTTCAATGTTAAAATCATTTATCGTATTCTAGATCAATATGCAGAGATAAAATTAACTGATCTGAGGGTTGAACAGATAGTCAAATAATTGTTCTTAAGGAAGTCAGCTGATTGACCACTATTACACTTATTTGTGTCTGTGTAATACATGCAATGACTTGAAGAAAACTCTTCAATGATGAGACTGTTTCCATTTAGAAATTCAAGCCATTTAATTTGGAGACATAAAATCAATCATGTCAGAGGTTCTCTGCTCACCCTCATGACTAAATAAATATATTTTAAAACTTTTTTAAATAATAATTAAGATGTGTACACTCTGAAAGAAAGGTGTAGGATTTACTATTTTCACTCTGAAATTACTTTTAAATAAATAAATAATAATTAAATAAAGTGAAGGCAAGGAGAACATTGAATTAAGCATGACATTTTGAGGTATAAAGAGTGAAATTGTATTTTGTTGTTGCATTTACTATTTTATAATTATTGTTCTTTTTATGTACTCTTTAAAATAATATTTTTTATTTATTTGTTTACTTTAGAAAATAAATTCAGTGTATATTTTTGGTGTAAATGTTAAAATGGTATTACTTTTTCTTGATGGTTGCACCACATGACATTTTAAAAGTGATTAAATTTAAAATTTCTTCAAAGAATTATAACAATGTATTCAAAACCACAAGAAACCAACATGAATACAGATATTGCATTTTAATACATTGGCCCATGTGTTTTAAACTTGATTTTTAAAATATTATTGCTTTACATTAACTTCCGAGTCGGGGCAGTTTCGCAGGATTGCGCCCACTCTCATTGAAAATGAATTGTGACCTTGCAGGTAACTTTTCTGAGCAGTTCTCTGAGCTTCACTTTACCGCCTCCTTTCATGTTGGCTGCTATCTGTCTGCCTCACAGAACAGGATAACCAGTCTCTTTACCTGCTAGAAGCCAAAAATGTGGGAGAGATGATAATAGCACTGTGCAGATCAGATCAATGTAATTGAGCAGGAAAAGATGATATGGACATGGTTAAAACTACACTCTTCAATTTGTGTATGGAAATGAGTTGCCTATTTGAATTAGCATGCACATAACTACCTCAGAGGGTTTGCATCAAGCAATTTTCTAACTTATGCAACAGATTTTAAATATGATCTGGTTTCTCCTGATAGATAGCAGGGATGTGAGACACAAAAGAGAAGCAGTCATTTGTAGATATAAGCCTTCTATGATGGAAATTTCTTCAAACGTAAACTTTTTTATTTTTTCCACACGATGTCTTTGTCACTTCTCCATGTCTGAAGTTTACTTGTTTTTGAAGTGCACTACTGTATTTCAACTAATGGACATCAATAAGATTTACAGGCCCATTATGAAAAAGTAAGTCTGGCAAAATAAGGCAATGACAAATTGATTGGAGCCACACGCAACACAAATAGATGCTTTATGCATGAAGTATGAAGCATAATAACATATTAGAAGTGTTTTAACTGTATATGAATTGGAATAAGTAAATATATTTTCATATCAAATAATGTACTGTAATTATGTGGACTCCAGTTCATGATAATTAAGACATTCCACATTACTGTAAATATAAAATATATATTTTGCTCAAATTACACAGCATTTATAAATCATGCAAGAATTTGTTTTATTTTTTTACCTAACATATTTTGTTATTAATAGTCCACCAATAAAAAAAATATTCTCACTCTTAAAGTTATAGTTCACCCAGAAAGGAAAATGTTGTCATCTACACACCCTCAAGTTGTTCCAAGTGTCTTTCTTCTGTTGAACACCAAAGAAGATATTTGGAAAAATGGAAAAAAATAATAATTACGTGGACTCCAGTTGAAATGACTGGGATTTGAACATGAAAATTTGCTGAACAATGGTAAATGTGTCTACACCTTTATGCCGTGCCAAATCCTTAAGTCTTTCTTTTTTTCTGTTGAACACAAAAGGGGAATTTTACTGGTTACTCTTTTACATGCAATCAAATGCAATCTCAAAGGGGAACAATGCTTTTAGGCTTTAAAAAATGAGGAAAGTACTATAAAAGTGGTCCATACAAACTAAGACTATGTGCCTGCACTCTCAGAAAAAGGTGCACAACTGTCACTGGGACAAGACCCTTTCAAAAGCAGAACCGTCGCAAGAGCTGAGCGAAGTCTGCGACAGCACAGGACCTCGCACTTTAGGGAGTCTCTTGAAACTTGATCAGGGATTGCAAACAACATTAAATGGAAGATGTAAGTGAAAAAGCTTCTCAAACAAGAACAATGAAGGGTGGGATTTAATTTGATCCATCGGGAACTGATTGGATCATTGCCAGTGACAGGTTGTCCTCCCCTCGCGCCAATGTAGACGTCTTCAAAAAACAGAAGATATGCTATTGCAGGGGGAAATAATTTTGATTAAACGTTATGGGGACACATGAACTGAAAATAATATTAATGATGTATGGTACCATTATGATGTACCATCAAACAACATGAAAATTCAATTTTAATTTCATTGTGACCTTAATATGTGCGACGTATTTTGAAGCGACAAGAGAGCGAGATCACATTTTGTCAGGGCTCTGCCCTGGCAGCCTTGTCTGTGTTGTCTTGGTTTAATGTTTTGTTGGTTGTCTTGTGTCTTAACACATTGCTTTGTCTTTGTTTGTGTCTACCATGTGTTCCTGTGATCCCACCTCCTTGTTTCCCTTGGTCACGCTCCCTTGTTTAGCCCTTGTCTTGTCCTCGTTTCCTTAACTGTGCTCACCTGGCCCTTGTGTGCTTTCCTCCCTTTATATTGTGCTGTTTTCCTCTTGTGTTTGCGGGTTTGTCTTGTGCCATAGAGACAGTTACCAATTTGCTGCTCTATATTCCAGTCTTGCGGTGTCATCTTGTAGCCTTAATGCAGTTTTGCTCTTGAGTTTATATCTCTGATTTTGTCTGGTTTTGTTCCTTAGTAATCTTGCTTGTTTACTTATAATATTTTCTTTGTTTGTTTATCAGTCCTGTTTCTAGTCTTCAAATGCTCTGCTTGTATTTAGTTTTTCTTTAGTTGTAAATTCAGATTTTTACTTTTTTTTTTGCTTTTTATTTTCTTGTTATTTTTTCCCTTTTATTACATGTTTCTTGTGTAGTTTTGCATGCTGTCTTGTTGTGTGTTTGTGCTGTGTGTTCCCTCCAGTCCTGCTCTACCAGCCTGAGACTCCCTGCCTGTTGGTTCCCCCAAGCTGTCTGCCAACCAAGCCTGGTGCAGATAATCTTTCATTGGTACCGACTGAGACTGCTCTCCAGACTGTCTACCTCTGGAGGCTTCGTTCTTTCCTGCTGTTTGGAATAGTTTCAAGAATGTTCACCCCCGTGCACCCCCCTGAACTTGTGCTTCAATAAATATTTGTTTCTCTCATTCTGCATTTGGGTTCCTTCCTGCTGACCCTGACACATTTACTTTCTATAATAAAATGTATAAATTGTATTTTACTACACTATTATAAGATAAAATAAAAAAGCATCCTGGAGGGGCCCATGTATCTGGCATACTTTTCAAAACCAAATAGACTGAGAGGGTTGAGGGAAGTTTTATTGTCAATTATGAACTCATATTTGGCCAGAAGCAACGGTTAAAAGTTAAAACACCTTGATGGATTTGTTTGGTTTTTACAAAATATGCAGCTTTTTACTTCACAAGATGTTAATTAATAGACTGGAGTCATGTTGGCTACTTGAGGATTATTGTGATGTTTTATCTTCTGTTCAGACTCATTTTGATGGCACCCATTCACTGCAGATAATCCATTGGTGAGAAAGTGATGTAATGCAAAATGGCTTAAGACATGCTTTTTTGGGGCATTAAATAATACCAGTAAATTTCAAAACTGCACAATTTACTAAATCACCTTGCATGATTCACTTAAATACTCTCATCCTACAAGCATATGCAACAGTAACTGTATCCATACCTTTTTATTGCTAACTTTCTACTACATGTCTTTAGTAGCTAAATCCTGACAGTAGTTTTTTTAATGCCAAAAGAAGCTTTGCCGTGCAGATTGTTAGTATATCTGGCCCAGAGGCCCTTAGAATCATTAGATCCTTAAATTCAAACCTGCCAGCTTTGCAATCCATGATAACAATGTTTATGCAAAAAAATAAAGACAAAATCAGAGTATTTTGCCATTAATGAGCATCATTTGAGCTTTTCCATTCTTGACAAACACCATACGCCACTGGTGTGTGAGATTAGTAATCGTGAACAATGATATCTCATCAATGTTCTTCCTACTCATGGACTCACTAACCTTGCAGCCACCGACGAACACCTTCAGTTCCTCTGTGTCCCTCCGCAGCTGTGATAACTGCATCCACTATTTACTTGATGAAAAGACAGCAGATGACCCTGGAGAAAACTAATATGCTCATTAGCATTGCTGAGTTTGCCTCCGAGTAGTTCATGTGCATTAATGAAGTAAAGAGATCGGCCAAACAATTGCATCCAAGCTGTCATTGTAATTCTAACAGAGTGCCGTAGACAACTCCCTAATGACCCACAGATCTTCAGTCCAGCCGAATTCAACATCACCGCCTCAAAATGGCCCCACGGCCCTACACTGAACCCTTAAAAATGGTCTTTGCTTAGAAGACAAACAAATGAACTAGACTAAAACAGAAAGCGATTGTTTAACAGCCCAGCACTGCTGCAACAACAGCACTTTTTCATGCAAGACATTTTTTTTTCGTCTTTAGATACGTCTCCCTTGGGGGTTGTCACAATTTTTTTTCTGCATGAAAGGCCAGAAGATTTCAGCCGTGGTTAAAAATGATCCAGCGAGGCAAATTAGTTTTTATCTTTCTTCATTTTCAAGGCAAGATGGAGTCCACAGATTCTATCCATGAATATCTGAAGCCTGGGGTTTGATATGCTTCCTATTCCAATGAGTGGATTATTTTGATGTAATTGACCATTGACATTTTCCGCAGGGCTGCTCGTATATTGTGCATGCCTTATGCGGGGGGCAGGCAAAGGCCAACATTTTCAAAGTCCTCCTGCCATCGTGGTGGTGAAGTGGTGTCTGGCTTTTGGGTGCCGGCCACATGGTGCGGTGACATTTTAGCATGGCCGACCCCTAAGATGTGAGCGTGGGTGAATGCAATCCGAGATTTTCACGCTCCATGTATGCATGCCAGGATTGGGTCAGCCCATCCTGTGCGCCTCAACAAGCTCTTTCCATATAGTATTACATAATAGAACATACATAAAGTGTATTGTGCAGAGCTATTTAATCAGTTAGAGAAGAAAATCTACCAGGCAAGTACTATACTAGTCATTTTTTCCAGCTCTTCCATAAATAGATCGTTTTATGGATAAAATTAGCACCTACTCCGTGGAAAAATGCAATAAGGCAGGAGCACAAATTATGTGGAGCTGTTGCTGGGGAAATTTAACATTGTTATTGACAACACAAAAGGGCAAATTAAGAGACAAATAAAGAAACCAGCTTTCACATGATGAAACAATCTTCTACATCTATTATCTTTTGAATCAGCTATGCCATTTTTACAAGCTGTTGCTGGGCCATAATGTGCAGTTTCACATACAATCAGCAACATTTGAAAAAACTAACAAATTCCCTGCACATGTATCTACAACAGCCCCCAAAAATATTCGGGTATTTATGTTAAGTCACATTTTAAAACATAAGAATGTCTTTGCATTAGATAACAAAATAGTAAAATTAAGACATACGCACTACTTTCAAGGAAAGCATTTACATAAAATAGTTCAAGCTTTAAATAGTAAAATTCTATTCCCTTTTATACTCTTTTTGAATTAACTGATTCTTTTAATTTAGTAAAATTAAGGTCATATTAAAGCTGCCTTAGCATGCTTTCATTCGTTTTTCTTAATTTCAAATTACTTTTATGTAAAAAAATTACAAAATTGAAATTGAACAAAATTCAATTGAATTGGTTTACTCTTGTCCCAGAGCTTGTGAATTATTATCAATTATTAAAACTATGATCATCTAAACAAACAAATAAACAAAACATTAACGTTTTGGGAAAGTTATTTTAAAAATACAATAATAATAAAAAAATGCATACAAAAAATACAAACACATTATTATGATCCACAGTAGTAACGTAATTTCCACAGCACCAAATTATTTTGCCCCTAATAATGTCTTTTTTAAAAGTTTACTCGTTTATCAAGAAAACAGTGTCAGTGAATAAATTTGAGATAAAATATGACACACGACATGTAATGAAATAGAAAATTCAAGGTAATTATCCCTAGTGAACAAAATATTACAATTGGAGTTATTTCCTATCGAAATTTTCTAACTATGCAAAAATGGTGAAAGTGTTATTTAACTGTATTTATGCTACATAATATGTTATCTTTGAAATTAGCCTTAGCAAAAATAAAGAAATGTATGCGCAATATGATTTGAGATGTGAATTTAATTATTTTCTTTAAAAAAAAAAGCTGGACATTGTTAGCGGATCCAAATAAAAAATAAACCAGTGGGCCCAAAGGTGCCCATATTTGTACAAATACCCACATTTCAAAATTAAATTGATGGAAATGATTTTCATACTTTCACTAAAACCGAGCAAATGGTTAAAAGAGCTTATAAACATGTGCATAGTTTGTTTGCAGATACACTAAAATGGCAATTGATCTAATACAATTAAATACATTTTAAATGCGGGTTAGGTTTGAGGACACTATGAACAATAATATATTGTATATAAAATGTATATTTTAAGAAAGTCAAGAAAGTATTTAAGAAAGTCAAAGCAGAAGAAACATTTAATGACATTTAATCAGTGGGTGCTTATAATGCTCATAAAAAAATGACTCTTGGTTGGTCTGGACGTTCAGACTTAAGTGTTGTAACGGGGTGGAAGGAACACGCGACAAAGAGAGCTCAGATCAAACGCCCCGGAGGGTGGATTTTATTAACCCGTGCTTCAGGGCGTGGGTGGTGATGTCGTTCGGGCTTGTGACAGTGTTCTCGCTCGTATGCAGGTGCGGGTGAATCCGTGCTGTGCTCGTGATGGTGCTGGTCGGTCACACGCCGCTGTCTGGAACGGGAGAAAGAGAGAGAGTTAGGTTTCTGTCTCATGGAGAGGCTTCTCAGCTTGTCTCCGTGAGTACGCTGCTTAAGAGCCGGCAGGCTGACGAGCCGCAGGTGTGGCCGATCAGCCCGTGATGAGCTGTGAACAGGTGCTCCTCGTGTATTTCCAGGGCAACGCTGATATGGACTCGGGACGCTCGTCACACTCCCCCCCCCCCTAAGCGTTGTCCTAGTCTGGCGGAACAATATGGCGTTAGTAGGGGTGATACAAGGGGTGGGTGGGGAGTGACCCCCGACAGACCTGCGAAAGCTGACCAGATCCGGGAGAGGCCGTCTGCGTTGGAGTGGGCCACTCCTGCCCGATGTTGCACCTCAAAGTGGAAGTCTTGGAGCGCAAGGAACCACCGCGTCACCCTGGCGTTTGTGTCCTTCGCCCGGGCCATCCATTGGAGGGGTGCGTGGTCCGTAACGAGGGTGAACCTCCGGCCCACGAGGTAGTAGCGCAGCTCCAAGACCGCCCACTTGATGGCCAGAGCTTCCTTCTCCACGGTGGCGTAGTTTTTTTCGGCCGGGGTCAGCTTTCTGCTGATGTACAGGATGGGATGCTCCTCACCTTCCTGAACTTGGGAGAGAACGGCTCCCAGTCCGGTGTCGGAGGCATCCGTTTGCAGCAGGAAGGGGCAGCTGAAGTCGGGGGCTCGCAGAACTGGCTCCGAGGAGAGTGCCATCTTCACCCTTCTAAGGGCCTCCTCTGCCTCAGGTGTCCAGGACACCTTCTCTGGCTGCCCCTTCCTGGTCAGGTCTGTCAGGGGGGCGGCTAAGGAGGAGAAGTTAGGGATGAAACAGCGATAGTACCCGGCCAACCCCAAAAAGGCTCGTACCTGGGACTTCGTGCTGGGTTTCGGGGAGGACTGGACTGCTTCCACCTTTTTTTCCTGGGGCTTGATGAGGCCCCGTCCGACCTGGAAGCCCAGGTACTTTGCCTCAGATAGGCCCAGGTGACATTTTCGGGGGTTGGCGGTGAGCCCAGCCCTACGCAGCTCCATTAGCACCCTCCGCAGACGGTCTAGGTGGTCTTCCCAACGCTCGGAGTGGATTACCACGTCGTCCAGGTATGCCGCGGCATAGGACTGATGGGGCCGCAGCAAGATGTCCATCATCCGCTGGAACGTGGCTGGAGCTCCGTGCAGGCCGAAGGGAAGGGTCCGGTACTGCCAGTGCCCATTGGGGGTGCTGAAGGCTGTTTTGGGTTTGGCCGTTTTGGAGAGGGGTACTTGCCAGTATCCCTTAGCTAAGTCCAGAGTAGAGATATATCGGGCCCTTCCTAGGCGATCGAGGAGCTCATCCACCCGAGGCATTGGGTAACCGTCAAACTCCGAGATTTCATTGAGGCGGCGGAAGTCGTTGCAGAAGTGGAGGGTGCCATCTGGTTTTGGTACCAGGACGATAGGGCTGGACCAAGGGCTGTTAGATGGTTCCATCACCCCTAACTTCAGCATTTGTTGGATTTCTTCCTCAATAGCCTGCCGACGAGCCTCTGGGACTCGGTAGGGCCGCTGCCGGACGATGGTTCCGGGTGGCATGCGGATCTCGTGTTGGAGGATTTGGGTCCGCCCGGGGGTCGATGAGAACACATCGGGGAACTGACCGACCAGGTGTTGCAGCTCCGTCTTCTGAGCTGCCGACAGCTGTGGGTTAGTGTCCACTACCACCGTCTCCACGGCGGTGAGAGCAGCCAGCTGGACCCTTGTCCCCACCCATTTCTTCAGCAGGTTGATGTGGTAAAGCTGGTCTGTTTTCCGCCGCCCCGGCTGGCGGACACGGTAAGTGACGGGACCAGTTCTCTCGGTGACGGTATACGGGCCCTGCCAGCTGGCCAGGAACTTGCAGGAGGAGTTGGGGACAAGGACCAGTACTCTGTCTCCAGGCTGGAACTCTCGTGGCTGGGCGGCTCGGTTGTAATGCCGTTTCTGCGCCTGTTGGGCCTTGACGAGGTGTTCCCGGACTAACGGCATGACCCGGTCGATTCTTTCCCTCATTTCCTTTACGTGCTCGATCACCGAGCGGTGAGGCGCCGGCTGTTGCTCCCATGCCTCTTTTGCTACATCCAACAGCCCCCGGGGCTGGTGGCCGAACAGCAGTTCGAACGGGGTGAAGCCGGTGGATGCCTGAGGTACCTCCCGTATCCCGAACAGCACATAGGGCAGCATGAGGTCCCAGTCCCGCTTGTCTTCGGCTACCACTCGTCGTAGCATTTGTTTGAGGGTTTGGTTAAACCTCTCCACTAAGCCGTCAGTCTGGGGGTGGTATACGGAGGTCCTCAGTTGCTTCACTTTGAGGAGGGTGCACAGGTCAGCCATTAGCCGGGACATAAAAGGGGTCCCCTGGTCGGTCAGTATCTTGGCGGGGATGCCGACCCGGCTACAGAGCAGGAAGAGCTCACGGGCGATGGACTTGGCGGTGGCCTTTCGGAGGGGCACTGCTTCCGGGTACCGGGTGGCGTAATCCACAATCACCAGGATGTGCTCATGGCCCCGGGCAGACTTAGGCAACGGCCCTACCAGGTCCATCCCGATGCGCTCAAAGGGCACCTCAATGATGGGCAGTGGAATCAGTGGGCTGGGGGGAGGCTTCCGCGGAGACGTCCTTTGGCAGGTGGGGCAGGCCTGACAGAACCGTTTGACCTCGGCTTCCATCCCTGGCCATTGGAACCGGTCACGGATTCATTGGGTGGTGTTTTCAGCCCCAAGGTGGCCCGCCAGGGGGTGCGAGTGGGCCAACTCCAGCACAGTTTCCGTCTTCATCCGGGGCACCACCAGTAAGGTTTTGTCCTCCCCCCTTCGCCGCACGACACAGTAGAGCAGGCCGTTTCGGATGATGAAATGCGGGAGAGGATGGGGCCCGGGTTGAGTCTCTTTTTCCTCCACCATGCGCACTTGAGTCCAGCAATGTTTTAGCCGGTCGTCCTCGCGCTGCTCCTTGGCGAACGACCCGCCTCCGGTCACCTGCTGAAATAGGTCATGGTAGAGGTTAGGATTAGGTGGAGGGGACTCACCACCTCTCCCGCTGTCCGAGGCCAGCAAGGAGGGGCGACCACGACCTCCTGTCGCCCGCCTTTTCCGGCGGCGGCTCCCTTTTGTGCTGACAGGCTGTATGGCGGTAGCAAGCAGGTGATCAAACCCCGGCCAATCTCTTCCAATAAGGACGGGGACCGGCAGATCCTTCACTACGCCCACTTCCACCGGCCACGCGCCAGGGGCAGCTTAAATGGTCACTCTCCGGGCCGGGACGTGTCGCGTGTCCCCATGCTCGCAAGTGATTGGAAGGGTGGCCTTAGTTTCTCCGCGGGGCGCGAGGATGCGGGATTGAATCAGGCTGACCGCGCTGCCGGAGTCTAGTATGGCCAGGAATGGGTGGCCATTGATTTTTACCTCTGCCTCTGGAGCCCCCGCGGGTAGGTCCTGATGCACGATACAGCCTGCCAGCCATGTCCGTGCCGGAGAGGCGGGGTCCGCTGTCGGCATGGGTTCGTCCTTTTGCACGGGAGCCGCCGGCCTGGCTACTGGTCGTGAGGTGCCCTCCGGCACGCGTCGCTCCTGGACCACCCTCCGGGGAAAAGGCCACGCTCGCTCCCCAGCATCCCGGTGTTGGGCAGCATCCGCCAGCTCTACCGCCTCGACTAGCTCAGCCACGGTGTTGGGGTTCCGCATCCCGACCGCTTGGCGATGAGACCTCGGGAGAGCACGGAGGAACCGGTCAATGACTACGCGCTCCGCTACCTGGGCAGCTGTGGGCTCCCCATCCAGTAACCAATGCCGAGCGAGACGGGACAATTCTGCCGCTTGAGCTCGGGCTGGGAGGCGGGGTTTATACTCCCAATCGTGGAAGTACTGGGCTGCGCAGACCGAAGAAAGCCCCAGCCGGGCCAGGATTTCCCTCTTCAGCTCGCCGTACCTGCCGGCGAGTTCGGACGGCATGGCGAAGTAGGCTCGTTGAGCCTCGCCGGTGAGGAGGGGCGCCAACAACCGCACCCAGTCGTCGCTCTCCCAGCCTTCCTGGGTCGCTGTGTTCTCGAACATTTGGAGAAAAGCCTCAACATCGTCATCAGCTGTCATCTTGGGCAACAGTTGCGTTATCTTGCACCGAGGATCTGGTAGCGGAATGCGTCGTGCGGCTGCCGTGCGCAGCTCATCGAGCCCCTGTTCGGTCTGACCCTGTCGGGCGGCAAGATGTTCCATGATCTGTTGCTGGCGGATGCTGACCTCCGTTAGCCGCTGGAGGATTTCATCCATGTTGGGGGAGGAGCGGCCGCCTGGAAACGGGGAGACAGAAGAAAGAAACAAAAACAAAGAAAAAAGAACGGTGAGTTGCAGTGAGATCGCTCGTCAGTGTTCCTTCCACTAATATGCGCGCATTCTCCACCAGTGTAACGGGGTGGAAGGAACACGCGACAAAGAGAGCTCAGATCAAACGCCCCGGAGGGTGGATTTTATTAACCCATGCTTCAGGGCGTGGGTGGTGATGTCGTTCGGGCTTGTGACAGTGTTCTCGCTCGTATGCAGGTGCGGGTGAATCCGTGCTGTGCTCGTGATGGTGCTGGTCGGTCACACGCCACTGTCTGGAACGGGAGAAAGAGAGAGAGTTAGGTTTCTGTCTCATGGAGAGGCTTCTCAGCTTGTCTCCGTGAGTACGCTGCTTAAGAGCCGGCAGGCTGACGAGCCGCAGGTGTGGCCGATCAGCCCGTGATGAGCTGTGAACAGGTGCTCCTCGTGTATTTCCAGGGCAACGCTGATATGGACTCGGGACGCTCGTCACAGTGTGTACAACAAGAAACAGATGGTCCCATCTATGTATGCAAACCTTTCTGGTTGTCCATAGCATATGGTTCTGATGTAGCCAGAATCAACCGTATCTTTATGCTTGACAGCTCAGTAACTAAGAGCTTTTTGGTGAAATGAATCCGTAGAGCCAAGATGACCCTAAGCCAGTTGCTCATCAATGCAGACCCATTTATCAAAGCTAGAGTCACTGAGAGCCAGAGATAGAAGGGGAAACAAGATTGCTGTCTCTAAAACCAGGTGCAGCCCACACTCTGGTCACATGACACAATGGATCATGCTAGTGAGGTCGTCACAGGATGAAAGTGGAGAGCAATCCACTAAAGATGTTGGTTATTTAATACAAGAACCCAGCTAACAAAAAATATTTTCTAAAAACATTTAGCTAACGTTCCTTCCATTTCAGTTATGAAATTGATATTTATACAGGCTTTTAAAACATTTACAAAACTGCACATTCAGTGTACATTGGATTTTTTTTCTTTCTTCATTTTATAATTTTGCAATCATAACATTCCTTTTGAATGCTCTCTGAATGTTCTTAACATTTAAATAACATTGAATGAAAAAATAATATGTTTGTGCTAACATTTTGAGAACATTATTGAAGACCAGATATCTTTTGAATAAATGTTCTATTAACATTACTGGAAGAATGTTTGTTCTTAACTTTAAAAGAACCTTGCCGGAACTCTGAGAACGTTCCCTATTAGCTGTGAATAGCCAGGCTTAAATAAGTATATTTATAAGCTACAGTGCTCAGCGTAAATGAGTACACCCCCTTTGAAAAGTAACATTTCAAACAATATCTCAATGAACACAATTTTTTTTTTCCAAAATGTTGACAAGACTAAGTTTTATATAACATCTGTTTAACTTATAACATGAAAGTAAGGTTAATAATATAACTTAGAGAACAATATTTTCAGTTTTACTCAAATTAGGGTGATGCAAAAATAAGTACACCCCACTGAAAGTCTCTGGAGCAAAGCTGCATTTTAGACTACAAATGTCTAATTTAACAAGAATTCAACCACAGGTGAGTCTAATTATTCATTACACAGGTGACAGTTGACTATAAAAGGGTGTTACTTAAAGAAAACCCCTTCCCATTTCATGCTGTCAGCAATGGCACCACATGAAAGAGACATGTCACAAGACCTGAGAAAGAAAATAATTTATTTACACAAGAAAGGTGAAGGCTACAAGAAGATCAGCAAAGCTTTACTTGTCAGTCAGAATACTTTAGCAAAAGTGGTACAAACATTTAAAAAAGATGGAACTGCAACCATCTCACAGAGACGTCCAGGTCGTCCACGGAAGTTAACACCTCGTCAGGAGTGTCTTCTGATGAGAAGAGTTGAAGAAAATCAACATGCAAGTTCACTGCAGTTATCTAAAGAAGTAGAAAGCCAAACTGGGGTGACTATTTCCCCTGACACAATACGGCGTACACTGCAGAGGATTGGCATACATGGGTGCCGTCCACGGAAGAAGCCTCTCCTAAAGCCCAGGCACAAAAAAGCCCGCCTAGAGTTTGCCAGGGCCCATGCTGACAAAGATGAAGACTACTGGGACTCTATACTCTGGAGTAATGAGACCAAGATAAATGTTTTTGGAACTGATGGCTTCAAAACTGTATGGCGTCGCAAAGGTGAGGAATACAAAGAAAAATGCATGGTGCCTACAGTGAAAAATGGTGGAGGCAGTGTCCTTATGGGGGGCTGCATGAATGCTGCTGGTGTCGGGGAGCTGCATTTCATTGATGGCATCATGAATTCACAAATGTACTGCTCTATACTGAAAGAGAAGATGCTACCATCACTCCGTGCCCTTGGTCATCGTGCACTTTTCCAACATGACAATGATCCTAAACACACATCTAAGGCCACTGTTGGGCAGTCGTTGGCCTAATGGATAGAGCGTTGGACTTGAAACCCGAGGTAACCCGAGGTTGTGGGTTTGAATCCCGTCTCCGAAAGGAAGTCCACGACTGCTCCCCGGGCGCTGCACAGTCGGCTGCCCACTGCTCCAAGTGTGTACACTTGGATGGGTTAAATGCAGAGAACACATTTCACTCCTCATTATACTCTGTATAATTGTGTATGTGACAAATAAAGCTCATCCGAGCTTAATTTGTATATTGTTGGATTTCTGAAGAAGAACAGGGTGAAAGTGATTCAGTGGCCAAGTATGTCTCCTGATCTGAACCCAATCGATCACCTATGGGGAATTCTGAAGAGACAAGTTGAGCATCACTGTCCATCCAGCATCCAATCTCTAAAAGATTTCATTCTTGAAGAATGGAAAAAGAAAGATCTGGCAAAATGTCGCCAACTTGTTCATTCCATGCCTAGAAGACTTGGTGCTGTCATTAAAAATCATGGCGGCCATACAAAGTACTAGATTTAGTAGTTTTTGTTGTGGGGTGTACTCATTTTTGCATCACCCTAATTTGAGTAAAACTGAAAAATGTGTAATCTAAGTTATATTATTAACCTTACTTTCATGTTATAAGTTAAACAGATGTTATATTAAACTTAGTCTTGTCAACATTTTGGAAATGGTTTTTGTGTTCGTTGAGATATTGTTTAAAATTGTACTTTTCAAAGGGGGTGTACTCATTTACGCTGAGCACTGTATTTACTTGTCAGGTTTGACCCCAAGGCTAATAGTTGATGAGTACTCCCATAGATTATTTATTTATTTCACATTTACTTAGTCTCAAAACTATTCTACCAAAAAACAAAACCGATTTAGATCAGGTAGGTAAATAAACAAATAAATGTAGCCCTGCTGTTGAGTAATCTGATTGTAGCTTGCAATTTTCAAAAGCACTTTCTAGTCTAGTGTGTAATAATAATCAGGCGGTCAGTTCTCCATGGCCAGACTATAGTTGGAGTTAAAGCTAATCAGTGCCGACACAATGGATTAGCTGGTTGATTGAATGCGCTCTAGCAGAGATCTCTGTAAATATTTATACCTCTCAAACTACCAGCTACTCATGTAGAGAGCACGGGCCGGCACGCTACAAGCATGAACAGGGTTTTACACTGATCACTGGACATTAAAATCAGCTTGAAACAGCCAGTGAACCAGGCAAAGCACCAGTCTTGCATAGACACAGCGGTTATGTTACGGCTGAGATAATGCATGGGTTGCATTAAAATAGCAACACTTCAGCAGATTTGCCAACACTGTCAAGATTGATTTGATTTTAAATTCACTGAACAAATGTTATGCCAGTCATCTACATAAAAGAGCTTAAGCATTGAAAAATGTAATACAATACGGTGATATTATGGAGTATAACATTTTCGTTGATATGCCTGAAATGGATGTAGGTTGCAGTAGGATTAATACATTAAAGTTCATAACCATAAAACTACTGTTTATGATTCTAGTATATGGTCAATTGTAAATCAATAAAATAACATGCTTTAATTATTAAAATGAGCATGTTGAGTTCTCATGCAAATTATGACATACATTACAATAACTGTGGGGTCCAAAAGCATCTGAAACCACATGAAATATTTAGGATTTATAATCCATTTTATACACTGAAATAAAAAAACGAAGTTTTCAAAATATCAAACTAATGCATCATTTCTAATTTTTAGTTAATTATTTAGCTGAACTTTTACTTAAATAGTTATGCTGAATACAATTTGTACAGGAAAATGTTAAATAAAAAAATGCAAAAGTACTTGTTCTAGTTGTCTGAGACTCAGACATCAACTGTGTATTATATAATGATTTTTAACATTTCATTTTTGGCTTCAAATATATAATTGTCACAACATGTTTTAAATAAATGTTTTAATTCCCCTAGTGAAAAAAATAATAAAATGTATTTTAAATAAATACAATTTTTACTAAGTACAAATATATTTACATATTTATGTGCTTAATAAAAACACTCTGCAGTTATAATTTTGGTAAACTAAACTGATATAAAGTTTGCTAAATTGGAACAACTAATTTTGTAATTCTTGAATAGATGTGAATGTGCACATCTTAACATATGCATCTTAACAAAAATGCTAATGGTCTTTTTTTAACATAAATCATGAATTCCTAATTCATAAATATTTATATACAGGGGTCACATCACAACCTAAACTAACCTTCTTATAAAAAAGGTCAAAATGTCAGATATTGTGGTTTGACCACAAGACTTTGTTTCTTTCTGTCTATATTTTTAATAAATGAATAAATAGAATAAATAATTCCAATTAAGTATTTGACCCGACCCAGTAGTCTTAAGCACACATACCCCATTTTATGTCATAAAATTTAGGAAACAAACTATATTTTGCAGTCTGTATGTAACAGTTGAGCTCAATCCGAGCATATCTCTGCCTTTCCATCTTCAATTGAAACTTCAGTGGAATTCTGAGAGTTCTTGCTGCATGAATTAATTAACATCAAAGCCTGCAGTAACGACTGACAGTAATTAGCCACCATTCAGTAGCCAACAAAAGGGGAGGGTATCTTAAAGTAATGATGGGCTCCTTCAGTGCAATTAACATGAAATTAGGTAATTAGTGACAGGAATGAGAATTAGTAGTGACCCTCGTATCACTCTTCCTTTTCGCTCAAACGCTCAGGCACAAATACCCCGACAGGAAGCAGCAGATGAGAGGCCTTCTCCATCTCAACCACCACAATCACTTTCCCAGCGTAGTCAATGTTGTTTCACTGAGGTGTGCGCTAATATGACACATTTCACAATGCTATTCAACGCCGGTGACATTTCAGCGGTATCTGCGGTTTTTCCCCGTACCTTGAAAAGTAGATAGTCTCTCTGGAGAGCGGTTGAGAGCCACTCATTGATGCAGATTCATACTGAGTTCTAATGGTCCTCAGCTGAGCCCCGTCAAACATGCTCGTTTGATTTAGAAGGTAGAGAGCCTGTGTCAAGAGCGATAGTCACACTAACTTAGCCGTTTGGTCAGCGTGACGTTTCTCATTGAAGGTCGTACGCATTTCGATCTGTATCTCAGGTGCCGTGTAGGTGTTTTGATGTAACTGGCAACGTCAAGTGTGTGGAGAAGCACTACTCGGCACTACTGTATAATGCAAATTCTTATATGGCCTAAAAGTGCAAGCTCATAAAATACACAGCGTATATGTGACTAAATGCTGTTTCTGGGTAATCAAAGTTTTTACAAATTGGTTATTGATGCTTGAAATGGGTGGGCCACTAGGGAAGTAATGACAAGGTGAATGCTTATCTCATGAATATAAACATGCTGACATTGCTGGGTAACCTCCTGGGATGCCCAGTTATGTAAAGTAATTAATGTTCAACGGTCTAGCCTTCATGATATTACTATGCAAATACGCTTGAGCTGTATGCTTTGGCAAAATCAAACAATTTTTAAGATATATTTTAAAACACTATATAAATTAAACCAGAGATTTGGTCTGTGTAAGAGACAAGTGCCCTTTTCTTTGACATGAAAGCTTCAATGTCAAGAATTTAACATCAATTTATGATTATAAATAATTTAAATGGTATGATCCATGCCAGCATATTTATCTGCAAATGCTGAAACCCCCGCCTTAAATGGAGTAAAGGACTAAATTCCAATATAGTTTTGTTTTTGTTATAAAGCCTCTATAATAACATAGGCCACACATGTAATAAATGTGGTTTATTACAAACACCCTTTTCTTTTATCTTCTATTATCTATTAAGTGTTTCAGTATAAATAGCTTTTGTCAAAAGAGTAAATTAAAGGAAGAAAGTAAAATAAGAATAAAGAAAAAATTGTCAAATAACTAATGCGTTTGAACTACTTGCAAATTATATGGTAATACTTTAGCATAGGGATGAATTCTTAAGTTACTTATTAGCATGCCTATTATTAACATATTGGCTGTTTCTTAGTGCTTATAAAGCACATATTCTGCATGACCATATTCCACATCCCTGATCCTACCAACACCTCCGCTTAACAACTATCTTGCTCACTATTGATAAGCAGACATTTTGTGGCTTGCAGTGCCAATGTTATTGATAGTATGAATGATTGTAAGAATGCAGCTTGAATGCAGTACTTTTAAAAAGTTGTGTTTTTCATGGATGTACAATTGGTTTGTATCGTAATACGTATGTCAAATATGAATTTTCATTTTCTATCTTACATATTATTTTTAAAATGGAATTGTTTCACTGGAATTTGACATTTGAGTTAAGGTCTAGACCTTAGTGACATGCAGTCAATTGTGAGTATGGCCAAGTCCAAGGAATATTTAGAGTATTAAAAATAATACTGAAAATGCGCATACAGTTTGGACTATTCAGCAGTAGGGGTGTTTCATGTAGTATAGTGTTTCAAAGCTAATGTCAGACCATTCTGTTTTTGCTTAAAATTTCCAATTTAAATAAAAAATGTCTCCTGTTGCATGTACTGTATGCAGCATCTTTGTTTTGAATGTGATTCAAATGCCTCTCGTTTTAAATGGAAAGAGCACTGGCACTTTTTTGTATTATTTATTTATTTATTTATTTTTATTTGAGATTTATTTTAAATTTCAATTTAGTTTTGTTACATATTTCAATTTCACAAAGAAATGTGCGGCATTTTGTCTGAGAAATAATAAAAGTACACCTTTTAATTTATAATTTGTCTTAACTCTCATTTTGTTAAAACATATCACAATCATATCGTGAATTTTAGTGCACCGTGAGCTGAGTGAATCGTTACAATACTATTGAGCAGAATGCTTTAAAACGCTTACAGAAAAAAAAAACACCTTTACTTGTTTGTGATGTCAAATTAACCAACAGTTCAGCTACTGACAGACCAGCTTGAATTCCAATCTGGTTTTGTGTTAAGTTAGATGGTGGATCAACATAACCAAGTTGTCAACCTACATGTTGGTTAACCTACATGGTCTGTCTGATAAAGATGGTTGATAAAAATGGCTTCTGGTTAGGCTAGTTAAGAGGGCATGGTAGAAAAATCAACCATAACCAACCAAAATCACCAGAACCAACATTGAAAACACAAATATACTGATGACCATCAGTGTTGGGGTACTAGTTTTCCTCTATAGTCTATTTGACCCAGCAGCATTCCAAGAGTACTACATTTTATTCCAGCGCTCGAAAGGTTCACGCTACTCATCACTGCTTAATCCTTTTCAGAGCAGAGTATGTGGGGGGTGCAAAGTAAAAAAAAAATCCTACAGCCTCTATCAGCTTCCTCATTAATCGTACTATGGCAACACAACATCTGTAATAATAAGCTCATCTCATGCTTGAAGACTCCATGAGACTTTATACTGATTTACAAGAGCACTACCGTCTATCCCGCCCTTTCGCCAGTAATGATTCTGCCTGCTAATGGTGCGCATTAGTGTTAAAGTTGCAGCAGACCAGCACACGTTGCTGTCTGTGAAAGCAGATCAGTTTTATAGCTTTTCATAAATTGGTTTGGCATAGCAAACCTGCACGAAGGGCACAACACTACTCGAAAATAGTTCTTGCCAAGTACATCAACATATGCAGACTGCACTCAGCCGCTTCCGATTTTAGTTAACAGGCTCTTGATTAAAGATTAATTTGAGGGCTTGTCAGCCCCTGAGCTGATCAAGTCTTCAATGGCACAGTGAAGTGAGGACCTCTTCATTTTACCACAGCTGTGGAAGTCTTAATCACTGAGAGGAGTCTGATTGTCTGTGTGCATATCAATGTATGGATTCGCTCACAAGTAGAGACATTTATTAAACAATGCTGCTTTTGAGACGATATGACTGTGATGTCATGCATGATCAGAGCTGAACATTAGATTATATTCACATCAGTGTTATTTTAGTATTTTAGTATCGTTGATATTATAGTTTTTTGGTTACACTTTAGAATAGGGACAACTTCTCACTATTAACTAGTTGCTGATTAGCATGCATATTATTAACATATTGGCTGCTTATTAGTACTTGTATAGCACATTCTGCATGACCATATCGTACACAATACCTACCTTACTAGCTATTAATTAATAGCAATTAAGTAATTTACTGAGGCAAGAGTCATAGTAAATGGTTTTCTAATAGCAAGAAGTGAAACTTAAAATAAAGTGTGACTGTTATTTACTAATGTAATAATTAGAATTAGTTTTTGATTTCATTTTAATTTAGTTTAATTTAGAAATGTAGTTGTTGATCCCCAGCATATACTGAGTTTTAGATGAACATGGGATCTGGGATCCTTAGAAGCCCACTACTCAATATGACCAAAAATCACTTAAATAATTTGAAACATACCAAATATATTAACTTGCCAAATTTACAACATCCTTGTCACATATACAATCATGGGCAAAAAAATTGGCACCCTTGGTAAATATGATCAAAGAAGGCTGTGAAAATTAATCTGCATTGTTAAACCTTTTGATCTTGTATTTACTTTTTGAAAACTCCATTAGCCAGTTTAACAGCTCAACATTTTCTCATATAATGCCTGATGAGGTTAGAGAATACATGACAAGAGATCAGAGACCATTCCTTCATCCAGAATATCTCCAGATCCTTCAGATTGCCAGCTGCATGATGGTGCTTCTTCTCTTCAGTTCACCTCACTCATTTTCTGTAGGGTTCAGGTCAGAGGACTGGAATGGCCAAAGCAGAAGCTTGGTTTTGTGCTCAGTGATCCATTTTTGTGCTGTTTTTGAGGTTTGTATTTGAATTATTATACGGTTGGAAGATCCAAACATGGCCCATTATAAGATTTCTAACAGAGCCAGTCACTTATTGATTTTTTATCTGTTGGTATTTGATAGAATCTATGATGACATGTGTCTAAACAAGATGTCCAGGACCTCCAGCAGACATATAGGCCCACAATATAACAAATACAGCAGTATATTTCATTGTACACATAGGGTACTTTTTATCCCTGTTCACAAAACCCATCTTGAGTGTTTTCTGCTAAAAAGCTAATTTTGTAGTTTCAACTGATCATAGAAGCCAGTCCCATTTGAAGTTCCAGTCGTGTCTGATTACTGAATATGCTAGAGTTTGTTTTTGGATGAGCAAGGGTATTTTTTAAAATCCTTCCAATCAACATGTGGTGATGCAGGTGCTGTTTGACAATATTTTCTTAAGGTTTTCTGACCCCGAGACTCAACTATTTTCAGCAATTCTCCAACTGTGATCCTTGAACAGTCTTTAGCCACACAAACTCTCCTTCTCACCATGCATTGGACAATATGGACACACGTCCTTTTCCAGGCAGTTTCGTAACATTTTATGTTGATTGTAAATTGTTAATTATTGCCCTGATGGTGTAAATGGGAATTTTCACAGCTCTAGCTCTTTTCTTAAAGCCACTTCACTAATTTGTGAAGCTCAATTATCTTTTGCTGCACATCAGAAATATATTATTTGTTTTTTCTCATTGTGATGGATGATTAAGGAAATTTGGTCTTTGTTTTCCCTCCTATTTATACTTATGTGAAGCAGGAAGCCATGGCTGGATAATTTCATGTTTATAATCACCATGGAGTGCTCAAAATTGTGAATATGAATGGGAATATACTTCAGATATATTTTACTCATAAGAATCTCTAGGGGTGCCAATAACTGTGTCCAACGTGTATTTGAGAATTTCATAATGATATTTTCCCCATTTTGAATTATTATTATTCAATGAGAGGTTCGATTTTTGTGAATGTTTTTTAACCATACAGATTAACAGCCTTCTTTGGTCATATTTACCAAGGGTGCTGATATTTTGGGCCATGACTGTATGCAAGTGACATACTTTACCTTTTATCAACTTAATAAATCCTCTTAAATTTGGTATTAACTCAACATCTTCAATTCAGAAGCTTAGCAAATATAATAATCCTTAGATTTGTTTGCTTTAAAGCAATAGTCAACTAAGTTATACAGTGAGTATCAATCATCTAAAAAATAACTCCATTAACATATAATGTGTCATTATTAATGTTCAGTCTGCTATTAAAACAGAAATCAACTCACTAATTAAAGGGATGACAACATTAAGTGTTTCCAATGACCCAAAACAATGCTATAGTGGAAGAATCTTTTAACACTGTTTTAACAAAATGCTGACTTGCTCAAAATGTACCTGTCCTTAAAGGAGTGGCACATTAATGTTTTAAAAAGACTTTAATAAAACTGTGTGGATTAATGCAAATAGACACACACACAGAGAGAGAGAGAGAGAGAGAGAGAGAGAGAGAGAGAGAGAGAGAGAGAGCTGAGTTACAAAAGCTGAGACTAAGATGTACAGTCTGACATAAAAGGCAGTTGATGTTACACAGTCTGTCTTGGGCTTGGCTTTTTTATGGGAAATCTCACCGGGCTTGATATTTTACAGTGTGACAGAAAACATGAAGGATAGAAAAATGTTGTAGCTTCCCAAAATAACCCTTTTAAACACAAATCCCTCCAAGTTTATTCACCTGAAGTGAGAATTGTGTCATGAAGTGATTCTAATGTTTTTTGTCCGGACCTATTCAATTATGAAAACATATTTACAAAAATACAACTCACACATAATTTTTATCAAATAGAAGTTTCTGAATTAAAAATGAATTTCAAATAAACAATAATAGTATTTAATTTGGGCGGATATAATCTTCACATACTGCATATGGTAAGAACTGTCTTTATATTACAACAAAGAAAAAATAATTATATATATATATATGTGTGTGTGTGTGTGTGTGTGCGTGCGTGCGTGCGTGCGTGCGTGTGTGTGTGTGTGTCAGTGTGAGTGTGTATATGTGTGTGTGTAAAATAAACTCAAGTGGTGCAATTACAAGCAAAAACATAAAACACACAAGACATTATATAATAGAACTCATATTAATAATTGAACCTTTTTATGACAAAAAAAAATAATGTTGATATTTATTAACAACTGATGATATTTGTTTGAAAAAGAGAAACTTTTGCATATATAATCAAAAGGAAAGGAAAATATACCTCTTACCACATGACATAGAATCGATTCATTTAATCAGTTTTCAATTTCTTAAAAGGCTGTACATATTTTGTAATCATATGAAATCAAGATGAATACAATCACTGCATTTATTTGAACATGTTACATCTGTTTTAAACTAAATTTTAAAAAACAATATCAGTTTTTTTCATATTTTGCTATATAAAAGAGACTTAAATGACAACTGATATTATTCTCATAGTAATAAAGACTTCCTTGTTCAACCAGCTCCCCATTAATTCTACATTGATCCACTGAAGTCCACTGGATTCTGTTCTCTCAGAAAAAAAAGCCAATTTGTTCACCGCTGCTCTGTAACTGTCATTCTGTCTCAAGGTCACTGTCTTAGTTTTGACCCATTGGTTAACATCCAACATCCAGCCCCCGGCCACAGTCGGGAGTAACACACCAGTGAGCCATGAATCATATGATCACACTGGGCACACACGCATGAGTCTATTTACATAAGGTGTGTGTGGTGACATGTTTGAGACCGGCTTAGAGTCATGCCCCAGGAGTCACATATAAATAAATGTCAGCTGTGCTGAATTGGGCTGAGGGCTGACTTAATGCAGTGCCTTAACTGTGGGCTGCAACACCAGCCGTCAGCTCACATTAAAGCGCTGGAGTGCTGAGAGTTGTCACTTGATTGTGACAGACAAGAGGTTGTTATCTTGTCGCTTTCCAACGCTGAGCAACGGTGGAGGTCAAGCCGACAAAAACCTTTGAAGGGCAAAATCATCTGCCACTTCACAACCAGCAACTGTGTTTGAATCCTTCCAATTATTTTCAGTTACGTTTGATTTGAGACTTTGATATGAGAAGAGATGGAACAATCATTAAAAATGTCAAGCTTTGTGATACATCACTTGTTTACGCACAAGTCATGATAAATGTTATGCCACAATGACTCTTACATGATGTTGGATCTTGATACAAGTTTTTTCTTCATCAGAGATTCTGAGCAAAAGTTTTGGATGATGATATTTTTATGTATCAAAGTTTAATATGATTCTATATAACCAGAGCTTGAAAGAATATCTAGGTTTATCCAGATTGAGCCATTCTCTAGATTGTTTCATAAGCCTTGCACTGTGTTAAAGAACAAAATTCAAATTCTGTCACCGTTTACCTACCCTTTTGTTATTCCAAACCTGTGCTATCTTTCTTCTTCAAAGAAAAAAATTAAATAAAACTAGAATAACATATGGTCCCAGGTGCTCTTTTCAATTCCAACATAAAAAGAACAGTGGTCCAAAACTCCAAGTCTTCAGAAAACAGTAGCCTACCACTTACACTCACAGGCCGCTTTATTAGGTACACCTGTTCGATTGCTTGGTAACACAAATTGCTAATCAGCCAATCACATGGCAGCCACTCAATGCATTTAGGCATCTAGATGTGGTGAAGACGACTTGCTGAAGCTCAAACCGAGCATCACAATGGGGAAGAAAGGGGATTGAAGTGACTTTGAACGTGGAATGGTTGTTGGTGACAGACGGGCAGTATTTCAAATACTGCTGATCTACTGGGATTTTCATGCACAACCGCATGAAGGATGAGGATTTACGGAGAATGGTCCGAAAAAGTGAAAATATCCAGTGAGCGGCAGTTGTGTGGACAAAAATGCCTTGTTGATGTCCGAGGTCAGAGGAGAATGGGCAGACATGATAGAAAGGCAACAGTAACTCAAATAACCACTCGTTACAACCAAGATATGCAGAATACATCTCTGAACACACAACATGTCGAACCCTGAAGCAGATGGTCTACAGCAGCAGAAGACCACACCGGGTGCCGCTCCTGTCAACTAAGAACAGGAAACGGAGGCTACTATTCACAAAGGCTCACCAAAATTGGACAATAGAAGATTGAAAAAACATTGCCTGGTCTGATGAGTCTGGACTTCTGCTGTGATATTCAGATGGTAGGGTCAGAATTTAAGTGTAAAGGACATGAAAGCCTGCTTTGTCTCAACAGTTCAGGCTGGTGGTGGTGGTGTAAGGGTGTGGGGGATATTTTCTTGGCACACTTTGTATCAATTGAGCATTGTTTAAACGCCACAGCCTACCTGAGTATTGTTGCTAACCATGTCCATCCCTTTATGACTGCAGTGTACCAATCTTCTGATGACTACTTCCAGCAGGATAATGCACCGTGTCACAAAGCTCAAACAATCTCAGACTGGTTTCTTGAACATGGGAATTAGTTCACTTTACTTAAATGGCCTCCACAGTCACCAGATCTCAATCCAATAGAGCACCTTTGGTATGTGGTGGAACGGGAGATTCACATCATGGATGTGCAGCCGACACATCTGCAGCAACTGCGTGATGCTATCATATCATGGTTATGCTATCATGGACCAAAATCTCTGAGGAATGTTTCCAACATCTTGTTAAATCTATGCCATGAAGAATTAAGGCAATTCTGAAGGCAAAATGGGGTCCAACCAGTTACTAGCAAGGTGTACCTAATAAAGTGGACAGTGAGTGTATTTCCAATTATATTAGTAATTCCAAGCTGCCATTACTCCAGTCTTCAGTGTCACATGGTCCTTCATAAATCATACTAATGTTCTGTTTTGGTTCTAAATGACTATAAATTATTAATGGTTCTCAATGCTGCAAACTGCTTTTGCTGGTAATATATTTTTAAGAAACTGTGATGCATTTTCTTCATGATTCTTTGATGAACAGAAATGTCATTGAGAATTTATTGAGAATAAAATCAACATATTAGAATGATTTCTGAAGGATCATGTGACACTGAAGTAATGGCACCTGCAAATTCAGTTTTTAATTACTGGAATAAATTATATTTTAAAATATATTAAAATAAAAAAAGTTATTTAATATTTCAAAACACAGTGTTACTATCTTTACTGTATTTTGATCAAAGAAATGCAGCCTTGGCCAGAATAAGAGACCAGTAGTGTTGGTCATGTTGCTTTTGTAGCTGAACAGCTTTGTTTCAATTCACTTGCATTGTATGAAACAAGAGGACTTGGGATATGCTGCTGTAATTTCCTTTGTTGTTCCAAGCAGAAAATACATATGAGTTTGAAATGAAATGAGCATTTGTAAATAATGCCAGAATACCCATTAAGCCTTTAGTTTTCTGTTAAATGGAAGTTTGTGGAAACATGCATTTTCAGTGTTTCATCAGCTGACTGACAAAAACAGCAGTACAACACTGCAAAAAAACAAACACTGAAAACCAACAAAACAGCAGTAAAACACTGAACCCACTGTTTTTTCTTTTCTCACAGACTTGTTTTTGTTTGTCTCAAATTAAATGGTGTCTACTCTGACAAATTCTTAATAAGGATGGAAATTACAAAAATGTCATGAACAAACTCGTTTTACAGGATCATACTTCATTAGTGATGAAGAGAATACATACACAGATAAATTGTTCACATAAGAAAGATAGATAGATAGATAGATAGATAGATAGATAGATAGATAGATAGATAGATAGATAGATAGATAGATAGATGTTTGTTGTTATTATTACCAAAAGGAACTTCAAACTGAAATTATATAGTTTTTCTATTTTATTCTAGTTGTGCCCAATGAAGGGTTAACTTGACTAGTTTAACAATTCTGTTTTTCTTTGATTTGATTTTGACTTTAAGATGATTGCCTTCTCACTTTCACTGCAAATCCACCTGCTGCTCACATCAAAAACATTAGTTTTACAATCTCCTTGTGTTCCACTGAGACCCCCATCTGCATGGTGGCACCTCAATGCTGGAAATTGGAGCCCGGTAGGGTGCTAAAAGTGCCTTCAACCTCAATAATCCTTTTAATCTCTCATCAATCATGTGGAAGTGGCATTGAGGCGCTGATCCTATTACCGTTCGGAGGAAAATTGCTATCCCTGAGAGTAGACATGTTGCAAATTGGCTGTGAACGTTGGCAACAGTGCAATGATGGTAATGACAAGTTGGATCAAGTAATCGAAGGAACAAATCACCCAGTGTCTCATTCACAAGCTCTTTAAATAAACAACCTAGAAAATGATGCAGTCTGACTGAGAAGCACTTGTGGTTGGGCTTTCCGACTGATGTGTTTTTTAAATGTGCAATTTGCCATTTCAACCTCTGGTTAGCAATTAGACCTCCAGCGACAAAGCAGCAAATCACAATATATATTTCTGCTATTTGATTTTTTGCTATCAGTACATTTATTTCCAGCACAGTAATTCATACACTTATACTGTATGCAATAGAAATGCACCAGAAACGGAATAATTTATTAGTGACGTAATCGTAATTTGAATACTTAATTAGTTACGTAAATTATTAGTATTTTTTACTTTTTTCAAGTAACTAGTAAAGTAATCTGTTATAGGTGCCGAGGCAGAGGCACTTCCTTCCGACTGAGGCTTATTAATTTCCTCTTTGGTGTGAAAAGGCTTTTACAGTTGCAAAAAAATATAACTTTTGGGTTTTTGTTATTAAAAATAAATAAGCAAGCCCAGCTCAGGTCAGGTGGCAAAAAGTAACACAAATGTAATATAATGCATTACTTTCCATAAAAAGTAGCTGTGTATTGCAATTAGTTACTTTTTTATGGAGTTCTGTCATGATAACTCTCTGAGAGTTTAGCATGGTAATATACATGGCAATGTTAATGTGTTTGGTCTTATCAGAATAGATCTGCTACACTGCTGCTGTGGCAGAGACACTACTTAGACTTGCTACAGCCAAAACATCTACAGCTTCGCTGCTGTGAGCAGGATAGAGATACTGCTGCTGCACATATAGCATATATAAACTAAACCCCCATAAATACAGTAACAGGCATGAAATCAGCCTGTAGCTCAAGCCATTTAAATGTTGAGCAGCAAGCTCAGTGGCTGCTGTTTTGAAAATAAATTAAAACCCAATAGTGTGAATAATGATGTGATTATGTCAGATTGACTTATAACTTATTGGCCTGCGCCAAATAGAGTTTCATGACAGAACTTTGTATTAATGCAATACTGTAATGCATAGTTCTTCAACCCTGTTCCTGGGGACCCACTGTCCTGCAGAGTTTAGCTACAACCCTAGTCAAACACACCTGAAGCACGTAATCAAGCTCCTCAAGATTGCTTGAAAATACAAAGGCGGGTGTACTGAAGCAGGTTGGAAAATACTTTGCTGGACAGTTGGTCCCCAGGAATAGGGTTGAAGACCTCTGCTGTAATGCAGTACTTTTACAAGTACATTTCCTCAACAATGCAACTTAATGGTGACTCTGCAAAGACTCTGAAACTAATTCCTGTTTAAGTCTCACCCATACTGATTATTACAAACCAAATACAGATACAGAAACAGATCTATTTGCTACACATAAATTTAGTAAATAGATAAATTGTTTTCAATTTATTTTACGGTGTCCTTGCTACAGTGTAATTATACATTTAAGTTCTAAGTAATATTAATTAACTACATGTACTTACTACATGGTTAGGGTTAGGATTAGGGTTTGGTATATTGTTACTTGAATGTAATGATGCATAATTTATTGGTATTATAATAGTAAATACACGAAATGAGAACATTTTTCACCCTCCAATATGCATGATAACTGCTTCAAGTTTATGAATCTCTTTCTCATCTTCAGCTTGCCATATATGGACTGTCTGCTCTGGACAGAAAAAAATACTGAAAATACTGAGTTATTTGAACTGTAATGATAATTTACAATAGCATTGTTTTTACTGTACTTCATCAAATCAATGCAGCCATAGTGGGCATAAAAGGCTTCGTTCAAAAACATAAACATTTTATTATTCCAAACATATGATCTTCAGTTGAGTTCTGACTGTTATATGTACACTGTATATCTGTATAAACTTTAAACAATTAAATAATCACTGTTTGACTACATGCACTGAGTATTTTACTAGTACTGACAATCTAACATAATTTAAAAACACAGTACAGTAAAAACGTTAGTTTAAGATTCCTTTTTCTTTTGTTTATCTCATTTCTGCTGGTCAAATGTCTCAATGTGTTGTTGTATGAATTTCCCCAAGTAGCTGAATTAATCAGACTTCAATGGGAAAATTCTGGCTCTGGAAGATGAAGTTTTATAATGAGAAGTAATCAAGCCCCTTGTGAGTTTTTAAATTTAAATGTGCTCACTGGAAGATACAGCCTACATTGGAATAAATAAATGAACCGCAGTCCAAAAATCATTTTTTTCTCCTGATACAATATGCCTGCTTTTGCCTCTTGAGTGTTACAATGATTTAGTTTGATTATTTCATTAATACGGAGTGGGTGAATACATCCAAGCAAACACTAATTATGGGTTTTATGATGCATGTAATGCAGGTCTCCTTCTGCAATCACCTTGTCTAAAAAATAAGACACATTAGCCCACCATTCTGTAGATATCCAATTAAACACAATAAAATATATATGTGATTTATTATGAATAATATGCTAATGACCACTGTGACCTCCATATCAACATATTAAGTGCTGTAAAAAGCCTTTCATGTCAGTAAATTAAAACTGACCCATTTATTTTTCACTTGTCATGTGAGTAATTTACTAGTACACATTGTCCAAATGTCATGTTTGTAAATAAATACAAATCAAATAACTGATCAAAAAAGCAATACAACAACCAAAATGCTATTAAAATAAATCTTACAATAACAAAAATTTTGTATGAGTAACAAGCACATTACGAGTGTCATGAGTCCAGGCCTGGCGCTCCTCCCTCTCACCACCAGAGGTCACCAATTCCCTTTCTCCTGGACTAATTTCCCTTAACCACACACACCTGCCTCTCATCACACTCCTCAGCTGTTCTCCATCCTCTTGGACTATTTATACACCTCACTCCCGTCCCTCTGCCTGGCTAAATTGCAGATGTGAATTTGTTTGTCTCTGTGATCAGTACGCTGGGGATATATGCACTGTGCTGCCGTTTTATGTATCCCAGTTTCCTACTTGTTTTGTTTTTTGGCCGTGTTGGCCTTTTTGTTATTTATTAAAGCCTTTTTGCCTGCATTTGGACCCAGACTCTGATTAACGGTGATCCCCCTCATCCGCTCGTGACAGAATTTAGCCAGCAACATGGGTCCAGCAGGGAGACCCGTGCATTATGGAGTGACTACCGGCTTTCTGAAGGTGGACCATGAGATTTGTCCTCCAGCCACTCTAAGGGAACGGACGGCACAACATCAGAGGCTGATGGCTCTGCGCCAGCAGGGGACGGAGGTAAGAGGCTTTGCCCAGATATTCTGGTCTACGACGGTAGGGCTGGATTATAATGAGTCAGTGCTCAAGGACTTTTTTAATGTGTGCCTGGATGATCCACTGCCCCAGTGGGAGATGGAGGGACTTAGGATTCTGGACTTCTGGGGCTTTGTGAGGTATCTCCATCATCGGAGTCAGTGGGCAACACCAGATCACTCAGAACCCTTCCGCAGGGATTTTCCCACCAGCCCTGGCCCTCTGACCCCCACTGAGAAGCGAAGGTGGAGAAGGAAGTGGACCACTAACTCTACTCTGTCTGCTCCTGAGCCCGCTCCGGTCCGGGAGCTCGAAGAGTCCACTCCTGAGCCCGCTCCGATCCAGGAGCTCGAAGAGTCCACTCCTGAGCCCGCTCCGATCCAGGAGCTCAAAGAGTCCACTCCTGAGCCCGCTCCGATCCAGGAGCTCGAGGAGTCCGCCCCTGAGCCCGCTCCGTTCCAGGAGCTCGAAGAGTCCGCCCCTGAGCCCGCTCCGTTCCAGGAGCTCGAAGAGTCCGCCCCTGAGCCCGCTCCGTTCCTGGAGCTCGCAGAGTCCGCTCCTGAGCCCGCTCCGTTCCTGGAGCTCGCAGAGTCCGCTCCAGAGACCGCTCCAGGCCGTGAGCCCTCAGGGTCTGCTCCAGCGGCCCCGGCCCTGGCCTCCTGGTCTGCCGGCCCCGCCCTGGCCTCCTGCTCTGCTGCAACCACCCTGGCACTCCTATCTACCTCCATCTCCAGGCCCTCTGCCGCTACACGGGCCTGGCCCGCCATCCCTCCCCCCTTTCCAACTCCCTCCCAAACTTTTGGATTTCTGTTTTGGGGAAACGTCTGGAAGCCGTTACTTGAAGGGGGGGTCCTGTCATGAGTCCAGGCCTGGCGCTCCTCCCTCTCACCACCGCCGTTTTATGTATCCCAGTTTCCTACTTGTTTTGTTTTTTGGCCGTGTTGGCCTTTTTGTTATTTATTAAAGCCTTTTTCCCTGCATTTGGACCCAGACTCTGATTAACGGTGATCCCCCTCATCCGCTCGTGACAACGAGATCCAATCACCCTGGCCAATGAGGATAGGATGCTTACGGTACAAAGAAACGACCCGTTTACTGATAACAGAGCCATTTCCCAGGAAATTACTGTGAGAAAAGCATCTAAATGTGCGAGATTATACCTACAGATGGTTTTGCTCACTATCCATGGCTCTTATCTAAAGAACGTCTTGAGCATTTTTGCAAGATGACATGTGAAAGAGAGGTAAAATAGTGAGAGATGCTTTTTTTTGTCCATGGTGTTCTTAGAAATGAATAATCAAAGCACGACAAAAAGTTATTCTGTAAGACATTCAGAAATGCATACAAATGTCTCAAGTGCACTTATGTTTTACCTGGTACCAGGGCTATAATTGTTAAAGTAAATAGTTATTTGTTTCTTCATCAGAAGATATTTGGATACATTTATAAAGCATTTCATCACTTGCTGGCCAATGGATCCTCTGCAGTGAATGGGTGCCGTCAGAATTGCTGACCCAGAATGAGGGTCCAAGCAGCTGATAAAAACATCACAATAATCCACTACTAATCAATACAACTTTAGTCCATCAATTAATATATTTGTGAAGCAAAAAGCTGCGTGTTTGTAAGAATCATTCTATCAAGGCATTTTAACTAAACGGATGTTTCTGGTCAAAATATTGATTACTCCAGTGAAAAGGTCCATCCCCTGTCCTCTCACATAAAATAAAAAAATATATATAATAATAATTCCACCCATATCTTTGTTTACAACTGTTTAAGGCTGTTTTGGTGTACATAGTGCTTGATTTGTGCATTTTTTGCATTTTCGTTGGTGAGCATACCTGTCAACAATCCCGTTTTTCCCGGTAGTCTCCCGTATTTCACACCCATATCCCGCCCCCCCTCCCGTTTTGTTATTTCTCCCAGGAAACTCCCGTAATTTGTGTGGCCCAAATCTAGTTATATGAATAATCACATCAATATGTTATTCCAAGGTTGTACCGCTGCCAGATCTTGTACGAAACGCATCACCTCACACAATCAACACAATACACAAATTTCAAACCATTTGTGACCTCAACCTGGCAACCTACAAACCAGTTGCGCTGTAGATTTCTGCGCAGGTAGTAGACGTGGGAAGTTAAATCTAGCATCAGAGGTAGAAATGGAAGGAGAAGAGTCAGGTGGTGCTCCGGCGAAGAAAAAAAATATTTGTGTAAATTTAACAACAGCTGGACGAAATAATTACATTTCTTGTCTCGAAGCCATGTAAACAGCGCCCACGCCTTTTGCAAAGTGTGTCGCACTAATTTTATATCTGACACAGCGGGAAAAACGACATATCTCAGCAATTATTTAAATTATGAATCTACTTTTAGTTTTAGGTACTGTAACTATAATAACTATAATAAAATAGATATATATACTAAATAAGACAAAACTAAATCTTGTTTTTTTGACTAAAATGAAAATAGCTTAATATAAAAAAATGGTAATTCAAAATATGAACAAAAACTATATTTTTATAAACTGTATATTTGTATATACTAAAATAACACTGGACATAGGAACTGGACATCATCCAAATTACAGTCCATTGTTATTTTACAGTAAAAACAAATAATACAATAAAACATAGAACTAAAGATGACAGAAAAAGAACAACATCTTCTTTTGATAAGTGTGCCACACTGATTCTGGTGAGTAGCTGGCCAGAATAATGATTTTTAAAATTTATTTTTTGCCTTACTTTTCTGAAACTCTGCAAACACAGTGCAACAGCACACTAGCACTGATGCTGTCCTCAGTAGGGTGTCCTTTGCCTGAAGGGCAGCGCTTTGCAATGACCTGGTAATCTGCTGTAGCCTCAGTGTCCCTTTGGGGCTTTCATGCTTGGAGAGAAGCCAGAGCTTCGCCGCTGATGGTGCCTTCAGGCCCTCACTGATCCAGGTGAAGGTAAGACTTGATGACAAGAGATTTGAGAGTGGAACATTACAATTGTTTAAGCTTGCTCTCTTTTTGTACTCATATGTTTACCCAAAGACTCTCCTGCTAGAGTGGAATTTGAGTTTGCAAGAAACTAGCTGCCATTATTACATTTTAACTGCAACTAAATCACAAGGAATAACTTTTTTTTTCCTCGCTCTTTGTGAGATAACATGAGAAAAACCTATAGTTGTCAGTCTAGATTTCCTATTTTTATTAGACTTTGCTTCACAAAATGTCAATTTGATATGATTACAGTTAATTTGGATATATTTCAGTTAGTATTAAGAGTGCTGCAGAGATTATGTATTATCAGAGGCCGACCTGGAAGTTAGCGGTACCCTGTTTCCCTACAAAAACCCAATAGGATTTTCGGTCCCACTTTATATTAAGTGGCCTTAATTACTATGTACTTACATCAAAACATAAGTACAGTGTACTTATTCTGTTCATATTGCATTGGAAAACAAATTTTCTGCTATTGAGGTGGAATACGGGTAAGGTTAGGGACAGGTTTTGTGGCATGGGTAGGTTTAAGTGTGGGTTAAGGTGTAAGGGATGGGTCAACAATGTAATTATAAATGTAATTAAAGAAATTGATTTCCCGGAATTAATTGCATTCATGTATTTGAAAAAAATATAAGTACAATGTAAAAACATGTATGTACACAATAAGTGCATTGTACCAAATTATTAATTCAAATGTAAATACATAGTAGTTAAGGCCTCTTAATATAAAGTGGGATCGGATTTTCTATTGGCTTTTGGATTATTGCTGAAATTTTAGCTCTACTGCCAACAAAAGTTTACGCCTTTTTAAAGACAAGTAAAAGCTTTAAAAAAAAACAGAAGGAGCCTGGATGTATTATCAACATATTGTATGTCATAGCATGAAATATGAAAATATCTTGAGCTCGTGATAGCCAAAACCCTATATTCAAAATGTCCATTGAATTTGGGACAATAGAACAAGAAGTGATAAAGGTTAACTCGTTTCTGGGTTTTGACCCACAACAATACATCATCCTCTGTTCATTTCTTTCAGCTAATGCTGTAAATTGTACAAAGCAGTGTTTCAGTGACTTGATTAAAATCAATAACTCATATTTTTTAACTCTTCTTTAAAAGAACCAGCTAATAACTAAGAGTCAATCACTTCAGGAAATGGTCTTCACGAATAACACTGTTTTTGTTTTACTAAAATGAACTGACTTGTGTGATTTCAGGAATCAGGCTACATTTGTTGTATGCTTTTTTCTCAATAATAATAAACCATTTGTTTGTAAGTCAGATTTCACCGGTTGCATTATAGTTTTGCTTGTGCAGACAGCCCGCGGCCCTCATGGTTTTACAAAGAAAACTAAATACATGAGGTTAGACCATGGTAACCACAAATTAACCATGATTTTGCAACACTAATCATAGTTTACCCATTGTATTTGTAGTACAACTGTGGCTATAAAAATGGTAGTCAAATGGTAGTCATGCCAAAAAAACATGGTTACTACAATTTTACCATTAAAAAAAACACATGGTTAATTTTCGTAAGCGGAGGACTCGGTAGAGAGTCGTTTCTTGCCTTTATTTTGTGTTCGCTGATCTTTACATTTCCTGGGTTTTCAGAATCGGATGCCATCGTTGGGTAGACTGTAAGAAGACTGTAAGAAATAATTTTTGTGATTCCATTTGCCCCAATAGCAAAATAAAAAGAAAAGTGCTTCTATGGCATTCCAAAGGAGGGCAAAATATCAAAAGATTAATTACGTTGGTCAAAAGAGATAAAAGATGTCACATTTGCCGTTACTAACTCAGCTGCTGTTTTAGAAACTATCATGCAGCAGCATTAATTCGTTTTCTGTAATTGAATACTAAGATGATAAAAGTATAGTGTTTTAAATGTACATTACATTTGTAAAATTATATATACATAAACTATTTGATAGATTTACAATAACTGTTAAAATGCATCATCACAGTCTGACAAATCTACTATATAGACTGATAAGTGTTTTTGTTGTTGTTGGTTTTTTGCCATGGTGCTGATGATTCAGTGGCATATATTCTAAAATGAAGGGTTTTAAAACTTAAAAAAGTTTTAAAAAGCACAATCTGTCAATACAATCAGACAATAGATCTTGTCTATATTCATTAATTTCAAAAGGCCATTCATGTAATCATACAATATTTTGTGGCACATGCCATTATGTGGGATGAGTTTGTATTTCCATAAGTATGATCTTATGCTTTGGAATGTAGTGAAGTAAAAGTAAAAGTTACTCAAAATAAAACTACTCCAGTAAAGTACAGATACTTGAAGCAAGCTGTAAAGCTACTCCGTTGTAGATCTAAGCATAGCCTACTCTCTTTGAGCTCCGTGTTGACACTCAGTTACTTCCCTCGACCTGACTATATTAAAGCACATATTTCCCTGAAGCACAAAACTAGTCATAAGGGTCAATTTTTTTTATGTTGAGATGTATAAATCCTCTGAAAGCTGAACCAGTAAGCTTTCCATTGATTTGTGGTTTGATAGGATAGGACAATATTTGGCTGAGATACAACTATTTAAGAATCTTGAATCGAGGGTGCAAAACAAATCTAATAATTTAGAAAATCACCTTTAAAGTTGTCCAAATGAAGTTTTTAGCAATGTATATTACTAATCAAATTACGTTTTGATATATTTTCGGTAGGAAATGTACAAAATATCTTCATGGAACATGATCTTTACTTAATATCCTTATTATTTTTGGCATAAAAGAAAAATCTATAATTTTGATCAATACAATGGCTATTGCTACAAATATACGACTTCTGACTGGTTTTGTGGTCCAGGGTCACATATAGTAAGGGCCCTCATAAATACAGAACCATATGGACCCTCCAATATTGAGGTTAGCCTCGTCTCCCTGTTGCCTATGTCAACCAAGGGTCTCCAAATCCCACACCGACACGTTCACAAACCAAACTTGGTCTGGCGGTTTTACATGTGAAAGAATATTTAACTTTTCACTCACCCATTCACAGCCAGGGAGCAGTAAGAAGCTCTAAGCTTGCCTGAGATTAGCTTTCAGAGGATAATGCAGTGAATTGAACCCCACACATACCACCTCCTGGCCTCTCTTTTGTTCTCAGGGTAGCCAAACATACTTGGAGGGATAGGGACCCTTGACCATTCTTTTTAACCTTGCAGAGAAGTAAGGCGGAAAATAAGAGTTTTCACATAGCTTCAGATGTGAGGTCAAGACTTACTTAAACGTGCTGGGCCAAACAAAGGAAATAAAATAGAAAAACACAAAGGTTGGGTCCTATATTAACCTACACATTTCTGGCATCAGGTGATTGTTGCAAAAACATTATGAGATTTCCTTCACTAACTCACTTGTATGGGATTAAAGGTAATCAAGTAGGCAAACAGTTTTATTGATATGGAATATTTACAGAATATCAAAGATATTTATATATCGATCAAATACTGTGTGATTCTACTGTGTTTCTAAAGTAGCACTATAGTTAGCCTATTGTTCAAGTGTTAATTCTCATTGATTAGTCCCTGATTTAGTTGAACCATGGGCTATATACAAGAATGTAAAATGTTTTAAATTGATTTAATTTCTTTATTTTCTTCCCTCTTATATGTTTAACAGTATGCTTTTTGTTGCTTCTAAACAAACTGTTCACTAACAGATATACAGAGGAGTCTGGGGCTAGTTGTCACATATTTCACTCCTCTTAATATTTCTTAAGGTGAGTATATTTTTGAGAGTCAATTTCTATAGATATACAAACCATAAAAAGCATATATATTGAAACAGTTACACTGTTATTGCCAATACAAAAATATACAGTTCACTGAACACATGATAACCAAACAATGGCCAAATAGTTATTATGGACACATATATGGGGTAAGTTGTTATAATGGTACCCGCCATTAAACAGAATTTCCAGCAAAAAGTAAAGAGTAAAACAATTATGAAAAAAAACGTTTTATTTTTATTTATTATAAATATTTATTTATTATAAACAACATACATATCTAACCATCAACTATTGTTTTGGCCAACAAATATTGTGATTAATAAACTTTATAAATGTATAATATACCATGTGACAACCTGACCTGATATTTATGGAACTCTCTTGTCCTGAGAGCACAACATTTCAGTAAAAATGTAACTTCATTATATAGTTTTTTTTATTTATTCTTGCCTGCATGTGTGCCATTGTGATTTTAATGCTTTCAGATAATTATTGTCTTAAACAAGTGCTATATTTATTTTAAATTCAGAGAAAAAAATGGTCATAGTAATACAATTAATAAAGAAAAGAGAAAAGGAAAAAATAAATATGTGACTTAATAACTGATTATTAAATTATATGATGCATTTTGATTTGATAATTTAAAGTTAAGTTTTGCAAGAGTCTTTTTTAAAAGTGTTTTTCAAATTGAATTTGAACTAAGGAACATTAGCTGACAGTATGGCTTAATATGTCATAAATATATCTTCAAATTAAGCAAAGTATAAAACATAACATTTTAGTAAAATCTGATTATTCAAATGAGCAATATTTGCTGAGAGCAAGAAACATTTTTAATACACCAGTGTATTTTAATGTTTGATAGACCTAATAGCATGAGAATAACAAGTGGCACAGTATAATAAAAGTCATCAAAGCAACTGGAACAAATAAAAAAAATGTCAAACCACAAACACAAAACAAATAAAGCATGACACTATTCGAATGCCGTAAACACAAACTAAACAGCGCACAAAATTATAATAAATAAATAATAATAAGTAAATAAATAAATAAATACATGAAATAAAATAAAAGGCTACGTTTTTTTCTGATTTCAGAAAATTGCTTATATTTATGCAGATTTCGTGAACCTTCCATTTTATATATATATATATTTTTTATAAATGTAATTGTATTAACTGTAAGCTGTACAAGTTTTTTATTTACTAAAACAAGTTATATGCAAGAATATTTTACTGTAAATATATAATGATTTATTAATCATGATTTTCGTAATTAATTTGTCTTCGTAAATTGTAAGCAAATTCATACGATATAATTCTAATATTTTACAGCAACATTACAATAAGTATTTTTAAACTACAGTTTCATATTTATCGTACAAGGTAAGGCAGCTTGCATTTAATCAAAGTTTTTATTGTAGTATTTTTGCATGTTTTACTAACAAGCAGCATGCGTAAAAACGCTCGCGTTCGCGCGCACACGCGCACACCCCTCTCCAGTCTGAACACATGGTACGAGCCGACCGTGGATGGTGGAAGCCGCTTGTCATTCCTCGGCATTCCCTCCAGCCTCCAGCCTGCTGCACTGCTTTCCACTGTAAGCGCTCACGGACTCAGCACTACAGCACACGGACGCTATTCGCCCTGCAGCTCTCCGCAGTAAAACACACGGCTCCTCTTATTCATGCGCACTGCTCTCTCTCCTGCGCGCTCTCTTTCTCTCTGTATGCGGTGCCCTGGACATTTTTCCTCCTATTCACTTTCCTAACGAGAGATCATGATGATGAGACACTGATATTAAGAGCATAACACCTTCCGGAAAAGCGACCGCAACCTGCAAGACGCTGGATAGACGCCTTCTTCTTCAGCAATGGTGAGATGAATGTTCACGAGAAAAGTGCGTGTTGTTGCAGAAACAGCTGGAGCGTTTGGTTTGATGCTTGATACTATTACGCACAGCTTCCGCTGTTATTTATTACGGAGCAGCTTGTAAACTTGCAGCATGGAAGGGCAGTGCAAAGTAAAGAGGGCTTGGCTGCACTCTGTTACCATGTACAACCATTAATTATTGCTTAAGGATGAATGATTCATATCTTTATCTTTTAAACACTCAGCCTAACCTTTTAAATAGAAGTTTGTTCTCAGTGACTGGGACATTTTGGGCATTTTACAGCATTTGGACTCAACATCCATCCCATATTAACGGGCCAGGGTGTACCTGCTTACTGCTGCATGCTTCACTCCTGTATCATTCACTTAGGGTGTAATCTGGATGGATGGCTATAGTTTACAGATATAGAGAATGTAGTGTTCGGATTTCTAGGGTAGGATTGTTGTCTGTGTGTTTCTGGCAGTGGGGTACTGCGTTTCCAGATTGATCCTCTGAAGCAAATGGGCATTTATAGCTCCAGTTTTACTCCTACTCTCTAACACCCTCCTATTTGGGGTCTGAGGGTTCGCTGTGAGGGGAGTTCATGGCTATTGCTGTTGTATTTTAGGGGAAATTGGCAAATGTTGGCTAAATGAGCGTGCATTGAGAGTACTAATGAAGCTGCACTTTAACAGCGGCACTTAAAAATATATATTTTTGTAATTGTCCTTTTTTATATTAATTCTGCTTGAGGAATAAGCAAGCATGGAGAAGGAGAGAATAAAGTGCTTTGAGATGTTAAATCAGTATTTATTCGGTAGCACATAGGCACATGCACACAGCCTAGTATTTTCAACATAGACGGGCTGTTAAAAAATGTATAGTAGATTGATAGAAGAGATGTTTCGTCTTGCACAGTGTACATTAAATATACACAAATTATCTTGGGACACATTTAAAATGTATGTCAATGTCTTAGATAACAGAATATCAAACTAAATTATGTTTTGTATGAGGAAATATACCACACTTTCAAATCAAACATTTAAAAAAAGAAAATATTTGGGTCTTAAATGATAAAACTAATGATATCTTGAAGTATCTGGGCACTGTATGGTTGTCAAATGTTATTGGAACATGTTCATAGTGAATGTGATGAACTAGACCTGTGGTTACTCTGCTAAAACACCTGTGTGATCTTGAGCAGAACTGATTTCACGCATTCACTAAAAGGACCAAGGAACCATTTGGTTAAATTGCCCAATTATTCAGAACATTTAGTTTTAAACCAACAGATTCTGTTGGTTTGATATCATTAAGTGCAGTGCGCCTTAAGAGTTCAAGATTATTTTTAGGGCCGCTGTACTTGGAAAAATACCAGATAAGTAACCAAATTTAATCATCTTCAGAGACATAAAGTTATTTGTTAATTAATGTGAAATTTTGCAATTGTTTAAGCCTGAGGATAACAAGCTTCATGGGGTTAAATTCGAGAGACCCCAAGTTCTGTTTTGTGCCTTTTGTGCCTGTTTTGTGTGTTGTGCAGCGGTACTAAATGAGTCTGAAGTTGGTGGGTCTCCATTGGTTTGACCTTTCAAGGACGGCCCTGTATTCTCCCGTTGTCATGGTCCAAGTTGATGAGGACTCTGGTCACCACACAAGCGATTTCTATGAAAAGCCGATTTCTATGCATAAGCGATTTCTATGAAACAAATTAAAAGAAAAGCCCAGGCAACTCTCTCTTTGTTCGCCCTTACAAAGAGTATGAAGAAAAGCATCAGGCTAATTTCTTTTCTCTTTTATCTTCTAATCATTTTCTTTTTTACATTATGCAGGGTTCCTTTACTTCCCGAGTAATCTTCATGAAAATTAACTTGAATGTAGACTTTCGGATGCTGTTTGTGAGGTCATATCAAATGACACAATTTAGATATTTTTTTACTTTTGCTGATGGATTTATCAAAATACCCGTTTTCTAATGGTCCAAACTCTTTTCTGTGGGTTTCATAAACTACTGACTTGTTTGAAGCCATCTGAGGAACCGCAATGAGACGAAACAATGATGGAAACAAACCAATTAATTGCTTGAGCTCCCCAGTGACTCTTCCAGTCAAGATGCGGAGTCTCTCATGTAATAAGCCTTCATAGCTGAGCTATTGTGAAAGAGTGCAGACATTAATGGAAGGTGGACACATAGTGTGTGCAGTGTTGCTCATTGCACCTTCCTCTTATTAAGGAGACCCAGAATTGCACCCCTGCCAAGTCTCTTTATCCCTGCAGTGCTACAAACATCTGATCACTGTCTTCACAAGACTCTTGTGCAGTGAGGTATTTTTCCTGCTCAACCACTGCTCAGAAATATAATCTGATACACCCAGAGTGAGAAAGAAACTTTGGACTGCTTTTTGGCCAGTTGCCTAGTTGAGACTGTTCTTGCAAATCTTCAGTTTGTCTTAAACCCAACACCACACGTGTAAAGGTTATGTGTAGTTTTAATTGAATGCAGAGGCAACTAAATAAATAAACCATTTGTAGGATCCTTCCCCCCTGTTAATACTGTAAATACATCATGCTCTCTTTTGTAAATGCTGTGGAGCTATCAAAACATTGCTCTGTTTGTTTGAGCCAGCCTAGGAAAGCAATCTCAGCTCAACCAATTGTGTGAGTTTGGGGCGTGGCTATCAGTTTTCCCAACCAATGGCAGAAAAGGTGTGATTTTGTGGAAAACTGTTTGAAAACCAACTTGGGCTGTTTCCCAAAAGCATCGTAAGCCAAAGTTGATCGTAGATGTAGTATTATTATTTATGGCTCTATGATGTTCTTATGCTTACGATGCTTTCGGAAAAGGCAGCCCAGATCTCTGGAGAAAACTGCTTTACAAGTTGGAGATTTCATATGAAAATGTTTAATTTGTTAGAAAGAAAACAAAAAACAAAACTGTAGCATTATGGTCCATCCTTAAACCTTAGCCTCTGTGGGCTGTATGCACATTGTACAAAAAAACAGATTGTATGATTGAGATTTGTATGATAAGTGTATATGAAATCGCCACCAATTCACCAAAATGTTAATTGTGTATGAATTGTCATAAGATTGTGTTTTTGAAAACCAGTCATTAGTTTTTCAATTATTTTTGTTAATACAAGCAACATGAAGTTAGACATTCACTACTGTATGGGTTAAAAATGTTGTGTACACTGAGAAAAAACAATAAAAAACTGGTGTATGATTACTTTTAAACAATTTTCGCTCATGAAGTATCAACCTAGACACATTTGCATTTGACATCATGGCATTAGTTCTTTAGAAACAGAAAGCAGAGCTCTCTTATCAGATTATGAAGTACGTAATCAGAACTCGGATATTCTCCACCAAATCCTTTCGACAACACAGTCTAGTAGTGTTCCCATAACCTATAGTTAAGTACATTGCTGGTAGTAATTAAAATAAGGAAATATTTTTTTGTGGTGCACGGGATGGTTATGAACAAACATATACCGGTTCAATGAACTGTATTATAGTTGTGACCTACTGTGTGTTCACTCCATTTGAGATCAGTGTGAAAGTTGTGTGACCCTCACTGACTGCTAATGCAATTAGGGTTTTATTGTGTGCCAGTGCTGTAAATACCACCACCCCCCATTATATATCAAGATTAAAAGCAATGGATACACCTAAACCATAAACGGCAATTTGTCCTAATGGCCACTTGACAGTTTGCAAGCTAGTTTGTTGAAAAATAAAAACTAATTTATCTTCTACTTGATTTTTTTTTTTTTGGCAAGGTAAAATTTAGGAAGCTCTAAATTAAATGTTTCATTTGTGAATGGGATACCATTTTATTTTGAAGGCCTGTTTTTACTTGCAGACAGAGAGGACAGTGCAATAGCAGTCTACAAAACAGTTTAGCTCAAATACTGGTGCAAGAAATGCACGGAATTGGAATGAACAGTACATGAAGTCTTTGAATGTACATTACATGAAGTATGGATATTATTTGACAAAAGTCTAAATTCTTACACTTATGCAAAATAAAAAGTGCAACCTTTAATAAGGATGGCTAATTTGACAAAAATGCTTTTTTCCTAAAAGTATGGGTTTCAGCAACATATTTAAAAAATACAAGAAATACAAAGCATAATGTGTCAATGTTGCATCTTTATTTAGATGTTTAATTATTTAATATATGCGTAGTATAGATTATTTGACAAAAACTTAGAAATGCAATATAAAAAAAAAAAATCCTAAAAAGCATAATAATTAGAAACAATTCAGAAAGTTAAATCATTTTTGTTTTGGTCATATTGGTTGAAAATAACATGTATTTCAATTGAAACTCTAGTAGAAATGCAAATAATATGTGGTGATCTTTAAACTTCTACAGATAGTATGGATTTCAGTTAACAAAAACACAAAATATTTTCAAATTGTTCAACAAGGAGAAAACAAAAAAGTCCTTACCGTGCCTTTAAAAAAATTGTGCCAATTGCCTGATATAACACTTTTTCTGAAATCCTGCAAAGACAAACAACCAACAGCTTCCGTGGCATCCGGTAATTAGCACTAAGAAAGGTAGCACTCGCGACTTTACAGTACCTCAATCAAAACAATACATCATTGTTTCCCCAGTTCTATTTGTTTCAATGGTGTGTCGCTTTGACAGGAAGAGTATATCTTACTGTAAATGAAGCTCATTGTCATGGTCGCTTGTTTTGGGAGGAATCCGCTAATTTTCGTATGCTCAAACGATCAGAGCTTTGCTTTGTCCCTCTCAGACGGCGTATAAATCACTGTCACTCGGTACAGTTGGTGCATTAGCTGGGCTTTATGAACGCAGCCTTCCCGTTCACCTTCTCGACATGAATGCTATTAATGGCAATGATGAGTGCATAGGGTGCAGGGGGTGTATATGCTTGCCCAGAGCATTATGTTTAGTCGAAGCTGCAGTCTGTCAAGCTGTGATTTATCGTATGTAAGGCTAATGGCAGCCTGTCGAGATAGCAACGTTTTATTGGACTTGAAAGTTGGGAGAGAGGAAAAAATAAATAAATTCTGTAGCGCTCTTCATTTCCAGAATCACTGAACGGTGACTGGTCAACTGAGCAGTCGCGATTTGCTGAATGAAGGCTGCGAGTTGCTGAATGAGGGAATTTTCTCTCTTTCCTTTTCTTTAGTGAAACTTGGTTAATCTTAGGAAAATTCTCATTGAAGGAGACACATTCTTGGTATTGCTATGCAGCTGTCAGGGCTTTGTAGCATTACTTTTTAAATGTGAAGTGTAGCTGGGTGTTTTATGAAATGTGACTCTAGCTTTTCTCTAGACAACTGTTTTTTCACACAGTTGGGTGAAAGAAAAGCTTTTTCTTCACTCCAGTGGGCTTGGACATTGTGTATTCTAAAAGTGGGATCAGGAACAACAGCTGCCACATTTACATTCAAATGACTTTCAAGAGATCCTACTTCGTAGTCTGGGCACCTATTCCCATGCAATTTCACCAGGTATACTCCCCCCAATATGGGAGGATGACGGACAAGCTATTTTATGCCAAAATGGAAATATGTATACTCCAGTTCTAATTTTCCCCAGAAAAACAAGAGAGGCGGGTGTTTCTTGTAAAGCCTTAGAAAGGAAAGTCTCAATTGTTTCTCCTTGACAGCAGTAAGATTACATGGAGACTTTGAATTAAGTTTTTGGTTTCCCAGATGAAAAAAAGTGCACAGACTCCTCTCGAGATCTTCAGAAGATATCTCAATAATGCCTCTAACTGTATTCGGATGCTACCTGCATTAATTTTTAAGAGGGATGCTGGCTTACAAGCTATTTTATGCTAAGAACAAAAATAAATGTACTTTAATTCCAGGTTTTGCATAGAAGCGTCAGTTTATGAAGGGTTTTATTTTTTTGTTCAGAGAAATGAGGGAGGCAGTGTTTCTTGTAAACCCATAGGAAATAAAACCTCAGTTGTTTCTCCCGGACAGCAATGAGATTATATAGGGGCTTCCACTTTTAGCTTCTCAGATGGGTCTACTGATAGACAGACCTAAGTAATCTCACATTTCTTCTCGAGATCTTTAGAAGATATCTAAAAAAATTATCTGTTTAAATTTGTCAAACTACGGCTCTGATTATTTAGAAATATTTTTACTAGTCCTACATATCACTAGTTGTCTCATTTGTGACATTTTTTTTGTGCATGCAAAATATATTGTCACCATATCCAGTATCACACAATATTAATTTGTATTTATTGGCATCAGTTGATACTCATTTTCCCTATTTTTGCATGCTTATTTCTCTTATTTCAACCTTTTTAGATTACCTTCACACCATCATCTAACGCTGACTTAAAATGAAGCAAACACTTAAGTTTAGGAACCAATTCTCACTCTTAACTAGTTTATTTAGCATGCAGATTACTAGCATATTGGCTGTTTATCAGTATAAAGCAATATTCTGCATGGCTATATTCTACATCTCTTAAAACTACATTAATAACTATTAATAAGCAATAGGGTTTATTGAGACAAAACTCATAGTTAATAGTCGTAAACAAGTCGTTGTCATTAGCTAATAGTGAGGAAAGAAAGCATGACCAAAGTTAATCAAAGCACTGATAATTAAATAACCCTGTTTAATTTAATCTTTAGTAAATAAAATAAATATATTTTTTTCATATGGTCCATTAAAGTGTTATGTCTGAATTCCAGTATTTAAAATGATTGATTTTAGTTTTCAGTGTTTTATTTTAAACTATTTAGACACAATAGTATAGAATCTTAATATTGGCCATAACATGGAGTTATTATTAGCTTATTGATTTAGACTAAAATGTAAATACTCCAAAGGAATTTGGTGATAAAACATGTGTAGATTAAACATAGCTGAAATCTCCAGTGAAATCACATGAGATTTGAAAGAACGACCTCTGAGCAATACAATTTTCCTCTGGGAAGTTATTTGTTACCCATAGAAAAATCCCACAAATGCAGATCACCACGCCATCATATGATCAAAGCTGAAGATGTTTTGAAAAATAGCAGTCGAAACATTGACATAGTAAAACAAATGATGGGTTTGCTTCGGTTGACATGTGAACAAAATGGCGCCTTTGAACGCTGGGCAATTAATCAATTACTGGCTATTTGCCATTAGCAGTGGTACTGTGCCAGAGTGAGGTCAGACTTGAGGTTTCTCCATTTATCCTTGTATACTGTGGCATTGTCTGTTTTGTTTGAGCAATGCTAATGCACCTCATGGCCTGTAAATGACCTTATTACTCATCTCAGGGAAGAAAAAGATTCACATGGATGTGTTTAATACCAACTGTTTTTCTTTGTTGGCCAATTGGTTGAATAGTTAAGTGATGAATGCTCTTCGCACCGTTGTGTTTTGATAACAGTCAACACTCTGCTTTTCGATCCCAGGACCTTTTGTGTTGGAGCCCGAAACAGTCCTGTGAGGTCGCAGCCCCCTGTGTTGATTCACCTTTGTGGTGTTGTTTAGATGCAGAGAAAACATAAGTAGATTTTACATGTGGATGCTGCTTGAAAATATGAAAATGTGAATGCTGCTTGTTTATATTCAAGCCTAATGTTATAGGTGGTTGCTAGAGTGTTGTTTCGGTTGCTAGAGTATTTCTATATGGTTTCTAGAGCTTTCTGAGTGTTTCTCTGAAATTCTATAAAGTAATTTTTACATAAAAAAAAATTACAGGTTGTATGTGGGTTATCGACATGACATATAGGGGATATGATCTGTCTGTCTGTCTGTCTATGAAATGTAGATTTCAGATGCAAACAAACTGTTTGTCTGATATTATTATTATTATTTTATTTTTTTTGAATGGGCATTTTCATCAGACTACTATAAAAATACTAAGAATTTTAAAATAAGGCATTCAATAACCGACCAATAACTTTTCATTGTCATTAAATTGAAATTACTGAACCTAAACATAGGAACCTGATACAAATTATTATTTTAATGAAGAAAAAAAAATAAAGTTTTTGCATCTGAAGTCTTCAAATACACAACAATGCTGACTTGATACAACGACTTGACAACTCTACTATGATGAACTTACTTAAATTAAATAATTTTTATATTCTTTGGGGGGACAAAATCATGCTGATACAACAAATAATATAACAAAGACAAGTTCTTGAAAATGATTTTTTATTTATTATTATTATTTTTTATTATAAAACAATTAAAAAAAAATACAAAGATTACATGTCCTAGGTCTAGGCACATTGTTTATAATTTTTTAACACCCCCCACCCCCTTTTTCTTCTTTTTGGACACTCTTGTTTGTCATTGACCCTTGTGCCAATTTTTTATTCTTAAGGTCAGCGGGGTATTTCAATCCCTGACCTTAAATATGAGCAATAGTAAAAGTGATTCGTGCCTTAGCAGACACCACTAATGAACATCTTTGTATGATATTGATTTATTTTCTCTTCGCTAAAAGGCCTGCCTGATGTTGCCTCTCAATAGTGGCTATTTTTTCCTTGTTCGTGTTGGAGGATCTCATCGGTGCTATCAGGCCGCCTCTGCTCCTGAAGTGGTCTTTGGAAGAAGGGGCTTCGTGTGAAAGTAGGGGGCCTTAATATGTGCACTTGAGCCACTCTCCAGAAAGGATGGAGGTTCATGTTACGTCTCTTGTGCTGAGAGAAACAGTGCGTCCATTGTGTCCTGCATTTCACATTACACACGTAGCAATTTCTGTGATGATTCACATAAGTCACTGGAAGCTAATCACAATCTTCTTGCACGAGTCTCGGATTTCAGCTTTTGTCGCTGGAGCTTAATTTACTGTCACAAACTTGAATGCGCCTCATACGTTTCCGCTCAGGTGTCTGGAAAATCGCCTCCTAGAATGACCTGTCTCTCTGAAGTATGTCGGTCGTAGATCTAGCAAGGTGTTTAATGAACGTGAGTGGTATGTGTGCTTGGCAATTATTAAAGCTTCTTTCAAAGACTAATAGAGGAATTTGAAACTATTATAAGATCACTGAAGCTTTACAGGCTTAACACATAAAATCACGTTTCTGAATTTAGTCTGTTAATGACAGTGGAAAGACTTTTAATATTACATTCAGAGAACAGATACTGAACTAAAAAATTATCGTTTTAAACCAATAGTCAGAGTTGTGGTGCAGTAGTTGAGCTGTAGTGATTATGTGGGTAATGTAGTTTTGAATTCAGTTCCATCTCCTTCATAATTTTGTATTATTCTAAACAAAATAAATAAATAAAATTCACCTAGTGCAGCCGCAACCTTGTAGTTGGTGTAAGCAGTTGCATACACTGAACATTGATGGGAAAGCAGGTGATGTAATTTTTTGATTCTCAGTTGTTTCCTGGAAATAATGATATTCGTGGTACTGTGTGGAGTATTTTGGGCTAATTAAAGGTTATAAATATAATGAAATAAAAAAATATCTTTTACCTTTTCATTTCTTATGCACATTCATTTGTCTAATCATATCAACCTCATGCACAGTAAGAGCAGACACTGACTGGAATGAGTGGCTTTCAGTGTCACTTGCTTCCAGTTATTTTACCTGTACAAAAACAGCCCATTATCAATATTATTTTAATTTATTGTCACAATCATAAATACACTGGTTTACCATATACTGCGCTTTGTTATTCATCTAGTTATTTACTATAGGGAAGTCTTGCACATTAACAGGAAATAGCTTACTTGAATGTTTAAAGAGAATGTGAAAACATTTAATCAGTGGCACAAACTCATAAATACACTGGTTTACCGTATACTGCGCTTTGTTATTCATCTAGTTATTTACTATAGGGAAGTCTTGCACATTAACAGGAAATAGCTTACTTGAATGTTTAAAGAGAATGTGAATACTTTTAATCAGTGGCACAAACATTTGGCTCAACCAATGGAATTACATCGGGGCAGGGCTAAACTTTTATCTGACCAATGGCAGATAGGAGTGTTTATTATTTTTATTTGTTTTGGGATCACTAGGGGCAAAGAAATTGCATGTTACCTGTAAAGTTAACGTAAAATGCCATTTACAAAAATTGCATATCTCTAGATTGATGAAGATCCAAGAAAAGTCAGAATGGAGCCAGACTGAAGGCATGTTTGGGGAAATTAGCACTTTATATATATATATCTTTTATATAACATGCAAAGATGAAATTACCATGGGCTGGGTTCACAAAAAAATAATAATACAAATTTGCTCTTAACTGCTGTTTTCTTATTTTCTAAATCAAAGTTAAGATTTAGAACATAAATAATCCTAATGTTATTTTCTGTTTTCATGAGATTGTTCTTTTTAGAAGGTTGTTCTTTTAAGATATCAAATCCCGAAAGATAAGATGTTTAATTAATTTGGTTTTTCAAATACGAAGCATTACAAAACACTACCTGGATATGGATGAGTATTTTGAATCAACGGCAGTGATTGATAATGTAACCAATGATTGGTTATGATAATGCATGACTTAACATATCCTGAACAAAATGTTACACACACACACATATACATACACCTCTGTTCAATTTGTAAATGTGTTCAGCTGCATTCAGCACATATGAGCACAAATAAAAATTGATTTGATTGTGGTTTCGCACTGATTTTAAACATTGCCGTAAGCAAAGCTATGTTTTCAGCCGCTTCATGGATTGAAGTTGAGGTTGCATCATAAAACAAAGAAGTGACACATTTTGTGTTTGTTATCGAGAGTGATTCAGTCATTTTGCCGGGCAGCGATGAACTCCAGTGGCCATGCTGCAACCTCAGCTCTAGAGAGCGGAGAAAATAAAGGTAGTGACTAAGCCGGGGCCGCTGACGAAACATGCTCTGTCCTGTGGCATATCTGCCTCCTCTGTCGAGAAAGACTCCAGGGATGAGTATGTATGTGAGCGAGAACGGAACAGAGGAAGAGAGAGAGCGTGAGACAAATACACGGCAGAAACGAGAGAGCGGCCCACTACGCAAAGCTGTGGGAACAGAGAACAAAGTGACGTGTAAATAATAATATGTCTTTACAGTGTTTGAGAGTTACATTATCCGGGCACTTCTTCAGACAGCCGTCACATATTTTCCTGCTATCAGACTAACAAAGTGGCACCCATATTTTCTGCATGTATGGGTTCCTCTCTTCAGATTAGACTCCCCAGTAGCGTTTCATCATGTGGCACATAATCTTATGCAATATGGTGAAATGGCAGTTAATATGCAGGTAATTAGACCCCAGTGATTTGCCATTGAAAGGACACCAGAAGTGAGGACTGTGTTTGAATGTCACGCAGGCTCTCATTATGTTAAGAATATTTTTGTTGGAATAACCGGCTGCGTAATGTTCCAAGCCGTTAATCACTGAAAGTCATATAATATTACATTAGATAAAGTACATTAGGTTTAGAGTCATTTCTGGCCGATTGCACGGCAGTTACTCATTGAGAGTTAGGCATTGTAAGTGTCGAGAGGAAATTGCAGAAAAATGGCCTGAATCGTAAAGCCCTGTGGCGGTTCACTGTCGTTACCTTCATTATGGTTGTTGTGCAGTTTTTTCAATGTTGAACTACTTTAATCTTTGCCAGCCTAGTATGTAGAAACATCTGTAAGTAGGCCATTACATGCTTTACCTGTTAAGGCCGATTCCAATTTACCTTTATAATCCATGAAATAAATAAATAAAATAAGTACATGTAAATAGTTTTTTTATATTGCTTTTTTATATATAATTCATCCATTTCATTTTTAGTAAAACTTACTGTAAGATACATTTTTACCTGAAAGTAAAAACATATTTCTGTAATCTTTTCACTCTATTAAATGACAGGTATTTTTTTCTTATTACAATTTATACACTGTCCAACTGTGAAATTTTATGTTTATGAATCATTTAAACTGAGCCCAAAATATTATACTGCCATAATATGATAGCATTGTGTTTTTTTATTTTTTTTTATTTGTAAATATATTTATTTGCTATTGTTTTTAATTTATTTAATTGAATGGGTAGTTGGATACCAAATAATTCACTCCACAGTTCAAGGAATGGTGAAAATTTAGAATCAAATCTTTTGTAACTAAATTGATTATGAATATATTCTATTTTTGTAGAAAACGTATATACTCATAGTTGCATCGGACTTTCTGATCAGTCCCTCTAGAAATGTTCTACTTATGAGTTCATAAACTGTAATTATGACATAGTGTGTGTTCATGTGATTTTAATTGGAATACGATTCTTTTTTCACTTCGTGACAAAGACAGAAATATATATTTTTTGCAATAATGCAATCAGAGGTGGAAAGTAACGAATTACATTTACTCGCGTTACTGTAATTGAGTAGCTTTTTTGTGTACTTGTACTTTTTTAAGTAATTTTTTAAATCTGTAATTTTACTTTTACTTAAGTATATTTTGTGTGAAGTATTGTACTTCGCTACATTTTAAAACACATGCGTTACTGAGTAAAAAAAAAATCGCTCCGTGGAAACTACAGCAGTAAATAATGGGCAGAAGAAGAAACTGGCGCTAAAATCACAAGAAAGATGCAGACGGACACGACAGGCGTTAATGGTGCAGACCCAACTGAAAACCAGACCCCGTCGTACTCTGCTGAAGTTGAACTCGAAGGAATGAAGTGAACCCCTGGCCATATATTCATGCTCTATTATGCAGTGTAAGCTGTGTTTGCCTCGGGAGACCGAACTAGCAGCTTATAACATCTCGACATCGCCCTTCGCAAGCATGTAGAGGTAACGTTAACGTAAGGTAAATACTTGCATCGTTGCATTGGTGGTTAAAATTAAGCTTTGACAGTTTAACAAAAGGTTTTGCACAAATGAGCCAAAAAGACAGTGGGGCAGGGTGTGCAATATCGTCTGTGATAATATAGTAATTGTTGTTTTAACGATGTGCGATTTGACATTATCAGTATTTTGCCAAAAACCAAACAAAACACTCTGAACAGTGTGCCATGAAATCAAGTAGATTAGACTAGTGCATGCGCGAGCATTTAGGGGCCGCTCACATATCGCGTCTTTTGCGCGCTCAAATTCGTTATTTCAAATGTAGACGCGCGGTATGCGCGCTCATAATGGAAGTGACGCGCTCGTTTTTTCCAGGCGCGTCCGCGCCGCATCGATATAAAAACATCTCAACTTTTCAGAATGCCGCAAGCGCACCGCACGTCATGTGACGAAATTTCCTTCTTGTGTAACGGAGAGCGCAGCTGATGGTTGCTTAGCAGCGACAAACGTTTTCCACGCGTTTTTAGGCGCGATATGTGAACTGCGATATGTTGAACTGCGTGATTCAGTCTGTTAAAATGCGTTTAGAATGATCACAAAATTGAAGATATAGAAGCAGAAAATGTATATATTTATATAATTTAATATAGTAAGTCAACATCACATGAAGAATGCCGTTTTTCGCAAAAAATCACCATGATTGCATAGGCCTGTAGTTTTTCTTTTTACAACAGTTCAAAAAACAAGAAGTTAATTAAGAGACTTAAGTTTTAGACACCATATTACCTGTTTTTGCTCTATTTTGACAACAAAAATAATTCCAAACACAGTTTTGCGTCTCTGACTCTCTGAGCAATGACGTGTTTCATTCCTTGAATTAACCGTTTAAATGATTTGCTCAACCGCAATGACTCACTTATCAGTGACTTACTGACACCTACTGGTGGTTCTAATTTAACATTTAAAGTATCTTTTGATTTATTTATTTTTTTAATTTCAAATGACTATTTAACATTCGTGACCCTGGCATGGAGCACAAAACCAGTCTTAAGTCGCTGGAGTATATTTGTAGCAATAGCCAACAATACATTGTATGGGTTACAATTATACATTTTTCTTTTATGCCAAAAATCATTAGCATATTAAGTAACGATCATGTTCCATTAATATATTTTGTAAAGTTCCTACTGTAAATATATCAAAACTAAGAGCTTAATTTGAACAACTTTAAAGGAGATTTTCACAATATTTTGATTGTTTGCACCCTCAGATTCCAGATTTTCAAATATTGTCCGATCATAACATACCATACATCAATGGAAATATGATTTATTCAGCTTTCAGATGATGTATAAATCGCAATTTAGGAAAATGGACCCTTATGTTTTTGTGGTTCAGGGTCACATTTTATGTCTTATTTATCAAAACATTATTTCTGCATTTGTAACTGCAGGCTAAATGCATTCATGTCAGTGTGTAATACATCTAAATGCCACTTCAGATGAAGCTTCTGCGTTTCCTCTGCATCGCAAAGATGAATTTAGTTGATACTGATTTAATTTGCCTGGTAACAGCCCAAATGTCTTATTATTCTAATTAACCGATTCATTTAATTAAAAACACCTAGTTTGAGATTTATAGGCCCATATCCCAGGTGTGTCAAACTCTGGAGGGTGTTACTGGAGGGCCACAGCCCTAAAGAGTTTAATTCCAATCCTGCTCCAACACACACACACACACACACCATGTAGTTTTCAAATAAGCCTAAATGATTAGTTTAGCTGGATCAGATGTGTTTAATTAGGGTTATATCTACACTGTGTAGGGCTGTGGCCCTCCAGGTACTGAGTTTGACATCTTTGGTCTATCCCATTTTTCCCTCCCATTGTTAAAATGTAACTAAGTACTTTTTACTCAGAGTAAATTTTAAATGAGCTACTTTTTACTTTTACTTGAGTATATTTTTAGACTGGTACTTTTACTTGTACTTAAGTAAAATTTCAGTAATGTAATGGTACTTTTACTTGAGTACAATATTTTTGTACTCTTTCCACCTCTGAATGCAATAAAGAGAAAAGGGTGCATGTTAGGTGTGTTAGGATTGATGATTTATCTGTGTATTTTATAATTTCTGCTCAAAGTGAATGATGGTAAATGTAATTTAGTTGCAACAGTGGCATATAGGAAGCACTTTATTTTAAGGTTTCCTTGTTACAGTGTAATAATACATTTCAGTAATGAGTAATATTAATTAACTACATGTACTTACTGTGGTTAGGTTTAGGATTAGGGTTTGGTTTAGGGTTACTTGCATGTAATTATGCATAATTTATTGTAATAGTAAATACATATAACGGGTAACATGATTTTAGTTTTTAGTTAATGTTTATTTTATTTAAAGTCATGATTTTATTATCGTTTTAGTTAACGTTAAGAATAAGTATATCTCCTCATTAACCAGCTAAATGAGTGGCATTTTCTGCCAAGTTTATTATTAATCTTCATCAAAAGTAGACCAAAGGAAATTTTACAGTGACATTCAAAGTCTAAATGTATTGCCATTTATTTTAATAGCAAGAAAGTTTCCCACAGGTAATTATGAAATTATAGTGGCATTCATGTGTACTCGTCTCTTAAATATGACCATTCCAACATTAACATAAGTACAGCAAGAGTTCAGCAAGAAAGTAAATATTATACCACAGTTTATTCTATACTATTAATTAGTGATACACTGATCATGTTTTTTCATGGCCGGTTCCGATACTGTTTTTTACAAGCAAACTGGCCGATTCCGATACCGATTTTGTTTCCTTTAAGTAGCCAACAAGAAAAAATGAAAGATTTTAACACATTTATAAACATTTTGTTATATTTAAGAAAAAAAGTTAATGTCCCAATTTCATGTCTGTGGTGTTACAACAATGGATGTCACCACTTTATGAAAGGGATAATTCTATTTGGACTACTTCCTGTATGTAAAGGTCGCTGCAGGTGCTGGTTGATCTGAGGGGTGCATGGGGAGTACATTCTTTCTTATAAATTTTCTTAAAGTTAGCTACATTTCTGACAATTTCATGTGTCGTCATTCATTATGTTGATAACTTGCAGATCTGGCAAGTTTTTATAAAAAAATATATAAATACATACTTATTAATATTTCCAAAATGTCTCCTGATCTTGAAATCATAATGACGGCAGCCTCCATTTTAGAAAGGTTTGGATTTAGGCTGATTTGTTTGGGATGTTAATGTCTTTTCTGGTAACACAGAGCCTATAGTAATTTGCAATATAAAGGCTGTGGTGTTATAATTACGTCTGTGGTATTACTTCAAAATGGCATAGACATAAGTGGCTATGTCACAAGTGTTTGATTGAAATTATTTAAAAATCTAAATGTTCTTAAGCTTTCATTTGAATGGATATAGCATATTAAACTAATTTTAAATGCTTAGCCATATATTTTATAAAAGAACAAACAAAAAACATGCATTTTTACAAATTCTGCTTCTCATTTGCCACCCCAATTGAAGAATGACCCAGATGTTCCTGACTCCTGACATCAGCATTTAGCATTTGTTTTTAAATTGGGTTAAAACTACATAAAACTGGCCTTAAATTAAAACATTAACTGTAATCATGTGAAATTAAAGGCAACAACTGCATAGTTACAATCCAAACAACACAACCGACACATTCAACAGTCCAAACAAAGATGTTCCTTAATCAACATTCAGCATTTGTTTTCGTTTTTAAATTTGGTGTAAAGAAAAATGGTATTTACCAGTGAAACTAAATAAAACCAAAGTAGGCTATATAAATACATAATTACAAAATGTTAAATCAAATAATGTTTTGTGCAAAGAGTAAAACAAAGATGCTACAGCTCGTGCTTTTTAAATCAAATCAAGTCAATGTATTTTAAGGTAAAATAAAAATAATCATCTTGTACAGAACCAACGTTTATTTCTGGCTTTTCAAAAGTGCATGCACTTTTTTTTTTTTTTATAAAAAAAATTATCATTATTATTTTGTATTCTTTAAAAATAGAAGCATTTCAGTTTTTTCACAAGTTGGTTTGTTTCGTTCCTCATCCAACACGTGAGAAGCTGCCCTGAACAACAGCTCACTGTCTATGCTTGTGCAGGGCGTGGACCGATTCGCTCGTGCAACTTCAGCGAGAGCAGGAAAGGAAAGCGCTCTTATTTGTGTGCCAGTAACGTTACTCCAATGGCAAATTCGCTTCTTGGTATCTGTTTTTCTGTGTGTCCGAAGGTCTTCCACACAAATGACATGTTCGCGAATGATTGCAATGTAGGGCACACGCACTTCCGGAAAAATCGGCTTAAAAAAAGACAAAAAACGTCCGGTTGCCGATCCCTACTATTAATATATATATATACATATATGTAATGCGATTATTCTAGAAACACATTTTTGAGCTCTGTACCGCTCTGATAATGTTCCCTTGTGATTCATTTTTTTCTGCAAAACATCGGTACACAACCACGGAAAGAAAAAATACGAAGAATGAAAATATCGAACATATCATATACAGTACATGTATCAAAGACAGAGGGTCTTTAGGCGAAATCAGCTCTGATTCTTAAATGAAAGGCATGTTAAGCCATCAAATGCAACAGCAATTACGGTCACACAATTAAAAGGCTTACTAAGGAATTTTGGCCCCTGTGCATGTGGGCCCGCTCTCAGAAAGAGGGTGCTTGTTCATGCAGAAACTCTGTACAGACACTGCAGATAATTATGAGTGACCATTTGAGAAAATTGAATCAGCTTTAGAAGTGAAAAATGAAACTGAACAATGAAAATGACCAGCCACAGCTACAGTAAAGGAGAAGAGACCCTCTTATTGGACCTAATACAGCCTCTGTTTGGACTGAATGATCAAATCGTGGAATGAAACTGAAACTAATACAGTGAACCTTTTTCCTTGGCAGAACAAATTTCTCTGTAAATTGTTTATGCATTCATACAGTCCTTTTTGTCCTGTTATGTTTGTTCCAAAAATAACTGCTAAAAATAGTGGCGTTTTAACAATGGTGAAATCACAGTATCTATCCTTCATGTAGCCTCACATATAGAATGGCCTCTCGTTTGATTGGCAGTGGCTTTACGGGTCTTGTTCATTTGTTTGTTTAGTTGTAATCATATGTCAGTCGAAATACATGGCGGGAGAATTTCAGCACTTTGTTAAGGCCACTTCACTAAGTCTTGAGCCAGTCAGACAGAAATATTGATCTGCTCTAATTTGCTTTTAAACCTCCCACGCTCTATCCTTACTCCTCTCTCTCTCTCTCTTTTGATAAGTATATTTGAAATGGCCAACTACCATGGTACTGCATTTTTGCTGTATGCAATATACACACCTTACATTATACAGAATTTCTGTATGTATGAATGTGTTTGACATGGAAGTTCACATGAAATGTTTAGCGGTATAACATGGTATACTTTCTTGTATTTTTTGGGGGTGCCATTTTTATGAGTACACTTTACAGTAACGGCACTTACTTGACCTGATTTGTCATAATGTAGGATTATTTAAGTGCCAAAAAGTAAATGTGATAAACAAATTACTGAGCAGTCACATATGTTTTCCTTATATAAACATTTATATAAGATCATTATTGTTATTATTAGTAGTAATACATTGTAATGTTTTTTTTGTTTGGTTTATATTTGTTGTTTTTGTTTCTTGTTTTGTTATTTGTTGTGGTGTTTGTTTGTTTCTTGTTAAATTGTATTGCTTTTTTCAGTTTTATTGTGTAGTTTTGTTTCTTGTTTTTGTTTTGTTTCTTTTGTGGTGTTTTGTTTTTGCCGTTTCGTTATGTATTGTTGTTTGTTTGTTCAAAGTTCAAGGACATGCTATTTGTCAACTTCTCATGAGTGACCTGTGTGGTAGGATATACAAACAGAGCATGATATATGACATTGTTATATTCTATATGCAGCTTCACATGCTTCGCCCATCCTACACTGCTTGTGCTAAACTTTAATAAAACAAAGTTTTGAAAAACCGCCTAACCGCAAGTAAGATCAAAAGTAATAGGGATGCTTGCCTTAGCAAACTGCACTATTAAGAAAACACGCATGTTTCTCTTTTTGCTGAACTAGGCGTGAAGATCGATTTTAGCAATAAAGCGGTCTCTGACATGTTCAGTGAAGAAACTTTATTAAAAGGGAAAGTAGAGGGAGTTGGTAAATTGGCCTAGCATGGCTAGCCAGAGGCAGAGTCTCTCTCATCACTTTGTTTCCTGAGCAAACTGGCTTCGGTTCAAGGCTTAGTGTGTGCTCGGCTAGAAAGGTTTTCAAGGGGCGGGGCTTTGTGCTGAGAGGGACTTGTCAATATATTTTGCGAGTGTTAGGAAGCAAAGTGGAATGATAGCTCTCAAGGGGACTGCCCTTAAGCTGTTTTTCTATAAATATTAATCAGCCCCACAAGCTTCCCTGGAAGGTGGCTCAGCGCATTTGGCTTGTGTCATTGACTGTACTTCAGTATGATAACAGAGATGAGGGAGCAATGAGATGACTTTTAGTGACACACCTAATTTCTGTTTTAATTTCAGAATTCACACTGGGAATGTCACCTCAAAAAAAAACTAAACAAAACTGTATTCTCTTTAATGTTATCATTGTTAACTGAAACCAAAAAAGATTACTTGGAAAAAAAAATGTATAAAAACTTGTTTTTTTTCTTATTTAGTTTAACTTTAATTTTGATGTACAAAAAATACTAAAACTGAAATAAAACTGTGTGTTCACTTCGTAGGTATATTTAGGGAAAACATACTAGTGAAAATGTCAAAAACAGCAAAATTACTCAAATCGAAAAACTAATTTAAAATAATATTATCTGAATAATTCTAAAGTGCTACTAATTTTCCTTCCTGCTCAATATTTTCATCTGTTGTGTGTTTTTATTATTTAAGAAACAAAGTATAGTTTGAATGTTCATTATTTCAATATTTTAAATTTCAAATAATACTTAATAAATTAAGTTTTTCTCTTTAAAATTGCTGCCTAGCAAATATATGGCAAAAATAGCAAAACATATTTAAATTCACCCCCATATTTAGTTAATATTGATATTGTGAAAACTAACTAATATGATTGCATGCTTTTATGAGTTTTATTTATTTATATATATATATATATATATATATATATATATATATATATATATATATATTCTCCCAAATATATTGAGACACAAGGGCGCATACAAACTTACTTTGTAGCATGAGTGATCCCCTCCTCTTGGCAATGCAAGTCGTTTTATTTACTGTAGGTTAAAAGTTCAGTCCACAATTGCAGCAATGCATTTCTCGGTTTGACCCCACCCATATGTGAACTACAGAAAAGCTCTGCTATTAATCTATGTCGAAACGAAATCCCAGGGGGCAGTGGTGCAGTTCAGCATGTCTGGGTTGTAACGTCTGCAGATGATCTTTAATACACAGCTTTGTAAACATGCATATTCAACTAATTACTCTTCAGTAAAGGGCTGTTTCCAAGCTACCTTAGCTTTTATGTTTTGTTAACAAGCGTTTAACGGCGCTCATTTCCTTTTCTTATTTTTTTAAGGTGTTAATACTTAGGGAATATGCAAAAACGTATAAAGATATTGCCATTTTATATGATTTCAGAATATATTTTAACGTTTAATTCAGAGCCAAATATGATACACAGATCATTGATGAACCAATTATGTTACAATATATCTAAATTTGTCTTTGTTTCCATTTAAACCTGTCAGAATACGTTAAATGATATTGAGGATAAATTGATGGTGCTAAATTAATCCTTTGCCACTGTATTAGGCTTACATCTCTTTTCAGAAATATTGGTGTTAGTTTCTGAGGGGAAAAATGGCTAACCGGCTGCAATGGGTAAAGTTAGCGAAGCATCTAAATCACTTTTAAAAGTGGTGTTCTTCTGGCCCATGCACAGATGAATAGAGATATGTAATTATGTTTCAGTGACACAGTAAGGCCTATAAAAAGCTTAGCCATACATAATGCATTATTGGCTGTCAGAAGAGTTTATCCATTCACTTTTTCCCTATACGAAGAGGCTGAAACCAGTGAGGAAGAATGACCTTTAAAAGAGAAGCACTCTATGTTTGGAGCTTCCACTTCTATCCTTTGCCGCGTAATGCTACGTTGTCTGCCTTTTTAGAAGAATCATTGGCTTGACCCAAAAAAGAAAGACAAAAAAATCTTATTTATTATATATCCACTCCCATTATTATTTATTATTTACTATCACTCCAAACCCAAACGGCTTTGTTTTTTTGTGTGGATTGCAAGAGATTATAATTATAAAGATAAAAGAAAAAATTGTTACAATGAAAAATATACATATTTTAGTGCTGTCAAAGTTAACACGTTAACATAAATTAATTTTAATGGCACTAATTTTATTAACGCGTGATTAACGCAGCGCGTATTTTCTGTTTGACCCGTGGACCAACCCGTAGTTGGAGAAATGGAGATGCACAGTTTTGCCAACTTAGCACCATTGCAGACCCCTTTAGTGACTCTTTTCCCTTCAAAAAAGTACCCAAACCTTAGTTAGTTTCTGAGACCCGCTGTTACTGCCGTGCGAGCGCGAGGTCTTGCTGTCCCAGCAGGTGCATATACCTCTCTCTCTCTCTGTGCGTCAGATCGGTTCAGCGCGTGGCAGCTGAGGAGCAGCGCTCTCAGTTAAACAGATATTATGTTGTTTCTCTAATTTTACATGATGCAAGTATAGCCGAAATCACAGCACAGCTATTGTCATTATCTTATGTGTATTTGATTTCATCAGACGACGGCTTGATTATCAGGATTTTTGTGCAGATTAACATCTTGAAAGGGAGAGACTGGTTATGTCTCAATGGGTCATGTTTCAGTCACTATTTCCTATTCTTTCCGTTGTCTGACAACAAAAACAGTAAAATATGTCAATAAAAACTGTTTTATTGAGAATTTAGCTTCATCAAAATACAGTATGTGGGCAAAGAGAGGCAAACAAATGTAATAATAAATAATATAGGCCATGTAGATGTTGCATGTTCATAATAAGAGCTGCCATGTGTGCAAAAAATTTAAACAGGTTTGTGTAAGTAAATTGCTCAGTGTATTGCAGTGTAATGGAACCTGACATTTCTTTTTTCATTTGTCGAATAGACATTAACAAGTTCTTTGAAAATACATATATGACCTTTGAAACATGTCTAGTCTCCATGCTCTATGTTGACTATAGTTTCAATAACAATAAACATACATTTGCATAAAGCATCCATATTTGTCCATGCCCATGTTGATTAGAGTATTACAAACGTGGAAATTATTAATTTAAGGTACATTTAGAACTAATAAAAATGTGTGATTAATCGTGAGTTAACTCATGCCAATCATGCGATTTAAATATTTTAATCGATTGACAGCCCTAATATATTTATTTATTTGTGTGTGTGTGTGTATATATATATATATATATATATATTACATAAATAATGAATAAATTGAAATAATAAAAACAAAAAAGCATTTGGGAAGCATAACAGAAATATTTGGATCAGTTGGATATGGGAATGAATCATTAATGTTTTGTGAGCTAAATAAAATCATTCATTGAAATTCTGATTCAAAAGACCCTTTCAATTTTGAATTGGACTTCATGAATTGCTTTTTATTTTGCATCGTTTTTGAAGCTTGATTGCTTTAGTCGCTGTTCAGTGTCATTTGCATGGAAAAAGTTTGAACAGCACATTCTCCAAAACATATCTTTGTGTGTTCAACGGAAGAATGACAATAAGGTGAGGAAAGGATTCATGCATTTTCTTTGTGAAATATTCCTAAGGCTGTTGATGAATAAAAACCTCTGCTGGCTTGTGTGATTTGTTGTTGTTGTTTCTTTGTTCCCTTGCTTCTTGTTCTGTCGTAGGATCAGTCTTGTAAGTCAACCGTACAAGCTACAAGGTCTCTTCTTGTGTTTCTGTGTTTTGTGTTCATACAGCGGAGCCGCTGTTGAAAGAGTCATTTTGCTGCCATGCTGGATCAGCAATACAAAAACATTAGCATGCATTTTCCATCAAATAACCCTGCTATGCTGAGCGATTATTCGTTATTACTTCAGGCAGCTTCAGCCCTGCTTCGCATGAGCTGCTTGCTGTTTACAGCCATCAGATGTTGCATTTGATCTTCATTATATATATTGAATTTACATTTCTAAACACCACAATGTGTAGCATGCATTCTTCTGCTGCATTTCTGAGTAATTCTCACAAATTATAAAGGTTTTAGAGACTGAAGTGGAACCGATTAGCCCATCACGGCTGGAGCTGCTATATGGCTGTGTTCTATTATTTCTTTGTTTTAATGTCTCCCCACCAGCTGTGGAGAGAAGATAACTCCTGTGTGGAAAGGTGTAAAATCGTACCTCTTTCATTAAAAGCCGTATACTTAAAATTCAAAAGGAAGGTGTTAATTAGTAAAAAAATCTTTAAGGCTCAATTAATATTTTTTTTCTCCTTAGACTTCAGATTACATCGTGAGTTCAGAGGAGTATTGGCAAATAGGAATAGGATGGTTAATATTGTATATATTGTACATATCGTACCAAGTTATACTAAGTTGATGCTTTGTATTATATTAAAGTACAGAGTTATTATTTGTTATATTCAGTGTGTATTGAATGTACAACTACCTGGCCTTTGCTAAAATATGGTTCCCAGTGTGCATACATTTATCAGATTACTGAGTGCACTGTTGTTTACAATGTTTACTAGATATTTTTTATTGTTCTTAACATTTTTTTAATTGTGAACAATACATGTTGATTATTGACTTAATATTGATTATTTCTAATTTACTAAATATTGTGTAAAAAAACTTTTAATTGCAGTTAATTAATGTTAATTAATATCTACTGTCACACTACTAGCAAATGAATACCATTTATTGTATTATTACATATTATGAAATTATTATTAAATTACTTTATTATGAAATAGTGTGAAATCATTGCGATATTTCTTCATTTGTAAAATAATATAATAGGATTAGAAAATCAGTATGTTTGTAAGTATTTTCAAATGGTTTATTTAGTAAATAAACCATGGTATATTTAGTCAATATTATAAAAAAATAACACCAAAATTCAACTGCGCTACTAATACTTTTAGTGGTTAATTAATACAATTTTCTTAAAAACATAGTTCATCCCAAAATGAAAATTGTCATTATTTACTCACCCTCATGCTGATCCAAACCTGTATTTATTATGTTGAACTTGAAAGAAGATATGTTGAGGAATGCTGGAAATCAAACATTTGATGCTCCCCATAATATTTATTTCCCTACTATGGAAGTCAATGGGTACCAACAACTATTTGGTTCTTTAAAATATCTTCTTATGTGTTAAACATAAGAAATACACTTATACAGGTTTGGAACGACAAAAGGGTGAGTAAATGATGACCATTTTAATTTTGGGATGAACTACTTTTACTATACTTGCAGTTTTTGGTTAAACTATTCCTTTAAAATTAAATTGTGATATATGTAGGTTTTTTGGCAGACCTTTTATTGTTGGTTTCATTTTGCTTATAGTAACCGGCTTGCAACAAAATTGCTTGATTTTTGTGGTCTTGGGAGATCTTGTGAGTTCCCGAGAACACCCAAGCATGGCTTATTACAAGACTACAGTGTATTTCTAGTGCACTAAATTAACTAACTGGAAAATTGAGTGTTTACTATTGTCCTCTTGCACTATCGACACACTAGTTTACTGTTTAATACTGTAAAGCTTTGACGCAATCTGCATTGTATAAAGTGCTATGTAAATAAAGTTGACTTGACTAAAGATGATGATAACCTTATCTGTGCAGTCTCTTTACCAGTACAGAGACAGAGTGTCTGGTTTTGGTCTGGCTCTGAGGAAGTCGTTGGTTTGGCAAATAAAGTGGTTCTTATTATGTAGCTCAGGAAATCTTGTTGGATGGGCGGTGGTATGGAACCTTTATTTTCAAGTCATCAATAGAATTGACTCTTAAATAAACAGAACAAATTAAATGGCACCTATTCGTGTTCAACATGTATAATTAAATTGACATGCAGAACCGTGAACAAATCAAAACCAGTCAGCAGTTAAAGGTGGGTTAAGTGATTTCTGGTAGCCAATGTTGATATTTCAAATCACCAAAACAAACATGTCCCTACCCCCAAAAGGGTCTCGCCCCTATTTTGATAGTCCCGCCCCACACATACGTACGCAACCCAGGCAACGATTATTTCTGTGAAACAAAGCAAAACCAATGTTACTGACCTATCGAGAAAAAACTAAGCAGCCTCGGCGCCCGATCGCTGTCCTTCCTGCTCCTTGAGTTCTCTCCAGTGCTGGAAAGCTGATCTGTTATTTATACGGTTCTTACCTTATTGTAACACCATGTCTACACCGGACATGAGAGTCTGTCTGTCTGTCTGTCTGTCTGTCTGTCTTATAATAAAAAATAGCTCTTTAAATTGTAATAATATTTCACAATATGACAAATTTAACTGTATTTTTTATCACATAACCTTGATGAGAGAATTTTTCAAAAACATAAAACTATTTTCACCAACCCCAAACTTTTGAATAGTAGTGTATAATTAATTTTGTCAAGTTAAATTGACAGCCTAGTAAATTATGTTTCAGAGTTTTTTGGTTCTTTTTTAACAACTCCTGACGGATATCACCATACTGCCAAGAATGATCTTATGGTGAATTATACAATAATATAGTACTGTGAATTCAAATGTATTACCTCTCTCTGACCCACTTTAAATTTGACACTCATTATCTGACACCTAAACCCGGGGCGGAGTACGAGCAGAAAAATTACGGAATGGGTAAGTGTCAGTAGATTTGTGTCAAAATCCATTTCCATGAAACTTTCTAAAATTGACTAATAAAAATGCCAGCCACAAAATGGGGTTAGTAATGGGGTTATTAATATTCATTAATATTCATTCATATTCATTACTTTATTTCAAGCTGCTAAAAATATATACCAGGGTGTGAATGATCACGGCTTTGTGCAGATGTGAATGTCTAATGTAATACAGAGCATTCGAACCTGAGCGAAACATGAGCGCTTCAGATAATAAATTACACAAATACAAAGTGAGCTCAATTGTAATGGCTTAATCTTATGAATAGGCCAATATCCAGATGGAAGTTGTTCTTCCCAGCTCCCCAAATCATATTTTTTCATAGCACTGAAAAAATAGGCTGAAATTGAACCCAGTTGGAACATGATAAAGCTTTTATCCTTGTGTCCCGTGGCCTGATTTGTCTTATGCATTCGCCTCGTTGTAGGTTTATGAAGAGCGACTCCCACCTCTTGTTCATTTTTTGTCCCTGTACTTGTTTTGATATTGTTTTTCATTTATGTCGGGCGACAGTTTTGATCCGACTTGATGGGATTGATGAGTGACAGGCCGTTTTGTGTTGCGAGCGGCAGCACCATGTCACTTGATTCAAACACGCTGCAGTCTGACCTTGGCGTAAATCAGGTTTCCAGGGGAAAGTGAACAACATTATCTAAAGCCCTCAGGCACATTTTCGTGTTTGCAAATAAAATATTAAACATCCTTAAATATTTTTTTCTCCTGCATCTTGTCTGGCAGGAAGATTGAAAATGTTTAATTCACCTGGGCCCATTTTCACGTTTAAGAAACAGGTTAGATCCATCAAATACTAAAGTGAAAATTGTAGTGCGCTGTCAATCCTGGATGCCTTGACATTGCTGTCTGCTAGTAGAGAAGAAACTGGAATACATGTGAATCAGATAACTATAGGTGCAAATGTGATGTGTATGGAGCCGTGTAGCTTAGTGATTAAGGATCTGGGTTCAAAACACAAAGGGTGTTGGAACCTACAACGAGGCGAATGTGTAAGACAAATCAGGCCACGGGACACAAGGATAAAAGCTTTATCATGTTCCAACTGGGTTCAATTTCAGCCTATTTTTTTTTTTCAAAGCCCAGATTTTGGTGATTCATGAGAAGGATGTAAAAAAAATTGAATTTCCACAGAAATGCAATGTTCAAAAATCATCTTTCTTAATGTCCGTCTATTGATGATTTGGGCTAATATTTAATATACTTTATGTGTGTATGCACAGTGTGTATGTATTTTAGACTTTATTCTGGGCTGCTTTTTGTGTACTATACACATTTAAATGTGTAATGCTTGTTAAAAATAATCAAGTCTTGTTTTATTTAATAAATATTATCTAGTACATAATACTATGATGCTTTTTTTATGACCCTAAAGATGGATAATGCTTATGCATATTAGTTTGTTGATCAGGTTTGTAGAGCGTTCTCTCATTTTAATTCAAATGTAAAATGTAACCAATTTAAATGGCTATTTTTCTTTTCTGAGCACAAGTAGCAATTCATACTGAATAGGTTTTTGTCCTTTTATTCATGCTGCAAGGCTGTGTGTTTGTTAGTTTTGTGAAAAAATATTGAGTCTGACAGAATTCCAGAAGAACAGAATCAGGGAAGATTTGTAAAAGCTTTGTCTGTTATTAAAACGGGACATGTCCATTTAAATTTCTTACAGTTCAACGAATGCACTCAACTCAGTGGAGATGCACAGAATATACAGCAATCCATTCTCGCATGATGCTGTTATGGGCACCGGATGACTAATGTGATTACTGCAGTGAAAATGTTAGAGATTTACTTGTGGAATTGCGACCATATTGTGACATATTTTCAAGTAATAGGGTTTATTGAATAAGAAAAAAAATGTAGTGTGGCCGGTGGCCATATAATTCTGGTTGTTGATTGGATTATAAAAAGTGGACCAATAACATGAACCCTAACCAAAAATGAATATGGTCAGTTCCGCTCTCATGCTGATTTTAAAGGTGAAGTGTGTCTTGATGGAGTTATCATTTATATATATCACTTAAGTTTTTTGTTGTTGTTAAACAGTGATGTCTGTGAGTCAGAAGCGAGTTCCTCTGCTGAGTTCTTCTGTTGAAGACCATAAGGCCTGGAGCTCTAGAGGAGAATGGAAACTTCTCTGCTGGAATTCCTGCTCAGAACGCTTCTTGTTACAATGGATCATCTTCCTGCAGTTCTGATGAAAGAGAGAATGTCAGTTCCAGTCCTCGTCTTCCGGCTCATGACTTGCGCCCACCTACAGTGTCATGAGCCAGACTCGTCTATTGAAAGACAATATGATTTTGTTGCATAATCCAGAAATAAAGTTCACTGAGCATTAAGTTGTAAAGAGGTGGCAGAAATCTGTAATTATAGTAGGCACTTTTCATGAAGGCAGTACTTTTGTGACTTATTACATTTTTGAAGCACACATCCTATGTTTTGCCTTGTGAGAACTGTTAATTTTCTTTTAAGATAACATTTATTTATCATGAAAAGATAAAATTAATATTGTGTTTTTCGGCCATCTGTTCTACCTCAGATGTCTTGACCTACTTGATTGCATCTAACAATCAAAGTCTTTTGAATTTAATTAATATTCACATCATTGTAGTTGAAAATCGCTTAATCAACTAATTTTACTTATAATGTATATTTAACATGTTGTGCACAACCCTGTTACCACATAATTTGGCCTCTTTCTACAGCTTGACAGGAAGACAAGTAGGTTTCATGCTGTTGCTCAGTTTTTACACATCGTAGTACCAACTCATTTGTCAAGCTCAATTTTCAACCCTGTTTTTGCAAGAAAAAAAATCTAACATTTGTCCCCCTTCAATTTCTAGATTTACTACAAATCTATATTTTATCCTAGCACTATATTTCCATTTATGCATTTAGCAGACGGTTTTATCCAAAGTGACTTACAGTGCATTCAGGCTATACAGTTTTTGTCAGTATGTGTGTTCCCTGGTAATTGAACCCACAACCTTTGCGCTGCTAACGCAATGTTCTACCACAGCCACAGGAACACATATACTGACAAAAATAGATTTTTCAACACACTACTGAGGTGCAGCTTAATATTGCCTAAATTTGCAACCCTGTTACCAAAACACTCTCATGATAATAACTAGTTTACATTTTAGCAAATTAGTTGTTAATTCATTTAAGTTTTGATGACCTCATTCATATGATCTTCTTACACCCTACTGCCAGCAGCCATATCACCCTGCAGCCCAAGACTGGTTGCCCACTGAAGCTAAGCAGGTTTGTGCCTGGTCAGTACCTGGATGGGAGACCTCCTGGGTAAAACTAGGTTGCTGCTTGAAGAGGTGTTAGTGAGGCCAGCAGGGGGTGCTGACCCTGCAGTCTGTGTGGGTCCTAATGCCAAAGTATAGTGATGGGGACACTATACTGTAAAAAGCACTGTCCTTCGGATGAGACTTTAAACCAAGGTCGAAACTCAGGTCATTAAAAATCCCAGTATGTCCTTCGAAAAAGTGTAGGGGTGTAACCCTGGCCAAATTTCCCCATTGGCCTCCTACCATCATGGCCTCTTAATCATCCCCATACACTGATTGGCTTCTTCACTATGTCTCCTCTCCACCAATAAGCTGGTGTGTGGTGGGCGTCCTGGCGCAATATGGCTGCCGTCACATCATCCAGGTGGATGCTGCACACTGGTGATGGTTGAGGAGATTTCGCCCTTCAATATAAAGCGCTTTGAGTACCCAGAAAAGTGCTATGTAAATGTAACAAATTTTTATTATTACGGTCTGGGTACGGATTTTACATTCCTTTTTTTCTACAAAAAATAAACCTACAAAAATCACGTTGCAGAAATCATTGTGAAATCACCACCTGACAAAATATAAATAGTTGGGTCTTCCCATGAGATCAAGCTGCAGTTTAATATTTTACACACATCTGGGTTTTAATCTGACCATTCTATAAAATATATTTGTGGAAATTGAGTGTTTTTTTTGTACTTTTTCATTTCATTTTCACTTTTTTCTTAATTTGTCTTTTAGGTTTGTATTTTGTTGGGAGTGAATCTCACTTTTGAAACTGCAAATGGGACAAAATTGGGAACATTATTGTTATTAAATGGATTATCCATTGTAGTGCTGAAACTTATTTGATTTAATACAATCTGGCAGTATCCGTAGGCAGGAATTGCCCTTTTTGTCTTTTTTGCTTTGAATTAGCGAATCCAAATCAGAAGTAACATGCAGTATTTTCAGCGGTATTTCAGTTTTTATCAGTAAGACAGGTTGTGCCTTAAGGGTGTCCAGAATGCTCACAAGTTTGTAATGGCTGTTTCATGGTGTAGGTTATTTGTGTTAACTTCCAATTAGAACTTCTTGTCTGTTGTATCATTTCATATCATCTGAAAATGTAAGTCTGATGGCCGTTTTAAAAGCTGTGGCACAAATGGTACACTCTTGAGTATAAGCAGTAGTCATGTTTTCCTTAGTAAGATTATTTACTGTTTTAATGTATCTGAAAGTGTAAACGTGTTAAAGAATGCTCTGTAGGGTGTGAAATGTGAACAGTAATATTACCAATAATAAACACTCACACTGCCTTTTTGAAACCACATTGTTGCTCTTAAAGCATAATGAAAGGTATTTTAGCTTTCACTACACGACTGTTCTCTCTGATACACTATATACTTTACCTGACCTTTTCTTTTAGCCGTGTACTGACAAGGGCCTTTAACATGAGGCATGTAGTCTGCTGTCTGCATAGTGGGTAGGAATTATCTATTTTTTTTACAGGAATCTAGTAATGACTGTACTTCAGATTATAGTTATGTATCCATAAAATATATCTGATCTTGGATCAATTGAACAGCTCTGGTCCATGTCATGCAAACTGATTTTAAAATGGGATTGTAGTTGATATTAATGTCAAACATGAATAAAAGAGATACAGTGTAGCAATAAATGTCATGCATCACAAGGAAAACAAAGGTGTTTTTAAAGAAATTATACAAAATACAAATTATTGGTCTGCATTTTAAAACCTTCGATTCACAAAGAGATAGTCAATCAAAGATTTTAAAATGCAGACCAATAATTTGTATTTTGTATAATTTAAAATAGTGTTTTGACCTGTTCCACCTCAGAGGTCTTAACCTTCTAACATTTAGGCCTTTATAGTATAAATATTATAGAACATTCAGGTCAATAGAGTAGAACAGAGTAAATAATTCTACTTACCAAAAATGTGATATATAACTGTCACATTTTTTGCACAATCCCGTTTTGACCTCTTTTTATGGCATTAGGAAGACAAGCACATAATTTAATTACATTTCTAAATTTTTGGAAATATTGTGATATTGATGCCTTTGTCAAGCTCAACCTTCAACCCCATTAATCCGGTTATTAAAATAAACATATTTTTCTTAATTTCTAAGTTTGTCAGTAACTACAAATCAACATTTGATCCCAAAATTACTAACTGTAATGAGTGAAAGCTAAGCTTTCAAACTTTTTTTTTATAAATAAATAAAATGCCTCAGTGTAATAACTAGTTTGACCTTCAGAGGTCGATAGGTCAACATTGAATGTATGCTTAGATTTGAAAATAGGACAGTATTGGATAATAATGTCAAATACACACACACACACACAAACAATGTGTCACTTTAAATTAACCTTTCATCACAGGGAAAACAAATGCAAAAATGATGGGGACATAATAGGACATCATAGGGACATTATGCAAAATGCAAACTAAAGGCCAGCAGGAGATGATTATAGGCAGTTCATTTTCTTAATTCACTTACTATCGGCATGTGCAGGAAGAGTTCATTTTGGACTTGTTTTGAGTGTGAACAGTAAGCTGAAAGAGACACATGGATGAATGAATGATGCATTTATATAGCGCTTTATTGTGTATTGTTGTACACCCAAAGCGCTTTACAATCATGTGGGGTGGGGGGGGGGGGGGTCTCTCCTCAACCACCACCAGTGAAAGAGACACATGCATTTTAAATGGCTAAGCAGTTTGATGTGCTTGCCTAAATATTTTATATATTTTAAAGTCATCTGACATTCAGGTCAGCATTTGCATGCTGGGACTCATTTTAAATGGCAACAAAAAAAAAAATATTATTACAAACGTATAACTTCAATACTATTGTTGTCCAAGACGAGTGCTGACATTTTTTGCTAAATAAGCATATTGTTGTGAGTCTGCCGACATAAGCTGCCTACCTAGACAGCATTTTAAAGCATCGAAGATGCACTCCCAAACAAGGGCTGTTCCAAAAGGAAGACAGCAAAAGTATGGTTCCTTATTGGATAGCTAATTTTGACCTGATTTTAAAGCAGAATTGTGTGTACCGTTTATGGATAATGCAATCCCAGAATATACTACAATGAGCTTAGTGAAAGAAAAAAACATCCAAAATGGTTGAGAGAAATGTTAATTACAAAATATTTCTAGAAGTACTGATAAAAATAGTTCAGTCTTATTATAAATATTATATGTAATTATTTGCCTTTAGAGCATGTTAGCGTAGAAACATGCTAATACATTTATATCTATTAATTTAGCAGATTCCTTTATCCAAAGCGACTTATAATTGAGGAATACAATAAGCGATTCATTATAAAGAGGCAAATATACACAGGAAGTACTTGCAATATAAAGTTTATGGCATTGTTCATAGTAAATACTAGCTAGGGTATTTAGAGACAGGGTGAGGTTAAGGTAAGAAAGCAAAGGTATTTTTAATTTAATTTATTTTTTTAAGATGTCAAGGTATGATGGAAGAGATGAGTTTTCTGGTGTCGCTTGAAAATTGTCAGGGATTCAGAATTCCAGATAGGGGTGGGAAGTTCATTCCACCAGCCGGAAACGGTGAATGAAAACGTTCGGGAAAGTGATTTTGTGCCTCTCTGGGATGGTACCACGAGGCGTCATTCACTCGCAGATCTCAGACTTCTGGAGGGGAGGTAGATTGTCAAAAGTGAGTGTAAGTAGGAGGGCGCTGAGCCTGTGGCTGTTATATATAATTATAATAATAATTTGTTACATTTATATAGCACTTTTCTAGGCACTCAAAGTGCTTTCCGTATCTCCTCATCCACCACCAGTGCAAGCATCAGTGTCTTGAACTTGATGCAAGCGGCAACCAGGAGCCAGTACAAGGAGATAAAGAGAGGTGTGGCACGGGCCCTTTTGGGTTTGTTCAAGACCAGTCGCTGCATTCTGAATCATCTGTAAAGGTTTGATTGTGCATGATGGAAGTCCAGCTAGAAGAACATTGCAGTAGTCCAGTCTAGAAATAACAAGGGCCTGGACAAGAAGTTGTGCTGCATGCTGTGTAAGAAAGGGCCGGATCTTTCTGGTGTTGTGCAATGCAAACATGCAAGATCGAGCAGTTTTTGCAATGTGGTCTTTGAAAGTCAGCTGGTCAACAAAGATTACACCAAGATTTCAGACCGAACTTCATTGGGTAATTGTTGATGAACCTAACTGGACAATAAAATAATGCTTTAAGGTCTCTGCACCTTAAAGCATCCGAAATTTTCGGATGCGTTTTTTCTTATTCGTAATCTTAAAAATTCGTCACACACAGAAACCTTGCACACCGAGTCCGATGCGTATTTATGAATCCGTTGCGAAAAAATTTGCAAAACGATACAAAATGTCTTCAAGCATTGTGGATGATTTGGTTGTCCTCTCGCTTTTTAAAAAAAAGAAGAAAAAGAAAGGAAATATTGGGTCCATGATTGGTCCATCCAATCCTAAAATATAGAGAGGTCGGAGAGTTCCCCATCCTTATTAAGGAGCATCGGGATTATCACAGGCCATTCACAGTTTACTTCAGGATGTCAGTGGCTCAGTTTGATGCTTTGCTAGTGATATTAGAGCCGCATATTAAAAGGAAGACCACCAATTTGTGTGGATGAACTCGACAAGTCATTCTGGATTTCGGCGTTCGCTTGTACGGCGCCTCTAAACTGTCAAAACACCTCTCAAAATGCTTGCTACGGATGTGAAATACGCAAAAAATCGAACCCGATCCCAATTTTTTTATGACGAACAAATATTTTGGAGGCAGTGTGTAAACGTGATTTACATAACATGAGGTCGTATTTATTTTTCAACGTGCAAATATTTTGGCCAAATTTCAGACTCCGTGTGCAATGATCTTTAAGGGGGTCGCACACCGAACAAGCAGCGCCGCGCAGCCTCACGTCCAGAGCAACTTGAGGTATCGCACACCAGACGCGCACATTCTATACTAATAAATGTGTGTTGTAATGATTGTGTCCTGGTATATCCAGTAGGTAGGAACCGACGACAGTGAAATGTAATCACGACAGGCAATTGTTACATAGGCCTATACTGTAATATTTTGTGTATGTAGAGAAATATAAAAGATTATAAGGATTACATTTATTATACATTTAATTCTACATGTTTACATTTTATTTAAGCTGTAAAACTAATGATTACAGTATTTTGCAGCAGTGGTAGCTTGGTATAATGTATTAACAGACTCCTTTGGAATAAACAATTAGCGTTTGGCGTTAACCAATTCCTTTTCCGTTCCTAAAAAAGAGTAAAACAGTGAGTGGACCTGCTGCGTATGCAAATGTGTTTCAAATCAGTTTCAAATCAGTCACTTATGAGTTTACATTTTGGTTAGCATGCTATCTATGTAGGTGGTAGATAGCATGTTTAGGTTTTATAATGCAGGCGTAATGTGGAGTTTGTAAATTATAATGTGTCTTTGAAGGCCACACCAGTGATTTTACAAATGCTTTGATGTTCAGATACAATAATGATATACAGTGACTTTTACATTAACTACAGACACCGATACATGTCTTTGCATAATACATTGTAGAAGAGTAGGAGAAAAAGCATGCGTTTTTCTAGAGCTTTCTCTGGGAGTAGCATTTAACTTGTCTTTGAAGCTGACTGTGTTGATGTCCTCCATGGAGATGTGAACAAATACATCTGTTCTCCACATAGCATTCTTTTTAATTACTGCGAATTCACAATCCTATACACGGACACTTTCATTGCTTTATGTGCCAGATTTGACTGACAATAGATGCATGTAGGCGGAATATTGATCTTTGTTGAAGCTTGATGTTGTGACGAATATGTGGTCTGTTGGGCTTTTATGTGTTAAGGTCAGTGCTTGTATTTGTCAGGTTGCCGTCAATTTGTAGGCACAGTCAAAGTGTGAATAGTAATGATTTTAATCAACTTGATTGACAATACTGCAACTGGACTTGCAGTTATCTTGGCGTGTAAACTGTACGCTACTTCTGCATTAATCAAACAAATTGGATTTATTTCAAGCCAAATTTTTTGACCAAATTTGGATGTCAAGTTGACTGAAATGGGTTTTGTAATGGCTTCATATCTGGACAACAAAATGGCTGATAAAGTCTGTAGTATCTAGATTATACTGTTCATGCATATAATTTTTTTTATTAGTTATAGTGAAAAATAGTTTTCATTTTTCACACAATATTCACTATTGTATCTGATTATTTGTTGTATAAACAAAAGTCTTATGATCTTTGGATCTCTCTTTCAATTAAAATTAATTTTGCCTGTTATTTGATTGCAAATGTGTATAATTTTATCTCTCTTTCAATGAAAGGCAATTATTTTGTCAGGCGAAAATTTTTCATTTTAATGCTTAGAAAAGTATGTCACAACTGGAAGCAATTTCAAGTTTAATTAGTGTCAGTGATGACACATTTTGTACCAGGACTCAATTATCCAACCACTAAAGTAACTTTGTACTTTTTTTAGAGCATGCATGTTTATATTTAGTATTTTCAAGGGGGTGCTTATATACATTGTTATAACAATATCTACATTTCATTGAAGTCTTCTTATCTCTCTTTCAGTGAAAATTGTGTCACCTGTAGTTTTGTCTACCAGGCGAAAAACAATAGTTTGAGTAGATAGACAAGTTGTATTCTGTTACCACTGGAAGCAATTTTGAGTTTTAATTGGTGTCAGTGATGTTTTCTTTGGTCATTTTGTACTAAAACTCAATTATCCAATCTTTAAATTCACTTTTACTCCACCTTTCAGGAACAAGCGTGTTTATATTAAATATTTTGCTGTTTACACATTTTCAGGGGGCTCTTGTGTATATACTTACAGCAATATCACTTAATGCTACCTAAAGTTCACTGAGCTTTACAGTAAACTAAACATTTAACTTGCAGCATGCATACTGTGCCTCGCTCTCTGGGGAGCTCCCTAAAGAACATACTTAATGTACTTCTCAGAAGAAAAACCAAGGTAACCATGGCAAATACTAAAGTGTTAAGATGAAAGAGACAAGCTTTCACTTGCACCCTAGGCGATTATTACTGTAGCGGTGCTCCGCTCAGCACGAATAGAAACACACAGTTATCTGACATTTTGCAATAGTGGTATAATTGGCCAAAATGCACAATAATCTTCATTGACGGTTTTGAGGATATCTGACCAGAAGGGCACAGAGACAAGATAATCATGGAGAAATGGATGGGATTACTCTTCAGAAGTGAATACTGATGCTCGTTTTTGCTTTGCGTAACGAAAAACTAATTTGCATTTGCTGGCTCAGCGCCTTTCAGATTTCTGGTTTGAATTAATTTGCATTTTTCCTTGAGTCTTTTGTTCGCTGAAGAAACTAGGAAACATAAATGTACAATTCTTTTCCACTGGCTATTGGATTTATTTGGGACATTTTTTTCTCAATTTGTTGCCAATAATCTGCAGACATTTAACCTTGTAAAATAAGATTTCACTTCATTTAACTGCATATTCTTTGCTGTTGCATGTGGGTTTTCTAGAACACAAGCTGTACAGTTTACACAGTACAGTCTTTAGAAGAACAGTTTACACAGTACATTCTTTAGAAGATCTGATACGTAGAAGAATGCACAAGTGTTGCTCTTAATAGAAAACAAGCATTCAAGGTCAGTCTATGAATGCTGGCTAGAGAAAATCATATTTTTCAAGTGTTACAGAATTGGGATGACAATACGTCTGTGTGCATGGATTTATTTCAGAGGTGTGATAGTTATGCAATTCTCAGTGTTGCACAATATAGGATATAGGATCAGCAAAGACAAACGTTTAATATATAATTTTTCTTCAAAAATACATATTAGCTTCTAACATTCTTTAAATCTTAAATCTGTTAATTTAATTAAAAAAAATCATAAAAAATTCACTTCATACAATGACTTGAATGTAACTCTTATGATGATCGTGTTTTTAATTAAAGTAAAAGTGAAAAATACACTTTATATTTATTTATAATATTATTTATATTATATTTATTTAAAAACTTAAAAAACGTGTTTGCTTAAATGCATTTAAAGAGTAAGTATAAAATATGTATTTTTACTTTTGGTTGTCACATCATAAAATATTACTTAAAATTATATAAATTATATTGAAAACATTTATACAAATAAAATATTAAATTTCCAGGAACTTAAAACTAGATTAAATAATTTTGGAGGGGGGGGCTTTGGGCAGCAATGTACTGAGGAGTTATTTTAGATTTGAAAAAATAAATGTTTTTTCTATGTCAGATATGTATTACAAATATTGCCAAATCTAGCATTCAGCTTTGCTTTAAGACTAAATGGAGAATACAGGATGGTTTCAAACTGACTGTAAGCTCTACTGGTTGAAGAAAATCTGACACAATCTTATAAATCTCTGACATGCTACAATCTTCATTCATATTGAAACTAAGCCAATAATATATTGGTGTATAAAGCGTCGGTCTGCAACAATAATAATCTGCTTTCAGAAAATACTGAATTAAAAGTCATTTTAATTTGGCCAATTAATCAGCATATTATGTTATTTATTTGATAAAAAAATAGAGATTCCTGATTTCAATCTGGATTCAGTATTTAGTTGATTTGAGCACATTGGTGATAAAGTAGAAGATAAATATCTAGATAAAGATACAAATCTATTTTAAAGTAAAAAATTTCTATTTCCAAGACAAATATTTCAAATTCTTAGGACTAATGTACAATATATCAACAGCATTGCAAGCATGTGCGACCCTGGACAACAAAACCAGTCCTGATTTATACATGAAACCTGAACCAATAGGCTTTGCATTGATGTATGGTTTGTTAAGATACAACTATTTTAAAATTTGGAATCTGAGTGTGCAAAAAATCTAAATATTGACAACATCGCATTTAAATTTGTCCAAATGAAGTTCTTAGCAATGCATATTACTATTAAGTTTTTATGTTTATGGTAATGTAGAAAATGGAACATGATCTTTAATTACTTTATTAAGAAAAATCTATGATTTTGACCCATGCAATGTATTTATGGTTACTGCTACAAATATACTCATGTTGCGTATGACTGTATTTTTTTCTTTCCTTTTGCTTCAAATTTTTTTCTTTCTGTCCTACTAGTGAAAAGGGGGTGTTTATTGTAATCAAGAAATCATACCCACATATGTTGTTTTACACCACAGCATAAAGCCGTGTAACCCTGATGCTAATATCATCAATCAATCAACCTAGCAACCATTCTGAACATAAAATTCCTTCCCTTTCCCGCACCGTTAACTAGCAGGAGTGCATGTAGCTAGCGTGAGGCGTGTTATCCTGTGTCAGGATGATTAGTAGTTCTCTCTCCCCTTTCCTCAGGGATGTGCACGGCCCCCTCCACCCCCTTCTATTGAAACCACTAGTGAGCTGGAGCGACTTGTTAACAGAAGCATGGCTGTTAACATTTTGTATTCCTGTGTTGCCCTTAGCTAACACCAGGCCGGTGGTGGGCGACGCTCCATGGTGGGAGGGTGCTAAATGTGCTCCCGTGACAATGGCGGCAGCGCTGGCCCTGATTCCACAACTGTGCTGAGAAGCGGAGGGGCCTCTGGGGACGGCTCAGTTTACCGCCGTCGCATCCTGCTGCATTAGCAGGGCACGGTGAAATAACAACCTGCCATCTGGAACGCCTGGCCAGCCTCCGCACATACTCCCGATCGTGCACACATTAATTAAGAATTGTTTGTACAGGCCTCTGCCTTTTTTAGACATTTCTTACACTTAAGCCCATCCATGCCACTTGGGTTTCTAGTTTAGATACTAAGAAATTCACTTTTTCTAATGGTGAGTCTCTCAGCAAAGTGTGTTTGGTAACTGTAAAGGAAGAGTTCTGTAAAGAAGCCATTATTTTATGTTCCCTCGTATTTTTCAACCAAACTGTTTTTGGCTCATTTTATTCAGCTCTTTCTGTTCAATGACATTTTAGAGCTGAATCAATGACAAATATGAAAGGATGAAGAAATGTTTGTCTCTCAAACTGTTGACTTGGAATTTTAATATTATTATTTAAATATTCTACCAAAATGTATTTAATATGTTTTAATGAGTCAGCTGTACAACTCTGCTATATGGAACTTTATGCACCCCCCCCCAAAAACAAAAATTCATAATTAAAAAATATGCTGAGTCATTCAAGCTATTTTATTTTATTTTACTTCATTTTATCTATATTCTTTGTAATAGTAGCCTTATATTCTTCATAATAGTAGCCTTATATCCTTTAATTGTGACTTTTGTTTATGAAATTGTAGCATTCTGTAATTGTGACTTAATTTCTTGTAACTTCTGTACTTTACTTTTTCTTACAATTTTTAATAACAGACACCATTTCTAGCAATTTATTTATTTATTTTATTAAATGGCAACTTTGTCACAACTGTAATTTTTACATCTCAAATACAGTAATCATATATACAATTACATGTTTTAGGAGGTTACACAGGATGTATTTTTTTTTTAATGTATATAATGTCAGCCCATTCCTCACAAAAGCTATCATATAACTTATAAAAAAATATTTAACATATAATATAGTGGTAAAAGACTTAAGAACTTCCATAGTACATTTGCTGTGTATTTGTTCTTCTTCAATCTTGACAAATATGGATGCTATGAACTGCCGTTGTAAAGAATACCTTTAATACTGCTTTCAGAGATCTTAAAAGCAGTTTGTAAAAGTAGCATGTTGGAGGTGCATATGAACGTAGGAAAGATGAAGGAACTCTTTGTGTCGAAGAGATGTTGGTGTAGTATGTTGAGTGAAAGCCCTCTGAGAGAGCAACCGTGCCATCCGTGCTCAACATGGCCCTCTCATGACCCCACTTTGGGCAAGACAATGAACACCCTTGAAAAAGCTTTTTGTCCTTCCATCCTACATGCTCTTCTCTTTGTCCCCATGTAAGAGGGGCTTACCTTTGTAAGTATTCTATCTGCACTTCTGGTGAGGTAGAATCTTATGATTTGGCGGTATTGTAGTTTTTTTTAAGAGTTCCTCAAATTTACATCTCTGTGTGCTTGCTTGCTTTCAGTAGATTTTATTAAAAACCACCCCTAAAGAAGTTCCCGTTTTAATTTCCCAGGTCCTAAATACAAATTGAAACCTACAGGTTTAGCTTCAGCTGGTGTATAATTGGTTGCATCGCAATTACACCGTTTACGAGAACTGAAATCTTAACGGGCCCCTACACTGCGCAAAGCAATTTTTTAAACAGTAAATGTGTCTAAAGACCGTGAAGGGATAGCGGGTCTTCAAGGGTTATAGTGAACGAGCTAATTAATGCAAAGTACAGCCATGGGATCCAGGCTCATAACTGGCTTCTTCTGCTCGGTAGTAAACAGTCGGCTTTCGGGGGTGTAGAGAAAGGACACCCTTAGGAGTTAGAGCGGGGCCCCTGTACTTAATAACTTGGTGTGCCACGAGTGAGTTATGGTTTACTGTGTATAAATGAGCCTCTGCATTTGCACCTTGCATACTCATTTATGGACTGAGTCGGCACGGTTCTGCTGGAAAATGGGGGTTGGAGGTCCCTTTTTTACGCTGTATTCATAAAGTGATAGACAGCTTGTTTTTCATTTGCTTATGTCTTCTGCTATGCAATTATAAGCAGGTGCTTTAGTTACAGTATGCTATGTTTAGTTGTGAATTATCCCAAGAGAGTCTATCTGCGTTATACTGATTTACACAATCCTCTCAGATGTCGTCACGTTAGACTTGATCCCCACCATGCAATGTAAAGATGTAGAACTGAAGTGGGCGAAGTTAATCAGAAAGCTGTGATACTTTGATAGCCGGGGGCATAGAAATGCGAACATTTTTGTATATACATTTTAACAGGTGTTTGTTTTTTTTTTTTTTTTTGTGCTGTAAATAGTAAATGCATATATAAAATGACGTCTCTAAGACCAAGTACAAGTCTACCAGTTACATTGGTAAGCTATAATTTTACCGTTTGTTTACCAGTGCCTACTTGCCATTAAAAACGTAAATGTAATCTTGACTTTATTTCGTGTAATGGTATCTTACAGTTTTGACTTCATTTCTTGTAATTACAGCTTTTTTTCTTGCAGTTGTCACTATATTTCTATAGTTATGACTTAATATCTCACAACTAGTGTTGTCACGGTACCAACATTTCTGTATTCGGTACTGATACCAGTGAAAATCCATGGTTCTCTGTACAAATTTCGGTAGTGAAGCAAAATACAAAAACATGCTAATTAAAAAAAACACACTATTTCTATTAATAAAGTCCAACAAAAATAAAATGTACAAAAATCAATGCCATTCTTTGTGCTTATTTAAAATTGAGTTTGAAGTTTTGGCACAAGTAATAAAAGTATGAAAAACAGTAAACAAGTTTCACCCAGATTTAATTAGTCTTTTATGGAATAAATAGTGTATGATTATTTATTAGAAAATAAAGTTGTATTAATTTTGTAAACAGTAGCTAGTAGTAGTATCAAATACATTCTACTGAATAATATTAGCCTAATATGTTTCTGGCACAATGACTAAACCAAACGTTTATTTTGACGGGTTGCCGTGAATAGTTCTGTGTGTATAATATAACGCTGGTTTAACTCAAGTGAAACGGTAAAATGCTCGTAAAGTGACTCTCAGAACAGTTTTGGAGATGTTGTTTATGTATTGTTGGGATTAATTAATTATTGGCTTGATGGCTTAATATTTACAGATACAGGTCCATATCGCAATTTGATTTAAGTGTAATTACCTACTTTTGATTAATTCATCCAAACCTTGACAAATTTCATGATGTACCATGTTAAACTGTAAATTCCAGTTTTTAAACTAGGTTCCGTGATTCCGTCTGCGTTTTCTGCATCGTGGAAATCATAGGGCCGTATGCGTCAAGAACCAGGTTGACCGGGTCCTCTGTACCACCAATACTTGAAAAAACCTGGTACGTGACTTTTTCATTTTTCAAGACCGGATCTTTTGACAACAGTACTCACAACTGCAACTATTTTGACTTTATTTATTAAAATTTTCGTAATTATGAATGTTTCTTGTTTCTTGTAAATAGGTGTTCTATAGTTTGTGATTGTAACTTTATTTCCTGTAATTATGACGGTCTTTGTCATGATTATGACTTTGTCTTACATGTTAAGACTTCTTCTCACAATCGTGATTTGTGGCTATATCCTTTAATTGCTACTTCGTCACTTTTCCACTTTGTTTCTTTGCCTACGGCGATGTTGATCAATTCTCACAATTTTTCATAACTGTTACTTTATTTCTCAGAATTACAATTTTATTTCCTGTGATTGCAACTTTGTCTCACAATTGTTATTGTACTTCATATACAGTATGTATCATATATTAGAAACAATCTATCTGAGGTGAAAATAGGCCATAATAGCCACAAGAGAATTTTGTCCTAGCTGTTGGATTGTAAGGAAAATGTGATGCTTGTTAAGATGACCAATGCCAGTTCTATCAAGTGGCCAATGGCCACATATTTGGCTTTCCTGCAGGCTCTAGGCTATACAAAGAGCTTTTGGTTCTGTTGCCAGCTTATCACATAAGCGTATGAGTTGGCGGTAGGTTGTCGAGATCTCTGGGCGATGCATTTAACAGGTTTGATGGCATTTTGAATGTGGTCGCTATCGCTAACAGCCGTCGACAAGCGAGTGGGATTTTCATCACCACTTAGAATCTCAAAGATAGCAGTGAATTCCCACCTGCCACAGTTTTGCAGGTTACAGAGATCTGATGTGCATTACACTTGATCCCTCTTAGCTATACTGCAAGAGACTTTATTAGAAATGTGTTTTGTGGATTGACAGCAACAGCTTCTCACAGCTAGAATCTGGCACAGATCAGCACTGATTAATTAGAGTCGGACTTCAGCTATACAACGCTGCAGATAAATGAGTGTGTTTATCATTAACACCCTCTCCATCTCACTTCAGGCGTCCCTTTAGGAGTCCTCCAATCATTTTGGTTTCAATATTTTTTCCGCTCCATTAACTTTCAGACGCAAGCACGATAACAATAAAACGGTCAACTCAGCACACCCTGCACCCTTGCGAAACGCAGACCAGATCGGCACATCGGCCATTGTTTTTGTTCTCTTAAGAGTAAAAAAAGGCTATTTTTGTCTTAATGGGGTAGTTCATTTAAAATTTAAATTTAAATCTGTCATTTACTAACTCTTGTGTTGTTGTTTTTTATATATATTATTGTTCATTTTAGACCCCCCCCATAACATGAAAGTCAGTGGATTTGTTTTGGACCCCAATGACTGACATTGTAAAGACAAAAATATAGATTTGTGTGTGAAAGTATTTATTTATTTGGTTTATTACTTTATCATTTAAAACTTTGGGGCCAGTAATTATTTAACTTTTTTTATTAATAATTTTATTTAGCACATATGCTTTCAATTGTACCAAAGGTTTTTTAGAATTTATTTAACTTTATAATTATCAAAGAATCGTTAAAAAAAAGTTTTTCCGTTTTCACAAAAAAATATGAAGCATTGCAAATATTCCAACATGATGATGATGATGATGATAATACTACTACTAATAACCATTTATTGAGCAGTAAATCAGCATAATATAATTATTTCTAAAGGATGATCTGACACCGAGGACAGGAGAATTGCTTTGCCTCACATAAAAAAATTACATTTAAAAAATATTTAAATACATAACATAACAGTTATTGTAATATTGTAATATTCCACAATATTTATATTTTTACTGTGTCTCTGATTTATTTTTATTTTTTTTAAATGGAGCATTAGTGAGCATAATGGGCTTCTATATATATATATATATATCTATATATATATATATATAAAAATAAAAATAAATACCAAACCCACATTTTTGAATGGTAGTGTATATGCTTTACTGCATTTTACTGTTTGTATTTTATCAAATATGTATTTTTTTGTTAGGGTCATCTTTGGGTCACAACCTACCGGCTGAGAAAATTTGTGTTGTGTTAATTCAGAATAATTTTTGACCAAAACGCTTAAGAAAGCTCATGCTGCCATCCCAGTAAATCCTTCTGTCCTTTTCTCCCATAAGCCCTCTAAGCGAGACCTCTCGCTCACATCCGTCAGGCCACATACGGAGCCCGTAGCCCCTGCTGGAGATGAACGATAGATGGGGAAAGTGTTAGCGTGGCGTGCTTGCAGGCTGCTGTCAGGCTGTTAAGCGGCGGACTGAAAGCACACCTGTGGAGAGAGGGGGGCTAATCGTATTTCCCTCTCGGTGTTATGGCAGCTCACCGCTTTTCATATGTTTTATATTTATGGAGTGTTGCAGCCCAGACAGCGCCCCTCTTCAAACCTCTATGCTCTGATTTGATCCTGGATGATGACTGTGGCCCAGAGCTGCAGTGATCAATCCTAATTTGCTGGTGGAATTAGATTAATATATACAAGATACAGTGCGCTGACCTAGCGGTTGAAAGGACATCACACTGTCACGGGTCCATAATGAAGCCCTAAAGAAAGAGACAGACAAGACAAGACAATCTCTGTCTTGTTTTTGCCGGAGTGGTTGAACAACCATGCTCTTTATGGCGGTAATGATAGTTGTTATTAAATCGAGAACGTGCTCGACTGCCAATCATCCTGGGCAGCACTTAATACCGTAATCCGTTTGGTTTAGATTGTGATGTCATATCTGGGCCATTGAAAAGATATTAGCCCGTTTCATTGAACAGCTTCACTGCGGACTCATTCAGTTTTCAGACATGTGGAACGTCATGCTTTGTCATATCTTGTTATTGTTTGGCTCTTTGAAATCTTATTTTAGTTACAGCAGATGCCCAGCATAAAAGGATGAAAGCAGCATATGTGCTTTCCGTCTTTGGCGTCCTTATTGTATCCCATAATTCAATTCCAAGATAATTATCTTGCTGAGCATTTTTACAAAGACAGCAAATGTCATGCTCCCAGTCAGTGTTTTAAAAATGTCCTTTAAATGTAGTCACTGTCTTGTCATATTCATTCACTTTTATAAAATGTCCTTTGACTGACATGCCTTACATTTTCAGTCAGCAAAAATACCATTTGTCACATGATGTACAAAACCGAGGGAGAGCAAAAACGTTATTGTTTTTTTTATAGCAAATGGATTTGTTTTGGGCCCCACTAACTTTCATTTTATAAACAAAACATTTTGTTGTTGTTGTTTTTTTCCTTCCTAATCCACAGAAGTAGGTCAATAAGTAATTTAGCTGTGCACAATTACACTACAAGTATCTCTCTCTCTCTCTCTCTCTCTCTCTCTCTCTCTCTCTCTCTCTCTCTCTCTCTCTCTCTCTCTCTCTCTCTTTATTTATGTGTATATATATATATATATATATATATATATATATATATAGTTAATTAATTTCTAAATTATATATATATATATATATATATATAATTGATAAATTAATTAACTAAGCAAGAATCCATTACATTGCTTTGAATTTCAAATAAACAAATTAATTATGCTTTTCTTTGAACTTTCTATTCATCAAAGAGTTCTGAAAAAATGGTTTTCGCAGACATTTTAAACAGCACAACTATTTACAACATTGATAATGCGAAATATTTCTTGAGCAGCAAATCAGTATATTAGAATGATTTCTGAAGGATCATGTGGCACTAATGCCTGGAGTAATGGTTCTTGATCAGCTTTGTATTCTTGTTAGTGCTGGGCAATGATTAATCGTGATTAATCACATTTTAATTAACTTTTTTTCATACATAATATGTGTGTATACTGTATATATTTATTACGTATATATATATATATATACACACACACACACATAAATGTACTGTATATATTTTGTATAAAAATATGTATATATTTTTTATGTTTATATATTAAATATATTTATATATTATATATAATATAAATTATATGAATATACATATATAAATGTAAAGATTTTCTAAATATATATACTGTATGTGTATGTCTTTATATATACATAATAAATACACACACACACACACACACACATATTATGTACACAAATCTTTTTTTGGATGCAATTAATCGCGATTAATCGTTGTCCAGCACACATTTTAGCATTTTTTTTCTAGATTGTCTTTATCCTGCATTCCTGATGGTGCTAATGGATTTGGCCCATCAAGTTGTATTTGAGGATGAAGGTATCCGTGGTTAGACTGAAATGGGGGAAATGACTCAGACAGCACCCTTGAGGAAGATGAGTTTACAGAAGCCTAGGAATACGGTTTCTGCTGCAGTAATTGTTTCATAGAGGAGGTATAAGGCTCTTACTTTATCAAGCCCAGCAAACATTCATGAGTTGGCCGTTGTGTGCTTAAGATTTTGTGTGTTTGCATATATAACCAAGGATCATTTTTACATTTTAGTGCAATACATGGATCCCCTGTCAGTTATGTTGTGAGAAGCTTTACTTTTTAAGATAATCATAAACAAATAGGAAATATTGTATTCATTTTTTTGCATTTTGCATTTGATCAAAAGTTATGTTTATAAAGTTACAAAAGATTTATATTTCAAATAAATGTGTTTGGATTTGAACTTATTCGTCAATGAATGAATGAAGAATATAAAAATATTTTTCATGATTTAATGGATAATCGCTTAATATTGCTTAATATAAAATAAAAAATATTAAGCAATTGTATTCTGCACTGATAATAAGAATTGTTTCTTGAGCGGCAAATCAGCATATCAGAATGATTTTTCATGGACCATGTGACAGTGAAGACTGGAGTAATGCCTGATCCCTGAATGCAGTAAAATGTTTTTTTTTTTTTTTTTTTGCTTTGTAGAAAAAAAATAGACATGAAAATACAGGTGTACAGACTCAATTTTCAGCTTGCCTGTTCATTACTTGGGGAAACCTGACACTGGGTAGTATATCAAACTGTCATTGTGAGGCGTCTGTTTGGCTGTCTGCTTTCAGGGCAGATGCAGTTGAGAAAATTTGGGGCAGAGCTCCTGGCCCGTATTTTATCATTGTGATGAAAGAGAGCAGAAAACTGGCACTGTGCTGTTGTCATTGAATGCCCCAAACACACTTGTATTCTCATGGAAATACCACCCGCTATTACCCCAAAACTTCTGCAAAACAAGTTCTACTCATTTAAGAGTAGTTTACCTCAGATAACTAACTCAGATTGCCTGGTTGTGTTTATCACTTACTGTTCGGTTAAATTGCAATACATTCCTATCAGAACTTTGCATCTGCTGTTTGTTTCTCCAAGAGAAAATGTATATCATTATTATTATTGTTATTAATAAAAAATACTTAAATTATCTACAACTACTGCTACTAATGTATTATTATTAATAATATTAATAATAATTTATTAGTAGCATTGTCATTTGTATTTAATGTATATTAGCACTACTACTACTATTACAACTACAACAACAACTGCCTCTACAACTATTACAATCACCACCACCACCACCACCACCACTACTACTACTACTACTACTACTACTATTACAACTACAACAACAACAACATCTACCTCTACAACTATGCAAGCTGTGTAGGCCATGTTTTCATTTTAGTTTCGTTTTTTAATTTGACCAGTGGTTATGAAAACATGAATGATCATTTATTTTAATGCAGTGCACTGTTGCGCTCATACATAAAAATCAGCCAAATCATGTAACTTGAATGTCTTACAGTCTCTTGCTCTTACACAATAAAAGAAAAATGAGTTGAATGCGTACCGAGCCGTGGAAAAGATACTGTTTCTCGAGCGCTTTCTGTGAGCGCGATTCGAGACGAAGTGAAACATGGACAAATGCGTTTCATCCCAAAGAATCGTACTCGTTTACTATCGTAACCTTGGTTCCCTGAGATACGGAACGAGTACTGCGTCTTGTAAAGACGCATATGGGAAAATGCCTTTTTTCTCCTGAACTGAAGTCTTATTTAATCACGCAGTGAAACTGCACGACTATTGGTTCGTGCAGGTGTAGAAAAACAAACCAATGGGTCGGCAGCGGAGCTGCACGAACCTATGGCGACGATACCCGCCAAATTCCCGCCGAAACGGGCGGGGTATCTGGCTATATAAGCGGTCGTTTCGCCATAGGATCCTCAGGTTTACTTCGACTGAAGCGACGACTGAGTCGTGCAGCTACCTGGCACGGCAAAGTACGCAGTACTCGTTCCGTATCTCAGGGAACCGAGGTTACGATAGTAACCGAGTACGTTCCCTATCGATACTCCACTCATACTGCGTCTTGTAAAGACGCATATGGGAACTGAATTTAATCACGCCGTGCTAGGGTAGATGAACGACTGTATATACTTCCATAAACATAAATGCCCATAGGGAAGTAAGTAGTATACTTCAGGCTAAAGCGAGCTAAACTCATAGAGGTCATGCTCGGCCTGGATAATCGTTCAACTTCTGTATACTCAGTTAACCGGAGTATGCAGGGTGCCAATCAGAGAGCCTGAGCGCATTGCGGTCAATAAATCTCTGACAGGATTGTTCCCACAGCGTATGTGTACAAGCTCATCTAAGCAGAGAGGACTCTGGCCTGTAAGGCCGGTATGTCCAGGTTATAAAACCTAGCAAATGTGGACGGAGTGGCCAAGCCAGCCACCGTACAAATCTCTGTAATGGATACACCGCTAGACCACGCCCATGACGAGGCGATGCCTCTAGTCGAATGGGCTCGTACTCCAATGGGGCATTGCAGGCCCAAAGAAGAGTATGACAGCATCCACTATCCACTTAGAGAGTCTCTGCTTCGTAACCGGATGTCCTTTGGTGCGGTTACCGAAGCTAACAAAGAGCTGTTCCGTATGCCTAAAAGGGGCGGAATGCTCAAAGTAGATTCTCAGAGCTCTGACAGGGCATAACAAAGATAACTCCTGGTCCTCCTCAGACGGAGGAAGCGCGGAGAACGTGATGACCTGAGCTCTGAACGGGGTTGAAAGTACCTTAGGTACGTAACCATGCCTTGGTTTCAGGACGACCTTGGAGTCGTTAGGCCCGAATTCCAGGCAGGCAGGGCTAATAGAGAGCGCCTGCAGGTCTCCAACTCGCTTAACCGATGCTAGTGCTAGTAGCAGAGCAGTTTTCAGCGAAAGTGACCGGAGGTCCGTAGACTGTAGCGGCTCAAAGGGAGGGCCTTTCAAGGCCCTCAGTACAGTGGGCAGATCCCATGTAGGGACAGTAAGGGGCCAAGGTGGATTTAACCTCCTGGCTCCCTTCAGAAAACGGACAACTGAGTTGTCTCTGCCTACCGACTGGCCCGCTATAGGGGCATAAAAGGCCGCTATAGCTGCTACGAACACCTTGAGTGTAGAGTGAGAACGTCCTTTATCTAGCAGTTCCTGCAGAAAGGACAGAACCACCGCTAACTCGGAGGTAGAGGGGTTTTCACCACGGTTGAGGCACCAAGTGGAGAAAACAGACCACTTAAGGGCATAGAGGCGTCTCGTAGACGGGGCTCTAGCCTCAGAAATGGTGTTTAACACTCGCTCTGGGAGGCCAGTAGGCTCCCATTGAGCGGCCAATTGTAGAGAGCCCACAGCTCGGGTCGAGGGTGCCATATTGTTCCGTTCGCCTGAGAGAGGAGATCTCGTCTCAGGGGCACGGGCCAGGGGGCTGCTGTCAGTAGCTGAGTCAGCTCTGACAACCAAGGTTGGTTCCTCCACAAGGGGGCCACCAATAGCACCTTGTGACCCTGTTCCCTGATACGCCTGACGACCTCTGGAAGCAGGGCGATCGGGGGGAATGCATAAAGGAGGAGGTTGGGCCAGTCGTGGGCCAACGCGTCCCTGTCCTTCGAATAATAAGTTGGGCAATGAGAGTTGTCTTTGGAGGCGAAAAGGTCTACTTCTGCCTTGCCAAAGTCTTCCAGATCTTCTGAACCACCTGCGGATGGAGCATCCACTCCTCTGAGGGGACATTGCTCCGAGATAACATATCCGCTCCTTGGTTCAGTCTGCCCGGCAGGTGTGCTGCCCTCAGCAAGCGCAGGTTGAGCTGAGCCCATTCCAGAAGGCGCTCTGCCAGAATAAAGAGGCGCTTCGAGGAGACACCTCCCTGGTGGTTTATATAGGACACCACGGACATGTTGTCTGAGCGAATCAGCACATGGCGTCCTATTAGGTCCGGCAGGAAAAACTGGCAGGCTCGACAAACTGCTAGCATTTCCAAGCAGTTGATGTGGAAGCCGCTCTCCGTCTTCGACCAATGGCCGAAGGTCGGTTTGCCTTCGCACAGCGCCCCCCAACCTGTGTTGGGGTCTGTCGTGACAACTTTCCTGGTGTGGACCAACCCCATGGCCACGCCCTTCTCCATCCACCGTGGGTTCTTCCAGGGGGTCAGGGCTGTTACACAGGCCTGATTCACCCTGATATGCAAGCGTCCGTGACGCCATGCATTGTGTGGAACCCGGGGTTTCAACCAGCGTTGAAGGGGGCGCATGCGGAGCAGGCCCAGCTGTAACACTGGCGATGCTGCGGCCATAAGGCCCAGCATTCTCTGAAACACTTTGAGTGGGCGAGCGGTGTCGCTCTTGAAGGTGGCCGCGAGTTTCTGAATGGCCAGAGCGCGTTCTGGCGTTATCACCGCTCTCATGTGAGCTGAGTCCAGAACTGTACCCAGGAACGATATTCGTTGGCTGGGAGACAGTGCGCTTTTGGCGAAATTGACCCTGAGCCCCAGGTGCTCTAAGTGGCTGAGGATGAGGGTTCTGTGTGAAAGTAGTTCCAGAATGAGCCAGTCGTCGAGGTAGTTGAGAATGCGGATTCCCATCTGTCTCATAGGGGAAAGAGCCGCGTCCATGCACTTCGTAAAAGTATGGGGGGCCAGAGACAGCCCAAAGGGTAGGACCGTGTACTGGTAAGCCACTCCCTCGAAGGCAAATCTCAAGAATCGTCTGTGATGGGGGGCTATCTGGATGTATAAGTATGCGTCTTTCAGGTCCAGAGAATAGAACCAGTCCTCTGTGCGAATCTGCGAGAGGATCTGCTTCAGCGTGATCATCCTGAACGGCCGTCTCATGAGGGCGTGATTCAGGCGTCTGAGATCGAGGATGGGCCGGAGGCCGCCATCCTTTTTGGGGACGAGGAAGTAACGGCTGTAAAAGCCTGACTCGCTCAAAGCTGGAGAAACCATTTCTATGGCTCCTTTTTCCAGCAGCGTCATCACCTCTGAGCGCAGAACGCGAGCGTTCTCGCCCTGCACCGAGGTGGAGACCACGACGCTGAAGCGCGGGGGTCTTCGAGCGAATTGGATTGAATAACCTCGTTTTATTATCCCCAAAACCCACTCTGACACTCCGGGGATGGCCTGCCAGGCCTCGGCCTGCGTGGCAAGGGGTTGGATAAATTCGAGTGGCCGGCTGCACGGAGGCAGGGCACTCTTGAGGGACGGAAGATAAAAATTGCTCTCTTTTTGAGAATGTTTGTGTTTTATTTTTTCCGCTATCACAGCGGACAGTTGCATGGTCGCTTGTACGGACCCTGTAGCAACAGACACAATTCCCTCTGCACCCGGAAAAGAACGGGGTGCCAAGAGGTTTCTCATAAGAGGCCTTTTGGTGGGCGGTCAGGCCGTGGCGGGACTCGAACCTCTCCTCTTCCTGTCCTGCAGATCAGGAGGACGCCGGGGGCGCAGGGTCCAACGCTATCTTGAGTCGGGGGCCCTGGCGCTTCGGAGGGGGGTGGCGTCTGGCTGAGCGTGAACGCCCTCGCGGCTGCTGAGTTCTAGCAGGCTGAGGGGCGAAAACGGCAGGTGCAGGTTTCGCGGGCTGCTGAGTCGGCGCAGTCCTGGGGTGACTCTGAGCAGCTGCTGGGCTGGAGCGCTTGGGCAGGAAGTGTCGCATAGCCTGTGACGCCTTCTGTGCTTCTGTGAAGCGCTCAGCGAATCCTTTCACCGCAGGTCCAAAGAGGCCGCTGGGGGAAATTGGAGCATCAAAGAAGGAGACCCTGTCCGCGTCTTTGATCTCCGTCAGCGTGAGCCACAGGTGGCGCTTGAGCACTACCAGGCTGGCCATAGACCTTCCTATGGCTTGGGCAGTAGTCTTGGTGGCTCGCAAAGCTAGGTCCGTTGCGCTTCTCAGCTCCCTGAGAATCGCAGGATCAGGCTCAGACTCGTCTACAGCAGAGAGGAGCTTGGCCTGATAGACCTGAAGAACCGCCATAGAGTGGAGCGCCGAAGCCGCCTGTCCAGCTGAAGCGTAGGAGCGTCCAGCGAGCGCTGAAGTGGTCCTGCATGGCTTGGACGGGTGACTGGCTTTCGCCTTCCAGCCGATGGCAGTGGGTGGGCAGAGATGTGCAGCCACTGACTCATCCAGTTGAGGCATCCTCTCATATCCCTTTTCTTCAGCGCCGTCAACCGTAGTGAGGGCAGATGAAGCGGAAGTACGGAGGCGGGCAGAGTAAGGGGAGCGCCAAGATCTCGTGAGCTCATCGTGAACTTCAGGGAAGAACGGCGATGGTCGTTGTTGAGGGGCCTGACGGCGCCCCGGCAGAAACCACTCATCCAGACGGCTGCGAGAGGGCTCCTCTGGTGGAGTCCACTCCAAACCCAGCTCTTCAACCGCTTTTGAGAAGATACGGAAAAGTTCGGCATCCATCCCGGCTTTGGCGGCGCTGGGCAAACCTGAGGGGGCGGGGTCAGTCACTGAGCCCGACAGCTCCTCAGCATCTGAAGCTACCAGTGACATGCTGTCATCGGCCAGCTCATCGTCACTTCCCCCAAACAAGACCAGATCGCTCACGCTTGCAGAGGGACGCTGGTCAGGTTCGATAAAAAGGACGGGAGTAATCTCTCTGTGTGGCGAAAGCGAGGCACGCGGGATCTGAGCCGGCGTGAGCTCGCTCTCAACCGGGCGCTGAGAACCTCTGCCCCGCTGTTTTTTCCTCACAGGTCCCTGGGAGGAAGAAAATGGGAGGGCGCGAGGGGCGGGATCGCTCTCTGAAAGAAAGCGATGCACGTGCGCAGAGAGGCGAGACTGATGCTCTCGCAGTGAGAACAATCAGAACCAGCGAGCGCGGCATCCGCATGGGATTTCCCCAGGCAGGAAACACACTCGCTGTGACCGTCATCGGCGTGCAGGGGAGACCTGCACGAGCCGCAGTAACGGCGCGGCATTAGAACGCCGATTTGCTCTTTTAGAAACTTACGTGATATGATCGCCGGATAGCGGCAGCGAACGGGACTGGAACTGCTGCGATGCTGGGGCGCGTTGAAGGCGGATCAGCCGAGCAGATCGAGGTCGCTGGGTCCTACTGCGAGGCGTGTCAACGGCGAGTAGGCTTCTCTGGATCAGTGTAGACGAAGTCGTCGTCGCTGAAGGAAAAAAAATCTGAGGAGCCTATGGCGAAACGACGCTTATATAGCCAGATACCCTGCCCGTTTCGGCGGGAATTTGGCGGGTATCGTCGCCACAGGTTCGTGCAGCTCCGCTGCCGACCCATTGGTTTGTTTTTCTACACCTGCATGAACCAATAGTCGTGCAGTTTCACTGCGTGATTAAATAAGACTTCAGTTCAGGAGAAAAAAGGCATTTTCCCATATGCGTCTTTACAAGACGCAGTACGAGTGGAGTATCGATAGGGAACATTAATTATTTCATGATCTACTACCTCTAATAAAATTGTAACAATAATATTCATGTCATAATTGTAAGCATGTTTAATGAAAATCATATCAAATATCTATATTATTATGATTATTATTATTACCAACACTACTATTACTAATATCAATAACTTATATTATTTGTGATATACATAATTATATATAATAATTATTTATAGTATTAATATCTGTAATTTTAAATATAATATTATTCCTTCCTACCTTTATTTATAATAAAAAAATTCAAGGTGGCCAGCACTGGCAGCGAGAGCCCCCTCAAAAAAATTGCATGACACCCCTGGCTATATCGAAGTAGTATACTGTTCAAACTGTGTGTGCGTGTAAATGTGTGTGGGTGCATGCAGTGGTTGAAAAGATATCCATAAAGAGCTTTCTGGCTGGCAGGGTTTGAAATTGTTGCCTAGTGGTTGGGGTAAGCCGCGTAGAGATTTGATGTTTTATCCCCACCTTTAATCAGACCGAATCCCGTCGAGTGTCAGGGGGGAGGATGTTTGCTCACATGGTTCAGATTTTAGTGCAATCATGTGTCATTCAGGATGCTGGCTGGAGAATTCAGCCTTTGTTATTTATATACATATTGTTACACTGACAGTACATGAAACGGCATTCACAACCTGCTTTATTTACATAATGTTTAGTAGTCTGTTGCACTCAAAAATACATCACAAAGAAGGTGGTGTTGGAAGAGACTTGGGCGTGGCATCTGTGACAGAGGCCTTGATGATGTCATCAGAAAAGGAAAGTTGTTTCAGAGACAAAGCATAGTTTGGCATTTCGATGAAAGATTACTACGATGTTAATACTTAATTATTACTACTTAATAATGTGCAGTGCTGAATTATTCACAATAAGACAAATAATTTGTTTTAACAAAGATGTTGGATAATCGATGCAAATAAAACCAATCACAAACATTAGCAATCATACTAACTTGACTTTAGATGTATTTAACGCTTAGCATGGCAAGCAGACCGTCTTTATCTGACTGCTTGACAGATCTGGGTTTCAGCATCACGGACTACAAAGAATTACTCAGCAAAGATAATTCACAGAGAGCTAAATTATGACCCTCTTTCCAGGGATTCATTCCAATCAGCTTTCTTTTGGAAAACAGACAGACACTTGGAAGTCAGAAGAGTTATTTTTGCCTTAACGAGGTCAGTGATTTTATTTATTTGCTATTTTAGCATTGTATGTCAGACTCCCTTGAGAAGGTCTTGATGGCCTTAAAAATGTGCAGTATTTTTGAGTTTGTAAGTAGTCATCACTGAGAGATGCTTTACTGCGAATTGATAAAACAGCTGTCATATGCTGAAATTAAGTGCCAAAAAAACATATTTTGGAGTTTAAAAATACACAAGTTGGAGAGACACACATAATCACTCTGGAGGACCAATGGGTGATCACTTTTTATGTATGTGCTACTGCTAATATATTATTTTTCTTTATACAAAAAAATATATTTATATATACACACACACACAAACACACCTTATATACATATATATATATATATATATATGCACACACACACTATATACAAAATTTTTTTTTTGAAGTACTTAAATGAATTACAACATAATATTAGCCTTATTATAGTGCTGTCAAACAATTAATCATGATTAATTGCATCCAAAATAAAAGTTTTTGTTTGCATAATATATGTGTGTGTTCTGTGTATATTTCTTATGTATATATAAATACACACACATATAGTATATATTTTGAAAATGTATTTACTTTTATTTTGGATACGATTAATCACAATTAATCGTTTGACTGCACTAGTTATTATTAATTTATTTATGGCACTACTTATTATAACTGTCTTAGGAAAAATTAAATAAGTGTTATTCATATAATAATTGAAAAATATTCCTTGCTATTACGGAGGCCATTTTGTGTTGCAAATATCATGTAGTACATCTCTTTGGTTTTGTCATGGCCGTTTGCATTATGTGTAACGACAGGTCTGTCCTCATGTCCTCCTCATCATCTACTTCATGTCACACACACACAACCACAACCACTCAGCCCTCCAGCTGCCAGCAATGCACTGAAACACATGATGCCACACTGCAAAAAATAATAATAATAGCGCTCGACACGAGACAACACAGCCTTGGCTTGCCATGCAGGAAGACACAAAGGCATTTGATGGTCCCATCACTGCCAAATCATTTTCACCTCAAGGAAAGAGTGAAGTATTTTTAAACCATGTTAGTATGAAGCAAAAACAATTCTGCGCTGTTTCCTTTAGCGTAAAACCCTTTTTTCATTGTCCTGTACAAGATCTGCCATGAGTGAGAAGAAAGAAACAGAGAAAGAGAACGTGAGCGAGCTTGTCTGTTTTAGTGATTTTTCTGAGAATAGTGAAGTTGGGCGGCAGTGCGATGGCCACATTTCCTTCTCATGTTCTCCGGCTGTGTTAAGTCAACACGTTTGGAGTTTAGGGATTCTGGGCTTAGTGCTGAGGGATTATAAGCAGTTGATTGTTGCTTAAGCGAGTATTAAGTTTGCTCTCAACCCCTCCGGTGTTATAAATCAAGCCAAGCCTGGCCATAGGGGCGTAATGATCAGTAATCACTCGCTAATGAGCTGGAGTGGCACAGAACACCCACCTGTCCCTGCAATCACTGCAACAATGCTATTCATTTTTTTTCTTCAGTTGTGGTGCATGCTCAGACAGGCATCACTTGTGTATGACTGCTCATATCTTAAACTTCCTTTCTTATGCTGCAGACATGAAGGGTATTCACCTGGCAGACAATAAAACAGGCTAAAATCCCATAGATTTACTTTGAAGGAAGAGCTGAGCCATATCTAGAGACCACAATATGACTCAGGAAGGGCTCTTTTGTATGGACTACTTGAAATACCATTTACAATACAAATAGATATTTAAAACTGTTGGTAACACTGTAATGTATTTTGTAGTGTCCTTGTTACATGTTACATGCACTTACTATGGTAATAACAGAAAAGTATGCATAATTGCATGCAGTAACCTAAACCAAACCCAAATTCTAACCCTAACCCTTTAGTAAGTATATGCTGTTTAGGGCTGCAGCTATTTTTTTATTGTCGACTAAACTATCAATTCATTTTTCGATTAGTCGACTAATCGATTGATTATGTTTCAATTAATCTATTATTTTCTCATAAGTTGATTAATTCTTTAGTTAAACTATCAATAAATAATAACAGTAACTTTTGCTATTGATTCTTTATTTTATTCAAAAGTATTCTCATAATTAATACTTAACCAAAAAGTATTAATGACAACAACAACAAAGAAAGAAAGAAAGAAAGAAAGAAAGAAAATAAAAATAAAGAAAGAAAGATAATAACAAGAAAATAGAGAAAAGGAAATAACAATAAATAATTAATCATTAATAAAAATAAATAAAAATAAGAAAAGAGAGAACATTTTAAATAACAATAAATAATTAATAAAAACACAACAAGAAACAATAAATAAAGAAAGATGATAACAATAAGAGACAGAAAATGAAATAACAAAAATAATTAATGAAAAATAAAATACAAAATAAATACAAAATAAGAAAAGAGAGGAAAACTTAAAATAATAACAATAAATAAATAATAAAAAAGAAAGAAAGAATTACAGGGCAGTGAATACAGTACATATAAATTCACACTGTGGCTGCATTCACAGTTATTGTTTGGGACTGACAGCAGTTGAGAGACTTGAAAGGTTTTATTTATTCAGCAGATTAAAACATCTGCTTGGATAAACATCTGTACATGGATGAACAGCTGACATCACAACCGCACTCATGGAGTGACAGAATCAAAAGACAGCCCGTTTTAAAATAAATGAGTCCAGTCCAAGGCTTGTCCTATCCATCACACAGTTAAACAACTAACAATGACTTTAAAGGCTTTGTTGGCAAGTGCAGAGAGCACGTTTGGTGCGAGCGTCTGAGAGCTCTCGCGATCGCGCACACACAGCACTGACGGCAACTCCAGTTTAAAATGAACGCGAATCATTTCTCCTTCTCCGTCTCTGTGAGTGCATTAAACCCGTCATGATTATATAGGCAACTCGATGTCCCGTGCTGTCCTGTCCATTTAGCGCAACTTTGAATGCGGTTGTGAATCCTGACAATGTAAAGGCGTCAGTTCTGTGCATCAGAACTATATATACAGTTGCCCAATATATAGTTACGCAATGGGCGTGGCTAAAGGTGCAACGCATCGACGCACTCCATGCTAATCAACGTATTTTTATAATCGAGGTAATCGATGACGTCGACGAATCACTCCAGCCCTAATGTTGTTATTACTCTATTATTTACTCTGTACTTAAATGTATAATTACACATTAACAAGGGCACCGTAATATGTAGTGTAACTATCTATTTCATGTTTAAAATGATAGTTAAATATAACAAAAAAATACATTAATGCCCATAGTTAATTTCTTAATTGTATACAATTGCATAAAAATTATATATGTGTGTGTGTATGTATGTATGTATATATATATAAACAAGTTGGTATTTCCTACGGTCATAGATGCGATCCATGATGTTCTGTGATGTTTCAGCATATAATGTGCTCAGCGTAAATGAGTACACCCCCTTTGAAAAGTAAAATTTTAAACAATATCTCAATAACACAAAAACCATTTCCAAAATGTTGACAAGACTAAGTTTAATATAACATCTGTTTAACTTATAACATGAAAGTAAGGTTAATAATATAACTTAGATTACACATTTTTCAGTTTTACTCAAATTAGGGTGATGCAAAAATGAGTACACCCCACAACAAAAACTACTAAATCTAGTACTTTGTATGGCCTCCATGATTGTTAATGACAGCACCAAGTCTTCTAGGCATGGAATGAACAAGTTGGCGACATTTTGCCAGATCTATCTTTTTCCATTCTTCAAGAATTACCTCTTTTAGAGATTGGATGCTGGATGGAGAGTGATGCTCAACTTGTCTCTTCAGAATTCCCATAGGTGTTCGATTGGGTTCAGATCAGGAGACATACTTGGCCACTGAATCACTTTCACCCTGTTCTTCTTCAGAAATCCAACAGTGGCCTTAGATGTGTGTTTAGGATTATTGTCATGTTGGAAAAGTGCACGACGACCAAGGGCACGGAGTGATGGTAGCATCTTCTCTTTCAGTATAGAGCAGTACATTTGTGAATTCATGATGCCATCAATGAAATGCAGCTCCCCGACACCAGCAGCACTCAGGCAGCCCCCCATAAGGACACTGCCACCACCATGTTTCACTGTAGGCACCATGCATTTTTCTTTGTATTCCTCACCTTTGCGATGCCATACAGTTTTGAAGCCATCAGTTCCAAAAACATTTATCTTGGGCTCATCACTCCAGAGTATAGAGTCCCAGTAGTCTTCATCTTTGTCAGCATGGGCCCTGGCAAACTCTAGGCGGGCTTTTTTGTGCCTGGGCTTTAGGAGAGGCTTCTTTCGTGGACGGCACCCATGCATGCCATTCCTCTGCAGTGTACGCCGTATTGTGTCACGGGAAATAGTCACCCCAGTTTGGCTTTCTACTTCTTTAGATAACTGCAGTGAACTTGCATGTCGATTTCCTTCAACCCTTCTCATCAGAAGACGCTCCTGTCAAGGTGTTAACTTCCGTGGACGACCTGGACGTCTCTGTGAGATGGTTGCAGTTCCATCTTTTTTAAATGTTTGTACCACTTTTGCTACAGTATTCTGACCGATAAGTAAAGCTTTGCTGATCTTCTTGTAGCCTTCACCTTTCTTGTGTAAATAAATAATTTTCTTTCTCAGGTCTTGTGACATTTCTCTTCCATGTGGTGCCATTGCTGACAGCATGAAATGGGAAGGGGTTTTCTTTAAGTAACACCCTTTTATAGTCAACTGTCTGCTGAAAACCTGTGTAATGAATAATTAGACTCACCTGTGGATGAATTCTTGTTAAATTAGACATTTGTAGTCTAAAATTTTGCTTTGCTCCAGAGACTTTCAGTGGGGTGCCATCTCATACTGCACAAAAGAGGCAATTTCCTCAATGTCTGTCTGATTTTTTCTTCTGAATAAATTAAGTTTCCTACATAACCGCTGCAGTGTCCTTCTACTAATTATAACTCCGTGCTGATGCGCCAAAAGACAAAGAATTTCCTTATTGCTAAATCCTAATCTAAAGTAGGATTTAACCAAATCCTCCACATCCATTGTTTCTAGCAATTCTGTGATTTTTCTCAAAATATTAGGAGTTTAATCTCGTATTACTACGAGTTTATTCTCGAAATATTACGACTTTATTTTCGAAATATTACGACTTTATTCTCGTAGTGTTTCGACTTTATTCTCGTAACATTTCGACTTTATTCTCGAAGTGTTTCGACTTTATTCTCGTAACATTTCGACTTTTTTTCTCGTAGTTTCGACTTTATTCTCGAAATATTACGACTTTAATCTCGTAATCTTAGATTTATTTATTTTTTTAATGTGGCACTAAAACGCCGTCGTACATTTATGCTGAGCACTGTATATAAATAAAATTTAAATTTGACATCATTTTTCATAGTTCAATTTTAAATAACAATTGCAAAACACAAAACGACAACAAAAAAAACCTTGTCCAGATGTTGCTTTGATGCAGATGATTCATTAATTTATTATTTGTTACATTTAACTACATTTTCAAAAATGAAAATAAACAGCTTTGAAGACAGACATGTGTTGGTCAATTTGAAAAGTAATTGAAAAGCTTTATCGCTATTTCCATTTCATCGCGATTTTTAAATAAAATAATTAAATCAATTGTCATTTGTATTAAAGTCACACTCCTAGTCTAACATACTTTGGCTACATAGCAACCACCCAGAACACCTTAGCAACAGAATTAACATGATGACAGCACAAGAACACCTTTGAAACAGCAAAAGAACACTGGCACCCACCCAACACTTTATTCACAGTAGGTTTTTTTAACAGAACACTTTGTTTATTTCAGAATGTAATTTTGTTTTCCAGACTTAAGGTTGATTTCATCCACTCACACTCTCATAGTCCTTATTTATTTTGCCCCTAATTCACTTCTTGGCTCATTGGCTCTTCAAGGATCCAGTCAAGATTATGTATTTCCTACTGTCATAGACGCAATCCGTGATGTTCTTTGATGTTCGAGCATCTCTCAGGTTGTTTTAACTCTCTCACACACACACGCGCACACACACACACACACACACACACACACACACACACACACACACACACACACACACACACACACTATACATAACCCCACACATTAGCCAATTTTCTCCATTTCCACTGGCATCCCCTTCCACTCCCCCTGGAGTTTTTATGACTTTGTCACCTCGTAAAAATGATTTGGAGTCTTTCACTGTTGTGTTATTAATGTATAAGCAGCGTTTTGATGATTGCTCTGATACAGCGACATTCAGACATTTTCGTAGCTCATAGTCAAGGTCAGAGAGGTACTTTTGCACAGAAAGTGATTAAATGCGAATAAACCCATTTCAGAAAGCTTTTTATTTACCGACGCAAAATTAGTGTCCCATCGCTTTGAAACATTCATGTCCCAACGATTCACAAATAGAAGATTCCTAGGCTACTTTGCTTTACATTGAAGCTTTTACGCACTCCGCTCTAAATGCTAGCAGGGTTCCCTTTTTGATCCCAGAAGGAGACGGTCTCTTTCGCACACGCATGCACACATCAATAACAGCCCCCGCTCCAATAAACTTCTCACTCTCGCCCATTGAAAGCAAACCTTTCTGTTGACCCAGCAGGCTTTTGAGCACAGGACAGGCATGCGAATGAAGCTCCGCGAAAGGAGTGAGGGGTGCTCGCCTGCAGCTTTGAGCACACTTTAAAACCTGCAGGGACACAATTGTGAACCTACTCGCTGGCAGAGCTATTGTTCGCCTGTAAGTGATGTTGAGTCGGAAGACCTCAAAAACTGAACGCGGGTTGTAAACAAGCTTGTTAACTTGCACTAGCATGAATGATATCTGTGCAATGTCAGTTTAGGGCTTGATTTATTCTCTTTAATAGTTTGTGAAATGCCAATACAGGAATTTCCAAGGTAAGCTTTTATAAGAACATATTTGCACTTGTTTTTCTTCCACCTTTACATTTCTGAAGATCCTTTGGGGTGAAATGTGTGATTTTGTGCCACTAACTTTAGAATCGTATATTTTTCCTCTCCCCAAAATGGTTTCTTCAAACATTCCATCTGTCTGCCATTGGTTACACAAACAGATAGTCCCGCCCCAAACTCATCACATTGCGTGAGCCAATTTTGCTTTATTGGACTTGTTTTGTAACATGTGAGTAATTAAATGTTCTTCAGGAAGCTTTTGATATTTGGTAAAAAAAATTATAAACTGAATTAGTTCTGAATTCTAGCTCAGGACTTTTGTCATGTGGTTATTGATCCCATGAATAACACTGGTTGGTTTCATATAAGCCTCTTAAATTTCAGCAGGACATGCTGCATCTATTTTCATTTTATTTTTTCTCAGGTGGAATTTCCTGATCGATCTGACCCCTGCAGTGTTAGCATGTGCCATTGGGTCAGCTGTGAGTAGACCTGCTGGCTCTCTCTGTCTGATCGTTCTCGCTCTGTGATAGATGAAGTCCACTAAAACCACAGAAGACATTTTTTTTAAAGGAATCGTTCACCCAAAAATTAAATTTCTGTTATCATTTAATCACCCTCAAGTTATTCCAGCCCTGTAAAAAAAACAATATTATGCTAAACATAAAATATATATATTGAAGAATGTTGGTAACCAAATAGTTGCTGGTCACCATTGACTTACATAATATGTGTCATGAATCTGGTTACCACTCACTCTACTGCACATCACCCATGGACTACATCTCCCATCATGCACTGCACTCACACATTCCCGTCCACCATTACACCAATCACACAGCTGTCACCATTCACTCATCAACCCTAATTGCCTCACCACACCTGCACCTCATTCACTCACTCACATAAAAACAGCACACAAACACTCACTCACTGCGAAGTCTTGTTTTGCCCTGGCTACATTTCTGAGCGTTCTTCCCCGTATCTGTTATCTCTGTGTGTGACCCCGGACTGCCTGACCTTGGACTTCTGAACCTGTGCCTGTGACCTCGACCCCTGCCTGGTATTGTTTACGTCTCTGCTCTGCCTCCGATATTCCTGTTATGCCCTCTGACCATTGCCTGTGTGATTCTGCCTCTGTCCAATAAATAAATATATTACTGCACTTGGATCCCCTGCCTTTGACCAGTCTTTACAATATGTTGGAAAACAATACCATAAAAAAACAACAGAATATTAGCAATATTCTTGAAAATATCTTATATTGTGTGTGTAATTGTTGTATGTATGCATAATTCTCAAATATTCCTTATTTCTAATTATTGAGAAATTTTATTGATACCACCCCAAAGCTAATTTAAAAAAAATAACTTTTGAACATTTACACTTTAGTTTATGGATCAATTCTCAATATTAGCTAGTTGCTCATTAGTTCTGCTAATTAACATATTGTCTGTTTATTTGTACTAACCCTCTAGAAAATGCTGGGTTAAATACAAACCAGCGCTGGGTAAAATATGGACAAACCCAGCGGTTGGGTTACTGCCCAGAAGGTTGGGTTAAACATTTAACCCAACTGTTGGTTGAAAACAGTCCAGCATGTGTTCGGTCCAATATTTACCCAGCACTGGATTGTATTTAACCCAGCATTTTTAGATTATATAAAGCACATATTCTGCAGGACCACATTGCACATCTTACTACCTTACCAACTATTAATAAGCAGCAAATAAGGAATTTGAGGCAAAAGCCGTAGTTTATGGTTCGTTCATAGCAAGAATTGGACCATAAAATAAAGTGTGAAAAAAAAATAATTGTTGCTCCTTGCTTACATGCCTTTAAAAGTCTGGGGTCAGTATTATCTATTCATTTATTTTCATTTAATATTCATTAAAATCAACAGTATAGAATTTTGTTGTTTTCGAAAATATACACTCACCGGCCACTTTATTAGGTACACCTGTTCAATTGCTTGGTAACACAAATTGCTAATCAGCCAATCACATGGCAGCAACTAAATGCATTTAGGCATCTAGATGTGGTGAAGACGACTTGCTGAAGTTCAAACCGAGCATCAGAATGAGGAAGAAAGGGGATTTAAGTGACTTTGAACATGGAATGGTTGTTGGTGTCAGACGGCCTGGTCTGAGTATTTAAAAACCTGCTAATCTACTGGGATTTTCACGCTCAACCATCTCTAGGGTTTGCAAAGAATAGTCCGAAAAAGTGAAAATATCCAGTGAGCGGTAGTTGTGTGTACGAAAATGCCTTGTTGATGTCAGAGGTCAGAGGAGAATGGGCAGACTGGTTAGAGATGATAGAAAGGCAACAGTAACTCAAATAACCACTCGTTACAACCAAGGTATGCAGAATACCATCTCTGAACGCACAACACGTCGAACCTTGAAACAGATGGGCTACAGCAGTAGAAGACCGCACCGGGTGCTGCTCCTGTCAACTAAGAACAGGAAATGGCGGCTACAATTCGCACAGGTTCACCAAAATCGGACAACAGAAGATTGGAAAAACGTTGCCTGGTCTGATGAGTCTCGATTTCTGCTGCGACAATCAGATGGTAGGGTCAGAATTTGGTGTAAAGAACATGAAAGTATGGATCCATCCTGCCTTGTCTCAACTGTTCAGGCTGCTGCTTTTTGTGGTGTAATGAGGTGGAGGATATTTTCTTGGCACACTTTGGGCCTCTTAGTACCAATTAAGAACCGTTTAAACGTCACAGCCTACCTACGTATTGTTGCTGACCATGTCCATCCCTTTATGAATTCAGTGTGCCCATCTTCTGATGACTACTTCCAGCAGGATAATGCACCATGTCACAAAGCTCAAACCATCTCAGACTGGATTCTTGAACATGACAATGAGTTCACTTTACTTAAATGGCCTCCACAGTCACCAGATCTCAATCCAATAGAGCTCCTTTGAGATACGGATGAACGGGAGATTCGCATCATGGATGTGCAGCCGACAAATCTGCAGCAACTGTGTGATGCTATCATATCAATATGGACCAAAATCTTTGAGGAATGTTTGTTTCCAACACCTTTTTGAATCTATGCCACGAAAAATTAAGGCAGTTCTAAAGGCAACCCAGTACTAACAAGGTGTACCTAATAAAATGACCAGTGAGTGTATATGTTTAATACTTTATATTCATCAAGGAATTCTGAAAAACGTATCACACTTTTCATGTTAAGCAGCACAACTGTTTTCAACATTGATAATATTAGGAAATATTTCTTGAACAGCAAAAACTTCATCCATTCCTTTATTCATTAATTTATTCATTCAGGAGCCTGTCTTGTCCCATGTGTCATAAATCAGTTGCAAAATGATCCTGTTTGCTAGTTTGCCAGCTGTGCCAAACAAGTCCGGAAATGTTCTTTATTTGTGTCTGTGTTGTGGTTCAGCAAAGCATATTTATTGGTGTAATGCTCTGAAAGGTTTCTATATAATATGCAGTGCCATTTAATCACCAAAAACAATTGAGCTGCGAGAGTATTAAGAATGTTGACAAATCAAGGCTCTAACAGTTCAACAGATGACCACGCTGGCATTCAGAACTCAATAGCTTCACTTTCACACTGTCACACACACTAATTGTAGCAAGAATAGAACGAAACCATTTGCATATAGATGGCACCCTTTCATCTCAACCGTAGTAGGAGGACTCCATATGACACCAGTCTGGGACATGGAGCTCGAATAATACCCCAGCAGGCCTGGGACCTCGCACCGCCTTGCCTGCTCCCTGTAGGGACTCTATACTCTGAGTCTTGGGCTCTTTCATGTTAAACTGCTATACTGGTTAGTGCATATTACATTTTTTTGAGAGAAGTTAATGTTACGCCATAGTATTAATTTCCTTTTTACTAATAAGCCATAAACCATTTTAGGATAATACCATTTCCTTTGAAAGCTATGCATATTTCCATTACATTGTCATGGAAACAATGTAACAACTACCACATCTTAAAGGACTTATAATTTTTTTATGATGGAAATTACATTTTCGTATTAAAATCGTCATCTACTTTATCCTGTCAAGGCTTATTTCATAACTAGCATTTTATGTACCCTCCATGCAAACTATTAAATGTTCCATAATAGTATTATATTGTATATATATTTCTGCATCCCTTCAAATCTACAGTTTGAAATGTATACAATAAAGATAATCATTCCTCAAAGTTCAAATGTGTGTATCTCATTCTCAGTCAATTTATTTAGTTTACAATCGCAGACTACCTTCTTGTTAAGGCTGATTTCATAGACATAATTTTATGAATCATGAATATTTTCACACTTGTTTTAATTTCCACCATATTTCAAATGGTATATTGTATTTAACTATGTGGTGGAAATAACTGTTATTTTAAATATTTTTACTCTTGCTTAGTCATTTTATGTACCCAAAATACACACTCTTAAATAATTTCTAGCATAGTTTAATGAAGTTACAGGATTATTTAGAAATGATGCATAACAATATTGTTCACATCTCTCTCACAGATGTAATGTATTCTTATTGTTAAAGAAAAAAAAAGTTGAAATCTGTTAGTTTTAATAAAATCCAACCTTTGAGAAATAAGGTTTAACAGTTGAAAAAACACCCATAAATCAAAGTACCTTGTTATTACCAACATAATCTTTCTCATATTAGAAGTCTGATTCTGTCTGGCATAAAACACCCACATTTAACACTCATTCATCAATTCCATATTGGATAAAATCAAGTCTCTCTCTGCAATTTCTTTTAAAAAATTATTTAAATTATTACAGCAGAAAAGGGGATTTTGAATGCAATTTCGTGTTGACTTTAATGACATTTAACAAAGACTTTACTTCCTCCAGAGCAGATGTTCAAGCAAGCATTGTTTTTCTGATCCATATGTTGAGGTGTCAAAATGTCACCTAATTCCCGTATCAGAAACAACCCATACCATCTTGTTGTTTTATTTCACATTATCTTTTTATACATTTTTTTGGCTCCAAACCAGGAAACAGGGTGTGAAAGAACAAATTTTGAATACATTTTACATTTTCATTTATGCAGACGCTTTTATCCAAAGTGACTTAGAGTGCATTCAGGTTATACATTTATTGTCAGTATGTGTATTCTCTGGGGATTGAACCCACCACCTTTTGCGCTGCTAACGCAATGCTCTACCACTGAGCCACAGGAACAGAAATACAGACTGATCGATAGCATTGAATAAGGAAACTGATACCTGAGCAGCAGATGGTTTTGTGGATATACTATTTGCTACTTTCCCCACAGTGCTTTGCTGCAGCTGTGTTTAAAATGTAGGGAAATCAAAGGAAACAAAGCAAAACCTGAACAAGTGGGTGCATTTTCGATAAACAACAATTCAATAACATTTCATTAAACCCATGAATATTTCAGAAAAGCTAATTATTTGTTCAATTGCTGCTTACAAAATAAAGCTGCCAAGATCAATATATAAGACTGGCAGTTTAAAAAATGTACATACATTTCTAAAGAAAGCAAATTGATCAATGAATGAGTTCAGAGAACTGGGCCACAGGCTAATAAGGTGGGATATTGATTCCTTTATGTGTAGCCCCACCTACTGCTCCACATAACTGCATATTAAACATCAAATATGTTTTGATTTGCTGTTGTTGTGCCACATTGTTCTGCACTTTCACTTTCAGTGTGCATCTGAAAGTGAAAGTGCAGAAAGTGCACTTTCAGAACACATGCATTTATATGTACACTACCATCAGTAAGATTAATAATTTACCGTATAGTGTAAAGTAGTTAACCGTAAATGTAACTAAAAAGTAATATGCAGTTCTCTGATTCATCTCTTTTTTTTATATATATATATATATATTGTCCTTTTAACATTTTGAGCACCAGTTCAGCAAATCCAAGGACTGAAATTGGGCTTTTTGTGAACTTTTTTAGTCATAACTTGTTTTGTTTTTGCCCACCACAGGGCTCTAGGGATTAGATGGGAGCCAACGTCTCTGACTTTTATTCTTTCTTTTTTCTTCCAGATTATTCATACAGCTTAACACGCTATCATAGAAAAACACACAGAGAGCAAACATAGTTTTGCTCTTGAAGTTCTTCACAGAGCGCCGTCAGTCAAACGCATCTTCCCTTTCACAGACATGTATTTACACTAGACATCAGCTGTCAAAGCGTAAGTGACGGCTGTTGCTTCGCTGAAAAGACAGAAAGCGTTCCCATGGCCCCAAAGGTACACCATTTTACACGCGAGACCTCGGATTTTCAGGAGCACGACATATGTGCAGAATCTCCACACTACGTGGCGATTTCATTGAACGGAGGCTTTTTGGAAATTAAGACAATGCATTTTAACAAAAGCCCCTCAAGTGCTGCCATAAAGGCTCTTTTGTCTCTGTATTAATTAGCATAAGCTAGAAGACTCTTTCTAAATGCTAAAAAATTAGTAACCTAAAAGCAAATGGTTTGGAGACTCCGGTCCAGCAGCTGAAGTGGTCTTGCGGGTCTTTAGGAGAAAAGCAGTTTTTGTCCACAGCGGAGGTCCTGGAGCAGAGGTCTCCAAGTCATTAATCACGGCCATCTTTTCAGCTGCCAGTCCATACAAAAGGTGACCCCGACTCCACAATAGGCTTGGCAATAAAGAGACTGTTTAAGGGGGGGTTAGATATAGTTTACTGTGGATTATTAGAGGAGCGCCATACATTTATATTACAGTGGTCTTAAAGAGCTTATCTGCTGGGAAATGCTGAGAGTGAGTCCGCCATATTGTCCCACTCGTACTGTTGTTGTTGTTTTTTGCTTTAAGAGGATCTAGATCCAAATTCCATTATGATTAAGCCTTCTATTTTTGATGCGTTGGTTGACTTGTGATTTTTTATGTTTTTTTACCAGCTTAGACAGAGACTGAGACTTGGGTCAATCTCACAAAGCAATATCCAGGCTCATATTTAACCTAAAAAACATATTTTACATACGAATATTTAGCCTGCATAACTCTTATGATATATATTTGTTTTTGTTTCTTTAGAAATGTAGCAATTTTTTTATTATTTTATTTTCCTTCAATAAGTTAGAGAAATAGTTTTTTTAACGTTACACTGATTAAACTCATCCTGTCTAGACATAAAATATATTTGAAAATTAAAATACAATGTAAATATTCAATTCAGTTCAGCGTTATAGCATTATCTATACTTGTAATAATTAACTGAAATAATATATACAATTTTTATGAAAAAACTTCAGTACCATATTACCAGAATGCCAATTACTGTAATGCGAAAAATAATTTTAAATCTATAGTACATATATCCCAGCATTTTAAAATCATTTAATTGTTTTATTTATATTAAAAATAATTAAACCAAGTACATCGAAATACATTGGAGAGTACGTGCATTTCTACTTAAGAATTATATTTTGCCATAAAAAAATCTAACCAGTTTTTTTTACTATTAAGTTTAATTTTGTTTGTTTGTTTAATTGTTAAATTATTTTCATTACTATTACACATTATCTTCTATAGTTATAATTGCTGTAATCTCAATGTTATTACTGTATTGCATATAAAAAAATTATAATATTCTCAGACTTTTTTTTAAAACAAAATTGAAATATTTGAGTCACATTATCATTATAACATGACCTATACTTGTACTATAAGTTTAATACAATAAACTACCATGGTAAGTACTTAGAGTTATATTATTCAAATCCATTTTACAATTGGATACTTAAAAATGAGTTACTTGAGACAATAGTCATAACAATAATGTCACAATACAGAAAATAGGCTGCATTGTATTCGTTCAAAGTGTATATATATTGTTTTCATTTCGAGGTGAAATGTGACCCGTGACGTGACAATTTCTGAAAGATTCATTTTTTATTTTGCTTTAACACAACATTGCACACTCCATCAGCAGATGCGGTGGATGAAAAGCTGGACTAAAAGGTCTGAAGACTGCACAGCCTGCGGTTTAATCCATTACAGATAATAAACCTTGTATTGTCAGAAACACTTGATGTGGATCTGAGCTGAAGTCCAGGAAATGAAATGAATCAAGCAGAGGAACCTCACTATCTTAAGTGAGCCTGAGAGAAAACAATGACCCAACCTCTAATCAACTTCATAAATCCACGTAGACGTGTTTAAGACCTCCGCCGCTCCAGTTCTGTGCGATATCCTCTCTGTGGAAAATCAGGGGACCTATAAATTGATGTCAGGTCACGTGATCCTTCAGTGGATATATTTCTCTCCACGCGGCCATTTTGTTTTTACACTGTGCTACAAAGTGTCATTTAGTCACAGAGTTGCATGCATTATTGCGTACAAGCTTGCATTGTGATGGTCTAATGTTTCTCACAATGCTGTTTGCTTTGTAATGAGGATTTTAGGATGATGCTGGAATATTAATGAGGCAGACGATGATGTAGATTAATTTTCTTTGTGTGTTAAATGACTAAGGCAACGAAAAATGAAAATTGACTCACCTTTAATTCCATGTGAATTTCTTCGTTCCATAAAATGCAAAAGGAGATATTTTGCAGAATGTCAAGCTGCTCTTTTCCATACAACTGAACTAGATGATGATTATTATTGTTTAGCTAAACAATACACACAATGTATTGAAAAACAATTAATAGTGCACACAATGAAACACAATTAATAGTGCACTGTATTCCAAGTTTTCTAAAGTCATATACAGAGCTTTAGATTTAAGGAAAAAATACTAAAACAGACAATACAAATGGAAAAGAGCCGCTTGAACATTCTGCCAAACATCTGTTGTGCTCTAAGAAAGTCATGCAGGTCTGGAACATAATGATTACCGAATTTTAATTTTTAGTAACACATTTATCAGAGTCTTGGCTGCTGCAGTTTGGTAGTATTGTAATAAGTCATAAGGGTGTATTGTTGCATTGGGTGTATAAACCGCAGAACAAACAGAAGGACACCTTCCACTTAAAAAAAATCTGCTGTAAGTGCAACGTTTATCTCAGAGGCAGGGGATTTGAGTCATAAAGTTTACTGCCACAAGATTTGTTGTGCTGTATTTTATCAAAATGGATCCTGTTTTTGGAGATGTTGCAGTGCTAACGCCGGGTGGGAGAACTGTTTTAGAGGATTGTCCAGAAAACTTTTTTTTTTTTAACTAAAGTCCTTTAGGGTCTCGTCACAAAAAATAAATAAATAAAAGCTTTCAGCTGCATGTCGTACTGAGTGGCACACAACAATATCTGGGGCATCGAATGCTATAAAGAGATACAATTAAATGTGAATATCAAGTGCTGTTTTGTATTTTATGTTGCAATTATTTTATTATGATTTTATTCAATGAGTTATATTATTTAAGAAAATATTCTGGATGTGCTGTCATTCAACAAGGTTACATTAAATTGATCAAATGTAACAGCAAGAGATAGTTTTTTAATTATCAAAGAATATTGAAAAATGTTTTCTTACAATTATTATTTCTTAAAAAATATTATGCAGTACAACTCTTTTCAAAAATATCTAAACAAATATATAATTAAATTCTTGAGCATCAAATCAGCATATTTGAATGATTTCTGAAGGATCATGTGACACTGAAGGCTGGAGTAATGGTGGTGAAAATTCTGGCAAATACAGATGCCAAACTGCTTAAGTTTTAATTGTAGGGTAAGCTAAAAAAACAGACTACAAAAGGCATAATTAATGCTAACCATGTCTTTTTTGTCTGTAATCTGTGTCTTGCAGAATCATACTGACTGAACCGGCTTCTTTCCTCCCTTTGATGTTGAGAAAAGAGACAAGGTTGCTATGGAAGTGAAAGAACGCAGACCCTACCGCTCCCTGACCTCCAGGCGGGACACAGAGCGCCGCTACACCAGCTCCTCAGCTGACAGTGAGGATGGCAAGCTCAACCCCAAGTCCTACAGCTCCAGCGAGACCCTCAAAGCTTTTGACCAGGACCCCAGATTGGCATATAGCAGCCGGGTCAAAGACGTGGTGCATCATGAAGCTGATGAGTTCATCAGGCAAGGTGAGCGGGACAAGATTTCACATGTCAGATCTTATTGATAAAACCTAGGGCTGTAGTCAAGTCCACCTTTGTCGAGTCCAAGACAAGTCCAAGTCCAAAGAGGTTCGAGTCCGAGTCAAGACCGAGTCCAAAGAGGTTCGAGTCGTATAGAAACGTATATTCTAAGTGCACCACACATGACGTTGTCTTCATGATGTAAATGTTAAACAAATCACTAAATATCTTTGCAGAAAAGATGAACTACAACTACATCTTGTACAAACTTATATTATGCATATTAGGCTATATGTTCTGAAATAATACAAGACAAATGCTCCAAAAATCTAGTTATTAAAAGATGTTTAACTCACATCTTCTTGTATTTTTTCTATTCCACTGCCCACGTCAACACAAAAACACACTCTGTGTGAATGGCGCCTAGAGAGCATCACACGTGAGCGGTTAATCATGTGCGCCGACATGCGGTTGGATTGTTCTTTTCTCTTTACTGTTATTATCAAAGTGTCTAATTCTAGCGTTTGGTAATATTTCTATTCAAAATCGCGATTCCTCGATTTATAAAAAATCTAATTGTGGCAAAACATTAAATTCGAATTAATCGATACAATCTGATAAATCGCCCAGCCATTGCCACAGTGTTTGCTTATTTTTTACTTTATTTACATTGTGTAATTTATTTTATTTTACATCCAGTTGTATTCCGTGCCTCCAGGCTTTATTCGCTTTGCTCTTATTCGTTCTTTTTCTTATTCATTTGGTGCCACGGTGTTTGATGATTGTCAGTGTTTTTTTTTTCTTTTACATTTACACATTTTGCAAGTTTGTAATTTTATATTAGGCGTATAGCATGGTAATGGTGTATTTGTATTCGTTTTGTTAATTGAAGTCCCATGTTTATTGCAGAAAATGTGTCATTGTAAGTTATAGATAAGCAATTGACCTGAAATTAAAGTGAAAGCAAAATGTGCACGGGCATTAATAAGATATTTAAAAGCGAAGGAAAATGAGAGGGAAAACTCCAACGAACTTTGTAAAACCAAACTGTATTATGCAACTTGCCGACAGCGTGTCTGTGGCCAAAATTAAAAATATGTATGCCTCCACGCAGCGCGCACACTCAGAGCCAGGCGCACACTCATATGACGCAGCTGTGCATTTAACAGGTGACCAATGACAATGCCTGTTCTAGATGGAGTTAAACCAATGGCAATTACATTGCCCATTTGCGGAACAAGCGAGCCAGATTAATGGTTTTGTTTTGAAAGAGAAAAAAAAAGCATATATTGCTGGACTCGGTCGAGACCAACTTGAACATTTGGCGAGTCCGATGACCAAGTCCGAGACAAGTCCGAGTCCAAATACCAACGAGTCCAAGACAAATCCGAGACGATAGAAAAACGTCTCTAGTCCGGACTCGAGTACTACAGCCCTAATAAAACCACAGGCGCATTTCAAAACCGCAATGTGTCATTTCTGTGCAACTAGTGCCACCGAATGCAATTCAAATTAGATAATTTACTGATTTTAGTTGGTGTTTTTTCAGACTTGGGTAGAATTGCACTCAAGTCTGTGTGGGTTATGGTTTTGCATGGACTTCAGTATGGTTTGCATTTGCCGTGAAAGCAATCTGGCCTAATTTGCAGAAGTGAACTGTTATTGATGACATTATAATTTGCCTATTAAAATATAATGCATTTCTGATTGCTGCATGTCTCCTCAGAATTTACCTTCGGCCAGCAGCCTGGATTTTTCATATCCGTTATACAGCAGACAGACACAAAATCCATTCTGTGCATGAGCAGACTAACCCTCGTGTCATTCCAAACTAAATGCTGTTATGTTTTTCTGAGGAACACTAATGCATAATTATGTCTATGCTGCTCTTTTACATACAACAATTATTGGCAACCAGGGGCTTTCAAACTCCCAAATAAGTACCAAAATATAATTATTATTATCATTATTATTATCATTATAAGTGGTAAAAGTACTATAACTCAATATTAATTAAAAAATATATTTAAAACAATTATATTTATAATGTTATGTGGTATAATATAAAATATTTAAATGCATTATTATTATTATTATTAAATAATACTAATTAATTTGATTATTTATTTGTACTTTTTCCAGATTTTACTATACAATAGTATTATTACTATATATTACGATATTTCTTTGATTTGTTCAATTTTTTTATATAGTAAAATATTATTATTATTGTTGTTGTTGTTATTAAATAGTATGAATTTATTTATTTATTTTTATAATTTTTCAGATTTTACAGTATAACAGTGTTACTATAGTTATAGTATATATAATTATTTAATATATTTAATATTTCTTCATTGATTTGTATTTTTTCTAATTACAATCAAAATATTTTGATACATAATCAGTTGTAATAATAATTTACAATAACTTTTTTTGTACTCTGTTAAAGCAAACAAACCAACTAAACTATACTGAGCTTAACTACACCCCCCCCTCCCCCTCCCCCTCCCCACCCAATCATTGTTCCAAAATTGACTATAAATTGACATTAAAGTTGATATTTTTCAATTTTGTCTCTGGACCCCCTAGGGGACTGGAATCACATTTTTCCACCCCTGATGAGTTTGCTTCCGTAGAGTAAAAAGTGAAGCGAACAGCACTCTTTTGTTTGGATTTAAGATTCATGTCTTGACAAACATATATTTGGCATTAGAGCTTAAATTTGGGTCGTGCGTGCCTAATCTTGCACATTAAGTGTCAAAAGTGAGATTATAAAACAAACCAAGAAAAAATATGAAAAACATTTCAGCATGATGATTATCCTAAATTAAGTGTATTAAAACTTTTGATGGCAAGAATGCAATTAAATCGTAATCATCCCTGATACATAACCTGTGTGCTTATTAGTTTCTTTTGAAGTGTGGAATGCTGCACCCTTGATCATTAAACTTGCCTACTTCATAGTAAAGCACATATCTATGACATGCACTTGTTAACATGAGACAAACTATCAGACACTTTGGGGGAGCTCATCTCGCAGACTCGAGATCCGCTGCACATCTTTCAGATACACTCAAGAGACTGATTGCATTCAAGCAATTAAGAGAGACTGCCAGTGACGATGTGATCCGTCGCTAATATATTCCAGACGTTCTGAAAAAGCTGTATCTAAAACCGGAGAAATAAAAAGGAAAGCTGAATGCGGTGTCGTAGCTTTGCCATTAGCGTGCTGGGACTTTAACGAGAGGGGGGTGCCTTGAATGCTGATTCGCTGATGTCTTTTATGACCTTCTAATGTGTCCAGTTGATGGTGACCTGAAAAAATATCCACTTCCCCTCCATGAATACTAAATGCATTGTTGCTCTCAGCAACACTAACTATTATTGCGCTCGCTCTCAGGCATAAATCCATAATTTGCCGTTAGCTTCATCTAAACAGCTTCCTCTTTCTCGTACCTTTTGGCCTTCACCAGACCCGAGCACATTCTGAATGTGATGTTTACTGAGGTTTTGCACACTCATGTGGCTTTGAGTGCTCCATTTTGAATATAAAGTTCTCGTTAGGCTTTCCAAGTTGATTAAATGTTGGCTAGTTTTATATATTGCACAGTCTTTGTCAATTTGGAGTCATATACTGTATGAGAGCAGGTGCTCTGTTAAATATGTTCTGTTGTAATAAATAGTCATGTGTTTCAAAACCTAGTGAGCTGCCTACCTAGACAGTGTTTTAAGGTGTCACATGTTCACATTTAAGCACAAAGGCTGTTCTTAATGATAAAAAGTTAGTTCACCCAAAAATGAAAATTATGTCATTAATTACTCACCCTCATGTCATTACAAACTCGTAAGACCTTTATTCGTCTCCAGAACACAAATTAAGATATTTTTGAAACAATCTGAGAGTGCTCTGACCCTGTGTAGACAGCAACACATCTACAATGTCCCCAGGTCCAGAAACGTATTCAAGGAAAAATAGTAATAATCAGTGAAATTAATCCATATGACATCAGGGGTTCAACCGTAATTTTACAAAGCAACAAGAATATGTTTTGTGTGCAAATAAAACAATAATAGCATAATTTATTGAACAATTCTTCTCCCCGAGTTACTGTCTTCTGCCATATTGGAGAGTGCACCACAACGCAATCACGCAAATGCTGAACATGAACAATGCTGATTACGTTGTTTACGTTCTAATGTCACATGGACTATTTTACCTATTTCTTTGCTACGTTTCTGGACCTGGTCTTACGGGTTTGGAACGACATGAGGGTTAGTAGATTATATATATAATTCCCTCCCTCTCTCTCCAGGGCTCTAGACTAACTTTTTGCACTGGGTGCACTGGTGCGCCTAACTTTTTTTCTTAGGGGCACAGCACAAAAGTTAGGTGCACCCAAATTTTCGTATAGGCAATATTGACTAGTAAACGATTAACTAACAATGTGGTCAACATAAAGTTCTTTATTTGAAGCACAATTCTACAAGAAAGTAACTTACTGAAAAAGTGTTGGTGCTTAAAGTTAAAACATCTCAAGATAAATGAAATCAAGATTAAATCTAAATTAAGTGTTTGAAGGGCGTCAAACTGAACATCTTATGGCTCAATGTCTTATGGACTATCCTCCATTGCATTCACATGCCCCTCGGATGGCCAACTCCTGTAGTTTGGCCTTCTTGATCTTTGGCCTTGGCTAAACCAGCTGGCCACACGCTCATCTTCCAGACTCGGCCCCCCTACACTGATTCATATCAGATCTTCCACTGTGTCTGAATGAAGGGATGCTCGAGTGCCCCCCCTCCCCCCCTCTACACCGATTCATATCAGATCTTCCACTGTGTCTGAATGAAGGGATGCTCTAGTGCAGTGGTTCTCAACCCTCCCCTTAAATCTATAAAAAAAATCTGGCGCCTCCATCCCACCTCAGACTACTAAATAATTTCACCAAACATTATGAAAAAAAAAGTATTTAAAGAGGGAAAAAAAACAGCTGGTCTGTCTGTGCTCATACTGTATTTTAATTAGGGATGGGTATCGTTAAGGTTTTAACGGAATTAAATGCACCAGTGTGCAGGCATTTTAGTGTTTTATATACATAAGATAAGATAGAGTAAGAACATGAACAAAGAAACAAAGTTAAATAAACTGACAAATATACCATTTGTCATACCATAAAACAAATGTAATGAAAAAAACAGTGATTTAATTTTTCCATGAATGTCTACTAACATTAATGTTCAGGTAAGTAATTGCTAAAAAAGAAATCTGAAAGTGATCACATGTAAATGAACACTGCATAGTTTTCAATGTATGTATAGATAGATTAATGCTGATTAAAGCTATAACTTTATTCAGATTAAGAGCTGTGAGTGATTTTCTCTTTGTGTTTTGTTCTTTGATTAACATTAATGAAGCACCAGTCTGTCACTAAAACAAAATATTGACACACAATTTTCTCCCAACTGTTCTCGTTCACTTTAAGACATAAACTGTGTTTAAGTGAAGACTCTCCAAGCCAGCCGTGTTTACATGTTTTGTGTGTATTTGATCGTTTGGACGCATCTGAAGCTCAAAGTGTACTTTGTCAGTTTTAGAGCGCGCCGCACACACACACACGCGCGCAAACACACACACACACACACACACACACACACACACACACACTTCAGCCTGGGGAACAGCGTCTCTCGTGCGGATTGTACTTTAAACATTTTATTATCAAACATGTCCAGCAATTTAGAAACTGTAAAGACTGCATTTTACAACAATCGACAGACGATTGATCTGATTCTGACGTTAAGTTTTGGTCAGGGAGGAACGAATGCGCGCCGCTGTGAAGGGAATAGTTATGCTAGAAGAAACGCGACTATAATCCTTAGAAGCCAAAATAAAATAAAAACCCATTAAATAAACTTAGTTTAATATAACAGCCACAGGCCTAAAGTGTAAGCATGTTTTAATGGTTAGTTCTCTCTTCTATCATAAACAGGGCTTTCATGTTGCGCGTGCCGAAACTCCACGTGAGCGCAATCTCGCTTCTGATTTGGGAATAGCAAAAATGCATCATAGACAAAAGTTTGGGGTCTGCCCTTCACTATCTCTGATTGGTTTAGACCACGATATGAGCCCAATGGGTGTCTGTTGTTGAAGAACAGGGAGACTCAGAGTCGCGGATACTTTTTTTTCTCTTCTCGAACGGCTGGTCGCACAGGTGCGCCCTCTGATTTTTTTTAGTCGCACCCTTGAGAAATTAGGTCGCACGTGCGCTGCTCTCTCTCTCTCTCTCTCTCTCTCTCTCTCTCTATATATATATATATATATATATATATATATATATATATATATATTAATTTACAAAAATCAATCACTAAGATATTTGTTTGTTAAATAATTGTTTGTATCAAGATTCTAACATTAGACTTCAGACTAAAGAGTCAAAGTAAAAATCACATAAGTTTATTCCCTAGAAATAAATAAATGTGTTTACAATAATGTAAGAAATAATTCTTAGTTAATAGTTCATATTGTACATACTGTTTATATTGTCTTTCTAATATTATAAACATAATTATGTTAGTTTTTTTTTTCTATAAAAGTTTTTGCGTTATTGTTCAGAAAATAAATAAACAAATTAATAAATGAAATGAGATGGAGAAAATAAATTGTATTTGTCTTCCAGACCCTTACTATTAAAGTCTGTTCTTGTATGCATTACGCAGATTGTATTTTCTCTCATTGTGTCATTGTGTGTTGTATCAGGGACGGACTTCTCTCTCAGAGACATGGCTTTTGGAGATCCCGTGCCACCCCATATGGCAGCATATAGGACAGAAATGGGCCTTCCCCACCGCGACTACTCTGTGAGTGTGGGATCAGACGCTGACACAGAAACAGACGGCGTCATGTCCCCTGAGCACGCCGTCCGACTCTGGGGCCGTAGCAACACCAAATCCGGCCGCAGCTCCTGCCTTTCCAGCAGAGCCAACTCCAACCTCACCCTTACTGACACCGAGCATGAAAACACAGAAAACGGTGAGTTCAAATGTCTGTACGCTCTCTTCACAGTTCGGCTGAGAGCAGTTTTACGACACCAGGCACAAAGGGACGTCTCTAGTTTAGCACCACGTCAGTTCAGATTGAATCTGTGATGCCCCTTTTATATGGAAATCAAGTGTGGTTTGGAGAGGTGGATTTTGTGACTTCTATTTCAGTTGTTGAAAAAATAAATCTCACGAATGCCGATTTATGGAAAAATTCTATGATACTATGATAATTCGAGTTCTGTGTTTTCTGTTTATCACTAACCTCCAAGTGCTATACAGAAGTTTAAGAGTGATGGTATTTTTATATCCCATCATATTCAGCTCAAAACAATGTCATTATTAAAAGCAAAGTCATTGTTATAAATTATTTTTCTTTCTTTCTTTCTTTCTTTCTTTCTTTCTTTCTTTCTTTCTTTCTTTTTTTTAGATTAAATGACTCTTGAAGATACATTGCCAGATTCAAATTCAAATAATAAATACATAAATGAAACAAACCTTTATATAGAAGCGTATGCACTTTCTGTTAGGCCATGTCTTTGACCCTTCTTATATTTTTCTTTTCATTATCTGGCGACCTTTCTTATAAAAATTTGGGTTTAATTCAATACGCCATTACATTTACAGATTAAGCACAATATTTCTGCTGTGAATAGAGATTCATTTATTATTTATGCAGTGTTTATAGTATGATGCATGAAAGTCCTTGCTTCATTTTGATTGGCCAGTGCCAAACTATGATCCTGTCTCTTATAGTAAGCAATAGGCTACGATAAGCCATGTTTTATAGTATTTTTACCACATTCTTCAGCATAGAGTCCGATTATTAAAAAAAAACATAAACATAGAAAATTGTAACTCATTTATTTTTATTTATGTATTTTATATTTTCATAAATAGTTTATTATGATAAACATAATAACCAATTATTCCCTAAAGTAATGTAGTTCAGCAATTAATTATCCATATGTAACTGCAATAAAATTCATGTATTTTGCATTTTTCAGTAATAATCTCCAAGGCATACGGCAGAGCTAGTAGAGGTCAGATGCTTTCTGATGAGATTAGTGGCCCAAACAGAGCAGGCAGCATCCTCGATCCATCCTCCTCAAGCTCGGTGCTTCCAAATGGTCCCCAAGGGCCCAATGAGTGTCTTTACTTGGATAGAAGGTCACATTGTACTGAGACAGTGTCACGGTAAAACTTGTCAAGAAGCAGGGCCTGATTACGCTAGAGGAACCGCTCCGAGAACTGCAAGAATATATGGGAAATTTCAGCATTAAATATTGCGTCCGTTATAAAGTAAGATCTTCCTATTGGGAATGCAAATGTTAGTTGTTTATTTCATGTGCTAAGGGTTTAAACATTGATTAAACTAGGATACACGTCTCTTAAAGTTGAATAATACAATTAACCTTTTGAAAAACTGCAGTTAAGTGATATTTCATGAATGGCCTTTGAGTTCAGTCAAATTCAGCGGAATTTGAAAACAAAATAAAAATAAATCACATCAGTATTTTGCCACTGTTTTAATATAACGTTAGTATATTTGTAGCAAATGTCATATTTTTTTGGTGTATTTTAAATAGTTGTGTATTTTCAACTATTTTTTGTTTTATTTATTTATATATATATATATATATATATATATTATTATTCTTTTTTTTTTTTTTTACAGCAATCCCTGTTGCTATTACTCATAGTCAGTATTACATTTGGTCACATACAGAGCCAATCCTCCCTATACGCAGACTACGCAAACTGCGTAGGTCCACCGAAGCACCCTTGCTCTCAAATATGTTTGAATTTTTGTTTCGTTTTGAAAGCATAGTGTTTTTTTTTGGTTTTCTGGACCTAAAACATTTTGTGTATATCCTCCTCCGTATCTATATCACAAGCCTTGACTTTTGAGAGCGAAATGTGATCTTTCTTCAAGGTTTCTTAGTATTTAAAGGCTTGAGTTTGGCACTCTTTATATCTGCAGCCTAAGCCTTAATCATACTCTCGTTTATAATGTACCTTATGCATATTCACTGCCAAACTCTGATAGTGCCTCTAACAGCCTTTAGAAATCACACATCAAGGACCCAGCAGCAAAACACTAATTGCCTTTTCCTCCACAGTCTCCCTGAAAGCCTACAAATAGTCTGTTTTGCACTGACGGCTGCATCATTTTAGCTATTAGATTCTTATTTAAAACAACTGAGGTATTCTTCTGTGCTGCATCGCATTTAATGCCTAGACATCAGTGATTGACTTAAAAAGAAAATGGAATATGTCTGTCTGAACGTCGTGAAACGCTGAGATGAGGCTAACACAAATGCGCGTTAAACTGGAAAAATCTTTATTCGCAGCTTTAGGCATCTGTTTGACTTGTAAAGCAGACATAATTCAAAATTGCTTTATTTTGTTCATTCAAGCAGAAACTCCAGTTGTGTTCACTGTTTTTGAGCTCATGTTTAATAATGTGCACAAGCTAACTGAAACCTATTGAGTTATCCAACCTACTTGTGTTTTATATCTTTATAGTTAGACTAACACAAATGAAAATGTACATTTTTAGTGATGTAATAGTTATTTTTGTATTATTTAGAATTATTTTTGTATAATTGTTTTATATATATATATATATATATATAGTTTTCTTTTTAATTTAATGTACTTTTTTCATTTTATTAGTTTTAATTGATTTTAAATATTTATATTTAGCTTTAGTTTATTTTTATTTCAGTTTTAGTGTTACAGTTGTAGTACTTTGAATTATTATTTTTTTACTTTAAAAAAAAGTTGTATCTGATGTGTATATTTTATTTCAGCATTATTTTAATGAAGAAAAAACATTTTCAATAGTTTAATAACCGCACTGGTAATATTATGGTATTTGAATATTGTAATTATTCACAATCAAAGTACACTCTTAAAACTAATTTCTTCTGTTTTCTACTGATCCTTGCACCAACTGGGAAAGCAAAGCCGTTGTAATGCATTAGCTCACATTGAGATTAAAGTAAATAAATAAATAATGCTCTTAATGTTTAATTTATTTCACGTTGGCACTGCTTTTAGAGCTCATTGGATTAAAAATATCAGAGGAGCGTCTTGGTACATAAAGAGAATTTCAGAATTACTCCGATTCATTTAGCAATTAGCTTTCATTTTCCACTGTTAACATTCAAACTGGTGTTGTTTATCTCGCCAACGGTTCATTCGTTTAGATATAGCATAATCTATTATTGTGTAGCATGGATCTTAGGCAAATAGATTGTGAATTGTGTGTGTGTCTCTGTGTGTGTTTGTGCAACCTGCTTATCCTGACCCTCATGTCTAAGCAGATTTCCTCAGGCGCTAACGGTCAAACTTATTGCTGAGTCATTTTAATCGGGCATAGGCTGATCTGTTTGCAGCAAGCTGAACCTATTCTAGACATAAGGGCTGCTCGGGGCAACGTGCAAACTGTGTCAGAGCCCACATACCCTTCACTGGCTGAGCTTTATGGGTATTTGCGAGTGCTACAAGCAATGGACCTCACTGTAAATTTCAAGTGCTGTAATTTTTATCGAGTTAGTTCAGCCAAAACATGTCCTTACGTCACACCAAACCTGTATTACTTATTTTTTTAGCATAGAACACAAAAAGAGATGTTTTGAAGAATGTGCTAGTCAACCCTTTCCGCACAATTACAATGAATGCGCCTAGAGCTTTTAAGATTTAAAAAAGGCTACACAAACACCATTAAGCAGTCTCACTTTTGTCTATCTGTGAACAATTCATGTTCAGTGATTCGGTTCAGGATGGGCGACAGGGAAAGCTGAGTTTGCATTGATCAGTAGGATATTTTCAGCTACAGCCACATCACATGGTAACATAATACACGCTATTCTAAGTTTGGGTCATTAGTGTAAATCGAATGCAAATAAATGGATGCTCACCAGCTCGAAATGGCTGTGATAGTCATATCTAAATTTGTTTACAATCTAGGGCTCATCTTCATGACATACTTAATCGATTTCTTCATTGGTGTGTTTTTGTAGGTGATGGGGTTGCATAGTGGTTAAATATCTGATAGAAATCTGAAAGTTAAGGGTTCAACTATTGGAACAGGTGGTTCGATTAAAGGGGACATTTCTGGGACTTGATACCAATAGAGTCTGGCTGCAGACTTGCACGCTCAGACACTTGCACGCTCAGACACTTGCACTTCCCGCGAGTGATGTCACTTGCAGTCTTTTTTATTTTCTTCTATGTATTAATAATTTTTTGTTTGAATCTCTCAACATTTTACAACAGTAGAAAAAACTCCTAGAAGACCACAACAATTAGGACAGGATGGTATCTTTAAAGTTATTATTATAATAAATTAATTATTATTATTGTTGTTAATAGTAGTAATAGTCACCTTTCATAATTGTAATGATACAAATTTGTATTAAATAAATGTGGTTATACTTTATTTGAAGGGGTGTGCATAAGACTGACATGACATCTTCATAATCATAACATGAAACATGTGATGAATATGAAGGTTTTTATACATGTTTATGACAATTGTCATTAAGTTTCATTCACACTTTTGAGACCCCTTACCATTATTTTAAAAAAATGTCATGATAATGAAGGAGGTGAAAAATGAATGATGGCACAATTTTCTTGGAGGCAGTAACATTTTCTTTTTAAATGCATGATTAAGCTGGTGCCATCCATCAGAATGTTTCCCTTGGAGCTATATAACTGATAATGTTCCCATGTGATCGCGAGTTAATGCCTGTTATGGGGGCTCAGCACGCATGTTGAGCAATTGGAAAATAGAAGCTGAACCCTGGGAGCGGTGGATTAGCGTTTCCACCTTTGTTTCTTGCATTACGTGACTTTTTACAGTTGTTTGTATTGGCTAAATTGTCAGTTTCCTGCTGAATTAGGCGTGTAGAGACCGTCTCTGTTGTGCTTTGAAAACAGCAGTGTGAACTTAAAGAGCGAGAAGGATCAGAAGAGCCGAAAAGAAGTTTGATGTACGCACATGGCGTAATCTACAATTGCTCTCCCGTATTTTTGTTTGAAGCGAGGAAGCTATAATTGGTTAATTTGACTGAAACTGCCTCTGTGTTGGTTCTTTGTAGAGCCTGTATAAGATGTCGCATCTGAGATTTGCTACTCGCTGGAAACTTTGAACTGCTTTTGAACTGCTGAAAGATTGAGGTTAAGAGGGGCTCATGGGGAGTGATCAGTGTTGCTGTAATTGGGGATGTTGACAATGAGACAAATGTGCTACTATAGAGACTCACTGTAACTTTAAGCTCAGCAGACAAGCAGTTAGACAAAGTTACTTCTGTGTCCTCATAGCATATTTGTTTTGGACTTTTTCGTTTTGGGCGTTTAAGATAAACTCTGTCTCATTTTGAAAAACTATGCTCAGCTTCAATCTGGCTAATAGTGTGTATGCTGCTCTATTGGGCATCTGTCACAGACTTGATAATTACGGTTTGCACAGGGGGGCTGGTTGGCAGAAAGGGGGGTATATTGTTTATCTTGGGTGTATTTTTTTATCTTTTGTTCTAAATTAGACTTGGATGTCATGGTGATATTGAGGTAGTTAGAATGTCACACCAAGAAAATTATATTGTGTTACCATATCGTAATAATAATTCAATACTACGGTATTCTTTAATGTCTTTTGTAGAACTGAGCAATGTTTTTTTTTTTTTTATACTGTTGTATTACCAAGGAATGTACAGAACAATGGTATTTCAAAGTAGACTATTTACCTCATGAAAGTAATAAGTAGTCAAGTTGTAGTCATCCTAAAATCCTCTTCAAAACCACCAAAACAGACAAGGTGGTCTCCTAAGGCTGGTTTAAGCTGTGTTTTTATCAGGTCTGGTTTATATCAGACAATCCAATATACATGAAATGAGTACAATACATAACTCATGTTTTGAAAAACTTCCAAAGTGAAATTCAAAATCCATTTATAGAGCTTTATAGTTTAATTCAAAATATATGAATGTTAATCTAGCAACATTGTTGTAAGTATCATTAAATGAAATGTCTGGTGAGTGGCGTTAAAAGGTTAATGCTTGATCGTGTTTGAAAATAACATATTGTAGTTAAGCGTAATCAGCTGTGTTAAAAAGCGCAATTGTGCGATTAAAACACATTTGCTGAAGAAACAATGCCATTTTAACTTGCTTTTATAAGTTAAGCTCTTTTATCGAGTGTTGTGACTCATATTTCAAGGTGCAATGCTTTACCAGGTGAGCTACCAAGCAAGTTTACTATGTAAGAAAAGCAATACATATGGTGCTGGGTATGTAAACATCAAAATGTGTTAGTTTACAAATCATACATAATGACACACATCATACATTATAGTGTTTTGAGGTCATACAAGGAACATTATTTTATTAAACAATAATATGCATCGAATTTGTATGTATAGAAGGTAGGTTTTTGAAATTGTGCAAAAATGTAGGTTTAGGCTTTTTTTTTTTCAGTGAGCCTACTCTATGTTAGAAGTTTTAGATATGTTAGCGTGCTAACAGTTAGCTTACAGTTCATTATCCTATCAATGTGACAAACGGACTGGCTAATAACTAGTAAGTTACTTTAAATGGCTTTGACCTGCATCTGAACTGAACTTGAAATAATGATCTGCGAGTCAGTTTTTTGTGACCACTCAGTTCGGTTAAATTAAAGGTGCATCACCGTTCCTGCAACCCCAAGGGAAGCACAAGCAGGCTTCATGTTTGATATCTCCCTCACCTCACTTGTCTTTTGAACTGTTTCCCCTGATAATATTCCACCATATTATCAACCCACAAAGTGAAGTTAAATCAGACTGCTGTTAGATGAGATACTTCCTCCCTTACAGGAGGGGTTCAGGAAGGCATATGGTGTACAATGGTGTGAGATGGCAGCCATAGAGAGATGAGGTTACATCACCTGACCTTGAGCAGTGAGGAGACAAAAACAGACTTGAAATGCTAAGAAAAACCTATTACAAGATTTTGATTTATTGTATTATCCTTATTTAAAATATCATGCAACTATGTCAGTGTTATGACATATCGTTAACTAAAACTGTTTTGTTAATTTAAATAAAACGAATAAAAATTACAAAAGCATAGAACAAATTTACTTAACCTAAAATTACAATAAAAATGTAATATAAAAAAAGATAAGCTAAATACAATTATGAATAAATAAAGATAAAATAACACTGGCCATGTTATCCTTGCTGAGGTTGAACATGAAATTGTTTTGTGCAATACTGAGATCACCGCTTATGCTGTATAAATAATCAAATATTTTTTTTCCACTAAAGCAATTAGCATGCTAACACTTTTATGTATTGTAGTGCGAAAAACAGACAATGACAGTGAGAATGTTTATTGGAACCCAAACAAAATAAGGTGTTTGTAAACTTTTGGCCGTGACTTCTTGAGCGATATGTCAGGTGTGAAAGTGACTCGTAACAAATTGCATGTTATTTTTTGCACTTAAGAACTGATTTTTTTGTTGCAGATGAAATATTCATGTGTATTTCATGTTAGTGTTGTTATGGCAAAGAGTTTGCACTCTTACTTAATGTCATGCTTATTTTAGTCCTGATCTTTTCTTTTAAAAACAGGTAAAGATCTTCTGTGGAAATGCAAACTTATTTTATTCTTTCTCTTTCAATATGTATTACTTAGTAGTTAATATCATTGATCATACCAAGATAGGAGATTTGAGCTAGACGTTTAATCTAGTGTTTCTCAGACTTTTTTATTTGAAGGCCCGTAGCATTCCAACACAATTTTCAAAGCCAGAACTGTAATATCAATTAAAATATATTATTAAAAGAAACTGGGAGTGCTAATATAGCTAAATTAAATACACAATTTGTGATTCCATAACTTTCAAGCACTGCATGTTCTTATAAACATATGCATTGAAGTAAACTAAACGACGTACTAAACGACGTACAAAACAACATATTTTCAAAGTTGACAATTCTTCATGAAAGGCCAGAGAAGAAAAATACAACCTGTGGTGGTTTGCTGATTTTATTTTGTTTAGTTGGTTGGTTTGTCAAATAGTATCCCAGCATAGCCAACAGATAAGTTTCCAAAACTCCCTCAAAAACAGTAAAACACACAAGCTAACCTCTTTAGGCTGGTTTAAGCTGTGTTTTTATTAGGTCTGGTTTAGATACGACAATCTCCCAAGCCAAAACTCCATAGTAGTTGCACAGCAACATGCTAATTTTTTTTTAAAAAGAAAGCATTTATTTATTAAATAATTTTTTTCTATTATTATATTTTATTTGCCCATTTATGATGGTTTATGCCATCTTAGTTTTTCATCAATCTTGGTCAAGCTGTTATTCAGTTGGTTAAGCTTCAGGCCCAGATGGCCTCTGAAGGTCATTGCACACGGAGTCCGAAATTTTTGTCCGTCATTAAAAAAATTAGGATCAGGTTCGATTTTATCTATTTTCACATCCATGGCCTGCATTTTGATTGGAGAGGATGAGAAATACGAAAAATTCCGGACTCAGTGTGCAATTGCCTTTAGCCTGAAACAACATTAAAACCAGCAAACAGACCAGTCTGGCAACATTGGGAGTCCAGAAAATATTTTTTTTCGCTAAGGACTTACAACTCCTTACACTCATTAGCAAGAGGTTATTTTTGCACAACAAGCACCACTCCACCAATTTCTTCAGAAAATATAACAATCTAGTTTATTTTTAGACATTAGGACTGCAGTTGCATTTTGCTTTGAGCAATATGTTATCAACATCTTTCTAGTTTGAGGTGCTTGTTTTGTTGCTTTGAATTAAATGGCTTCGCAGCTATCACATCAAAGCACACTGTTATAAACGCATCTCTTTGTAGTAATCATTGTTATAATTAACTGCAAAATATGTAATCTTTCATGTAGCCATTGACAGCTTTAAAAATAAAAAAGGGTGTTTGTATGCATAAGAAATTATGGATAATGCTAAAATTCTGCGTTTTTGTTTTCCGCTGATTCCCGAGTTGGCTGTTGACAAGTGCTAAAAAGTGGTCATGCTTGCGTGAGAGTGTAAACATTACTTCAAAGCAGACACCAGTGCCGGCGACTTTCGACTCGATTAATCACACTCTTGGTTCTTTTTTAACGTTTCTATTTATTTGTTTACTCCTTTTGGCTGTAGCTTTTCCTCAGATGGTGGATTAGCAGAGTTAGTGCTGCCTCATTTGACTGCTCATTCTGAGACTCTAAAGACCCTGGTGGACAATGCAGGCCTGTTATCTGCTGTGCTCCATAAGCGTTAGGTTTTGACGGCACAGACGTCTCTCACTAACATTCGATCAGAGCCCCAAAAGCTTCCTGAATACTGGGACACGCTACTGCCTCTGCCACTAATCACAAACCACAGCAGTTTGGTGAATCGTGAAGCCAAAATGCCACATTATCTTACATTAGTCTAATGCTTTTTCTATTGCTAGTTGGTACATAATCCATTGGGATGTCTTTATATACAGCTGTTAGTCTTGCAGTTTGTTAGATTTTCTCAGAATTTGGTCCGTGCGGACAGATCCACATATCTTGGATTGATATTAGATGGCTTGTCATCGAAGAATCGTGTGAATATGAAGCAATTTTCCACCCCCACCCCCCACCCCACCCATCTTCAGCTGAAAATCTGTGTAATGGGTTTCTGCATATCACAATGACAGACATTTCTTATGCGTGCTCAAATTACTGTAATTAACGCTTATCTGACTGACATCGAAATGTGTGTCATCGACCCTCGTACATAAAGCGTTATGCAAAAATATGATATGAAGTATGAGTCAGACCCAAGAGTGAAATAACATATATGGAACAATGCATAAAAGCCATGAGTAATAACATGTAATGGGGTTTATTTTATTATGCTACATCACATTTTGGTTTCCCAGCTTAGCTAGAGTTATTAAACAGGCATTGCCTTAAGCATCACTGTGGCTTTAACTAGAGACAATGGTGTTTCATTACTGCATACAATTGCAAACAAGCCAGAAATTGCATTACATGACACTCTAATTTCAATCAAATGAATTGCATTTCTTCTATGATATTAGGCTTGGCATTTCGTTTTGGCTTGTTTGGCTGACAGAGCACATTATACATATTTATATTATGCAGTTCAATCTATTAAAATGTATTCTGTACCACTTATTTTACATGCACGCCATCCCAAAAGCCCAGTGAGAAAGTTAATTATGACCGTGGCGATGCAAAAGTCCTTAAGATGGCAAGCAGAGAAGGAGGATTAAACCTTGGGAGGAGCTAAAAGGAAATCCATCCTCTTGTTAAGCAATTTTTTGGAAATATTTATGGGTTAATTCTAGCCATATTATAATTAACAAAATCTATAAGAAGGGTATACAATCTATTGTAGGCTAACCGTCATCTTTGTTTTTATTTGGATTATTATAGTTTTAAATATTTAATTATTTATATTAATTCATTCATATACAACGAATAAATTATTTGAACAATTATAAAAACAATAATAATAAGTAAATCTGAAACTTTTTCTCCCAATACTTAGTTTTAAATGTAATCTTCATATAAAAAAATTTTTTTGTTTGTTTTTTAAGTAAACAAGGGAAAAGGAACATAAGCTTTATTAGATTTGCTTCCCAGTCTCCCAGAATGAATGTTAATGATGAAGTTGCCTTTCAGTAACAATAATAATGAAAACAAATGTATTACTTTCTTCCTCTGTGCTGTTATAGATAAATGATTGTCAGAGCTAATATGATTAGCATGCAACCTAATGCATAATCAGAAGATAGCATTGTCAGCAATGACTGGCAAATATCTTTTGCTAAATTGCAATGTTTTAGTTGTAATTTTATAGACTGTGACATGACAGTTGATGGTTGTATGTTCTATTGATCTAGCAGCTAATGACTGTGCATGTAATATTCAACAGTTACACCCAGAATGAGATAGAATAAGGAGACAAGCCACTCATAGGAAAAATTATGTTTGAAATGTATAAAATAACTTTCAGTTACAAGAACCAGTTGCCTTGTTGACAGTTGATTATTTTGTTCTAGAATGCACGGAAAACTGGACCAACTCTTTTAAGAATAATAAATATATTTTTTAAAGCATTAATTGGCAAAAAAAAATCTGGCCATCCAGATTTCATGAGGCTAAAACTGTTGAAATGTGAGCCTGACAAAGAGTTTTGGGACATTTATGCCTTTCAATACTCTAGTCGACAGAAGTTCTACTTGGATTACTGAAAAATAGCTGCCGGGGCCATTACCTAGATAGCCATTGAATGGACTGAGTTGCTGTAAAAAAGAACACACTTGACGAACTATTTGAAGCTAAGCTGGTGCTCTTGAAGGTAGAAGACTGTCATAGACCGCTCTGTATAATCTTACCAGTTGCTGCATTAATGCTTATAATGAGGCTGAAAAGGAGTCATTTAGCTCAACCTTCTGGCAAGTATGTGGCTCTAAAAGTACAGAACAACCTTGAGTACGATGCCCATTAAAAAAAGAAGCTCTGAGCTTGCCTTTTTAAGGACACTGAGGTACTGAAATGCCACTGTCTACCTAGTGTCAGTCAGGAGGGTTTTGGTGTGAGTTCGGTTTTATTTTAGCCTTTTCTTTCCCTCAGAGCTTCTCTCAAAGCCCTGCTGTCACCATCTCACCAGCAGCCTTATCACAACTGTAAAGATTACTTGCTTTTTTACAGGTTACACAAGCTCTGTTTTCTTCAGTTTGACTCCGAACAGACCGGATTCACAGAGGGCGAGAACGAAAGAGCAGGTTGACCTATAGCAAAAGAAGCCTGTGTGTTTTCACTTTTTTGTTGCTAATCATAGCTTTCAGAAACTAGAAGTGAAACTAGAAATATCAGGACTTTGAGTTACAGAGATTTGTTCACCAGTGGGATACACTAAATTATTTACACTAACAACTCTTTCTAATTAAAACTTGTACGATATCATATGACTTGAAACTTTCAGAATTTGACACATTTTATAGTTGTTTATCCAACTATAGGGGTTGGATTTTAGTCACATAGGCTGTACATCATAATTGTGTTTCACAACTTTTTATCATTTTGTACAAATAATCTTTTTTGATTTTTGGAACACATTGTGTTGTTGATTACTTTTAGCAAGGGCACATCCGCATGAAGGACCAAGACAAGTAAGCAGCTCATTCAAGCTATGCTATAGATTTATGTTAGGCTTTTACATTTTGTATGACCCAACTTATACGATTTCTTATGAATTATGAATGCAATTTCTTATAAATTATTGTGTATTCTGTACGAGGTTGTTGATACTTGAGATTTGCAAGGACAATGAAGGGCTGTGAAATCAACTCTTTCGATCTTTACGAGATTTAGATTTAGCTTTTATATTTTGCATGACCCAACGTGTGCGATTTCTCATTAATTCGCAATTTCATGTGAATTATTACATTTTCTTGGATGAGATAGAGTTGTTGATACTTGAGTTTTGCAAGAGCATGTCCACACAAAGGACAGTGATGGTTGTGAATAGTTGTGCAAAATGCATGCCATAATAACGACGGCTTAAGTTGGGGGGCTTCCCATGTGCGCATGCAGTCAGATTTTGTGCTGACTGGAAAACAAGGCCGGACCGAACCTCATCAGTGCAAAAGTTTGTCGGTCGAAGTATCTGTAATGAGCTGTTGCTCTACTTCTCATTACTAGGTCCAGGAGAGGACCCAACAGGAACAACACATAAATCAAATACAGGCCTTTCTGTTTTAGAAAAGGGACAACAAATGAGAAAGCGGGCTGTGCTTCTACAATAAATGAGTCTGAAGAGCCTGTGTAATTATTGTAATGATATATGATATGTACATTTTTTATTTTCATTGTGATATGACTTATTGGCTCAAGTATCCATTTCCAAGCAGGTGAGGTTGGGGCTTACTGCTAAATTAAGGCTTCGCACCAAAGATATGTTACTCAGAATTTAATGGAGATACTGTTTGTTATATTATCCCTCTTTTGTGCATTTGATATTTAAACCATTAGCAACCCACGTACTGTGTAAACTAACACCGCAGGAGGGTCTTTCTCATCCCCTCACATTTCATGCTTTTATATAACACATATTTGTTTTGTGACTGATTTGTGTTATATTTGAGACATAAATAGTCACAGAAATGGCTCATTACCCCATTCCATTAATGGTAAAGCAATTCGTATCAATCATTTATATACAATAGTTTTCTTCGGGATAACTCTGGTAATGTACTGTTACATATGAATTCTATTATGCACGTCCTTCGCTTTCATGAAAGCAGTTCGAGAACGTTTTGGCATTTTTCTTGGATGGTGGTCTCAGCAAATGTGTGGAGAATGGATCAATACTTCATCCCTAGCTAATTATAAACCATGGCAACAGCTCGAGCTGGCAGAGATTGGTCTTGTACTGAGCTTTAGAGAGAAATGCAGTCTTAAAAAGTCAAGATATTGCAAAATTAGCATTTAGCACCGTAAGGCCTGATGCTAAAAAAATGTCTGTGGGTTTGCTCAGGGAGATTTTGAAGTGTTTACAGCTGTATGGATAATGGTAGGAGATTCTGCACACAACTGAGGTGTTGGCCTTAAGTTTGATATTACTGAAAATTAGAGGTGGGCATAGATTAATTTTTTTAATCTAGATTAATTTTGGAATTAATCTAGATTAAAATGGCTCATTTGAATTCTGCCGAAGGCATTCAGAATATGTGTGCTACCCAAATAATGACTAAAAGTAAGTCTTTGAGAACGGGTTTCTCAAGCCAGGTGGCGCATTAGACCAGGGGCTCATCTCCTGTTTCCAAAATGCATCACAAACTTTAATCTCTTCCCGTCCCAATCCCACGAAAAAACTGGAGGAAAATCCCGTTCCACTCCCGGAAGAATCACTCCCATTCCCTCCCACTCCCGTGTTGTTGTTTTTTTGCCGATAACTGTCAATTACAGTAAAAATATAGTACAGATCACAGCGTGCCCACCTTATTAGTTGAATAAAAACCCAAAATGTCGTTTTTTGTTATTATATTGAACTGAAAGCCATCTTATGCACAGTGTTGCACAGATTAAATTTCATGTAAATCATCCATGCTAACACACACGTCTTCTATTTTTATTTTTTAGACATTTCACTCTCTATAGATATATTTTTCAAAGACGGAGTTTCTCGCTCAAGTTCACATGAGACCTAAAGCGCATCCTGTTTGCTTAAAAGCGCAACGTTTCGTTGTTATTCTGAGTGCACACAAATAAACGTAGTCTTTACAGATTCGAAAGATGTATTAGGCTACTTTTATCTGTATGACCAAGAATGACGGAGATTTTAAGAGCAAGTGAACGCACCGGAGCCTGTCCTGCCGCAAACGCGCTTCCACACAAACACTTCAATAGCGCACGTTTCTCTAGGTTAACATCATATTGAGCGGCCATGTAAAGTTGCTACTACATACATCTTTCAGATGAAAAGCCATATTTGAGGTTGATGAATGATAGGTGAGCGTTTGGATGTCCTGCTCGATTGTATTACCACATAGACCAGCCGTTAACAATCTCTCCATCACGGACTGCGAGCCTCTAGTTCGAAGACTCGTTCTCGCCCCCTACAGTGCAATTCGGCTAGGTATACATCCGCGCTAAAATATCAGGGTGAAAGTCATCATAGCTTGCGTAGTATAGACCCAGCTCCCAACCCAACTTTGAGAATAGATTAACGGCGATATTTTTTTTATTGCCGATAAGAGTCTCGCGTTAACGCAGCACGTTAACGCCGATAACGGCCCACCACTACTGAAAATATAAATAAACAATGCTAAATGCTAATATCAATATAATATAACTACCTATATATGCATAGTTAGGATAGTAAAACAATTCCAAAGAAGAAGAAAATGGAACGTCTTTTGTTGTCAGTGTTAACCACTACAGTATTTGGCTCAAAGTCCTCTGTGACTTGGTACAAGCTAGCCAAATTAGCCAGATGCCAACATGGACAGGTTGCCTGACATCCTCAAAAATCGTGAACAAAAGTTCACTGACTGTTAAATGTGCGTCCACTTGCAGTGAGGATAAACATGTTTTGTGCCAACCGCAATTTGTTATGTGCTGCAAATTATTGGCCAAGAGCATCACAATTCAGGAGACATTTGGAGCCCGTACTTGTCAATTTTCCAATTCAGCCTATGTAAATTGCAATCATTTTGTCTATTGTTGTGTCTATGCAGTTCATGCTAATATTGATACATTTTAGGACGTTTCTGTTTACTTGTTTAATTGAACAATTAGGAATGGAGTTGGGTGTCCAAAACCAGCCGTGAATCACTGTGCTTTAAACTGTATGATTGCACACTGTATGATTTTGCTGTCTGAGACACATTTTTCTGGCATAAAAAAAATATATATGTACATTTTTTCATCATATGGCAAAACGGTGAGTCTTTGAATTCATGAAGTGAACTTTTGCCCTTTATGGTATTCACTGTTTCGGACGCTTTGTTTGGACAGAGTGATATCTGTACAGAGTACAGAGTGATATCTGTGACTGGTCTTATGTCGCTTCTCGTCCGTTGTCGGCCTGCTTTGTCTATGCCTATGCTGAAGTCTTGGCTACCATTTATTGTACAGTCTGGCATGAAACACTGTACATGTCGAACAGTATGCCTAGTCTGTCTCTTTGAGATCACATCATACAATCTGTCATTACATTAGCTTAATGTTTCAAAAAACCATACAGCGTATAGCGGGCTTTAGTTAGCTTGTGAATACATCTGTATAGTTATCAGGAAAGTTTAGCTGTCCATCTTTCATCATAACTCCCTGCTGAGAGAAAAGTTTTACATTTCCGCATGCATTTTATATAGAAGCGGAGCATTAGAGCCACATGATCAACTGTGTGCATCTTTCTGCAGTGTGTATTTTAGCATTATATTAGGCCAGGCCCTCAATGCAACAGAGGTGTCATGGGTACGGGTTTGGTGCCATCCTCGCGCATCGACGCCGCAGGCTAGCCACATGCAGCACTAATGAGCTGCTTATATTTTCTTGCTCTCTCCACCACCAAAAGTAAACTTTTGAGTCTTTAAGAGGATTGTGAATGATTTCTTGATTATTTTTCTCCTTCGGAACAAGCCGAATGCAACCCGCAACTGTCAACCTCAACAAAGACAAAAGCTAATTATGTGTTATTAGCATTATTGTGAATAGAGTTTGCCATGTTTTCGCTCTGGTGGCTACTGACAGAGTAACTGCTAGAGGAACATGTGTTTTAAACTGATTAACACGAACTGCCCTCTTTGATGTGGGAGTGCGTCTAGAGAGCACCGCCGAGGAGGCGTGAAGGCGATTAGTAGATGGTTTTTAGGCCATTTGCTCTGTGAGATGGGACCTCAGAGGAGATGCTCGCTCGGTTCAAGAACGAAAGAGCTCCCATGTGCTGGTGGGGGACGGGAGGACGGTGGCGGCGAGCTCGGAGGATATCGTTAACACGAAGCGATGAAGAGATGTGAACCTGCCCTTCGTATTCCAGAACAAAGAGAGCCCCAGGGATGTTTGAATGGGCTATCTTGAAGCGGATTTGGCAGTGCCAGCCCTTGTCATGTCATGCGAGCTGAGTGTAAACATCAATAGCAGACAAGAAAAGATCAGACGGATCCCGATTTCAGTCTTAAATCCTGACAGAAAAGACTCTGAAGGCTTCATCACTGTAGGAACATTGCTGCTTGGAGCTCAGAATATCTGTCTGAGTGCAAGTTGTTGGCTGGAGAATAGTGCAAGATATTTCCATGCAAATTTATGAATTTAAGTTTGATTGTTAGGATTAGCAAACAATATTGTTGTCAAATGCAACCCAAAAATGTTGCATAACAATTTAGTTATGCTAATTTCATGCTAGCATTTTATATTAGCACACAAATACTTTGTAAATATGATTGGATGAGCTACAAAGCTGTAAAATAGTCAATTAATGCACACTTTTGACCACAAATCAGTTTAATTTTATATCAATGCATACATTATAATCAGTTTTATTTTAGTATCATTCAGATGCTATTATAATTATATTAATATTTTGTTTCTGTATTTTTTTTCATTCTCATGTACATTGTAATGAGTTTTTGAAATGTATGCGTTTTTATTATACGTTTTTTGTACGGCTTTTTCTGCTTTAATTTTAGCGTATTATTTAGCATATTTTTTGTTATTTTATTTTTATTTAAACCATGTTTTATGGTTTTAGTTTCAGTTTCAAATAATCACGATTTTTAATACAACAACAGCAGAAGCAGCAATAATATTAACAATATTAACAATAAGTAAATTGAGAAAATATAATGATTTCATATGAAGAACAAATAAATGACAATCAAATCAACTTTGCACAAATTAAATAATTTGTTTTCAACTACAGTTTTAAAAGGTAGAGTTTATTTTTTGTATGTCATGCAACACATTTTTTAAACACGTTTTGCAATAATGTGTATTTTGGCCTTGCAGTTTATAGTTTATTTCCACAAAGCTGATATATAATAGCTGCATTATAATGGTTGTAAATGCTAATATAATTTAATATAATCATAATTCACGCAAAGCAAATAGCTTTACCAGTGAACACCATTTCTCCCCTCACACAGTGCTATAATTAGGGGTCTTACATGGAGTTCTTGAAATATCCTCTATTCATTTTGTATTATTATTGGTCAATCTCTACATTATATTGGCTATTTACAGTTGCTCTTCCAATAAGATCAGATTTTAGATTAGAAAATGTACTTTTTCTTTTGCTATTTTCATACTGTATATTTCAAAGTTCCAATGCCAGGATCCTCTATTAGTAAAGATGGTATACTGAGCCTTCGGGCCATGTTATGGGACATACACCTGGATAAATTCTTAACATTGTGTCAAGTATAAATCTTTTGAATTCAGCGAAAGCCTCATCGGCTGATGTGTCTCCATAGCGGCAGCTGTGTGGAACCTAAACAACAGTTGTCAGATTTGCGGCCTGGATGAAAAAAATAAAAACAAATCCCCATTCAGTGTTCTTTTGATTCCAATCTCCAGGCTTCAATCTGCTCCCTCGTGTCGTGTGCTGCCACTGAGCATGAGAACAGATGGTGCCTTTCAGCAAGGCAGAGAATTGCGGAGAGGAGTCCCTTTCGCTTCGAAAAGGAAAAGAGACAGGGAAATTAGAGAAGGTGAATGAAGTAGGTGAGGAAAGACAGGCAGTGGAGGATGACTGAGAAGAGAGACAGTAAAAGCCCTGTACCTAGTGTAGATAAAGTTATTCATGTCTTAAACTCACTGGATTAGAGCCTAAGATTTGTATGGCTCATCAATTACATATCTATCTTTATTTAAGATCCTCAATATTATATAAATAATTACATAAGACTAACAAATCAGCTGAAAGCATCAACATGTGCATTGCCACAGCAAAACAGCTGATAACGAGCAAAAAAGGCTCATTATAAAACCTGAAAATAAAAAAATGAAAAACACATTTACATGATGTTTTTGTCTGGCTTTTCTCCAGTTTTGATGTTAAAATTGCACATTATGCATAAAATCGTATAATAAAAGCAAAATAAACCACAAGAGGGCTGGAAAGTTGTTGAATGTTAATTCACTTATTTTCAAGAATAAATTCAACTGTGAAGTTCAAAGGAGGAAGAAAGAACAAATTGTCAACTTTCATATTGATTAGTATTTGGACTAGAGGTGGGCATAGATTAATTTTTTTAATCTAGATTAATCTAGATTAATTTTGGAATTAATCTAGATTAATCTAGATTAAAATGGCTCATTTGAATTCTGCCGAAGGCATACAGAATATGTGTGCTACCCAAATAATGACTAAAAGTAAGTCTTTGAGAACGGGTTTCTCAAGCCAGGTGGCGCATTAGACCAGGGGCTCATCTCCTGTTTCCAAAATGCATCACAAACTTTAATCTCTTCCCGTCCCAATCCCACGAAAAAACTGGAGGAAAATCCCGTTCCACTCCCGGAAGAATGACTCCCATTCCCTCCCACTCCCGTGTTGTTTTTTTTTTTTATAACTGTCAATTACAGTACAAATATAGTACAGATCACAGCGTGCCCACCTTATTAGTTGAATAAAAACCCAAAATGTCGTTTTTTGTTATTATATTGAACTGAAAGCCATCTTATGCACAGTGTTGCACAGATTACATTTCATGTAAATCATCCATGCTAACACACACGTCTTCTATTTTAATTTTTTAGACATTTCACTCTCTATAGATATATTTTTCAAAGAGTTTCTCGCTCAAGTTCACATGAGACCTAAAGCGCATCCTGTTTGCTTAAAAGCGCAACGTTTCGTTGTTATTCTGAGTGCACACAAATAAACGTAGAGTCTTTACAGATTCGAAAGATGTATTAGGCTACTTTTATCTGTATGACCAAGAATGACGGAGATTTTAAGAGCAAGTGAGCGCACCGGAGCCTGTTCCGCAGCAAACGCGCTTCCACACAAACACTTCAATAGCGCACGTTTCTCTAGGTTAACATCATATTGAGCGGCCATGTAAAGTTGCTACTACATACATCTTTCAGATGAAAAGCCATATTTGAGGTTGATGAATGATAGGTGAGCGTTTGGATGTCCTGCCCGATTTTATTACCACATAGACCAGCCGTTAACAATCTGTCCATCACGGACTGCGAGCCTCTAGTTCGAAGACTCGTTCTCGCCCCCTACAGTGCAATTCGGCTAGGTATACATCCGCGCTAAAATATCAGGGTGAAAGTCATCATAGCTTGCGTAGTATAGACCCAGCTCCCAACCCAACTTTGAGAATAGATTAACGGCGATATTTTTTTTATCGCCGATAAGAGTCTCGCGTTAACGCAGCACGTTAACGCCGATAACGGCCCACCACTAATTTGGACTAATAGTTTGGTTGTGCATAATTACTGGTTTTTATTGCATCCTCTCGGAAAGCAGGAAGTGCTGCAGTGATGGTTTAAATGTGTTGTTTGGGTCAGTCTTAAATGGTTCTTTTGTCTCTGTGGTTGTTAAATGCTGTTTTATTAGGCAGAAATAGCATTTCCACTAACGCATGGTCAATAAAAGAAAACATTTTGTGTGTATTTACAATTTGGTCTCAACTCTTATGCATTACACTGCTCCTCAAATGCAAAAATATATTGATTGTATGCTGCTAGATAGCAGAGTCTCGGAAAATTATTACTTTTCCAATCACAATCCACCTTCCACTCATATTTGTGTGGTTTCTTGAGTTGATGATACTTTTACAAGTGAAAATGGTAGTGCTCCTTTGCTGACATATTTCCTTTTGAAGTTAGGTGAGGATTTACTTTTGTAGTAAAGTACTAGTATTAGGGGTGGGGCTTTTTACTCTAGAGAGCATTTGATTGGACAAATCTTTGTAGTGCAGGATGAGTCATCAATATTCTTGGTCTGTTTTCACAGAAGAGAAAGATTAACTTGCAAATGTGTGTATCTGCTAATTTTTTCAACTTTTAGAAGTATTGTAGCATAATTGATGACCCCAAAACTAACACACATGGTCTAAAAGCAACAACAACAACAAAAAATTATTTTGATATGGGTTCGTTTCCACATGCCAAAAAGTAATTTGGCAGAATGCTTTTGAAGTTCAAGGCAACAACTCCAGCCGCTAGAGATTTCACCATCAAACGAATCATCAATGCATGAATGCTGAATGTCAAGGGACGGTTTTTAACTTTCTCGCTATATAAATGGGATATTGTTACTGTAGTTCAATTCAACTTTTACTCTTATCAGAACCAGATGTGAGAGCTCTGGTGATTTTAGCACTTACATAGCTTGACCTATTGATGAGAAATCCACACCTGAGGTGTTGATGGGACTTTTGGCCAATGATAATCTCTGATTATCTCTGTGACTGCCAGGCAGTGCTTTGTCACCTACAATTTCAAAATAATATCAACAAAAGATGTTTATCCAGGAATATATCCTACTTGACAAAATTGTGGACATTGAGGTCAATTACTTTTGAAACTGCAGGTTTTCATTGTATCATAGCAAAGCGGATATTATACCGTTTTAGCGTTGGGTATCTATTTCCTCCCATTACACAGAATGACGCAAAGGTTTCTCACTTTAGTGAGTAATACTGTGATGTGCTCGACATTACTGTGATACGTGTAGATCACTGGGCTTATTTATATGCTCTTTCGATCTCTCAGTTCCAGTAATAGAAACAGAACATGGTATTACTAACACACAAATACCAAAATGTGTGTGTGTGGGTTTGTTCATTTATTTATTTATTTGGATGTTTACCGTGGCAATACCATGATTTTATTTCAGGTACCTTGGGAAAACTTACAAATAATATAGTATATGAATATTGTTATCATATACCAAACAGTATTGTGTAGTAGTATAATGAATGCGAAAGTATGCTTTAACGTTTATGTAGGTTTAAATTACCTTCCAATACCATACAGGGTTCCTACAGTCACAAATATATTACTATCAACTAATTTTTACATTTATAAAAATCCTTTAGCTGAATTGATTGATATTGAATCAATATCATCAGCTGCAGTCAATATCATCATCAATATCATCAGATATGATATTGAATCAATATCATCAGCTAAATATCACTCTTGTCTCTAAAAACTTGTAAGACTCAATTATGCATTATTTGGGATTTTAAGCTGACTATTTTTCTCAATGTTTCATTAGTAAGTCTTTGTGAATTAGAATGGTTTTAATTTTTTACTGAATTACTACAGATGATCTGAAAGATTGTTAAAAGCCATGGAAATTCATCAAAAAGTGACATCACAGTATTTTATTTCGAAAGCTTTACACAAAGTAGACACTTTTTTATTACCTTGTGTCATTCAGTTTACACTTGTATGTGTGATGTGTAAGTCCCAAGATGGTTCTCTTAATTTTACTTCTTGTGTGTTAGACATTCAGAGATCTTGTTATCTTGAAGGCAAAAGCCAGAGAAGTTGGGCTAACTTATTGCTCTTTAATTCTCTTGTCAGCTGCAAAATCTTTTCAGCCCTCGGCTTCCTCTTGGTAACCATAATGGTTATAGTGAACATGAAAACATGCCTCAGCTGAAGACAAAAGAACACCTCTGCATTTCTAGACAGAACCACAAAGAAATCGGATTGTCTTAGGCTGTTATTTTATGCAGACAATGGTGAATACAAATGTAAAAATAATCTAAAAGGTACCAAACAGTGGTATAACGGTAGCCCCATAGGGTTTAAACATATACCACAGTAGTAGTACATGTAGTGCCAAATAAATAACATTAAACATGAATGAAAAAGGCCACAGTAGCATGGTTTTTGTAAGAATTACATTGTTTTTCACACAGTGAGATATGACAAATTATCACATTCTTTGCATGTCGCATAAATAGTAATACTTCTCAGTTTGTGGGTGAGAAAATTCACAAAGGACCCTTGCAAAAAGGTAATGTGACAGTACCATGCTACAGTGGTGCTATTATCTCTTCAGAAGTGTTAAATATAAGATTACAGGAAAGAACCCCAGATTTTGTCCATAGCATTTGATGAAGTGAAGTGTCCTGGCCAAATTCCCTCCACTGGCCCTTGTCAATCATGGCCTTCTAATAATCCCCATCCACTTGATTGGCTCTATGACTCTCTCTCATCTCCACCTGTAGCTGGTGTGTGGTGAGCGCACTGGCGCCGTTGTCCTGTGGCAGCCGTCGCATTATCCAAGTGGATGCTGCACACTGGTGGTGATCGAGGAGAGACCCCCCCACATGATTGTAAAGCGCTTTGGGTGTACAACAATACACAATAAAGCGCTATATAAATGCATCATTCATTCATGAAGTGCACTAAAAACACAAAACTAATATAGGCTCCAACATAAAACCAACATAAGCGTTTAAGAAAGAACACAAATGTTTCATTCAATAACACATCATGCTTGACAAAAAAATCACAGTGGAGTCCAAAGATAGTACTATGATAGTACCATGGAGTCCAAGATATCATGGTACGTCTCCAAAACGATTTCTACTTAAATATTTTCTTCTTATTAAATCTTACACACCTTTGGAGCACAGAAAGCACGTTGTGAGTTTCTCTGCCGAAAGCTGAGCTTAATATTTGATTCTTCAACATGCTCTTTAGGTCTTTTTGCCCACTAAGCACAGTACTGTCATAAAACCATACTGCCTTATGGTCTCGTATACTTCAGCCATTTTATGGATGTGAGAACTATGGTAGTAACTCATTTCCTGCCATTTCAGCCTTTTGTCGCCATCAGCAGCTGTGCTGTTGTGCAATCGATGCCTCTTCATCCGCACTGCGATTATTTTTGTTCGCCATCAAACTGCGCTTACAAATGAAATCCAGTATCTCCAGTAGACTCTTATAGATGCTAGGCTAATCTTTCCATTTGATTTACGCAATGTTGTTATTGTTGCCAAAATAATGCATGCATTGGATAATGCATGCGACATCCGACTTAATCCATTTAATTTGGTGGAAGAGGCTGCGTAATGGTACGAACTGACTACCCATAATGCAGTCTTATTGATTATAATGACATAATTGACAAAGCTCTTAGCTAGAGCAAATTAAGTGGTGAGATGTCCTATTTGAAAGCCTCACTGACTAAAGCATCTTTACTCAGCGGGCTTTTTATGTTCGTTTCGAAGTGCAAAGTACGTCTGAAGATGGCCCAGAGGCCAGGGCAGTGTAATTCAAGCATTGAGGCTGAGCAGAACAGAAAGCTGCCCCTGCTGTTTGTACCAATTGCCCTCGCAATTGGCTCTGTGTTCAGCCGGGTCTCCTGGGAGATGGGAAGATACAATGGGTTGCTGTGGCGACAGAAAAACCTCAGCCTACCTGTGAATCGGGGCCCGCCGGTAGTTCGCCTGCTCGTTTAATTAGGTGACTTCTGAGTAGATTAGGGCCTGTGTTAGCGTGGGTGGCCTGCTGCGCTCGTGCCCCAGGAGCGCTGCCGTCATCGGCGGTCGGGCTTGAAGGGCAGGTCACAGGGGAAAGTCTGTCAGGAACTGAAATAAGAGCAAACGGGCTGAAAGAGAACTCAGACTCAACACACGTCTTTTGTCAGATGGAAAATACAAGGATATAAAACTACGGAAATCTGTATGAGAGAACTGCTGTGGTACTGTGACATATAGAGCTACTAAAGAATTAAACGCCTTTTTGGGGTTAAAAGTCTTTCTTCTGTCTAAGAAATGCAGAGGTAACTTCAAGTCAGTCATTCACTGGTTATATTTTCTTATAAATTAATGTTATTTATAATTATTATTCAGTCTTAAATACTACTACTAATAATGTTTATTATTTTACCTAGGGTTGCATATAATAATAATTATTGTTAAATGTATTAATTATATGTATTTATTTATTAATTTATCAGTAATTACATGAGTTTGTACTGGAAATATAAGGCAAACATTTTCTTTAACTTTGAATGATACTCCCTGTCAGCTCTAAGCTTGTCAAGACTAAGACACATTGTTTTCAGTATAAACCTCATTTAACAATGGGCAAACTTTGTGAACTTGTGTGAGTACTTTTGTACTTGAAGTGTTCACTTGTGGATATTTATATCTTGCCACAGAATTGTATGTAAAAATGCTGCTATTGTTCTCGTTCTTATGCAGTCTCATATCCCACAAGGGTTTGCTCGAAAAGAAAATATTAGCACAATTGTAGTGGAAGCAAAGTGGTGTGTGTGTGTGAGTGTGTGTGTATATAGCTATATATTTTTCCTAGCAGGGCGTTTCATTCTCATGTGCTGTGAAAGTTGTACTTCTTCGAGGTACTTTAATATCATTGCTTGTGTAACTTGTGTAAATTTGATTGTGTTAAGTAATTTGGGTCAATCTCACAAAACCTTTCAAGGACTAGGTCATGCTTTTTACTCCAAAAATGTAATTCTACTTTAATGAAAATGTGTAATCTTTTAAAAAAATATGATTTACATATGGAAGTATTAAAATATATATATATATACATTTGCTGTGCTTTTTTCAGAAGTTTAATTATTTATAAAAATGCAATACAACATTTTAAGTTTTACAAATAATGAATAGACAAGAAAAAAACTACAGTTTTAGAGTGAAAATAGAATTTAAAAACCTAATATAATTTATCATTTTTTTCGTCATGAAAATAGCTACAGAATCTGGCATGGTGTTAAACACAAACAAAAAGACAATTACTTTTGTAAAAAGTTTTTAATTGCTTTGGTTTTGTTTAAAAAATATATTCTTAATGTTTTTCTTACATCTGGATAAGTTTACAAAAAAAGTAATACATTTTTTTTCATTGAAATATTTATAATGATGCCTTGAATGTTTGAAGATTTAAATAATTAAAAAATATAATGAATTAAAGTGAACTGACAACTTAAAAATATTAACTGTCTTAAAATAGCCTTTGACTTCTTAATGCAAAATGTCATTTTTTCTTGTGGTTTTGGGGTCACCTGAATGTTTTTGTGAGATTCACTCAATAACTAATTTATTCACTGTTGATTAATAGTTTCAATCACTGTTTATCACCAGTGATCCTTTCTGAATGTTCCATTTGTTTTATTAAAGTTAGTTTGTCGATCTGTCTTTGGATAATATAAAAAGACAAAATAAAAAATTAAATAAAAAATCCTTTTTGGAGTCACAAAGCAAAAAAGTTGTACCAGTTCGTCAAAGACATGAATCAAGACAGACGGCTTTTATCTGTGCATTCATGAACTTTATTTATTCTCTCTGCATGTTTGTGCTGTGCATTTATTAATTTGGGTTATGTGGTGTTGTCTGGAGGTGTGTTTTAAGTTCTCCCCCGTGTGTTGTTTGTGTCTGTGGTCTACAGGTCCTCCTCTTCATTGCTCATCTGCCTCCTCTTCCCCTATCGACTCCCCTTACCATCCCCCTTCCCATGCAGCCAATCAGAGCCAGGGAAGGTTGCTATGTAACAGTGGGGCTCAGGCCGGCCGGGACTCTGAGTCAGAAGATGAGTTTGGCCCCAATTCATTCTTAGTTAAAACCGGCTCAGGGAACATCGGTGCTCCAGCCACTGAAACTCCTAACGGTGAGTCCCTCTCAATATCGCTGCCTGCTAGAGGGGTCTCGACATCCCCTGCTGGACCCGCTGTGGAGCCTGTGGAGGGAGCCACAGGCCAGACATTCATTTATTCTGGATATTTTGGGTAGCAGTGGAGGTCAGATTTTAGCAGGAACTTTTTTAACTAAGGCCTGCTGAGAAGAGAAGCTTCTGGCTGGGGTTCAGGAAGTGAGGTGTGTCAGAGCTGCTGAAGATTTATTGCAATCTTTTGGACTCCATTTTAGAGCTGCTAAAGTTTTCTGTTGACATTGTGTTCCATTAATCATTTACAGCTCTTAATCTTAATTATATATTTTTTGTTTAATGATTTTGATAAATAGGGTGACTTTGACTAAATTGAAATGACTAAAAATGGACCAATTTACCTGGATTCATTTTACCATCACACTTTTTTTAACGGTCCAATTCTTGCTATTAACAAACCATTAAATGTGACTTTTGCCTCAATAAAGTCCTAATTTGCTGCTTATTAATAGTTTGTAGTAGTTGTTAAGTTTAGGTTTTGGGTAGCATTAGGAATGCAGAATGCAAAATATGTGCTTTATATATATTATATAATATAAGTACTGATAAACAGCCAAAATGTTACTAATAGGCATGCTATAATAGTGCAATAGCAATAGTGAGAATTGGCAATAGTGAGAATTGGTCCTTTTACTAATGTGTTACTGAAATTTAATTCAAGGGATAGTTCACCCAAAAATGAAAATTCTGTTTTACTCATCTTGTCATTCCAAACCTGTATGAATTTATTTTGACTGCTGAACAGAAAAGAGTATATTGGAAGAATGTTGTTAACCAAATAGTTGATGGTAGCCATACTATAGAAGTTCGTAGCTACTGTCAACTGTTTGGTTACCAACATTCTTTAAAATATATTCTTAGAAACTTTTTATATAGAAATAAAAAACTTGTAGGTTTTTGAATCAACATGAGTAAATGATGACAGAATTTTCAGTTTTGTATGTACTATCAATTTAAGCATGGCATGCTAAATAATAAATAAGTAGAGGTATATATATTTTCTCTGACAAGTTGATTAAATTATGGTTTACAAAATGATACAGTGTACCATGAAATCTGAAATTTAGTCTAGGGCTGTGCAATTAATAGAAATACCGTTTCTATTTTGTCCTCCAACGATTTTGAAAATATATTAATCGAGTTAAAACAATTATTGCGCCATGAAAAAAACATGCATTAAGAGCCGAGGCGTGAAAACATTTTGAATTTGAAGTTCAAGGTAAATTTAACTAAATTTGTCTACTGGAAAACATGCAAATTATTTTCTGTAGCTTCTGAAGGGCAGTACTAAATGAAAAAAATATGATATTTAGGCAAAACAAGAAAAATATACACATCTTCATTCTGTTCAAAAGTTTTCACGCCTCTTAATGCATGGTTTTTCCTTCTGGAGCATCAGTGAGCATTTGAACCTTCTGTAATAGTTGCAAATGAGTCCCTCGATTGTCCTCAGTGTGAAAAGATGGATCTCAAAATCATACAGTAATTGTTGGAAAGGGTTCAAATAGACAAAAATGCTGTAAAACCAAATTATTTGTGGGACCTGAAGGATTTTTCTGAAGAACAGCAGGCAGTATAACTCTTCAGGACAAACAAGGGACTCATGAACAACTATCACTAAACAACAACAAAACAAAAACAAAACACAGCTGTGGATCATTCAGGTAACAACACAGTATTAAAAATCAAGTGTATGTAAACTTTTGAACGGGTCATTTTTATAAATGAACACACTGACAAACAAATGTGAATTCAACTATTATTTTCTCTTGTGCACTATATGTAAATATCTTTTATGTGAAATGTCTTATTCAGGTCAGTACTAAATAAACAGTAACATGCGTTTTGTATGATACCTCTTATTTTGGTAAAATAATTAAAATTTTGCAGATTCTGAAAGGCGTATGTAAAGTTTTGACTTCAACTGTACATACATACACATACATATTATCTTATATTTGATATTATAATTTTATATAATTATAAATGATAATTTAATCATTTGACACTTTAATATTTAATTTGTGATTTGTATTATTTGTGATGAGTGGGGCGGGGGGTAAATGATAATAAGCGACACCTTCACCACTCACCGGTCTTGAGTCCCACGGAGGAACTCCGGAAGGATAAAAGGAGGAGCGACATGCAAGACGAGAGAGTACCAGGCCTGGACTTTAGTTTGTGTTTTGTGTACGGCAGTCGTCCGTGAGGGGCTGCCACTTTTATTTTGTGCTAGTTTATTTTATTATTAAAGTCTTTTAATGTTCACCGGTTCCCGCCTCCTTCTTCCTGATCTACAAACTGCGTTATATTGGTGCCGAAACCCGGGAGGAAGGAGGGACACGGTGTCAGAGAGAGGGGGATCGCGGTGCTGAGGAGATCGGGCAGCAGGAAGAAGCGGAGACTGCCAGTGGCTGCCCAAGCCGGTGGTGATGGAGCAATAAAAGAACAGGCGGGACAGAAGCGCTGCCGTGCTCTTGGTTCGAGGAGGGGTGGCTGCCGTCCGAGAGGGAGCGGAGGAGTCAGCGCCGTTCACCAGGAGGACGGAGTCTGCTGCAATCTGCCATGTTTGGGGAGGAGCAGGGAATGGGGAAGGAGTTGCCCTCGACCGGAGGAGCCATCGCCGTCTGCCAGGAGGTGGAGGAGCGTCGGGCCATCCACCAAAGATGGCCACTACCATCACATGGCACCAAGAGTGAGAGCCTCTCAGCTTGTTGAGGACCGATTGGCAGTGTGTCTGGGAACCGGACCGGATTTATTTTTTCTCTCTCCCCTCTCTCGTCTCCGTCACTCCTCATCCTTCCGTCTCCTTTTCTTTCGCCTCGTCTGTCCTTACTCCCATGTATGCCACGGCCGTCGTGATCGGCTCCCCCCAGAGAGAGGGGTGGGGGAGGGAGTAGAGCGCAGTCTCAGGAGTACCCCCCGGCCTGCGAGGGGCTATGGGGGTATGTGACAAGTGGGGCGGGGGGCCGAGAGCCGTGGGAACGGAACGGTCTCGAATCCCACGGAGGAGCTCAGGAAGGATAAAAGGAGGAGTAACGACAGTGGAAGGCCTGGACTTTTATTTGTGTTTTGTGTGCGGCAGTCATCCATGAGGGGCTGCCGCTTTACTTTTGTGTTTGTTTATTTTATTATTATAGTGTTTGAATCTTCGCCGGTTCCTGCCTTCTTCTTCCCGGTCTACGAACTGCATTACATTATTATAAAATTATTATTTTAGTAATTAATTTCCATAATTGATGTATTTAATTTTTATCCTGAACAAAAATAATCTATACCAAATTTACAACACATTTCATTTTTTTTTGTTTTCTTTTTCTTGGGAAGATCACATATATTTAATTTAAACTTTTATTATTTCAATTGTTCTTGGCATTCTGGAATCCCAGGCTTTGTATTTCACTTTGTGTGCGTTCTCTATTTGTTTCTTATTTGGTAGGCTAACCCTCGCTGCAGCTGTCATGACTAATTTCACCCTGCACAGTGACTTATATTCACCTTTTATTTATAAAACACTTTTAACAATACAGATTGTGTCACAGCAACTTTCCAATATCAAAATAGGTAAATAGTGTCAATAATGTAAAATCACAAGATTAAACACTCAATTTTCAGTTAAAGGCATTTCATTATTGAATTCAATGATGTCATCATCCAATTTAGTTCAGTTTAAATCGTATCTGTGCAATCAAGTTGACAATATCGCTGTAAATTAAGTGTCACTAACTAAGCAAGCCAGAGGCGACAGCGGCAAGGAACCAAAACTTTGGAGAAACCAGGCTCAGTCAGGGAGCCAGTTCTTCTCTTGCCAGATGAACCAATAGTTTGTTCCAACTGCAGCAAAGTTAGATTGTGAAAAGGACTCATCCGGTTCCCGAAGTCTTGTCCCGATGGCCGTCTAGGTGAAAAGGACTTCAATGGGGATCTATCCCTTGGGCTCATCTAGGTGTTCTGATCTCCGCTGACGTTCAGGGCTGTAGAGGTCATCTCTAGGTGCTGATCCACCATCTGATCTGGATATGGACTGGATCCGGGTGAATGCAGTGACCATCTGATCTGAATACGGACTGGATCTGGGTGACTGCTGTGACCTCAGAATAAGAAAGAAACAGACTAATATTAACGTAGATGCCATTCTTCTTACGATGCAATATGTACATCAGGTGTGAAGTGGTTCACGATATATGTCACTGTTTGGATGGCCTGGAAAACTTAGCCATGTGAGATTGAGTTTGTTGTCCACAGGGCTGTGTTTCTTGGAGTAATTTGATTGCGACCATTTTAGATTATTGTAGAGTTACCTTCATTAACTTTGTGTAGTGTTAGAAAGGTCAATAGAAAGGTCAATGGAAGATACAAATCAATTGAAAGCCTGTAAATTATAAAAAAAGCTTAATGGCATGCCCTGCTGTGGTACAAGTGACCAGCACACCAGGAACTTTAACCACAATTAATCAATTTTATTACTATGCTAAGTTACTATGCCCTTACTAATGAGCTGCTAATGAAAAGCGCATGGATTGATGAGATGATCGCATTGTGCTGCTATTGTCGTCCAGTAAGTTCAAATATGATGAAGTTGTTTGCTAAGCATTGATGTTTTTTAAAAAGTTGGACTACTTTTAACATCCTGTTACTTGTTGAAGGACATTACAAAGCTCCGCTGCTAACAGTAAAGCTAATACACGACAAAATGTAGATATTCTAGTTGGCAACTGTGACCCATCATATAGTGTTTATGAGCTTATTGTCCTGAACTGATGTCTGTGCTGCAAGATGTTTGTACGGCATCAACTAACCAAATTAGAAATTAGTTATGCTTTTCAGATAAGAAAGCATCACGTCACTTTGATAATTGGAGGAGAGCAGAGAACATGCCGATTCTGAGCAGTCGATATGAAGCCTGTCATCACTAGCAGCTCTCGGCTTCTCCCTTAAGGCTTCTTTACAGAGTAGAACAAAAAATGCTGTAAATAATTGATCAGCCTTTACAAGTTAACCACCCAAGGCTGGAATTACATCAAGCTCAAGAGGATTGCGCCTGACTGCTTCCACGCGGCCCTCCGTAAAGCAATGAATTACCCTCCCGTGGCAAGAACTTTCCCTTCTCCATGCAGTAGCCTGTTACCATCCTGGTCACCTAGCGGTAGCACCTCAGTGCTAAGATGGGATATCTTTCCGACAAATGGCTGTGATTTGCATTTGTATATAGGTTACCCTCGGGCTGCCAGTGAGGGGTAGCACACTCACCAAAGGAATCGGTCTCTTGCCTCCGAGCTATGCAAGGCAACATAAGGCTCTATTTGACTGAGACAAAGTAACATACCACAGTGCCGTAAAAAAGGAAGTTTATGTGCTGGAGTTAAGCTTAGCATCCCCGGTAGTAAGGTAGTTGCATTCCTGCCAGAGGCTATGCTGTGTTGCATGAGGTTGCTGTGAAGTTTAATCCTGCTTTCTTTACTTCGCATTTTAAGAGTCAGTAACTTTTTATCAGAAGTCAGGCCTCCCCTGCACTGCCAGTCATTTTGCATTAAAAGACAAAACTCGTGATGGCTATGTTCATACAGCAGCACAATGTGGTTGTCTGGAGCGTTTTGACTGCTAAATACGGTTCTGTTCACACTGTTCGGTTAATTCGGAGTGAATCCAGTTTGGTTGACATTTAGTTCCCTGTTGTGTCACCCAACTTATTCTTTGCTCTGTTTCTAATTGTATAGCTGTCATCTTCTTTCAGGTTTTGAAAACCACCAGAAAATATTGATATTGAATTCAGTTCACTTGTCTTTTTGCATATAAATGCCAATTTGAGAGTCACCTGCTAGTAAATACGATTGTGAATCCAAACACTGGCTGTGTCAAAGTAGCCATTGTGATTGTAGGTAAACAAGTGGTAAATTATGGAAATTAGCCTGCTCTTTTGAAGAGCACCCTCATTGTCATTTCTGATTGTTTGGCAACTGTATTTGCTGAGCCTTAAAACAGAACAAGGACACAATTATAATAAGAAAAGAGAAGCGCTGCTGTTTATTCACTTAAACCACCCAATGAGTCTATTTTAACAATTTTCCCTGCTTTTTGAGTTTGGGAGAGGCTTTTTTTTAACCTGAGAATAAACAGCCAGCTGCTTTCATTTACCAAGTATAAGCATATTACTAATACGGATATGCCAGATAGCTCAAGGCTTAATAAGAGCGATGCAGTAATGACAGACTCTTGGCTAGTTGGTCACGTCCTTTGTTACAGTCCTTGGTTTTTAATGAAGAGGTGCCAACACATTCACGCTGAGTGGCATAAATTGCCGTCCAAAGCACACTGTGGATTAATTAGCGCAGTTAGAGCCAAATATTTCACAGTTTCTGACCCATTTCTTTTCATCCCGCCCTCACGTAAACACAAGCAGATGTCTTGAAAGATATGTGTCATGTGGGTTTGAGCCTGCAATATTTTGATGTTTTTAGGGTTGACAGTGACATGCGTTAATACATCTTGTCCCCACCTCCCACCTTGTCTGGAAATTAAGGGAGCATATTAAAGCATTTTTAACTGTGTTGTGACAGGGCCCTGTTCTGCAGCCCGACTCAGCTCAGCATTACAGATTTGTCAAATTCTGTAGAGAGAGAAAGGGCATGGACAGGGTAAGCTTCTCGTGTAAAATGATAAGGGAGTTTAACGGCCCAGATTCATGTTGCTGGTGCCAAAATGATTTTGTGTATTTAGGAACACAGGTTATTATGTAGTTCCAGAAATGTGATCCAGTGCTGAGACTAAAGCTGAAAAGGCTTAGCTCAAAGTTTCGAGCTGTGGATTCAAACACAGAGCATGTTTTCAGAGGAATTTGGTACGCTTTTCCGGCTGTTGAGGAGGAAATACATATGAGAACAGGGGAAGGCTAATAGTAATAGTATCGAATCAAGAGTACAGAGGTGGTTAGCATTTGAAATATCGAGTCCCGTGTGTTTAAGCACAACATAAATCCGAATCTGGCAACATTGGTGGAGTTATATGCACAAATTTCACCGTCAGAAAATTTTTGCACTTCCTAAAATTAATCTCTACTTACAGCTATCAACCAGAGATGGAGTTATCAGACTGAGGCAATTTCACTTTTCCCAGAGTGATTCTACATTATCAATAAAAAATGCATCTGTAGCATTCTATCGACCAAAAGGCTCTCTGCTGTATTGTATTTTTTCATTCATCTATCCTTGTTGCATAAATTCTCTCAACTATAGATCACAAACCAGATGTCTTTTGTATTTAAAGGGGCTGAGATTAAGCAAGTTGGAAAACGTAGAAAAGAAAGAGTGAAAGATCTCTACGCCCGCTTGGTCCTGTTAGCTTCATGGGACAGACTTATTGAAGCTTAAGGTCTTTTTATTGAGCATGTGTTGCTCCATGCCCCCTGGCGTTCTCTCAGGGTCCTGTTTCTGGAAAGATGGCTATTGGGGCACAGGCTCCCTGCTGAGCCCCTGTTCTTCACCACAGAGCCCCCCTTGTCTTAGCATCCTTTTACGCTGAGCAGCATGGGGTTCGGGCCACAGTGGGCCACTAATGGTGTATGGATCCCCTCTTTAAGGGCTTGCACAACATGCCTTTGCAGTTGACCAGACAAGAATGAATGGGTGGAAATTAACCGGCAGGGTCACTCCGCAGCTCCACATTTAGATCAGTTGGGTTTCATTAGAACTTATTTAATCATCCCCTCCTGTTGCTGGTGTGAGGGAAGCAAATGAGGTTTATGGGATCGCACCAGAACATATATCCACCGGAGAGACTCCGAGAGATCACAGCAGACAGGGAAAGAGAGATTTAATAAGCAACGCATGGCGTAGCTGCCGAGTGCACCAAGGACAAGCTTTTTCCTACGATCCAGTCCCGCGAGTTTCACCTACGATTTATTTTTAATGAGAACATTTGAGTTATTTATATATTGCGTTCAGCTAGGCACCAGGATGCGACCACTGCCCATATTTCTAATTGCAACCAGCCAGCTGTTTTCCTAATGCATTGTCACCTTTTGTAAATGTACACTGTATGCTCATGAATCATCGCTTTATTTAGATAATCCATTGTGAGGTTACCATGGTGATAACAAAATGCCAGACAGAGCCATCTGCATGCTTCAACGTCAAATATGTCTTCATGACCCAAGGGGACACAAAAATGACACATTTTTTATGAAAAACAGAACATTTGCTTTTGATTCTGCATGATTTAATTATCGAATTAACAGGCTCTCAAATGTAGCAAGAGATTTGTTTGTGTATTTATTCCTTCAGTATATCTGTGAAGGTGTCAACGAGACCGTCAGTTACTCACACTTGATGAGTTTGAGAGCATGACTGATTCTGAGTGCCGTTAGTTATATCTGCTAGCCTTCATATGAAATCCGTGAAGACATCTTGTATTCACGCATGTATCTGTCTTTCCTAATGGTTAGGAACAACACCTTAACTGATGATTGAATGGAGGAGAATGTGTGAAAACCACAGACACACAACCTTCCATTAACACTCAGGGTGGCTATCGGCACTTTGCGCTGTTCAGAAAGTTGTATCCACCCCCTATAGCCAGACATCCATGATCAGAAAACAAAGCTAGCAGGATAGACGAATGTTCAGCAATCTATAGTCACTTTTCTTATTTTTAGCTGGAGTTGCAGCGGTGGGCGTCGTTTAATGATTTAAACTGTCTGTCTTACGGAGGGATTTTGATTAATTCTGCAGCCCGTCTCACACATCGCACCTTTGATCGGGTGTCTGATGCATGTCATACGAGTTCTCACTCTCAGGTGTGACTGTCAAGAGTGAGACTCAGATTTTGTTAATATTAATGAAAATAGACTTTGCACAGCCTGTAAACTTTCTACAAGTTATCTGCACTTTCCAAATGGAATAGGTGAATCTCATGCGGTTATCTATCTATCTATCTATCTATCTATCTATCTATCTATCTATCTATCTATCTATCTATCTATCTAATCTCTGTCTGTCTGTCTCGCTCTCTCTGTCTGTCTGTCTATCTATCATCTGTCTATCTATCGTTCTATCCTTCTATTGTTCTACCCTCCCTTTTAGCTATCATTCTACCCTTCCTTCTAGCTATCATTTGACCCTCCATTCTAGCTATAATTCTGTCACCATTCAGTTAATTTTAAAGACAATTATGGTAATATATTAACTTTAATTGTCTTTCACTTTCTTGACACAAATGGTATGTATCCATTGTGTTACATAGATACAGAGGTTTTATTTTGTAATTATGAAACTCTAAAGATACGTTTGTAATATCCCATTTCTTATCAATTATTCATAAACAAATAAATTCTGCTCCAGGGTTTGATGTTTTAGTGTCACTCATTGGTTAACTAACACTGCTGACTGGAGCAACCCAATTTCCCTTGGAGATTGACTTCAGACAACTTTAATGGGCTTTTGATACCTGTAAATATTGAGGTTGAGAGAAATTGAGCTTGAGCTTCTGGACTGTGATCAGTAGCTAAACGGAGTCAAACTCATCAAGAACATCCTCACAGATCAAATTAGCTTTTTAACACGTTTTAGTAAAGTTCTTGCACCTCTTTTGAGTACATCCCTCCCTCATTTAAAACATGCTGCTAATCTACATAAATATGCCATAGGATTTCCACAGAGAACTGCTTGTCTCCCTTTGTAATTGCTATTTTATTCATTTGCCGTCTTGTAATCGTAAAGCAATTTTACAAACAGCAAAGTGTCATCTAGAATAATTAGGTGCCTATTATATTCTTAATCTCAGGAGAGGGTGAATCTCCAAAAAAAAAAAAAACTTTTCCACATTTTTTTTTTTTTAAAGATAAAATATAAATTTTGTTTAAAGAAAATGAAACCCTTTGCTCAAATAAAATAACACCATTGTGTTTTCGTTTTTTTTGTGATTTCCCCCTCCTGAAAATGCCCCCCCCCCCCAAGAAAAAAATTATATATATATATATATACTTAATCCCTCTCCTGAGATTAAGAATATAATAGGCACCTAATTATTCTAGATGACTGCTGTTTGTAAAATTGCTTTACGGTTATATATATATATATATATATATATATAAAATTGCTTTACGGTTATTTATATATATATATATTATATATTCATATATATTAATTATTCTGGATGCTTCTGACTAGATTCTCACTATAGCCATACAGAATAAAACAAAGGATAAGATAATTGTAAAAAGTCTTACGGTAGGCTTAATTTTCTGTAAAATGTTGTACTCAGAAGTGTGTAAAAATAATAAAATATGATGAGTAAAACAATACTTTGCTTCTTTTTTGGAGACCATTGGAGACCTAATAACTTTTCCTGATTTGTCTGTTCTTTAATGGAACAACAAACTTCTTTGCTGGCGAATGGAATTGTGCAAACTAGATCGCTCAGAGACTTTCCACTCTTACAGGTCCTTCTGGACTGCGCTGAAATGTTCCTGCTGAATCATTGCTTCTCCTCTTATTATGTTCATTGTCTCAAGGAACTGAATGAGCCTTACCTTCTGTGCTTTTCAATGGAAATAAAGCTCCAACCCTTCAACGCCGCATCAGCACTTCTATTTACTGGCTGCTTAGGGAATAAAACTCTGCGTTAAGAAAAACTTGTTCCAAAAACACAACAAAAAAGTTTAGATGTTTTGTGAAGTGTTTAGAAACGGGGTGATGCTTCGCCTAACCTTGTTGTAAGTCTATTATTATTTGTAGCATTAATAACATATATAATGGGGTTTTATACATTTACATGTCAGACTCTTTTATCCAAAGCGACAGTACGGGTTATACATTTTTTGTCAGTATGTGTGTTTCCTGGGAATTGAACCCACAACGTTTGCGCTGCTAACGCAATGTTCTACCACTGAGCCACAGGAACACTATGCTGTTTATACTGTTGTTGTTGTTACCTGAGGGGCTGTACTTCTATAATTGATTTTCCCTGGCAAAATGTTCATTTGAGCCACAATGTTTATATTCATTAGGAAATCAACATGTGAATGACTTATTGCACACTGCATTTTAAATTGCAATAGCAGAGAAAAAATAAAAGCATAACAAAATACAAATTCAGACCGTCAAACAAACCAATTAATCAAGTTCTGTTGACATTAACCTTCTTTGAATGTCATCACTTTCATAGTAGTGATACGCCCGCATGTTGCGTACTTTTATAGTGCAGGGGAAATGGTTTACCTCTCTTCCAGCTCTCCGTCTGTTTTGATCCGGTTTCATCAGGGCCATCATCAGCTTGGCTCAGAGACGCAACAGAGCTCTGAGTAATTGGTAGCGTAGGATTGTGGGAATGCGGCTTGGTACGGGCCCATCTGTCACTGGCTCTGACAAATGATCTGGCCCTGTGCCCAAAATGAAAGGGAATAAAGAAAGTAACGGGGTTCCTGTCAGTGACGCATCCCATAATGATCTTCAGTAAAAATGTGCACCCACCACATGGTGCATAACACTCATTTAGTCATATGAGAGAAGTGAGAACTAGCATTCTTTCACCCCGGTGACATGCCCCCAGCGGAGAACATACTGTGTTAATGAATTAAAGTTGGTAAAAAATGTAAATAGAACATAACTTTATTGCATTTAGCAAATTTAGCACATAAGCCTTACCTTAAACAAATTAATGTAAAAACAGCTTTAGCACATTAGCTGTACCTTTAAAGAAAGTTTCTCATAAACATATTTAGCACATTAGCGCTACATGGATTAAAGTTGTTCATAAATCTCAGAACATCTTTAACGCATAAGCGATATCTTCTCAACTAATGACAGTTTCTCATAAATATAAACAAAACATATTTAGCATGTTATCTTTAGCGACTGAAGGTAAAGTTGTTTATAAATGCAAATAAAACATCTTTAGCGCATTAGCCTCACCTTTAGCAACAGCCTATGCTCTCAGTTAAGAGGCCGTAGAAGCGTGTTGTTGACGTGTAAAATGAAACTGCTTTGTTCTTGTTAAGTAAGGGTTCTTAGTGCAATGAGGCGCTAGTTTATTGATTGATGAATGGTTTAGCAGATATGGAAATGAATGGCTTTGGGGTGCATAAGAACACAAGGGTCTTTATCTGCGTCTGGATTGCCACAATCTGATGCTCACAATCTTGTGTCTGATCGCCCCCATCTCCCATGACGCAAAGTGGCTTTAGGAGACAAATGCTTTGTCGGAAGCTGAAGCGGTCTTGTCGGGTCCATCCGCACAAACTGCAGTTGATCATGGCGTGAATTTCAAACATGTTGACGAGGGTAATTCAGTCTACTTGATAATGACAGATTGTCAACAGCGTGTTTTGCCTGATGAGTTTTTGTGGGATTTCAGCTGTTAGTAGAAGCCGAAGCACTATTTGGATGTGACACAGAATAGTAGTATGCTAGGTGTCTCTTTTTTAAAACAACGTATTATTTTTAACTTTTCTTCAACAGGGGTCTAGTTATACTTGTTACCCAAGTAACCTTCTCTCTTAAAATTATAATACCATAGACATAATCACAATTATCTACTCCCACATTACCCACATAATTTGCACATGTTATCATTGTACAGAGTTTACCATGAATTTGTCCAAAGCAATTAGCTATACCATTACCATTAATGGTATTTGTTAGAATTATACACAAATAAAATAACTGCAAATTGCTGTCTGTGTTGCATGTCCCTTGCCTCAATATCTAATTCACACTATGTAGATTACTTGTTTAGCCAATTCTAAATATGGACAGGGCTTTTTGGCAACAAATGCCTTTGTAATCCGAAGATGTGTCAGACATATTAAAACAATACATTAGGCTGTATTTATACAGAATTTTCTTAGTGTAATTTAATGAAGTATATATGTAAAACAGTATACCAGACTTTCAAAAAATATGCTCTAGTCAATCTTGAGCTCATACATCTTTTGTTAATTATAACTTGTTAATGAACTAGTTAAAAAATAGAACCTAAAAGGATGTAAATAAAGAGCCAACGTTAGCTTACATGAGGTCGGTGTCAGTTAAAAGTTATTATACTTTTTTTACAGTGTTTTGACATTTTTTTATGTGACCCTGGACCACAAAACCAGTCTTTATTTTTTTTATTTTTTTTTATTTAGATTTAAACATAATCTGGGAGCTGATTAAATAAGCTTTCCATTGATGTATAGTTTGTTATGATAGGATAATATTTGGCCCAGATACAACTATTTGAATATCTGGAATCTGAGGGTGCAAAAAAATCTAAATATCGAGAAAATTGCCTTTAAAGTTGTCTAAATTAAGTTCTTAGCAATGCATATTACTAATCAAAAATTATGTTTTGATATATTTACAGTGGGACATTTACAAAATATCTTCATGGAACATGATCTTTACTTAATATCCTAATGATTGTTGGCATACAAGAAAAATCTATAATTTTGACCTATAATTTTGGCTATTGCTACAAATATACCCCAGCGACTTAAGAATGGTTTTGTGCTCCAGGGTCACATATTATTATACTGATTTATATTATTTTATGTAACAAGATGGGAGGTTTTGTATTAAGATTCATACCACTAAACATCACAGAATACTTTGAATGTTTGTGCTGTTGTTTCCTGCCAAATTGATGTCACTTCCTGGAGGATGCTATCATTAAGCACCAGGCTATTGTTAGTTACAGGGATTTTACAAAAGATTGGTTTGGAAAGTTATATTGAAGATAATTCTGTTCTATGTTGCTTGAGCAGCTGCTAGCAGAAATTCCCTGCTGTATTCTGCCATTACCAACATTGTATTGTGCGCCCCTAGAGGACAATTTTGGAACTGCTGCCTTAGCAATTAACTATACAATTTCCAATAAAATGTTGGATAATGAAAATTGACTCGTTTACTTGTGCAGTATCAGAAATACGTTAGAGACAAATGTATGTGCAGCACATGCTAATGAACACTGCAGTAATTGTATTTATTTAGTTACTGATAAGGCTCTTTCTCTCATTTCAGAGGGCTCGTTCCAGAACCACTCTCGATTGCGGACGCCACCGCTACCCCTGTCGCACTCCCACTCCCCTAGTCAGCATCACGCCTCCTCTATTGGCTCTCTGAGCCGCAGCAACTACACCCAGCGCAGTAACCCGAGCCCGGCGCCCACCGATAGCTCAGCTCCCAATGAAGGTCCTACAAGTGCCCAGGACTCAGGCAGTGCCCAGGACAACTGGCTTCTCAACAGCAACGTTCCTCTAGAGACCAGGTACGTTTGGGGCTATGATGAGGTAAAATGGCTAATGAAACAGTCAAACAGAATTGAGTGACTCTAAATTAGATGTTTATAATGCATCGCAAGGCATGCATATGCTGGCTGCATGAAGTGTTTAACGCTGTTTGTATCTGCTTAAAAGATCAACTACACTGTTCATACTTAATTAGTCTTTCTGTAGCCTTTTAGCTCTATTTGATGCACAGTATAGTTTAATGGGACTTTCCTCTTATGCAGTACATTTTGATGTCTCAGACTTTTAAATAAATTGCATGTGTTGTAATTTAATTAAGTATATATGTAAAACAATATTCCAGACTTTCAAAATGCTCTGGTCAATTTAAAACTGCAGAAATGCTGTTAATAATTTAATGGTGAATGGAACCCAAGATGGAAATAAAGAGGCAAAGTTAGCCAGTTAGCTTATTTGAGCTTGAAGTTTATATATATGTGTTCCTGTGGCTCAGTGGTAGAGCATTGCGTTAACAGCGCAAAAGGTTGTGGGTTCAATTCCCAGGGAACACATGTACTGACAAATGTATAACATGAATTGTTATGCACTGTAAGTCGCTTTGGATAAAAGCGTCTGGTAAATGTGTATATATATATATATATATATATATATATATATATATATATATATATATATATTGTTCTATACTTTTCTAATATCTTATATAATAGGATGTATTTTTTATATATTATTTAATAGGTTTCCCACCAAAAATAGTTTCACCTCCTGACATTGATATCATTAAGCATCAGACTTTTGCTAAAGGGATTTTACGACTAAAAGGTTGGAAAGCAATATTGGAAAGATGAATTGACCATTAAAACAATATTTTCAATAAAAAAGTGTTTTGTTTGAAACATTCCTATAAGATCAGGTAAATTAATTAATTATAAATTAATTAATTATAAATTAATTAATTCATATTAATCAATTAATTAATTAATTTGTACATTTCAAGTTTAAAAAAAATGTTTTAGCTGAATTGAAAATTAAATTAAGCTAAAGACAGCTCGTCTGTCACACCAAAGTTTCATGCGGCTCCGTTTTTTACATAAATTCCTGTATCAGGCCAGAATGCATTTAAAACATGACTAAATATACAACAAGAGAAAAGCATTGTTTATTTCTGGGCTTTCCGGGCAGTCTAATATCTCAAGTCCAAATGCATTAGATGGGAAAATTCTCTCAAGGTTCTGAAGGGGATCTTTGCTACAAACTCAGCTCCTTATTTTTTCTCCCATCAGCCCTTGCTCTGTTTGCTTCTATCTGAGGCACTTGTGCGGAGGAGATCAGTCAAGAACCTCTCAGATGTCTGTTTGCATTGCACAGGCTGCTCCTCATGCATAGCGGAGGCAAATCAGGGCTGTCAGACCAGCCTGTAGAGAAATGATACTTACTGATACTCACATTACCTCCACCTCCTGCACTGCTCAACCCAGCGAACCCAAGTGGCTCATATTTATTTCAGCTGCTGTGAAAGTTTTGGGCTTTTCAGACTTTGTGCTAAAGAGTATCTGTATAACACTGGTTTTAAATCTCAAAACTGCAATGGTTGGGATTGCAGAGTTAAAGCTACATTTTTGTATTTTCATTTTTGTGGAGCCTCTTACCAAGTTTTATATGACCGGTGAATCTCAAGAAAACTATAAAAAAATTAAATGCAAAAATAAACTCAGTTTGTTATATCATTACAAAATAAAAAATGCAGATTTTTCTTTTTACCAAAATCAATTTTTTGCTCGATACAATACTTGTAATGTTTCCCAAGATAATCCTAAAGCAGAACCTGATTTTACCAAATGCGACATGTTCCTGTAACAACATTGTTATTAACCAATCAGATTTGAAGAAAAAGTTTATAATTTTTGTGAAGTTTAGGCTTACAATCAGTGTTTGTTACTTGTACATCAGTGTCATTCATCTATCATTTCCTCTGATTTTAGGGATTACTCGTGGTTAAGGTTAAGTTTAGGTGTAGGGAAATGGTCAAGATTAAATTTTTGGATTAAAATGTTGTTCCAGGGTCAACAATATATGTATTAACATAATCAGGATGTATAATAATCAGGAGGTGAGATCCTAAACTTAGCTTAATTTGTGTTCGTATTTCACAAAATATATTTTTTCATTAATTTAGTAGTAAAGTACTATATAACCCATACCTTTTGCTTCATTTGGATAGAAAGCAGTAGGAAATTATGGTAGAGGTAGGATTAAAAAAGAAAAAATACATTGCAGTCCAAACTTAAACCCACATGACTGACATGGTCTCTTATCTTCCCATAGACCCTAAAAACTACTGCTTCAAATAAAAATTAAAGTATCCTAACATTTATGTTTAATAATAAGCATATGCACTAAGGCACTTGCTCAGAAACTCGCTGTTTCTTTGTCATCTTGACGCGTTTGTGACCACCATGGGTGTGAACGGTCCACTCAACAGGAAAATGAATGTTAATTTGAATTTGCGGAGGGACAGTTAGAAACTTAATGACTGATTAAACATCATGGATTTCCCCAAACTTTAATCTGGACCAGGTATTCCCATGGGAGAGGGAAACAGATGGCCATGCCAGCCGATTTGCGACAAGAGAAGAGTGGCGGAAACCGAGCAAATCAGTGACATCACACCCCACCCTCCACAACTCCCTCCTATCTAAAAAAAAGAGCGATCAATTATCCGAATCTCTCTGATGAAATTGGAACCATTAGTAATATCCACAAGGGCAGTGAAAGATGGCCTGTCATTTAGGCTTTAGCTAATGGCTTTGTAATGGTACCCTCTCACGACTTTTGTACAGCGGGCTGGAATGGGTTATGTAGTCCCTGGATATGTAGGCTTACTGAACCCTTCCATTGGATGAAAGCCAGGCAGTGCCATTCTTTTATTGGCTGCTTTTATGCATTCTTTTCTGACTCCTTCAAACCGGCCTCTGGGCCCTTCTCCTCTTCGTTTAAAACTTTAATTTGTCTCCCAATGCCCAAGCAATCCAACAAATGTAAGTAAGCCGGCCAAAGACAATCAGCCGAGCAGGCAGGCAGTCTGGAACAGCACTGAAGAAAAGAAAACAAACAATTTTCTCTTGTTGAATTGAAGGTTTTGTGCCTGCCCAATGCATGTTGACGGTTCATTTCTCCATTGCATTATCGCAGTCTCCCCTTATGGAACAGCCGTCTCAGAGGGCACGGAGCTACAGCAGACATGCTTCATTGAATGCACACTGAGTTCCTCTCTGAATGTTAATAAACCTCTGCTTCATGAAACCATTTATTATTTAAAAACTGCAAAAAAGCAGGATTTAGAGTAACCACTTGAGAATTATGTCAGTGTCATATGTGATTCTTTCTGAAAAGTGTTGTGTCAGCCCCTTAAACACAAAGAACGTGAAGAAGTGATTAGAAAAGTAATGCCTTGTTTTCTTCTAACCATAATCATAAAGGAGCCAGAATACTCTAATGTTTATCAGAGAAGAACAGGACGCTTGCAGAGAGGGGCATGGGTCGTACAACACAAGGTACATGTGTGGTAAAAGAGCGCGAGCACTCTCGGGTGGGGCGTGCCGGGTTTCACGGGGATAAAACCCCCAACACATAACTTTAGTTCCATAAGGATGTCTCTGCTTCCCCACTTCCACCGAAATAGTGCTGGTGCCGAACTGTGGAACCTGCGGACTTCTTTCAGAACCGATCCACATTTCAACTGACTGGAGAGACGAGCATTTTCATAACTAGCTATGTTATTTAAATCACAGTGCATCACTTTCTTGTACCTTTCCAAAACAATTGAACATTTAAAACTGCTTTCCCAAAAGCTGGTAGATTGAGTGCTGTTATGCAAAACATCAGCACCCTTGCAACTAGATAAGAGGTTGGGAACAAACTGTTGTTTAATTAAATACTCATTGCAATGGGTGTTTCCGATTTAAACCGCTTCGTAAAAGATAATGGTAAAGATCTACTTTAGCTTGATCTAGTTTTGTTTAATATCAGTCTTATCAGTCTGAGGAGTTGTTTTTAAAAAATATATTATTTGATGTGGAGATTCCCCCGCTGTCTGTTCTCTGATGTTTTTCGGTTAATGGTTAACAACAGTAGGTTTAGATTAGAGATTTATTAATTTTGATTTTTTTTTGCTTCTGAAGACTGTTCTTACTGCAGTTGAAATAAATTGGAATGGTTCCAAATTGGGCTCCGGATCCGGCACCAGCACCCTGTCATTGGAAGCTGGGGTTTGTTTGTCCTTGTCGGACTCTCCACTCTGTCCGTGTACAGAATTTCGCCGGGTGATCGCAATTTTGTGTTTGCACATCTGTCTCCCTCTTGCATGCATGTCTCACTCTCGTTCCATCTGTCCATCTCTCCACCTGTGTGTAGAAACATAGCAAAGCAGACATTCCTAGAGACTTTACAGGACAACTTTATAGAGATGGACATACTGGCCACAGCTCGCCGCGACGGCGCTTACACTGATGGGTATGTTGCATGATCTGACCGCGGCTGCCGGAATCTGCTTTGCCATGCTGCATAGTGGTACCTGTGCATACTCGTTTCTCATTACATAGTGACATTTGTAACAGAATCTAACATGTTTCATCACTTACTGTATAAATTGCATGTTTTCTTGTGTATTTGTTTTTTTGCATAAATTATTTCTTAACACAAACTAACTTTTCTAATTAACCCTGAATGCATTAGCATTCTTCTCGAAGGAACTGTTCATAAGTCCTTTAGTGCACACTACAAGACTGAACCCAGTTACCTTGAAATTATACAGATTTGAGAAAGCATGAAAATGGGTAAATGGTAACACAAATATACTTTTTGGGTAAACTATCTTTTTATTAGAGCTACGGCAGGTGCAATTCTAAGTAAGTCGCCTGATAGTGTTTTTTTGTTGGGTTTTTTTGGCCACATTTTCGACATTTAAGTTACAAACGTAATGCTTGTAACCAGCGAAAGGCTTTTAAAAAAGTTATTTATAGAGGTATTTTATTGGGACAGGACAGTGAATGACAGCTAGGGATGGGATCAAGAAAAAAGGACATTGAGACAAGAATCAAACTCCGGAGCATTGCCCATGAGGCTTTGGCTCAGACAGAAATAGGCAATTTGCAAGATAATTTTTATTTGTATTGCTAGCTACAATCCCTAAACCTATTCATGAACCTTGTACAAATGTTGGCACATAGCAATGTACCAACATGACAAGCTTCTGTCTTGTAGTGTGCGCTAGGCTTAGGAGTTTTTGCAATTCTGTTGTTCCTTTTCTTGTACCACATTAGCATAACGTGTTTTGTTTCTGAGTTTCCCCTCGTCTAGTCAGTACAGCTTGACAGTGCTTTTAAAGTCAATGACTTCACCAAAGATTACGCCATCCACAGTGAATAAACAGTCTTGATAATGTACATCCTGCGATATCCCACAGCTTTTCGAAACACGCACTTTAAGGTAAATTAGAAGTCACTACGAGGGCTTGTATTAACAAGAATCCACTGTGGTCACTCACGCTGTAAATTCAATTTGATATCGATTCAGAATTCCGATAAAACGCACCCCACGGGGCACAGTGTGTCTTGCTGCCAGTGCTCAGATGTGGCTATGGCAACAGCTTGGAAAAGTGCTTAGTGACAGCAGTACTGACCAGTGCGGGGAATCAAGCCTACACACTCTACAGATACTGTTTACCATGATGAGAAAACACTTACCACACAGTACTCTTTAATGTTCCATTTTTGTGAACATAACCAATAGTGGTTTCGGTGTTTCGGCAGACACTTTCTGTTCAAGCCTGGCGGGACTTCGCCCTTGTACTGCACGACTTCACCTGGCTACCCTTTGACGTCCAGCACGGTCTACTCTCCCCCTCCCCGGCCCCTGCCGCGGAACACCTTCTCACGGCCTGCCTTTAGCCTGAAGAAACCCTATAAGCACTGCAACTGGAAATGTGCTGCCCTCAGTGCCATCCTCATCTCAGTCACCCTGGTGTTCCTGTTGGCTTACTTTATTGGTAAGTTAGCCCTCTACGTTCTCACACATCCTTAAAATTGTATCAGAGGTGTGACAGATATCAGAAATTACATGTTTATTTTTTGGTTCTTAAAAAGAAAAGCCTGCAGGTGGTTTGCAGCTCTTAGTTGATTTATGATTGTTTAGCTGATCTGAAAGGAGACCAAAACTATTCTAAAGCCAGACAAGTCTGACAAGTGTAAACCAACTTGATGGTCAACAAACAACCTTCGATTGGTTTAAAATGTTTATTTGTACATGTTATACATTCTACTCTTATTGTAATACTAAAGATAATTGTAAAAACAGAAGTAATGTTTTGTCATTTAAACACCTCTGCTCTGAATCCAAGCTGCTGATGATTATCTGTACGCTGCCTTACTGAAAGACACTGATATGACTTTTGTGTTAAATTTAATCTGTTTCCACATTGTACCAAAGTAGCGACACATAAAGATGCTATATGTGATTTACTTTTCAATCATTTGAAAGCTCAGCTCCTGCAGATTACAGTTAACATTATTGATTTCTCACATTGTCAGGAAATTTCAGTGTCCCATAACTGTATTCAGCTTGGTCAGTGAACCAAATCAATAATGAACAGCGGATAAAGTGAGATATGATTGAACCATAGCAACAATTCATGCTGGGATCGTGGTTTGAATGTTATGTATTTTTGATTTTTTTGTGGTTAATATTTCTGTAGTTAAACAGTGACTACATAGAATTATTAACTGTCTGTGATTTATTACAGCTGTGTTAGTTATGCTCCATATTAGAATGAACACTGATTTCTGTGGTGCTAAATGTTTCTAGGCGTCTGCTAGTAATTTTGTTATGTGTTTCATATAACCCCTTGAAAGAAGTAGAAAATACAATGTACATGTGAGAAGATACGAGCTATTCTAGCAGTTCCAAATAAAGTGTGTCCATACCTTGAAGAGTAAATCAATAATAACAATAATGTTTTGTATAACCCAATATATTTTATAGGACAGCTTGAAATGGCTATGCATAATGTGGGCCTGCTTAGAATGTAAATTATTACGCGCAATCTCACGTATAGCCCACAGAATGAAATAATATTTTTTTAAGGTGAAAATATGAGGAAAAAATTGAGTGCAAAGTAATTTTCACAAGGTGCATCCAAATGGAGATTGCACAGATGTGTCTTCATTATTAGAGATAAACAGCTTTTCACAGCTTAGGCACTGAGGGTATAAAAATACAGCATATAACTGAAATGAACTCTAACCATCCATCCATACATCTATTGTTGACCAAAAAATACAAGAAAACAAAAAACAAACATAGTTGCTACTCTCTGTGATTCTGTACAGTGATGTGGAACCTAAATTAAATGTATTTTAGCTGAAAATTGCTCAGCTTTGTTTCAAACTGTATTTTAAGGTACTCTTGTGCACTTTGTATGAGGTGCACTATTTGTTTGGTGCATGTGACTTACTTTAAAGAGATAGTTCACCTTCAATATAGTGTTTTCCCCCCATATTATGGAAGTCAATGGTGACCAACAACTGAATGTGAACTATCCCTTTAATAGCTGCCTTGCTTACCTTGAGGTTTAAGGCATCATAAATGCTTTAACCTGTCTTTGTGCTGTCTTAAAAGGTGAATAATTGTACTCAATTATGAGGTAGAAGAAATTGCTATATTTTTTTTCTCCCATAATAATTATGCACAGTATGCAATGTATTCTCTCCACATTTACTTATTGCAGCAATAAATGGTGAGGGATGCCTCCTGTGTGTTTCCTGCAAGATGATCTATGTGTGCTCCATGCAGAATTGCTGCCTATATAGAGCATCCATTTTCTGTCTTGAAAATACATTTAAGTGGCGTCTGCTTACTAAGCAGCAGCTCACAAAATTTTGTAACAAAACTAGATACTGTTGTCTACATTTAATGCCTAAGCACTGTGCTTAATTAAGTTATTCTCGGAGTTAGCTAGAGGACTAGTTAAGCTTTTGACCTTGTTAGGAGCTCTGCGAAGCCCACCAAGTTGATGTATCTTAATCACTCCATGTAATTACAGTCACCCCACCCCACCCCATCCTAACCCTCTTCCAAAATCAAGCTCATCTCCCTGAGCACCTCAGGTAAACACACATGAAACTGTAGCTCACCCTGAGAATCTGGGATTCAATCAACAACAAGGGTTCACGTTTAATTAAAAGCTGATGAGAAAATATATTTAATTTCAAGTGCAATTAATTATGTAGGCCTGTAATTGGAAACTCTAGCTGTGTTGTCTAATGAACCCAATTAAACCTCCTGACAGATGTTTTTGACTTGCTGCATAGTTTTTGCCATTTTCCCCCTATTATTTTTACTGTAGAGTTTGCAAGAACCGCTTCCTTGAAAGGAGTGAGATCGCAGAATTGGAAGTGGTGTGCCATTTTCTCAGTGGTGGCATGCTCATTAAGAAGTTCATTATGTCCTCGGCATCTGAAGGTCATCAGCTTCCCTCGGTGTTCATTTCTAAGCGTGCTGGGCCCTCATTGTGCCACCCAACATGCAACCTCAGTCATAGACACTCTAACTGTCGATTGACTTTGAAGCGCCAGTCTTTTGTTTTTGGTCTCTTTGTTTCTTCATTATTACAATCAGACTAATGCATTTTCAGTTTTACCTTCAGCCAAATGGATTTTTGTCAATCCACAGTGTTTGATTGTCAAGGGATTGATGTTCTGGGGTTAAAAGGACTAGTAGTGGTTATAGGACTTGTGTAGGTTGTGGGTTTGTGTCACAGAAAGCTTATGGTAGCCTAAATTATGATGAGGAGACTTGCTTTAACCTAAATGTGGAAGACTTTGCAACTGGGAAGTTAGGTCATAGACCTGCTCGGTCACCATGTTACCCTTGAGCACCTTGACCACTTAGCACCAGGTCGCCCCAGGGGAACTTTCTTTGCAATTAGCGTTAAATCAATGGTGGACAGAAACCGCCTTGTAAATTGGTAAGTTCCCGGACGAAGCTGTTTTATCAAGACATTCTGGAAAAGGGCATTCTCTTTGGCCCGAATTTATACGCACTCTTACCAGTGTAGAGATATTATTCACTCCTGACAGATTCCTCTAAGTTTCAGTGTGAAAGTGAAAAATGGCTTAAGACTTTTTACTAACTTGCTGATGATGTGCATTTCACTGCCTCTCATTTATAGCCAACAATCTGAACTTGAAGTTAGACCAGAGGAAGGCACAAAAGAGGAAGCTCCACTGGGAGTTTTGGTGAAAAGGCACTCATGAATGGGGAAACTTAACACTCAAGAGTGCTCTCCAAGGTCTCACTGGTTTGTCTGCAGATTGATTTGACACCTACTTGTGTTTGTTTAAGGGCTTAAAATCCATGTGTGCTCAAAGAAAGTAAGCAAGTGTGTAACCTTAAAGATAAGCTATAAAAAGACAAATTTTCTTCAGTCAAGAACAAACTCTTCAATAAATGAAGTAGTATCCCTCAACCACCCTTCGTTATAATAAATGTAAACCCTCCGAATACCTACTATAACCATGTGTAAAGCAAGGGCACTGCTCAAACCTGTCATCGTGTTTGTCTCGCTTCAATTTGCCAAAATGGTGACTGACATCTTCACATCCGCCTTTCTGTCTCCAGATAAGTTTCTTGGTAAAGATTCCATAGTCGAAAATGAGATAGCTGCCCAAAAAGTGCCAAAGATTTTGCGCACCAGGATCCTTGCAGGAGGGGTGTCAGAGTAATTAGACTGCTAATGACAGGACTGAGAGCTGCCGTGTTCAACGCTCATCCATTCAAGTGTCTAAGGGGAATTAATTAACCATATGCTTACTAATGTGCCCTGTCCATTCTATGACGGATGAGCAAGAAATGGCATTTCTCAGCCCGTGACTACTCAGATCCCAGCATTTTCCTCTTTTTTTGTCCTGGGATAAAGCTATTTTTTTGTTGGAGGTAAATGTGGGATAGTTGGTGTCTTTTGTTGTTGTCTGTTTCTCAGGAGGTGTTGCAAAGGTTTGAAACACAGAAGTGGAACGAGCTTGTGTTCCTCTCAGACTGAAGCAGTAGTTTGTTCAAGCTTTCTGCTTTCTAATTGGCTTGCACGGATCTGCCAAAGTGGCCTGCCAAAGTAGAGATTGCATGGACGTTGTGTGCATCCAGACTTGCATTTCAGCACGGCTGCCATTTTATTCTCAACAGGTCGTGGGGTCTTTCCACTTGCCGTTCCAGCGGGACCCTCATTAAAAAACAGGCAGCTTAGTCTGCTTCCACCTGTCCGTGCTTTGCTCCTTGCTCAGGGAGCCTGGCTAACAGCTGAGAGAGAGAGAGAGAGAGAGAAAGAGAGTGAGTTTAGATGATGGAAGAGTGTGGGCTAGCCGGAGAAACATATTTCATAAGCTGGACTCTTCCCAACGCACTCTGGAAATCATAGATACCGGGACAGCTCGGACATAAATCATAATGAGGTTTGGTAGCGGGGGGTAACCGGGTAGTGTGTGAGGTATTTTACATCAGAGCTAGACAGGAAAAGTTGCAAAGGGGTCCAGATGGAAGATGGGCCCCTTGAAGGAGCAATTACTTGGACATTTGGAACGACACCTAGACCCATGATGCCTTTGATACGATTGTCCACCCCCACTGCCCATGCGCACAGTCTGTATTCTCTGCTTCCTCCCACAGAGTCACAAATCAACCAATGTGCAGCAGAAAAAGAGAGCGAGCTAAAGCCTTACTCGATCCAAGCCAAGCCATCTGTCTCGTAGCGTGTCTGTCCACCTTTGACATAGTCAATTCCAGCGGTACTGACGGGGGCGAAGGTGCCCGGTCGTTTGCATTTATATTGTCTCTCAAGAAAGCCACATGTTTTTATCGGCTCCACAAATGCTCTCTTGCAAAAGTAACGGCAACATTCAGACCTTTCTTCAGGAATGCCCGAATATGTCGGAATACAATCAACAAAATGCACGGCCTGCAATTTTCCAAATGGCTATTGATTGAGTAAGCCGGAGGATGGCCACTCTCATCCGTCGTGGCAATGCTTCGAAAGGCTTCATCGTTTTTCAGGCCACATTTTCATAATTTAGTAAATGTGGTGTGGTTACCACATAATATGGCTTTAATTAATGGCCAAACATGGATGGGATGCAAAGCAGAACTCTCCATTTGTCACGATTAGTTTGATCCGCAGTCTGTGAGCTGTGCACTGGGCTTTTAAAACTGCCAATTTGATGCTTCTGGTTAAGCTAGGGCAAGCACATCTTTGCAGAATCTTAAGGATCATTGATTTTACAACATGTAAAGCAGGACAAAAGATATCCAACCAAAGGCCCAATGAAGCAATTAGACAAAGCTCTTTGTTTTTCTTTGAAAATGAATTCAGGCACATCTTTCCCTCCATAAACACCACTTCAACCAATCAGCTGGTGTACCACCCCCCTACCACCCCCCTCTATATTCAGATAATGTTATCTGACATTATCCAGATAACTTGTCATATTTTATTACCATTTTCTAAACTATAGCGAATAAACTGTGATAATGTGAGAAATATAGAAAGTGTCTGAATAAATTTTAGTTTGACTGTACCTTCACTTCTTCTAGTTTTCCATATTTCTAGTTATGTTCATGCTGTCTGTGTGATTTTATTTTGAAAGAAAAGATCCTTCAACAACCACAACAACACACAAAACCATGAAATTGCATGAAACAGTTTATGATTTTTAAGATTATATTTAATGAAAACATGAATTGTTTTGTGCCAGTCTGGATTCCAGTGCCAGACATTTCCTGATTCATCTGGTTGGACTTTGATTTTTAAGTTGTTTAAATCATCACTTTGTATACCTACAATAAGCATGAAGGTCATTGCTACTTAACAATTTGTGTAGGTTATGAGCGTTGTCTTTGTGTCTGGTAAACACCAACAAGTTTATTCCTTGTTTTGTTTTTGTTTTTTTTATCTACAAATCTGAAGAACAATTTATGTGTTCTGTCACACAAAAATAAAGATTTAGTGAGGTTCTGGTAATTATCCCAGCTATAGGTTTCTTTCACAAATGTTTTGACAGAAGAATAAATCATTCATTTAGACCTTTTCTCACCCTGATTGAGACAAGATATTTGCCGCTACACAAAACAAATACATTGTCACCTCTCTGAGATATTGAGTGGAGCGGAAAAGTAATTTTAGCCCTGAATTGTCACTACAGGTTGTCAAGACTGTGTGGCAGAGAAAGCCACTTGTGCAATTTGAAACCAGCTCTGTACTTATGAAGGAGAAACGGCAACTCACGTAGGGAGAGAAATAGAGCATGGGAAAAAGACATGGCTCGGGATCATTTGTTTTATATACTCCGACATTGCCATAGTCCACCATAGTTTGTGTCGACAGCCGTTGTCTTACTTACTGTGGCTGCATCTCAATATGCACACTATCAGCACTATAGTAAGAATATCTCATCTCTAATCATGGTGTTTTTATATTAGTATGCCAGAAGTGCCTGGATACTGTGCTATTTTTTATTGTTTTTATCCCCTTTTTAACTTTAACTTTTATTTGAACAGATTAGTCCAGCCAATAGTAGAGCAAATGTTGCTATATCAGGCTGTTCTGAATCTTTTGAGAGCACAAGCGAACTGCAGCATTAAGTAATAATGAATTTTGCTACATGCTAACACTTAACATGTAAACGCAAACAGTGCACAATGCATTTTATGATATGTTAGTGAATCTCAATAATGCTGTCTTGCTGCATACTCAAAAGTGTGTACTTTCCAATTGCCGGTAAAGTAAATACTTTTTTTTTTTATTGATATGCAGACTATATTCTAGCATCATAATCTTAATTACATTTTGGTTATTTACATCCTGTGCTTAGAACTTCCATTCCGTGCAAGAAAGCACTCCAAGGCCTTTTGTTGGCATTTTATCTGCTGACTGAAGACTTCCAGGACAAGGTTTTGCCTGGCTAAGCTGGTCCTGACCATTCTCGTCCTGGTGATCCATCATGCCTGGCCCCTCCTTCCATGTTCACTGCACCACCAGAGATCATTCCAATGGTTGCTTCTTTTGTTGACCTTGTGAAATATCGCCTTGTCTTCTTGTGCTGCTCATGCATTCATCCATACCTCTTGTTGTGTTCTTGCTGACTTGATAATTTCCTTGTCTCTTTAGCCATGGGGGGTGTTAGTAAGCTAATGGGGATGAAAATAAATGTTGCCCTGTGGGCTCTGGCTTTTCTCTGGGGGATGTACAAAATGTTTTCTCCAAGGGTGGGGGGGACCATTGTTTGTTTTCAGAGTGACTTAAATACATGTGCATACTCTACTGGTCAAAAGTTTGGAATAATAATTTTACACATTACATGACACATAAGATTAGGGCAGTGTTTCCCAACCTTTTTTCTGCCACGGCACACTTTTGATAAGTAAAAAAATCCCACGGCACACCACTAAAGTTAAGCACACAAAAAAAAAAGAAAGAAGGGAAAGTTTTTTTTTCCCAGTAATTAAACAATGCATCGTCAGAGTTTATATTTTGGTTCATATATGATTAGACACTTAACATTTTCTGAAAATCATGCTCAAATGGCATTAATGAGGTTTTTGACAAGCGAAAGACTGTTTTGTCCATCATTTAATGGCCGCATCTGATGCAGTAAATTAATCGCATTACGTTTTCATACATTTTCAGGTTAAAGTGTATTGTAGCTATATGGGTGCTCAGCTTTTAATATTGTTTAATACATTTGGCCAAGATCTCATGATATAAAAGATAAACCGCTATGCACAGGATATTTAAAACATACAAAATTGCAATTGGCTACAATAGATGGCAAATGATTCTTCTCCACTCTTCAAACACAAAACATTAGCCTTTATAGACACATCGTTTTTCTTGAGTAAAGAAAACGCTGTACTTATTCAAACATCAGATCTTTATTACCCTTACATTGCGAAGAAGTAGAAGTCTGTCTTCAAACTGCATGTCACGGCACTTCGTTCTGAATGGAGGCGGGGCGGAGTTATGAGTTTGACAGTTTAAGGATCTAATGGCATTACAAGGTTTAGTAAAACCAACAGACATAACGATGACCACTGATTTAAAATAATAATAACGAAATGTAATAGAGATATAGGAAGCTTTTGATAATTTTCCTTGGCACACCCAACAACTTTTCTTGGCACACTAGTGTGCCGCGGCACATTGGTTTGGAAACACTGGATTAGAGAACACTGTTCAATATAAAGTTTAATGCACAACCATTTTCTAGATCCCTTAAGCCCACCCAATACCTAACATAGCTACTATTGAGGTTTATTGAGGGAAAAGTCTTAATAGTGAATTTGTGTTTTTGTGTTCCATAGTCTAAAGTCTTGTATTCTCTTATGAAATATTGTGAAATATTTTTACAATTTAAGATAACTTAAATGACTGTTTACACAAACATATTAAAGGGGTCATATGACATTGCTAAAAAGAACATTATTTTGTGTAGTTGGTGAAATACAATGTTTATGCTTTTTAATGTTCTTAAAACACATTATTTTCCACATACTGTACAGTATTGTTGCTCCTCTATGTCCCGCCTTTCTGAAACATGCAGATTTTTACAAAGCTCATCTTTCTGAGAAGTGAGGCGTGCTTTGATTGGCCAGCTATCCAGTGCGTTGTGATTGGCTGAACATTGCAAGTGTGAGACGGAAATGTTACGCTCCTTACCATTTTGTGATGCAGTGTCCCGGTGCGACGACACACAAACAATAAAAGCCATTATAAAAGAGGCATTTGTTGCATCCAGTGGGGACATAATTACTGATTATAATGACTTATATTTACTTTAAAAAAAAAATAATTCTGCATTTGTGATCGGAGAAAAGACAAACAACAAGAACAACCCTACAATGCTCAAAACTCACATTTGAATAGTCAGTGGCAAATTCTTTAAATAAGAAAACATACTTACAAGCTGTGAGTCAGAAGTGCCAGACTGTACTTTCGAAGTTGGAATTGCCCCACTTTATAGAAACAACCTTTGTGCATAGCTGGCTGGCTACTCCCAGGTTCAGGAAATAGTCCTCCGGTAAAATACACTGCACACACTCTAATATTTGAGTTGAACTGTTTTGGAACAGTGTTGTAAATACAAATTAACCACTGATTTCTAGTCCTCTTTTGGAAGCCCAAACAAAGTGCTTTCGCTTTCACAATGAAACAGCGTCTCCACAACATAGCGCCGACGGCAGCAAGAACAGCGAGAGTCATGACGTCATATTTCCATATTAAGCTGCAATGGGTTGTGGTTCTCTTGGTGCTTTTAAACTGACAAAGATTAATCAAGTCAAAACACATTTGTTTTCATACAGCCATGGTTTAATTACCCCACGGCCTTCAGGATGTTAATTTTCTGATGCAGTGTCTATAGTATTCCTTTGTGAATCTAATTTAATTACAATAATGTACATCAAGGCACATGATCAGTAATCACTGCTCCAACACATGTAAATTTACCATCTGCCGCTGCTCTTTCTCCATAGTCATGCACCTCTTCGGACTCAACTGGCATCTGCAGCCAATGCAGAAGCAGATATATCAGCTGATGGAGGACAACACAAGTGGCCTACATCTGCCCACAGATCTGGGATTGCCGCCTTTGGGCAACACAGGTCTAGAGTTTCCGGATCGAGGAAGCAAAGATGAAGGTATGTCCAAGCCTGATATTTTAAAGTCAACGCAAATGTTCAATTGCATTCAATTCCTTGTTCCCGGTGGTATTGTGTATGTTATTCACACTCAGATTTGGCTTTATTCTAGTATAAAATGTCTAGTTTAAATGGTCCAGTCAGTTCACAATGGATAAAATCAAGTTCTGCTCTACATCTTCATTCTCTTTTGCTTGGATAAATGGAATCGGAATGTCATTTAAGGTATTTTTTTTTAAAGAGTGGTCCTTATTAGTGTACAGATAAATAGAAGCCTTGATGTGAAAAGGCAGCAGCTCGACAAGTTTGGTTCTTCCAGTCTTGATTAACCTTAAACCTTTTTTTTGTCCAAGTATTTGAACTTATGCCCTTCAGTCATCTCGTATCCGACAACACATTCCAACATTTCAAGCTAATTTCCTGCCAGATTCGCATGAACTCATCTCCCGCTATTTTCGCTCCACGCTGGCCAGTATTAGAACGTCTTATTTTTGATTTTCAAAGACTTCAAGATCCAGGATTATTTGTCAGCCAGCTCCATGCTGTGACCAGTCTCAGTTGCTTGCCATGAGATCTGCATTACAATCCAGTGAAAGATGCAGGGAAAATGGGAAGGATATTAATTGTTCCTGGAAGAACGAATGGCATAGCTTTAGGGATTGAGTATCCAGGGGCTCAAGGCAGATTAGAACTCGCCCCATCCAGAAAGCCACGCATTCCTTTCATCTCCAAGACTGGACAAGAGTTTTCCTGGCAGTGGAAGAAAGCAGAAACTAACCCCCATGGTCATGGAGACGGAAGTTCATACAGTAGGAAAAGTTCACTTTTTCCATGAGCACAACCCATATTTAGTCATTTGATTTGCTACAGGCCTCGGACAAAAGGTGGGAGATCAGACCATTACCATATAGATGAGTCGCTGAGACATCTTTTTTCATTTAGCAGCTGGCAGAGAGGGAGCGAACGAAACCACAAACACGAAGTCTGCGATGGTGCCTCCGCTTGAGTGACATCTGCGGCTGAGGGGAAATCGATAGGCCGGGCTTTTTAATTCTGACTGTCAGAGTAACATTGTCATCAGGAACTCAGCAAATCAATCCGGTGACACTGTGCTGTACATCCCAGTTATTAACTTAAATAAACACTGTTCCGGATGGTTTTCTGACCATCTTGCACCTTCTAGTATTCAGTTCAATTACCCATAAACATGTTATCTGTAAGGTGTCAGTAAGACCTTGTTTAAATGAATGCATTTTCCAATTCAACTGGACGTTTCTGTTTTGCCATGTGCTATGGAAATAGTAATTTACTCAGCAAAAATTGAAAAAAAATAATATTCAGTATTTTCTCCCCAATTTCTCATTAACTTAATTTAAATGTTTATAATTGCACTTTCTAAAAATCAAATCATTCATCATTCTCAATGATTCTCATGCCTCCGCTGTCATGCAATATGCATTATTATTTAAATTAACTTTACATTAAATCATCTTAAATTAAAAGCAATGCAATAAATACTGCATAATATTCAGTGCGCATCGTAAATGAGTAACTTTGAAAAGTAACTTTTTAAACAATATCTCAATGAACACAAAAACATTTTCCAAAATGTTGACAAGACTAAGTTTTATATAACATCTGTTTAACTTATGACACGAAAGTAAGGTTAATAATATAACTTAGATTACGCATTTTTCAGTTTTACTCAAATTAGGGTGATGCAAAAATGAGTACACCCCACAACAAAAACTACTAAATCTAGTACTTTGTATGGCCTCCATGATTTTTAATGACAACACCAAGTCTTCTAGGCATGCGACGCCATACAGTTTTGAAGCCATCAGTTCCAAAAACATTTATCTTGGTCTCATCACTCCAGCGTATAGAGTCCCAGTAGTCTTCATCTTTGTCAGCATGGGCCCTGGCAAACTCTAGGCGGGCTTTTTACATGTCGATTTTCTTCAACCCTTCTCATCAGAAGACACTCCAGACCATGGGCGTAAATCCCGGGGGGGACGGAGGGGACATGCCCCCCCCCCATCCGAGGGTTGTCCCCCCAAAAAAAAATATTTAAAAAAATCGCACTCTCTATTGTGAAAAATATATGTATACCTAAAATAATTGTGTAAGTAGAAAAAAACCCCCGCAAAAAATGCTTTTAGAAACAGTTGAGTTCCCCCTCCCCTTTCTCACAGTGGTTTGGCCCACTGCCTGCTTTCCCATTTCATCTCACCTACTCCACACACGAGTCCGGTGTGTGGCTGCGGCTCAGTTAATGTTGAACTCCAGTAAGTAGGATACTTTATTCACTTTAAATAAAGCGATTCTCTTTAATGTAGTTGATGCTGCAGACTCATTCATAAATTAGTTGCGGCAAAAATGCTGATTAACGTTACCGATGTAATTTTCCAAGAATCTGCTATATTAGTGATTAAAATATTACTTATCTAGTTAACGTTAGCTTGTTTACAATAGCTTGTTGCATAGTGCACTGCAGCTTATGGGGGTTTTCCACTGACTGGTACCAGCTCGGTTCAGTTCGGTTCTGCTCTGTTTCGGACCTACAGTTTTCCACTACAACTGGTTGCTATAGCGACCAAACATTCTGACAAGCAGCTAGAGATCTGCACGGGCTCAAAACTGAAGCCCGAACCCGGCCCGTACCCGAGATCGTCTGACCCGACCCGACCCGAGCGGCACAGTTAAATTTAGAGCCCGAACCCGACCCGAAATCACCCCCCCCCCCCCCCCCGCCCCACAACGAATAGCCAACTAAAAAAAAAGGGAAAAGGTTGCATTTCACGATTGCATGCAAAGAAACGGATTAATCAAGGCTCTGCCATTTCACAAACATTTACCAGTTATGAAAGTTTGTGAACATCAGGAGAAGCGATCACATACATTCTGCCGAGTTTATGAATTTTGTGGACAAGAAGATGATGACCGTGCAAATTATGGTCATTTTTTTGTCAGTTAAGGCTCGTTAGCATTCTGTCTACTTTAAATCAGACATAAGATCTTAAATAAGATTGTATTTATTTGAATGAATTAATCATTTATTTGAGAGAGAGAGAGAGAGAGAGGGAGACCAACCGAGCGAGCGAGAGAGAGAGACCGACCGAGCGAGCGAGAGACCGAGGAAAGTTGCGCGTGCATGTGAACCTGCTTCTGCGCATGTCTCTCTATAAGCAATGAGGCTTAGTTACTTCAAAAACAGCGATTTTGCCGCCTCATTGCAGATAAATATAATGTTGTGACTTGCGAGTCAGTAGCCTGTCGAAGCTATTTTACTAATAAAAGTTTCCGTGCTGTTTGTGCGCGATCTCTGATATGTGTGTGCGTGCGTCTATGAAAGCAGCGAAGCCTCTGCATATAGTTTTGGTTTAGCTACAAACCCGAACCCGACCCGAGCCCGAAGCTATCCATTAAACATTAACCCGAAACCCGACCCGAAACCCGAAAGTATTTCGGGACCCGCGGGTTCGGGTCGGGTAGCAGACCTCTATAAGCAGCACGAGCAGAGCGCTCTAAGCTGAGGTAAACAACCTGGCATCATTACAATCGTCAGCATGGATGAAATAAAAGGGATTTTATTTCTTATCCTTGGTTTGTGGCTGTTTTAAATGTGCTGATCTGCTTTGTCATTGAACCTGAGAAAAACTTTGAAAATAACCATAATGACGCAGTCTCCGTGCTACAATAATAATGATAGAAGCAAAGTTTTTCACTGTGGGGACATATCTTTATAAGTACAATTTGACTGTATTATTTGTGTCCCCTTCAAAAATTGCTCATGAGAAATTTTATATTTATTGTCCCCCCCTACTGTTAAATGAAATTTACGCCCATGCTCCAGACGAGGTGTTAGCTTCTGTGGATGACTTGGACGTCTCTGTGAGATGCTTGCAGTTCCATCTTTTTTAAATGTTTGTACTACTTTTGCTACAGTATTCTGACTGATAAGTAAAGCTTTGCTGATCTTCTTGTAGCCTTCACCTTTCTTGTGTAAAGCAATTATTTTCTTTCTTAGGTCTTGTGACATTTCTCTTCCATGTGGTGCCATTGCTGACAGCATGAAATGGGAAGGGGTTTTCTTTAAGTAACACCCTTTTATAGTCTGCTGAACACCTGTGTAATTAATAATTTGACTCACCTGTGGTTAAATTCTTGTTAAATTAGACATTTTTAGTCTAAAATTTAGCTTTGCTCCAGAGACTTTCAGTGGGGTGTACTCATTTTTGCATTACCCTAATTTGAGTAAAACTGAAAATTTTGTTCTCCAAGTTATATTATTAACCTTACTTTCATGTTATAAGTTAAACAGATGTTATATAAAACTTAGTCTTGTCAACATTTTGAAAAATGTTTTTGTGTTCATTGAGATACTGTTTAAAATGTTACTTTTCAAAGGGGGTGTACTCATTTACGCTGAGCACTGTATATAATATTATATATTTAATATATATTTAATTGCGTTACATTTTTCATTATAGTAATGGGCATACTGTTTTTTTATGGTAATAATAGTTGGTCCTAATACTTAAAAAAAAAAAAAAAAGAATTCAAGCTTCATTTTTTTTAAATGGAAAATAGAATTTTGTTTGTTTTTTTGTCCGATCATGTTTTTGACAGATTTTGTAAAGTTAGGCCAATGACAAAATATGCGGCATAACTGAATTATCACAACATGTGTAATTGCAGCTGATGTGGTAATGCGTTATGTGGAGGCGTTAAATTGGAAGGCGGGAAAGTGTGTCCTGTCTCTCCAGAAATATCACGCTGCAAATTATTGACTTTTGAGGAGACTGCCATCTGCTGTAGCGCAAGTAGCCCGATGCGAAAGCTGCTTGCGAGTCCTTTGGGCTCTCTTTGCAAGGATGTCTGCTTTTGTCGCCATCACTGCGTAAATTGGCCAATCCACCTGAGCAAGCAGATGTTGCCATTTCCTCAGGGTCCAATGAGGAGGGTACATTAGCATTAGGTGCAGGGGCGTTTTCTCTGAGGACGCAAGGGAGGCACTACCTCGGAAACATTCTGATGAGTAAATAATTGATAGTACAAAAAATAAAACAAATATATAAACAACTGATTTTATATAAAGTGAGGCTGAATCAACTTCCAAATCAAAACAATCTTGGAAACACAAACTGATCTGTAACCATGAATAGACTTGTGTTTAATGAAGGTTTGAGGATGAACAAGAATTTAACCATAAAAAAGTACTATTGCAGTTGTTTACAAAGTAATGTAAAATAAAATAAACATACTATATACATCTCCCACACACAATGTTGGGTTTTTGTACCTCTAAAGTTTAAGCTTAGGAAAGCTCTTTATGTTCAGTGGTCAGTGTGTTTTTTTTTTCCTGATGTGATGGAAAATCAGCATGAGGGTCATTCACCCAGTGCACTGACCCTCTGCTCGCACCATATGGTAGATTTATGAGGCGTCGAGCTGACTGATAGATCTCATTTTCCACAGGTAAACTAGATGGCTTTTTCCCAGAGGACAGCTTCATAGACATGGGCGAGATTGACGTGGGCCGCAAAGTCGCCCAGCTGATCCCGCCTGGAATCTTCTGGAGGTCGCAGGTCTTTATTGACCACCCCATGTACCTCAAATTCAATGTGTCTCTCAGTAAAGATGCCTTGGTGGGGATCTACGGTAGGAGAGGCCTACCTCCGTCACATACACAGGTGGGTCAGATAAGTCCATTCAGATGAATATTTAAACAATATTTGTTTTGTCTTTTAATACATATGTTGATATTTGTTGTTTTTGAATGAGAGTTAAAGTACCAAGAGATTATTCAGGCCACAATTAATACTTTTTTTCCGACATGCTAAATACTAAGCGCTAATTGTTCATGTTTTTGCATTTTTAAAGCTAAATTACATAATTTCTGTGGAACTAGATGGACTTATATGACAAACATGTTTCCCAAACATTAGTCCCTCTGCCATTAGTCAGACAAAGTTCTCAACTCACGTCACTGGTTAAACTAGTGTTACTATGTAAAATGTCTGCATATTAGACTTGGAAATAAATTATTTTATCATTGAAATTTCCACACATCAAAAACAGCCTTATGAAAAAGTGTATTCCTCTTTCGTCACAAGGGGTCAGGTCTTTTTTAATAAAATCAAAAATGGAGGATCCACTTTTGTTTGTTTGTCCCTACCATTCATTTGTCAATGGGTTATAGATATAGCATATTCCCCAAAGATTTCATTTCATTTTGTGGCATATTATCGTCTCAAAGACTCCTCTCAAAGGCTTTGACATAAACAGACACTTAATTTCAGTATCGAACACAGAGCATCCCAGCCTCCCTGTATTGATTTGGTTCATATGTGCAGTGGTATTGTGTCTCTGGAAATTACTCCAAGACCTTGGCTGATAGACTCGACGCTAACAAATAAGAGAGAATTTTACTTTTTTTTTTTTAGTTTGGGCGAACAGATTTATTTTGTAAGTGTGTTTCTTAATAACACATGTGGACATGGTAAGGTTAATCATGTATGATTGGATTTCAGCGTTCAGTGGTCCATTATGTTCAGTGATATTGCTTGATTTGTCAATTGGCTCATGCTCAAATGTCAAATAAGAATGTCATGGTCATACAGTATGTCATCCCACAATTAAAGGAAATTAGAAATAATATTTTATGTACACAACCTTTTTAAGTTTGGGGTCAAGATTATTAATTAATATTTAATTTTTTGTAAATAAAAAATAAAAAATAAAAGAATAGTTTAAGAAAATGTGCATTACATTTGTTTAAAAGTTACAGTTAAGGCATTTGTACTTAATAACAAAATATTTATTTCAAATAAATGTTGTTCTCTTGATCAACACATCATGAAAAAAAAATTGGGTTTCAACAAAAATATTAAGCAGTACAACTGTATTTAGCATTGAGAATAATAGTATTTCTTGAGCAGCAAATCAGAATATTATAGAATGCTTTCTGAAGGATCACGACTTTGAAGACTGGTGTAATGGCAGCTGAAAATTGAGATTTACCATCACAAAAATATACAGCATATTAAGAAAACATTAAAATAGAATAGTAATTTTTTTCACAATTTTACTTTTTTATCGAATAAATATGTCCTTATTGAGCATAAGAGACTTCTTTCAACAGTATTGAGAAACATCCATGATATCTCATGATTTTCATGACTACTTTAAATGCTTGTAATATTTTGTAAATTGAAATGCCATAATATTTACTCCTAAGTATAAATAATGAAAATCAGCATAAATGAAATGCAGTAAAAAAAAAATTAAGAGGTGACATATAACCCATGTAAGTTTGAGGTGTGAGATTCAAAATTATACATATATTAGCATAAATTGGTACAGTGTTAGCAGCTGTCCTTTCACACCTTGAATTAGTCCTCTTTTCAATCTGCCCTTAGAGACCAGCTCATGTTGTCTCCAACATGCAGGACTTATCAGCTCCTGGAGGCTCATGTGTCATTCCTAATGCTTGTTTGTGGTCTGTCTGTCTATCCTTGTCTCCAGTTTGACTTTGTGGAGCTGTTGGATGGCCGTCGACTCCTGTCGAAAGGGTTGCCAGGGCTTGAGGGTCCGCCTTTTCCAGCCCAGCAGCGAAGCCTGATGCCACTCACCAGTCACGATACAGGCTTTATACAGTACATGGACTCGGGCATCTGGCACTTGGCTGTGTACAATGATGGGAAGGAGACAGAGCAGGTGTCCTTTCTTACAACTGTGATTGGTTAGTACGGTATTAAATAAAACATTTGCTTTAAACAGGTGTAACTTTAAATGTGCAAATAGTAGTTGATTCTCAGATGACATATGTAAAATTAGCCATATTTTCTGATGAACATTGAAGTGTGATTCACACGTGGTCGGGTACATGACACATTCCAACTTGGCTGCTGAAATCCAAAGTTATGCACAACCTGCCATTGCAATGGCAAATTTAGCTGTTTCTAATCTCTTAAGTTTTCTTTTTCTTTCAATTCCAATTCATTGGGATGTGGTGACAGTGTAATTTAGCGGTTCTATGGTTCTCTTAAGCATAGATATTTCTTATTATCATGCAAGCTTTTAAATAGTAGTCCTCTGGAAAAGATTTTCAAAATAATTTTTGATATTGGTTCCTTGGAGATATTGATTCAGACAAAAATGAAATTGCCACACAACCCTTTTGTTTGAAGAAAAAAAAGAAGGTAATCCATATGGGGATTTTTTTTTCCTTGGGTGGTAGATGAAAAAACGTTCTTTATCATCAGATGGCAATAAACTTATATCTCTGAAAATGTTAAAATTACCTAATTTTCCTATTTATATCAGTCCACATCCAAATAGGGCCTGAGTCACCACAATATGGACAAGATAAAGAAAGGTAATAATTTACATTGCAGCCAAAATAACTGTTGCATAGACATTTTCGTGCTACTTCATTTACATGCCTATTTTCAAATTGAAACATCATTCACAATTCATATAGTCATCGTAAGCATAAACAATCTTAACCAATCTTTGAATCAAACAGCGAAATCAGCAAAATCACTGACTTGTGCTAGAAAATGTTTAAATTAAATTACATGCAAGTTACTATTTAAATCAGTTATTGTCCATAGAGGGCTCCAGTCACTGTGATATACTGTAGATAAAATAAGGAAAGGTTGTCATTTGACTGCAGCCAAAATAAATATTGCTTTGGCACCCCTTCATTGACATGCCAATTTGTGAAATGAAATAACGTTCGTAATTCATGCAAGCCTAAACAATCTTAAACCTTAAATGGCTTTGACAGACAATCCCAGCCAAAATTATCCAACATTTTTTCCCCCAAATCAAATATGAATTAGGCATCTGAGAAAATGTTCTACTTGTCAGAGCCTGCCATCACTGATATTATCCTTTTTGCATCGCCATCTCAGCCAGCCTAGACCTCTACAGAGTAATCAAGGTGGATTTGAATAAGAAAGATTGCGAAAATGAGCAGTGCTTCACAATGCCTGCGTGTGTTCTTCACTGATGGCTCGTAAGACTCTTGTTACTTTTTGAGTGCCTCCCAGCAAATCCCGCTTCCAATTTGCTGTCTATTTGCATAGAACAAAGTGGCCTTGATTCAAAGCTTCTGATTGACGACTCTTCTGATCCTCTCTGCATATTATTGGTCATTATTTGATCATATTCACATGTGTTTTTTGATGCGAAAGACTTTGCCGTTCCATCCTATCATGGAGGGTGTTTTTGATTTTGTCCTTTCCGTTCAGCGTCCTGGAAGCAGCTTTGATTAGTGCGAGCCCGTCAGGAAGGAGGGCAGAGCTCGGGGCCATCGTGAGGTTTCAGCTTTCATGGAGGTGGCAGCTGGGAGCTGTTCTCACATGCTCTTTAATTAAACGCTCCTGGGCCATGGTCCATCTGCAGTGGGAGGGGGGAGGGGTTTGCCAGCCTGTCGATCGATGCAAGTGTGTCTGCCACACATCCATTTCTGCTGTTCCTGTTCATCATGGGGAAAGACGGCACCGCGCCTTACCACCCGAGATGCGGATGGAATACAATACCGTATATACGACACATGACATGGTGGTTTAGAGTGGCGGAAGATGAGGAGAGAAGGAAACGGTCTGTTTATCTTGTGTTCGGTACTCTTGGATGCAGCCACCATTGGGAGTTTGTTGGCCACCTGCGGTTCAGGGCCACGATGGTGGGCTTTAGAGAAAGAAGGTCTGGAACAGGAGTCATGCCTGAGTTGATTTGACTCTGAGCTATGGGGCTCAAAAGGGAGGCAGAAAGAGGAGGTGAAGAAAGAGAAAAAAAGAGACAGAGAGGGTGAGAAAGATCGAAAGAAAGTAGGTCATATGGATGGCGCCCTTCAGCAGGGTTTCAAACAGCACCCAGTATTTAGTACAGAGACACTAAATGTTACACTGAAGACAAAGTTTTAGCTTTTGATTTTTTTTTTCATTTTCTTAGTGTTAAAATGCTTTGTTAGTTTAATATGCAGAGACTGTTAAACGTAATCCCTTAGTAAACACTGTGATTCTGAGGTGTTTTCTGACCAAACATGGATAGAGAAGTATTCAGGAAACAAAAATTATTATTTGTTTTTGACTATTGGTCACTAATGGTGCACACTTGGGGGCTGTTTCATAAAAGACGCTAAGAACAGCAGGGATTAAAGTCCAAACCCTGACTTGAAATTACCTAACAAATCAATCGGGGCTAAATCGGTTTCATAAACGACAGTTTGAGTTCACACAATCTCACTAATTCGATCTAGGTTCAATGAGTCAGGATAATTTGATGTGCACGCTTATTCTTAAGCTGCCCTTAATGTTGATCATTGATCAAATCGATCCACCGTGGCAAACAGTGAACATTTGTGCTGTTTAATGCATTTGAGATATTGCGTTTTTCTCAATGCATAACTGACATGTCAGGTATATTTTTTAATTTGTATATGTTAGAGAGTCTTGCAAATATATACATGTTTCTGTCAGGAATGGATAAGGCATATGCGCGCTACACAGATTGAGCAGAATAGAATAATAGCGCAATAATTCTGAATAAAATATGCATTCTGATTTTTGTTGTTGGACATTAAATGTGACATGTAGAATTCTAATTCTGCATATAAGTGTATTTTTATGATAGCAGTAACTGTAAATAAAATGTAAGCTGGCTAATACAGTCCTACTAGCTCAAATTAGTTAAATGTGTGTTCCTCTTATGAGTTAAAATGTAGTCCGTTTTCTATTATTTATTTTCATTTTTAATGTAGTGATTTTAACGTTTAATTGAGTGTTTTTAATGCTTTAAAGAGCAATTTTAGATTGTAATGCTTTAATCTTCTACGAATAGGCTAACCATAAAAGGTACAGCTGTCATAAAATCAGAGAGAAATGCTGCATGGCTAGAAACTGCTGATCAACTAGGTTAAAACGTTTTCATATATCTTAAAAAAAAAAACAGTCATTGCATTTTGGGCACAATAAATTAAATACAGTTGGCTGTAGCCTATATTTTTATTTATTTGATTATTTAAGTTGCATTTCCTGTATAATTGTATTTTTGGGCTAATCATAAAGTCAACTAATTGTATGTATGTATGAGTCAGTGGTAATATCGACGTATTCCTATTGTTCAGTGTTAGAGTAGCTCAGCTTAACCTGACAGTTAGCTTGCTCCTGGCCAGGTTAGTTGCTCAGCATAAGTTGCCACAGTGACTGAGCTTGAGCTATGGTAATTTTGCTTTCAGAAAACAAATCAAGTGACAATAAGTCAGAATAACTGAAATAACCCTGGCTTATTTGTTAAACTAGTTTTGTGAAACAGCCCCCTGCTTAATTTAAGCATTTACGACGTGAATAGAACTACAGTAAACTGCCTCCTTAGCCATAGAAATAAATACCACAAATGAGATTGTTTTAATATTTCTGTTTCTCTCTGCTAGATTGCAGTAAAATACAATAGAAAGCCAAAGGAGACTTTTAGGTCTCTCTTACTCTTTTGTGGTGTCTATAGAGTTCCAAAATGTATCCAGAGAGTTTCAAACTGTGGGTTCAAGGTTCTTTATTATTTGTCACATACACAATCATACAAAGTATAATCAATAGTGAAATGCAAGTAGAATTGAAGAAAAATACAGCATTACATGAGGAAAGTGAGGAGAAAAAAATAACCCCCAGACTATGCTCCTTGGGGAGTACAGTGTGAGAACAGGAAAAACACCTCAGCAACACAAAAGCACATACACGACATAGCCACAGGGGAAGTGAATCCGGCCCAGCAAGCAGCCATCTGGTCCCGCGGCCTCTAGTCCGGCGCTGGTCAGACCCGCTTGACCAGGCCGGCGGATCAAAGCGGACGAAGGCGAGTGGTCGGGGGGGGGCAATGTCTGTAATGTCTGTAGGGTGGGGGAGGAACGCAAGAGCGTCTCACTGCATTGCACTCCCGGGGTAGATTCCAACAACAGCCTTGCCAAGGCCACTGTAGGGGAGCCAGAAAAAGATAAGATTGTTTTGTCTTTGGGGCGAGTAAACATTCCAATTTTGCAGGCTACTCTCTCTGTCCATTTTGGTCTCCATTTTAATCAATTTCCCTTTGTAAAGCCGTGAGCTTCTCCTTGATAAAATCCATATTGCGATTATAGTCTCAGTCTCAATGCTGACCGCTCTTCCCACAGCTTCAATCATACGGGCAGCCTTGTGGGGCTTTGGACAGCTGTTCCCGTTTTCTGAATTCTTCGATAACCCAGGGCAAAGCCTAATCCAATCAGCAAAATACCTGTTATCATGGTTCCGAATAGGTAGATATCTTCAATGTCCTCCACGGAAAGAGCCGCAAGACACACGATTCGCCACCTCTCCCCCGTGTCATCGTATAGCCCACTGCAAACGTTCCATCGGGGCAGTCAGGTTCCCCGAAACCCAAGTTACGATAGTGTAAATTGCATTAAGAGACCAGTTAATCCATAATATTTTAGTTTGGAGAGCAGTGCAGAGAGAGTCTCTCACGAGACAAGGAAGCAAAGCAGGGAAGATAAGGGTGAGGACGGGGAGAGAAAAATGCGACCGCCTCCGTTGAGAGCCAAAGAGAGAAGAGTGCAGTTAAATGTCAGATTTCAGTAGTCTTTTACTACGACTTTACAAATACTATAGAATCCTCATTAATTGTATAGTTCTATATTCTTGTAGAAAATCAACAACTCTCTTGGTTGTGCTTATATTTGGAATTTTGACAAAGACAAAGTTTATTCTTAAATGAAACATTACCTGACATCTCAATGAAATCTCCGGAGCTATACGTGCAACCTCTGAGCAATACAAATTTCCTCTGGGTACACGTATGCCATGGTCCATACGGGACCTGAAGTGTTGAATAACTCTATTGTTCTAGCCATTTTTTCTCTCTTTGACTCTCTATTTTGTTTCCTCCTTTTTTATTTCTTTATGCCTCTCTACTCTCTCTCCATAATTCTCATGACTCCTCATTACAAAACTAAGGTGTTCGTCCCTTGTGCGACACAGTCTCATTTGTCCCCGCCATGTGATCTTCTGTTGTCAAAGTTATCAAGGATGCATCTCTAGCTGTGCCTTGCTGATTGCTTTGGTCCCTTGGCTTTCTGAGGAGCCGACAGGCCTTCAAGAACAATTCTAATATTAGATATTTATCACAGATTGAAGCCAAGGACAGTAGTCTTCTTGTGCTATATAAGATCACAGAGGAGTAATTAATGTCAGATCAGCAGAAGAGATTAAACATCTTATCATTACTTTTTTTCATGTTTGGGGTTACTTGGGGTTTTATGAGGGGACTTTGAACTGCAACCGACGCTGGGGCTGGGAAGGACCGCCGTTTGGTATTCATTATTTTTTTTAAAGAACGAATGGCTCTTAATATGTCTGTTCGCACCAACACGAACATTCACATGCTCTCAATGTTTTTTTGTTTTTTTTGGGGGAGGGGGGTTATTAATTAAATTGATTTATTTATTGGCATGATCTACTATTTTTCATCGCACTGCAAGAAAAAAAAACTGTTACATGTTAGTACTGTTTGACTTCTTTTCTTCTCCTTGACAAACGGGCGTCAGAAATAGACACCACCTAATTTCAGGAAGTGATTTGCAGTTTCATCGTGTCGTTTACCATCCAATTTCTACACTGAATGCTTGCGTTGATGTTAGCAGGCCTTGAATATTATTTTCACATTTATTGTTACTTTCATTCGAAATGGCTGACAAATCTAATAGACTTGGATTTGAAGGAGGAACCTGAGCCCTATGTTGAGACCAGAATATCTTGAAGACTTGAAGGTTGATACTTTTGACTTGGATCACTAAGCAACCACCTAGAACACTCTAGCAACCTCATATCAGCACTCAAAACTCTGTAACATTGTGGCAATGATTTTGCCTGCATACTGTAATATTATGGCAATAATTGTATTGCTGGATTTGTATTGCCTGTATACTCTGTAACTTTATTGCAATGATTTTGCCTGATAGCGTGTATACAAGCTAGCAAGACAATTTTTATTCAGAAATGTAAAAATAGATTATTACTTAAAAAATGCAATTGTGTGTCATTAGTGGCACAGAAATTGTACACTTCACCTTTAAGGCATCCATCTACAAAACTTTATAATCAATGTTGCAGATAGTTAGGTTAAAAATTTTGCCCCTACTATGTATGAAGTTCTTGTGTTCGCTGTGTGTGGCACCGATGAAAGCCTTAAAAGCATGCAGAAAAATGGACTCCCTTTTCAAATTCACAGCTGGACACGGACTTCTCATTCACTGCTTAGAGATGGAATTATACGTGACAGTTCTGAAGGGAAGTGCAGGATCTGGACTGCAGGTACTGAACTCAGATCAGTCGTAGTGTCAGAATTGCTTTATGTGAGAGAGTCATAGATGCAGCGAGAGATGGATTGTGCTCTACTGATACATGAGGAGAGCGTCTCTAAGCACTTTCAAGACAGATACGAAGCGAAAAAGCCATCTCATGTATAATTGCATCTGTGAACATAATTGCAAATGGCTTAATTTATCTCACAATACTACACATGCACAGTCACTCATAGTAGGCTTTCAAGAGACCTGTATGTGCCCTCTGCTAAGAAATGGAGGCTGGAAGCCATCAAAAGCCCTACCGAAGTCTTGATAGGCTCAGGCGTACCAGGGGGATAGCCAATCCACCAGCCTTTTCCTCTCACATCAAGAGACGTGTGCCTTTAAAATTCTTTCAAAAACATTCTCTGCAGCACCATCTAGTTACCGCCCTCCCTTCTTCTTTTCTCCCCCTTCCTTCGCTCAGCTTCCCGTCTGTTGCATCCTCTGCGATGATTGACTCTCTTGAGGAAGGGGAAGGCTGTGTCCGGGCTCACATTTCCAGCCCTTTGTCCGACACAAAAGCAGCTTTGTCGAGAGAGCTCAGCCCCGGGCGCACCAGCGGTTCGAAGGGAGCTTTAGAGAGGGAATATTTTTTCACCGTATTTCATGTTTAATTCAGGTTGCGTCTGATCTCAGCTGTACAGAAATGAGAGTGGATTTGCCTCTGTAAAAAAATAATAATAAGTAATATCATAAAATGTAGTAATTGCATATCGTCATTTAAGTTTTGCCGTTGACGAATTTGTCCCAACCACTTTTTTTATGGAATTATATACATCAAATACAGAGGAAGCTGTTCCAATTCTCAAGCATAGATTTTTATTTTATTTGTGTGTGTGTGTGTGTGTGTGTGTGTGTGTGTGTGCATGTTTATGTGGTTTATGAGGACACAAATTTGTATAATGACATAGGTATGACATAGGTATTACAAGGAGAAGGTGATTTATGAGGACATTTTCAGTGTCCCCATAATTTAAAATGCTTATAAATCATAGTGTGCGTTTTTTGGGGGGAAAGTAGAAATGCACCGTCTCCTGTGAGGGCTAAGTTTAGGTGTAGGGTAGGTGTAGGGCAATAGCACATACAGTTTGTACAGTATAAAAACCATTACGCCTATGGAAAGTCCCCGTAAACCATAAAAACCAACATGTGTGTGTGTGTGTGTGTGCTATAAGTGACGATCTGGCACAGATTTGTTTGCTTTAATGTTTTTTTGTGCCTCCGTTGTAGTTGTTATCAGTCGCGGAACGTGATTCATGCTTAGCATTTGGTGGTTGAGCCATGTATTTATACACTGAGCTACAGAATCCCAGGACAGATAGCGACAGATGTAGGAATGAAATTATCAAATAAAATGTCACAAGTTCATTTGAAGACTTTAATTGATCATCAAGAATGATTGCAAATCACTCCTATAATGAGTTTTATGCTGAAAAATTACATTAAATTGAAATGTTCTAATATCAATGTTTGCATGTCAGTTTAGACTTCCAGTACATACACTATTATAGACCTAATCACTGCATCCATATACTATATGGCCCATTTTTGCATGTTTATGAGCAAACTAATTAATATTCATAAGTGAATATTAAATTCATGATGCAACAAGATTGCTTATCTATATCTAAATGCTTATTGAGAGCTGTCAGTGTGTGAATATACGATGTGTATACCAAGAATCAAGCACCACTTCTTCACTCCAGGAGTCTGTATAATAAATCCGCAATCTGTAATGAACCCCTTTTATATATATATATATATACCTGCCTGAAATAAGAAATCTTGTAATTGACATGTTGACATTCCTTGCATTTAAATTATCATGCTTCACTGAAGAAGGGTGTTAGATGGAATTTCCATTAGCTGTGTCACTGGATGTGTCATGCATTCGCGATGGTCAATGTTAGTGCTGTTTCACAAAAACAGCTACACTAATTATGGTAAGTTCCTCATTAGGCTGAAGTAAATGCATCAAGTGGCTGCACTTGAGTCCCACTTCACCTTAGACCTGCAAGCTAACAGAAAATGTCACACTTTATTTTCTCTTATTTATCCAAAGAGTATATATTTTCTTGTACTTGATTTGTTAAAAAAAGATACATTTTTATAGGCTTAGCATGTGCGCATTTTTGTTTTTTACTCTTATAATGTCTTCTGAATTGATGTGCCGATAGCATCATTAGCGTCAAATGAAATTGCAAAAATATTGATGTTCCCTGAACACACCCCTGTCTGCTATTAGTTGGTCAAACTATTGCCCCACCTCAATTTTACCACAATGGTTGAGCCGATGTTTCTGTCAGACTGGTCAGGGTCATCAAAGTGTTTATATTACTTATCTACATAGGATGCAGTAATTTAACATGAAAAATGTCACATTTCACCCTTAAGACCTTCATGTAAGCAATATATATTATGATGCAATTCATGTGACTTTGATATCAGCTCTGTTCTAGAGCTGTTTTTCCTGCTCTGTTTCAATAAATGGCCTGGGGATAGAATTTTGAGCTATGAAAGTTATAGTATACTTTTCATAGTGAACTCTTTTTATTTTGAAATATCAAGGAGAATGATATTTATTTGGTATGTGACCCATTTACAATTGAAACAAAGCACACAGTACACCCAACAAATTGAGCTTTCTTACACCAAGTTATTTAGGGAAAGAGAATAAACAACATCTAGCGAGTGAAGTACTGATGAATATGCATCCTTCTGACAAATATTGTTTGATGACGTTGTTTTGCAGACTCTATCGATGACTGTCCTAGTAACTGTTTTGGAAATGGAGATTGTGTGGCTGGAAACTGCCACTGTTTTCCTGGCTTCAGAGGACCAGACTGCAGCAGGGGTGAGATTTCTGTTTGCCTACTCTTCCATTAATCCTCACACTTTTATGTATACAAATCCACACATACATACATATTTATTACTACAATCACTTATTTGATTGCAGTAATGAAAACAACCGTTATATTTTTTAAGCAAATGGAAATGTTTGAGTGACAGAGAAAGTAAAAGGACTGAAAGTAATAAAGAAAGTACTTAATAAAAAACAATAAAAAAATATATGCATTTGGACATTTCAAAATGTATGCATTAGAGTTTACATTATATTTATGTAGTAGCTGTAGCTTGTTTTTGGCAGGCATTAAAATAACAATATCTCTTGTGGCTTGTCACTTTAAAAATCGATTTCCACATTAGAATGCAGTTGCTCTTTCCTGTTTGCATGTTTGTAGTGTATTCTGGTCTCTTGATCATACGCGTTTCAGAAATCCCTTGTTCATACACAAAACTCCTAGATCAATATGCTCTCACTCACTTTTACCACTGTAACTTTTGCTGCAGTGATCATATTGATTTTTACACAGACATGAGATGCCACCTTCCTACAAGAGTCCAGCAGACCAGCACAAGCTGTATTTGTTTAAGCTACATTTGGCAGACCTTTAACATGTTGTATGTACTCTTTCCAGCATCCTGTCCAGTGCTTTGCAGTGGGAATGGTCAGTACCTCAAAGGCCGCTGCATGTGTCACAGCGGTTGGAAAGGATCCGAATGTGATGTTCCCACCAACCAGTGCATCGACATTACCTGCAGTGGACATGGCACATGCATTGTGGGAACTTGCATCTGTAATCCTGGCTACAAAGGGGAGAACTGTGAAGAAGGTACCAGAAAATATGGTTAAACAAAACACTAAACTGCAGATCAAAAGTTTGACATAAAATATTTTTGAAAAAAGTCTCTTATGCTCACCAAAGCTAAAAGGTAAAACGGTATTATTATGCGATATTATGCTAACATTAGAAATGTTTTTACTATCACTTTTGATAAATTTAGTGTGTGCTTGCTGAATAAAAGTATTACTTTTTTATTTTCTTTATTTAAATCTTACTTATCCTAAACCTTTCCACGCCACATATCACAATTTCCTCAAAATATTAACCTGTTTTCAACATAGATAAAACAATAATAGTAATAATTTTGAGTACCAAATCAGTCAAAATCAGCATATCATGTAACACTGAAAAAAAAAAATAAGTAACTGCTTTGTTCTCAAAAGAATAAATTATATTTAAAAATGTATTTAAAAAAATATAAATAAAAAATTTATTTTAAATTATAGTATCTCACAATGTTGCGGTTTGTTTTACAGTATTTTCTCTCATAAATGCAGCATCGGTGACTTTTTTAAGAACATTACAAAATATTTTTAAGTATTCCAAACTTTTGACCAGTGGTGAAGTTTGACTTTTTTTCTTTGCTAGTATATTCCTAAAATTGGGGAAAAATAAACTTTTAGCCATTAAGTGTATAGCTTCACCTGCCTCTAACCATTATATCACCACAATACTTTTGTTGTAAGGATGTCTGTGCTATTTTAGTGATGCCCTTGCCCCCTTTAAAAAGAAAACAAATCTGAATGTTTGCACACTAAATTGCACAGAAATGGAGAAAGAGGCCCTTCATGGCCTTTTTTAGTATGCATGTGTACCCTTCTGAATATTTAAGGTGGGCGTACATGACCTTCGAGTTTGTAGCGGACCCATAAGTATCTGACGTGTCTCCTTACGCCTAGAAAGTGCCCTTGCTCCTTTACATGCATTATGGATACTTCTGAGGGTCCAAAGAAATCCATTAAGGGATTAACAATTCTTTTGTGTCAAGATCCAATAAGTTGAATTTGCTCTGAGAAGTCTGAACTGAGACTTCAGCGGCCCAACGAGAGGGGCGACCGAGGCTTGAAGAGATAAGATTAAAGTAGCCATTGTGTTTGGCAGTTTTTGAAGGTTCTCATTTCAAGATGAAAAATGATCTAGCCGATTTTGACAAATGGTATGTTCTGACTCCTCTGACCCCCGGCAATTCTATTTCGGGGTCTCACCATCGGCTGGCCGTTCGAGGAAGAGAATGCCGACGCTGGCGCTTTAACGGTTCTACCTTTCTTCGCCACGACCTTCAGGCGGTGATGATTAATTTCCAGGAGAGGGGCTCTTGTCATTTAGCCTATGATCTCTGTGCCTTGTGCCCAAACCATCTGCTAAGAGACCTGAACTCCTGCGTATCTATAGGAGCGGCCTCTCCACCCATTTGTGTCACGGTAAAGGGAGTCGGCAATGTAGCGACCCCATCCCTCCTTTCCCATCATATCCCAGCTGGCCTCATGTTAGCCATCTGTGAGGGCACATTCTTTGTTCATAACTTCATTTTCTAACAGATATACACTACTGTTCAAAAGTTTTTACATGTTACAAAAAAGTAAATGTCATGTTAATGCTGTTCTTTTAGACTTAAAAAATATATATATTTATAAAATTAAAATATATGTATAACGGTTTCATTATTTTATTTATTTTGTCAACAATGATAATAATAAAAAACAATTATTGAGCAGCAAATCAGCATATTGGAATAAATTATGAAAGATCATGTGACACGTAATACTGGAGTAATTGCTGCAGAAAATTCAGTTTTGCATCACAGGAATAAATTATATCCTAGAATGTATTAAAATGGGAACCAGTTATTTTAAATTGTATTTTTTTTTTTAGAATATTACTATTCTACTTTATTTTGATCAAATGATTGCCGCCTTTGTAAGCATAAGCAATCATATAAGTGATCCTGTGGCTCAGTGGTAGAGCATTGCATTAGCAGCGCAAAAGGTTGTGGGTTCGATTCCCAGAGAACACAAATACTGATTAAAAATGTATAAACTGAATGCAATTGTAAGTCGCTTTGGATAAAAGCGTCTCCTAAATGCATAAATGTAAATGTGAGCCAAAATCATCACGACTTAAAAATCACCAAAGACTTAAACTACTTCAGTCTGTGTGCATTGAATTTATTTAATACACAAGTTTCACAATTTGAGTTGAATTACTGAAATAAATTAACTTTTCCACAACATTCTAATTTATTGAGATGCACCTGTATACTGTACCATCTTCTCCAAGTTTAGTGTTTTGAAGTTAATGAAATCACTGTATTTACTTAATATACATCCCCAATACATCAAAAATCTGACCCATGATGTTTGTGCAAAATTATGAATTGAAGAATTGTCTCCTTTCAGTTCATCAGTTGGAATTTAAATAGGCCATATCCACAGGAATTTAACTTGGACATTTAATTGGAATTACAAGAAAGAAGAATTTACCGAATTGCAATTTAAAGAATTTAAAAGAAAAGCATTTTGGGAAATCACCCTGGTTACTTAAATATGATAAAATAAATTAGATGCATCTAATCATCTTATCATTCGTTCACATTATAGTTATCTATCAACCATTTGTTTGTTTGGTAATTCATGAATTCTCTTATAGAAATCATGCATTCTATAAGAGAGATTGTTACATTTTTAAATTTTTGTTTTTGGCATTTTTGCCTTTATTAAGATTGGATAGTATAGTATATCCAACATGCATTCTATAGAATTACATTTACATTTAGTCATTTTGCAGAAGCTTTTATCCAAAGTGACTTACAATTGGGGAATACATAAAGTGATTCATCTTGAAGAGGCAAACAGACAGAGGAAGTGCCCCTAACACCAAGTCTCAGGCATTATTCAAATAAGTGCAAGCTAGCAAGGGGAGGAATTGCTTAAAGAGAAAAACAGTTGTTGTTTTTTTGGTTAGTTTTTTTATTTAGGATGAAGTCAAGTAATATCGAAAGAGATGAGTTTTCAGTTGTTGCTTGAAGATTAACAGGGATCCAGTGTTCCGGATGGGGGTGGGAAGATCATTCCACCAGCCAGGAATGGTGAACGAGAATGTTCTGGAGAATGATTTTGAGCCTCTCTGTGATAGTACCATGAGTACCGCTCACTAGCAGATCTCAGACTTCTGGAGGGGATGTAATAGTGAGTGGAAGTAGGTGGGTGCTGAACCTGTGGTTGTTCTATATGCAAGCATCAATGTCTTGAACTTGATGCAAGCTGCAACTGGTAGCCAGTGCAAGGAGACAAAGAGAGGTGTAACATGGGCTCTTTTGTGCTCGTTGAAGACCAGTCGTGCCGCTGCATTCTGAATCATTTGTAGAGGTTTGATTGTGCTTGCTGTAAGTCCAGCCAGAAGAGCATTGCAGTAGTCCAGCCTAGAAATGACAAGGGCCTGGACAAGAAGTTGTTTAGCATGCTCTGTCAGAAAGGGCCTGATCTTTCTGATGTTGTGAAATACAAACCTGCAAGATCGAGCAGTCTTTGCAATGTGGTCTTTGAAGGTCAGCTGGTCATCAACGATTACACCAAGATTTCTGACCGAAGTTGATGGGGTAATTATAGAAGAACCTAGTGAAATCATGCTGTAGAGCTGGAGTGGCAGGGAAGACAAGAAGCTCAGTCTTTGCCAGGTTGAGCTGTAGGTGATGTTCTTTCATCCATGCCGAGATGTCCGCCAGGCATCCTGAGATGCGTGCAGCTACCGCTAGATCATCTGGTTCAAATGAGAGATAGAGCTGTGTGTCATCAGCATAGCAATGTAGGAGAGGCCATGTACTTGTATAATGGGACCCAGTGATGTAGTGCAAGTAGAGAAGAGAAGGGGTCCAAGAACTGACCCCTGAGGAACCCCAGTGACCAGTTGATGTGCTGTGGATACCTTCCCTCCCCAGGCCACCTCGAAAGACCTACCAGTGAGATAGGATTCAAACCAGCGAAGTGGAATCCCGGTGATGTCCAGTGATGGGTGTCCAGAGGGTGGACAGGAGGATCTGATGATTGACAGTGTCAATAGAGCATAATTTTCTCTTGGAAAGCATCATTTGCTTTAACATTCGGTTTTTTATTTGTTCATTTTTGTATTCAGTCGTTCATTCATTCGCCATTTAAGCATACTGTTATTATGTCTATCTAGCATTCTGTTGTTCTACAGTATATCGGCCTATAAACCTTAAGACATTTTGACTTAAAAAATCTTGGCAAACATGGTTTTTCGAGTTGAGTTGGCAGTTATATCTATTCCATTGAATTTCAGTTTATTTCAAATTCAAATCCCTGTTGTGCATTCTGTTTGCTACATCAATTCAAGTTTAAACAGGAATTTAAAAGGAATTGTCAGTTCAGTTCTGAATGGTGCAATTTTTTCCTGAAATATCATTTTTCACTTAAATCACATTTGAAGTCAAATGGGTTGAAAAGTAATTTTTATTTTCACTCTAATAAGTTTTTTCTTTATTTTGCGAACCTCTGCTTTTGGAATATTTGTCTGGTGTGACTGATACATAGTACATTCTTTTATCTAGGATTAGAAATATTAAAGGGGTCATATGATCAAGTTTTCCTTTCTCTTTAGAGTGTAACAAGCTGATTGTGCATAGATAAGATCCCTGAAGTTGCAAAGACTAAAGTCTCAAAACCAAAGAGATATTCTTTATCAAAGTTAAGACTCTGCCACGCCCCCCTAAAACGGCTCATTCAAACACGGCCCCACGTCTACGTCACAATGTGGAAATATTTGCATAATGCCACCCAAATGTTCACGCAAAGAAAGAAGGAGTGGTTTCAGTAACTGGAGTAGTGTTGATGCAGCCATGACAAGGAAACGCTGTGTGTTTAGGCGAAAGCAAAAGTACTTTATTTGGCCTCCTGAAAGAAGATCCATTTAGGAATCATTAAGATTACTTACAACAGAACAGCAACGCATTTTATGGACGACAGTTTTGTGAACCTAGGAGAGGAAGCAATTCTGACTTTGCTATGACAATCTGGCGCTTCTAAATCAGTAACTGTTTGTTTTGTTATTAGTTTAATTGTTTGCTATTGACTGTTCAGATGCTGAGTTTCGCATGTTGTGTGTGCGCGCGTGTGAGAAAGAGAGAGAGAGAGAGAGAGTCACATCACAGTTGAGTCAGATGTCTTAATCGCAGCTTGTGTGCAAATACATAAGAGCTTCATCACTGTCTGTCATGTGACTCTGTTCCCCTCTCGGACTTGAACTGATGGTAAAACTAAGGACATTATTAACTGTCTTTACATTTATTTTGAAAGATGAAGCTCGCGATTAGGGAACGGGCCGTTACATTTCCGACGAGTGCGTGCGGTGTTCGGCCAATCACAATGCACTGTGCCAGTTGGCCAATCAGAGCAGACTGCGCTTATCGGAAAGATGGACTTTGTAGAAAAGTCTACAATAATGTATAATATTTGAAAAGTTATGTGTTTTTGAACATTAAAGCATGTCAACATATTCTGTTACACCAAATACACAAACAATTATCTTAAAAAAGCATCATATGACCCATTTAAGAGTAACGGGGGTACAGGAAGAGGAGCTTTTCGCCCCTGGGCCATTGTTGGTGTCCTTGTTTGCATTCTGTCACGCTTGGTTTTGGGTTCACAGTAAGGGGGGGACCACATCCAGCATAGCTTTTCAATTTAGCAGAACATGCTCCGACCGTGCCAGTCTTTTCCCTTCCCGGCGCTGGGAGGAAATCTCATTACCAGCAGCTGGAGGAGACCGAGAGAGAGAGAACGAGCAACACTCTTCCCACCTGCCAGTTTACTGCACGACAGCGAATGCGGCCATTTCATTTGACCGTTTGTAAATCCTGTTTCTCTCAGGGTTTTTGGAAGTGTCAGGCCTCCTCAGACGCGTGGCTGGGCATGTGGCACGCTCTCCGCTGCAAGAGCTAAACCTCTAGAGTCATTGTCTTTTCCTTTTTTTTTGGCCTGGGATGGATGACTAAGGCATGAGTCATATGTTGAAAGGAAGAGGAACAGCAGGGGACACCGAGTTATGGCAGTTTAATGTGAATACATGCATCTGTTCAAGTTTGATCTAGTGCGCTTGTCTTTGATGATGAGTTTGGTGTGATGGGAAATGGCTTCGCTGGTGTATTTTTACTTTGAATTCTGCTTCTGAGTTATCGTTTGATGTGAAAATTAGTCAGTTAATACCTGCGTTGTGTGTTTTCTAATTTGCAGTGGACTGCCTGGACCCGACCTGCTCAGGGAGAGGTGTGTGTGTTCGTGGAGAGTGTCATTGTTTTGTAGGTTGGGGAGGTCCTGGATGTGAGAGTCCACGTGCTTCCTGTATGGAGCAGTGCTCTGGACATGGGACCTTTTTGGCTGATGCAAACACCTGTAACTGTGACCCCAACTGGACCGGTCACGACTGCTCCACAGGTCAGTACAGTGGCATTTATGTATTTATTTATTTATTTGATTTACTTGTTTGTTTGTTTGTTTGCTGTTTTCACTATATGAACACAAGGAATAATTATATTTAGTTATTTTAATTTATGTGCACCGATAAGTATTTTATTTATACTCTATTTATATAGTATTGTTTTTTATTTTAATATTTTCAGGTTTCAATTTAATTTTAATATGTGCTTTTGTGATTTTATGTTTGTTTTGTTTTAATATTTATATTTATATTTACATTTATTTAAGTTTTATTTTGGGTAATTTCAGTATTTTAACGTAGCTATTTATTCACTTTAAGTTTTTCATCTAATGTTTTTGTTTAGTTTTTTAGTTTTTTGTTTTGCTTCATTTTGTTTAGTTGTTTTGTTCCATTTCATTTAGTTTCATTTACTACCAGCTACTTTTTTAAATTTTAGAATTCCTTTTTTATACCAAATTGTGTCAGTAAAATTGTTTGTAACGACCATTCAAGTTGACTTTTACCTAGATTTACAGAAGTAAGCTAAATCTTCGGACACTGAAGTAAGACAAATTTTGAACAATTTAATTAAAACAAAGCTTAACATAAATTAATGGATAATAGTTCAGCGTAAATACTTTTACAAATTATTGCAAATATTTTCATTATAGCACGCAACATTTTAACTGTGCAATTTCCATATTGAAAATAAATATTGCTTTTTTTTTTTTACCTATGACAATTACTAATCATATAGTTATCTCATCCTGTACAAATACCTGCTTGATCTGATCATATTGCATATCCGTTTCAAAGCGCAGTGTGTGGTACAGTGTTAGCATTACACTAATCTGAAGGGCAAATCATACACCTGTGTTTTTGAATTTCGCTTTGTGAGCGGTTCATCACATATTTATGTGTGCCTGTGCATGAACTGATTCATGTTAAAATCTCATAAACCCTCTAAATGAAACCTGATGCAGGTGATCTTTGCTAATCTCCACGCCACCTGTTGCCATGACAGCGGTGACTACAGGTGTCAGGGTGTAATTTCATGCTCCACCTAATTTACCTCAATGTTCTCAGCTTGTGTGATTGAGAAAATTCAGCAAAAACAATGCATGCAAAGCGCTTCAGTAAACATTCAGTCTTTTGCCTATAACAGGAAGGTTAAACTCAAATTGTACATTTCTGAACACTTCAAATTATTTTTTTCCTTCTGAATTAAGCAAACTTGATTGATAAAGTCAGCACTGTGCCATTTCCTTTCTTTTTTCTCATCAAGGACTGGCAGTTTGGTCAAATTCTCCATGCCTTCAGAACAATTTAGTCCCCTCTTCTCGACCCCTCTCTCTGTCATGCTTCACCACCTTTTCACGAAGATTTTTCCACATTTGAGCTGTTTCGGTCACGCTAGTTAGACCTCCATCAGGAGGTGGGGGTGAAACAGCAGCGTTTGATGCAGCAAAAGTGGTTTGGCACTTCATGGCAGGCGACGAGAGCCCGATTCTGTTAAGTAGCAACCTGTGGATAGTGTGCTTTGATTTTCACTCAAGATGGTACACTGTTGACTTCTAACTGTAGTCAAAATGTGTTATCTTCAATGCAACAATCCTTTGTCTAGATTCCGGCTCTACATTTTATCTTAACTAATTATATGAGATAATAAAAAAAATTATAATACCAATAAAACAATTATAATAACATTACATATTAATTCAGGTGTGTCTGAAATTTGGTTATTTAGTGTACGATCAAATATATCTATATATCAATATTATTTATTAATTTGTCAGAATTGTAGAATTATATTTCAATGTTTTCATTAAATATACATGTGTTTTTGTTTCTTTGTTTTTATTAAGCTTGAGAATTAGTTTGTTATTTTATATTTTCAGGTTTAATTTTAATTGTAGTTAAATTATTATTAATTTGGTAAATAATAATTTAAATAATAAAGTGCTTTTTTGGTATTATTGTTGTTATTATTATATTTTATTTAAATGTAATAACTTTTTTATTAATAATGTTTTTTTATGTTTTTAGTTAATGATAATAATCTTGGATCAAACACTTAAATTGTAGATGTGCTTACTAAATAAATAATAAGATTTGAAAACAGGCTTTTTTCACAAGGGAGAAAACCAAATGCTGTTATATTAAACCATTTTTGAAACAATGACATTTATTATTGATATCCCTCCAGAAGTGCTCAAAGAATGTATGCAATAGCGTTATTTTGATCGCTGCTATCGTAAACACCGTAAAGCTTTAGGAGATCAGAGAACTAATGGGGATTTTGCTTCAGCTAACTTTTGAAACGCAACTATCTGTAAATATGAATTTCACTTTAATGCCAAGCAGACAGACTGGCCTATTAGGTAATCCGATGGATTTGCTGGAAATAGCCATTTAAAGCCTGGCTTCTCAAGCGAAAGATGCAGCATGACTAAATTATTACGAGACTTGTACTCTCTTCTGCCTGCCTCTGCTTTAACTCACCAATCTGAATTACAACCGCACTAGAAAAACACCCAGAACATTTAATAGATGGATTGTTATTGATACACTGTGAAAACAAATAAAATATGTATGAAAAATATGCTTTGGTAAATTACTTAATTTTATCATTTTACTTTAACTTAATTTAATTTAATTTAATTTTAACATAAGGTTTAAATTACATTTAAAAATATAAAAAATAAAACTAAATATAAAATAATATATTTAAGTATATTTACCTCTATTGGCAAACATCTGGCAACCATTTAACACTGACAAACATTTAATGTATTGCTACTTCTAAACTGTGAAAAATATGAGCATTAATAAATAAAATAAAACATTTACATATTTTGGCAAATGCCTGGCAACCATTTAACGCTGACAAACGTTTAATATATTGTTACTGATAAACTGTGAAAAATTTGGTAAAATAAAATAATTCTTAAAATTTCACACAAATGAATTGATTAACAAATTTGGGGGTTAAAATAAATGTTATGCCTCAAAACTAAAAGGAGATAAAGCCAAACCTTCCCCCCTCTCTCTGTCTCTCCCCCTTGTTTCCTTCTTTTTGTCTCAGTTCTCTTGGTCTGTGTTGTAATTGAATAAGAAAGCTTTCAGCTCTAGTATGTGGGCAGCCGGGCAGCTCCACTACGTTCTGAAATGAGCTGTTGCAAACAATCTAGATCTGCATCAATTAGTTCTCCTCCTCCATTAAAAGACGCAAGCAGGAGTTACCCAATTATTGTACAACGTTAGTAGCGTCTTTGCCCTGCAGTGAAGCATTGTGGGAACGATTTGCATATGGTATCATCCTGTCATCTGGCTGCTATGTTACCTTTATGAGAATCGCTTTAAGGAACACCGTTATGAGAAAATGATATTTGTATAATCAAGCGAGTTGTTTGTGTGTGTATTGCGAGAGAGCGAGGGGCAAAATACTAAGCAAATTGAGAGAGGGACAATAAAGGAGAGCAGGAACCAGAGGAAATGAGCAACTGTGTGTCTCCTTGACAACTTTAAGCAGCTGTGAATGAAATGCCATTAGGATGCCTCTAATTGAAATGTTGCATCTGAAATTAAGGGCATTTACATAATTTAACAAAGGCCCAGTGCTGTAATTAGCATGAGGGAAGGCTTCTTTTTTTCCTTCAAGCTTTTCAATCTGGTTGTGGTTTGTGCCTGAAAAGGCTAACTTAACTCTGTTTAATGTGTAACAATGACAAAACATGAACATAAGTGACTCATTAATGGCCCATAGGCAACCTTTTTTCTGACTCCCTTCTGCATAGATTTGACAAATCAGGCACATAATCACTGTTCTGTGTTTTGAAGACGGCCTTTATTGTTTTATGTTAGAGTACTTTATGCATAGCACATGTGCAAACTTTTTCATATCAAGATATTACATTGTATTCATCAACAAAAGCATACGCTGCAATAAATTTGATTAGTGCTGTCAAATGATTAGTTGCGAATAATCTCATCCAAAATAAAAGTTTTGTTTACATAATATATGAGTGTGTACTGTGTAATGTTATTATGTATATATAAATACAAACACATGCATGTATATATTTAAGAAAAATATTTTGTGTTTATATATAAAATGTATTTGCATATAATATAAATATATAAATGTGTATATATATATATATATATATATATATATATATTTATTATATATAATATAATATATAAATATATTATATTTTCAAAATATATACTGAATGTGTGTGTATTTATATATATATATATATATATATATATATATATATATATATACATACATAATAAATAAACACAGTACACAAACATATATTATGTAAACAAAAACTTTTATTTTGGATGAGATTAATCATTTGACAGCACTAATTTTGATATAACTGAATACAAACACGCATGCACGCGCACACACACACAATTTAATTTACACACACATATACACATCAAATTTTATTATATTAACTAATTGTAAGGACCTATTTAGCTATGTTCATTCATTTATTCATATCTACCAAAAATGTAAAAAAGGTAGTAGTTTGGGTCCAATTCTCACTATTAACTAACTATTAACTAAGATTTTGCCTCAACAAACTCCTAATTTGCCGTTTATTAATAGTACGTTTAGGTGTGAGGTAGGGTTAAGGGATCTAAAATATGGTCATGCAGAATAATGCATTCATATGTGCTTTATAAGTAATGATAAATTACCAATATGCTAGTAATATGCATGCTAATAACATATAAGCAACTAGTTAATAGTGAGAATTGGTCCCTATACCAAAGTGTAACCAAAAACGTGTATAGGTCCTGTAACTGATGAGCCTTTTTGAAGTCTCTCACTATTAATACAATTTGTTGCCTTTTATTCTGTTCTCTGGTAACTTTTTTAAAGTAATTATATTCCTTGTCATCTTATCAAAAGTTGCATGGATGATAGATTCTTTTTTTAAATGTTGTATCTGGTCCTGTCAGCTTTCCAAAATTATAATTTCACTTGATGTTTTGTGCTTTATGCTACACCTTTTTCCTGTTTATGTTTCTAGAACGTTTTCATTATATCAGAATTGTACACTATTTGTTCACACCGCCAAGCCTCCCTAAAGCCCATGGAGACAGAGGACATTTTATATTTGAAATCTAATGTGTTAGATTTAATTTGTGAACTCACTTTCAATTATTGTCTCACAGATCTTTCTATTATAGAAAGGCATTTTGTGCCATGCTACCTCAGCTTTCACCTCATTACTTATGCAGTAAAACCGACTTAAATAATCCAGCGTGTCTCCATCTCTATGGGAAGTCAAAATTGGATTTTGTTCTTTGACTTTACTTTCTTCTTTTTTTCTTCCGTTTTTGCCTACTCCCCTCCACACAAAAGGAGGAATTACCCCCAAAAGAAAGGAAGAGAGACAGCAGAAAATCGTCCCTGTTAAACCTCCCACAATCCCCGAACCCCTGCTTTGTAATGGTCTTATTAGATTTGTATTGTCCAAAGGGGATTGCCCCCTTTATGAGGTGCAGGAATTTCTTTTCACTACCCATTAGACAAGGTAGTGGAGCGTGGTCGTCCCATCACTGACAATAACTACTGGATTTACTTTCTCTTTACCCCCTGTCCCAACAAATATTCGGTAACAGCCCTTCTCTCCCCGTGTCCCACAGAGCTGTGCGCAGCCGACTGTGGTGGACATGGCATCTGCGTGGCGGGTAGCTGTCGCTGCGACGAGGGCTGGATGGGTGCCGGGTGTGAACAACGGGCTTGTCACCCACGCTGCAGCGAGCACGGGACCTGCAAAGACGGGAAGTGTGAATGCAGCCCGGGATGGAATGGAGAACACTGCACTATAGGTAAGACGGAAGACAGATGCACTTGTTTATGTGTGCGTGAAGTGTCGGATGAGGGTGGGGTCGTGACGGGGGAAGGGGCGGGCGAGGAGGTGTGAGAGAAGCATGCGTAATTGAATTTGTGCAACTCGGCATAGCATGAACAGGTTTGCTCAAGGATATGAGGCTTGTCTTCATGCATTTTAATGTGGGAATGTGCTAAGATTTCTTTTCATTTCTACTCATCATTTCCCTCCTTTCTTATTCTCTCTGTCGTTCCTTTCGATTAGTTCATTTTAAACACAAACATTTGCATTGCACAAGCAGAGAAGTCGCTGGAAAGACATTCTTTACGTTAGGAAATTAAACTGCAAAAACATTAAAACGTTCAGTAGTTTTGCAGCTTTGTTTGGTAAGGAAATTGTTTAAGTTAGACATTTCAGCTTTAATTTAGTTTTATTTTAACTAAAAAGCAACGAGAAACAGTGAATTTACTAAATATAAGGGATGATCGAATTATTTTAATTACATTTATTAACTCTACTTTATCATATTTGATATGCAAATGTCGAGGCCTCTAAATTATTTAAAAATAATGTTGTACACAATCTATTACATGCCTTCTGTTGTCTGAGAGTTTATACATGTTATTAAGTAACAGGCCTTGTAGTATAATTGTAAAAATGTCCCATTTCAGGTCTTTTTGAAGTGAAATATTTACTAATTTTATAAAGTAAACCGGAAAATGACTTTTATATTGTTAGTAATACTTCAAGATGAAGAAAGTAACTTAGGTTTACTTCAATGTGGTAACACGTCCAGTTAAAGGGTTAGTTCACCCAAAAATTAAAATGAGCCTGTGTTTTACTCACCCTCGAGGCATGCTAGGTGTATATGGCTTTCTTCTTTCAGACGAATCCAATCGGAGTTATATTATAAATTGTCCTGTTTCTGTTGAACAGTACAAAATACTTTAAATAAGGCGCATGCATCCATAATAAAACGTGCCTCAAACGGCTCCGGGGGGTGAATATACGCCTCCTGTAGCGAATCCATTTGTTTTTGTAAGAAAAATATCCATATTTCAAACATAATAAACACTTTTCTCTCATTTACGCTGTCTGTCGTACGCAGAAGCCATTCTGGCCGATGACGAAGGACGTATGCATCGTGCGCGCGCCTCTGAGATATGCTAGACTCACAAGATTGTTTACAGGAGCAAAGGAAGCAAAGTTTCCTTACTTTAGCAAATGAGAACCAGTCTCCTCTTGGCTTATATCGAAATCCTCTGACATTTCTCTTTACAAATGTACTTCTAATTCGTCTGAAAGAAGGAAGTCATATACACCTAGAATGACTTGAGGGTGAGTAAATAACAGGCTAATTTTAGTTTTTGGTTAAACTAACCCTTTAAGCCAGGTGTATTTGGTTGTGCCTTGGTCAGATTCTAAGATATTTAAAATGTTAACAGAAAGCCACAAAATAGCAGACAAAAAAACATCAGATGGATTCTTTCCTCGTCACCTCCAGAGCATGGAGACTGTTGAACACAACACCTTTTTGGGTAGTTTTGTAATGGAAATGTGGGGTGGCATGGATTATTGAGCCCCTAATGACGCTAAGCCAAACATAATGTTCTTATTTAACATGCACAACAGTGACCAGCAGTTCTCCCTGCCTGTTTATCTTGTACTAACTGTTTAGAGACAAAAATAGTTCACATAAATACATGCCCCTGGTGGTCCTGGAACACCATTTGAAAAAAATTTACATTCTTTTTTTCTGTTGACAAATATTGTAGTCAAGCGTGTTACCTTGTTAAGCTATTGTAAGTTATTTTGATTTATTTTTATGTTTATTTTAAAAAACAAATGTATTTAGACTAAAATTTGGTAACAGGTTGCAAAGAATACAGTATTTTTTCTTAAGTTTAAGCACCTCCCTTCAAAAGACCATTTGTAAAGTTAAATATTTTAAAATTATGTAAAAAACATTTTCAAATTGGGTTTCAGACCCAATTTTGTACCTTATTTGTTGAAAGTGCCACCTAACCTTAACCTACCCCTTAATTCACTCTGCAATAATTTGGTTGATAACAGTGTTGCACCTAACACCATCTTAACCGTAACCCTAAAATGTGATTGGTTGATTAGAATGATGTTCTGAGAACATGAGTAAATCACATTAAGTGCTTGGCATTTGTTTTCCATCTCACCTAAAGAATATGAATAGGCCAATAATCAGTCTGTTCTGTGAGACTGCCTTAACCAGTGTTTCTGTCTCAACGTCATTGTTCTACTCTGTCTCTCACCCTCTCTATCTTATCCCAAAATATTAATGTCACATCTGCTCTGTTGAAGGAATTTACATAGTTTAATCTGATATTGTATTTTTTTTTTTGCTGTAACAATTGATTTTGTCTCTGAGTTTATCAGTCAGTGGCCCCAAAAAGAAAATACTCCTCTGAAAACAGTGTCTCATAAAACACCAGAGGTGAACAAAGCAAAGAAAACGGTTTATATTTTGCTCATATGAACTTTCCAGAAGTAAAACCAGAAATGCAGGAGTGCTGTTATTTATTTATTTATTTATTTTCCTGGGGCCAGTGAACTAGCATTCCGTCTTTTAATATTTTATTGATGCATAATTGCTGTTCTTCATACATGTACCACAGTGAGACATAGCATCCCAACAGCAAGGATCATATACTGTATTCTCATAAAGCGTGTGCCATTAAAGGTGGTAAGTGTGCCATTACGGTGGTCCGTAATGTGATGTACAGAATATTCGACAGATGACGTGTTGCCTCTCAACTGCTGTCTAGATTCGAACGTGGTCGTCTCATCAGTGACATGCTCTTTCTTTATAAGCTTTTGACATTATTACAGTCTTAAACCTGAAGGATGTACTTTTATATATGACAAAATACTTATGCAATTTGTTTACAAATTCTATTGGTGACATTTTCTAAAGTCTGCATTTAATACATTCTGGAAATATTTATTATGCATTATCAGCTATCCTTCATAAAGCCATATATATGCACTATGCATCCGTTTTAGAATGTATCAGTTGTAATACGTAACCTATTCAGAATCAATAGTGTCTAATATAAGGCATTATGAAGAGCTTTATAATGGTTTATATATACAGGCTTCATAGAAAGTGTTGCCAAAAAATCTCCTACCTGTATTACATGTTCTGATAAACCGAGACTTCTCACTACATCTGTTTTTATCTCTCTCTTTCTCTAACCTGTCACACCATACCTTTAACTTACTCCCAGCCTGTGATGTGATGTGACGTGTTGCTTGTTGCATGTTATTGTCCTTGCTATAGCTTTTGCAGCCCCTGTGTTTCTGTAAACGTAGAAGTCTGGAGCAATCTGTCCATGCCTCTAGCTGTCTGTGTCTTGTCATGGAAGCAGCACTGTTCAAAACCTCCCTTATATGTCCTTGTCTTATCTCCCCCTAAAGCTCACTATCTGGATAAGGTAGTGAAAGGTATGGCACTCCTCCTGTCCTATCTTTTCTTCTCATGTTCTGTCATCCATCATATTTCCATTAGCCCATACTTCATAATGCTCATCTTGAAATGGTTGCGCTTCTTCATTCTGCCCATGCCACACTAACCACAGTTCTCGCCGCATAATGCTTCTGTTGTGCCACCACATTCAATACGTTGCTCTGCCACCTCGCCACTTAGCACCTTCGTGCCCGCTGAATGGGCGGTGCGAAAGCGGAGTGTCTCCTTAGCCGCCGTGTCCCTGCTGTTGAACTCAAGGGGATGGATGGCCCACAGGATCCAAGGAGAGAGTGCTGGTGGAGGGTCACGGACCTTGCCAACCGGTGCCATGCATAATGGATGTTCAGTGCAGCTGTGTAGCATAGCAGAGGGGGTTCGGGAGAAGGAGTGGGGGTTCTGAGAGGTGCTGAAGCGGCAGCCTCTCTAATTAAAGCATGCTATGCACCGGTGATGCCAGGGCCCCGAGCCACCCACACCCCCTACCTCCTCCTTGTTTTTTTCCTTTCATGTTTTTTGGTTTTCTTACTTTGTTAGACCACCCCCGTTCCCTCCCTTTCTCGCCGCATAGAGAGGCTGTGCGGTTAGCGTGAACTGCAGGGGTCATGCGAGGCGGTTTGTGGCCCTCCATAGCTGTTTCAGCCTGATGTGCGGGTGCGCTCCACAGGGGCCTCTCTCTGAAAGGGCTGCCAATTAAGCTGAACAGCCTGCCAGCAGAGTACAGATCTTTATTTATTTACCTCTTTATTAAGCATTCCAAACAGACCATTCAGATGTCTCGCCACTGCAGACTGTGCAGCTGTTTGTCTGTTTGGGTTTTTAAGGGGGAACCTGCTGGTCAGGCTTATCCTTTGCTTGTTAGCAAAGCATATAACTGTCACTGCCTGCCTTGGAGCACAAACGGATCAACCTTACACCGATGTGAGGTCAGCTGGAGGCTGTGAATCCAAGTACAACCTTGTGTTTTTTGATCAGCTTTTTTGCAATTTCCATTGACAATAGAGAAATGACAAGAAATGAGATCATCCAAAGGTCTTGTCCCTTAGTCGTCCTCAAAGTGCATAGCATTGTGTAGACTTTTTAGTAGTCCTCCAATGATAAGTCCAAAGCATCAAGGAAGCGTAGGTCCTGCAAAAGAGACACCCTACTGTGCAGAGTGAGATACAATATCTCACAGAAGTGAGTACACCCCTCATATTTTTTGTAAATATTGTATTATACCTTGTCATGTGACAACTCTGAAGAAATGACTCTTTGCTACAATGTAAAGTAGTGAGTGTACAGCTTGTATAACAATGTAAATTTGCTGTCCCCTCAAAATAACTCAACACACAGCCCTTTATGTCTAAACCGCTGGCCACAAAAGCAAGTACACCCCTAAGTGAAAATGTCCAAATTGGGCACAAAGTGTCAATATTTTGTGTGGCAACCATTATTTTCCAGCCATGCCTTAACCCTCTTGGGCATGGAGTTCACCAGAGCTTCACAGGTTGCCACTAGAGTCCTCTTCCATCCAGCTGGTGGATGTTAGAGACCATGTGCTCCTCCACCTTCTGTTTGAGGATGCCCCACAGATGCTCAATAGGGTTCAGGTCTGGAGTCATGGCTGGCCATTACCTTTACCCTCAGCTTCTTTAGCAAGGCAGTGGTAGACTTTTGTGGCCAGCGGTTTAGACATTAATGGCTGTGTGTTGACTTATTATGAGGGGACTGCAAATTTACACTGCTATACAAACTGTACACTTACTACTTTACATTGTAGCAAAGTGTCATTTCTTCAGTGTTGTCACATGAAGAGATATAATAAAATATTTACAAAAAAGTGAGGGGTGTACTCACTTCTTTGAGATACTGTATGCTTCTGCTCCTGTGGGTCCATATTTCTGAAGAGTTTAGCTTCAGCACGATCCAGTACACCTGCCTGGAACTTTCGAGCAAGCATATTGACCTTGTTTAACTGGGATTAGAACTTAAAATCTGCAGGATGGTGGTCTATTCTTTCAAGAGCATGTTTAGACCATATCATGCAAGTCATCAAATTTGCAATTTGGGATTCTTTACCCAAGAGCAGTGGTCTCAAACTCAATTCCTGAAGGGCCACAGATCTGCAGAGTTTAGATCCAACCAGCTCCATCTCTTACCTGCTTGGAAATTTCTAGTGATCCTGATTAGCTGGATCGGGTGTGTTTGATTGGGGTTGGAGCTAAACTGTGCAGAGCTGTGGTCCTCCAGGAATTGAGTTTGAGACCAATGCCCAAGAGTGTCATAGCTCACTGTGCTAGAGCATGTGCTCTAACCACTGTACTACAGCTCCATTGCTCTTTCTTATATTTACATGACATTGTGTTGATCTGTGCAGCTAAATAATTATGTAAGATATATATATATATATATATATATATTCTTGTGTCAGATGCTGCTAAATGTGCTAACATGTATCAGTTATTGAAACACAGCTTTCTTGGAACGTTGAGCATAGCATCATCATGATGCACAAAGCCTAGATGAAAACATTGCATGCCATTTCCCATTGAGCCATCTTTAGAAATGATCATGGCTTTTAGAGGCATCTCGGATTTCTTTCTTATCAGGCGTCCACCAGCTTTCTTTCGCTATACAAACTCCCACTCTCTCTCTCCCTTCCTTTAGTCTCTGTGATGTTTGAGCAGTGGCTGTGCTAACTGTTGCTGACAAAATAGGTCAGCTCAGACATCTTGGAGAGCGGCTCTTGGCTTGTGAAAAGCATGTCAGGATTTTACATTCGATGGTGCAGGGTTTCTTGTCTTTTGTCTATGTTTTCATCTTAGGAAATGGAATTGGACAGGTAGCTGATAAGTGATAAGTGGCAGTGAGGGGAGGGGAGGAGGAAACAGATGACAATGACAGACATTTTAGCTGTCGTATGGAGTGTACTGTGTCTGTAGGACCGTCTGCCACCTGTGCTATCTACATCCTGTCAGCATTAACCTTCCTGCTCAAGCGCAGCCCTATGAAATCCTATTTTCAAATGTGTCATGACATTCACATTATTGGAATAAAACATAATATGGTTTGTGTTGTATGTGGTGCTTATAGTTTCCACATTTAAGACTAGTCTACTATCAAAAGCTAAGGTTGTTAGTTGTAAATTACCCACGAAACACTGTTTTTATCCATATTGCTGTTTATCTAGTTGAGGTAATTGGTTTTTTTGCAGGCTAGATTTTCCCTATACCTTCCTTGTGTCTCATTGTATTGCCTGTTTTTATTGCTCTCTCTCTTTCTCTTTAGAGCTGAGTTCTGCATCTATTGTACAACACTAATGAGAATGTATTGATCTGGAGGAGCTCTGCAGTATGAGTCTCCCTCTATAGGATATAACGGCTTAAAAAGGTGTATCAGTTAATCACCTTAAGTTATCACTGTTATTACTGAAGCACTCTTTTGACCCACAACCCTTCATTTTCACTTTTTCATCTGGGATGTAATAACTAGGCTTTGCAATGTCTTCTCTGTTATAGTATAATATTTGTTTAAGTGAAAGTGCCCTATGTAATGTGTATGCTTTGCTTTTGTGTGCACAGAAGGCTGTCCTGGTCTGTGCAATGGCAACGGCAGATGCACGCTGGGTAATAATGGCTGGTACTGCGTTTGTCAGCTGGGCTGGCGGGGAGCAGGCTGCGACACATCAATGGAGACGGCCTGCAGTGACGGCAAGGACAATGATGGAGGTACAAACACAAACAACACGCTTTCTTGACATTTATTATGAAGATTTAACAGTCTTTGCTTGGGTCTCTTTCAATTGCTAATACTGGAGTTGTTTACAATGCTTGTGCTGTTGTCAGTTTGTCACTAAGAGCACTAGAGATCTAGAGTTTGCCTTAAGCACCTTAATTGAGCTAAAAGCTGTCAGCTCTTTAAATAGCAATGGAAATGGTCAGACCTTTCCTGTGGGTCCACTTCTAGAAGAATTAGTTGTTTTAGTCAAAATCATAGGCTTCAAGTTCGACAAGCTAAAAGAGAGATATAAGTCCATATCACCTAGCCTTCATTTTCCAGCAAGCAACAGCTAAGAACCGACTCCCTGCCAAGCCTCTAAATCAGGGGTCGGCAAGTAAGCTTGGCACCGGGCCCAAAAAAAATTGGCCACTGGATGGCGGACCAGAATATAGTCAAAGGATAATTAAAAAAATTAATTATAAAAAATGCAACTAGAATTGCCTGTGACAGACTTTTACAGTCTTTTGTCACTTGTAGGGGGCTGTTACTCTTTGCTAAATCCTGTAGGTGGACAGTCATTAAGAAAAAGCCACATTTGTGTGGCGGTGTCCGGCAGAGTATGTGAGCAGAGTGGAGCGTCAACAATTTCCCCTCCATGCTCCGAGCATTTAATAATGACTCCGCTCCACTCCTCGCTCACTGATATCAGAAACACCGCACCGCCTTCGCTCCACGTCTAAAGTAGGCTATTTCAGTAGATTTGAAATATCACAATTACGTTCATAACGTATAGGCCTATTAAAAAAAAATAATCAAATAACAGTAATGTTTCAAAGTGGAAAACCGTGTGCAAAAATGGTCCTACCACATGACAAGCTAATAACATGGTTGTCAGCATTAAAAGGTATAATTGCTGCTTTTTGTGGTGCAAATTTAGTTTGTGATGAAAATAACAGTACGTTTTCATCAGTTATTTTACCTACGGATCGATTCATTTCTTACAGATTTCTGCTCATTCGAGATCAGATACAAATGAAGTAAAATTGTAAGATTACATTTTTTTGAATGTATTATTGAGAGAGCTATTGCGTGTGAATAAGTGTGGTTGTACTTGTTTGAATCATACTTTCAGCTGAAAATATTCAAGGAACAAACTAATTCCTTGAGATCTATCATAGCCTTCACATTCTTTCTGATTTGAGTGATCCTTCTATATCAAGCTAGCTAAATATGTTTAACATGTGAATTCTTGCTAAATATGCATTTATATTACGTGATTAATGACTCCGCTCCACTCCTCGCTCACTGATATCAGAAACACTGCACCGCACCGCACCATTACGTTGGCATGAATTGTAGGCTAATCGTGATGGAGGGCTAGCATCCATAAAAACATAAAAAAATGTACGTTTTGTGCTTGTAAATGTTATGTATTAATACCTACGTATAAACATGAGACCAGGCTGATCGATTTGTACATTTTAAATGTTCAAATACGTCTATATTGTACGTTTTAACATCCATAAAAACGTACAAAAATGTAAGTTTTGTGCGTCTAAATGTTACGTATTAATACCTACATATAAAAATGAGACCAGGCTGGATGGAGCTGTAGAGTGAGTGAAAACTACGCCGCTCTGACTTTTAAAAAAATTCACTCCTCGTTCCATTCAAAAACACACCGCTCTGCTCACATACTCTAATTGTGAGTAAATTTTACTGTCATGACAGACCTATTTCAGAACACGCCACTATCAAAATAATCTGGCTGCGGGCCCGGGCCAGATATTATTGCTGGCGGGCCAGTTTTGGCCTGCGGGCTGCCTGTTGCCGACCACTGCTCTAAATCAAAGGTAGTCTTGTCCTGTCACACACCATACTGAGCATAAAACATCTTTGCACTGAAGAGCACACTCTTTGGGGAGATCACATATCATTGTTCTGCTATAGTTACCAAACTCCTGGTTTTAGCACTGTCTAGCATTTGATGCGTCTACAGGCTCAATGGTGCTTTTGTGATCTTCCTAAATAATCGCCTTTTAGATATTCACATGTAAACAGCAAAAAGAGGTTATGAGGGTATCCAGATAAATGGAAAAGTTTACAGACCAAACTAAAATGATGATAACATGTAGAATATGATAAAGAAAGTGCTAGCACATATGCTAGTAGTAAAGCAGTCAATTGGTGGTACTATTGCGGCGACCGAAACAAGCAGTGTTGACGCTTCCACCAGTAGAGCTGTTATTTTTATAATTTGGCCCATCTGGTCAGAGAGGTTCCTGAAAGTAGAGAGAGAGGAAGAGATATTAGAGAATAAGGGATGACCCACTTCAGTACATTATGGGTTCCTCTCAGCATGGCCTGAAGTCCTGAATTCTACCAGCTGAATTATAGGAGGGAGAGCCTGAGCTGCCTGTAAAGGTGTGGAAACTGTTGGAAAGGGGTAAAAACGAAGAAAAAAAACATGAAGGAAAAAAGAAGCCATACTGGCTCTAATTTACTGCAGTAACGCAGCTGTAGGGCACAGAAAGCCATTCAACAGAGGCAGTTATTTCTCAGAAGTTTTCAAGATCCTGCTAACAGTTCGCCCATGTTCGTCTTGGGATGATGAAATATTTTCCCTCTCCTTTAAAGATACTTACCTAGGGGAATTATGCTAGCTTGGACAAAATAAGCATGTTGGAAGGCATCTGTACTCCAGGTTCTGAACATTTCTGGCAACCAGGTCACACCTGATCAGGCTGGTTTCTGAAACATTCACTGGTGCATTCGCCCACAGTTTGATCTAATGAGGCCCTAAAACGACCCCCCTTAACCCTACCTCAATTGAATCTGAAAGTGTGGCACCTTGTCTACGGTGGTCTACGACCTCTGATTTTCAGCGCAGCTTATAAGCAGATAAAAATAAGTAACTTTATTTTCTTATGTTTTATTTTCTAACACTACATTCCCATTATTAAAGATTAAACCTCTCTCTATCAGATGGGTTGATGGACTGCATGGACCCGGATTGCTGTTTGCAGACATCATGTCACACCACGTCTCTGTGTGTGGGCTCTTCTGATCCACTGGATATTATCCAGGAAACCCAGATCTCTTCTACTCTGAGCACCCTGCAGTCCTTCTACCAGCGTGTCCGATTCCTGGTGGGCCGGGACAGCACCCACGTCATCCCTGGCCCCAACCCCTTCGATAGCATGTAAGTGTTTCTTGAGTAATGTTTACAATTGTCTCTTTTCCATACTTTTCCCAAATCCCAATCCACCATAGTGGTAATATTTAGATCAGTCAGTAACTATAAGTAGATGCTGTCAATCCATCTGCGGCTCTTATTCCTGTAAACAAACAGGGCATGGGGCTCATCCCAAGATGCCACAAAGATGTTTCGTATGAGAGAAAAGTGCTGTCACTGTGTGATCCCATGTGACTTTTCATATTTTGCCTCCATTTTGTGGCGTTCCCTTTTTATCTGTAAACAATACCTAGAGTGAATGCCACTTTTGCATTTGCATCCCACTCGTGCACTGGTCTCGTCCCTCTCTCCTTCTGTTCTCAATTTAAATGAGCACAAAAGACGTTACTAGAGACTTGGGGAAGAAGTTGTGCTCCTTTGAAATGTCGTAGAGTATCCCCGCATTTCCTTTCATGAAAGCAGAGCTGACATTTCAAAGGCAAAACTGAAAACGTAACAAGCAAATGAGCATCTTTTTGTACTCTCCATGGAGAATGTCTCTAATGGTGTCGGCCAGGGTGCGTTGACGTTTTGATTCGTATCTCCATAAGGCATAATGTGCCAAAGAGGTCTTCGATTCAAAGTCTTCTGTTTTTAGACCTTGTCTTGCTTTGTTCATTTGGAAACTCCTTTCTTGTTTAAAACAATTTCTTGTTTAGAGGGGTTTCGGATCAGTCAACAGTCCTTCCCTGAACTATAGTAAGCAGGGTATTGTTTTTATATCTCTTAAATGGATATTTCCCACAGTTCAGCTCAGACTCAGACAGCAAATGGCCTTTTGCTTTGCATGACTGAGCCTCTGGCAAGTATGGACTCCCTTTGTCTAATCTGCGCTGTCCTAATGAGACTCTGATCACTTCAAAGCTGTCCAGCGCTCTCCTTGATGCACTCATTTCAGTTCTATCTGCCAGACGTTCTTCCGTTGCATAAATCACTGTGCCCTCAATCAAGTTGTGTCAGATTCTCCGATGCGCATAACCTCATGCAAAGATGAAACACTGGACTTTGTTTGATATTGCCTTTTGTGCACATGTCACCCGGTATTCATGAAATGCTCTTGTAATACCCTGTGACATTTTCCCAAGGTGACATTTCTGTGACGCTCGGTAGGGAGTCTCCTGATACCCTCTTCATTATTTCAAGACGGGAGTCTCGGCCTACCCTTCATCACCATCGTCTCCTAAGAAAAAAAATAGACATAAATAAATAAAAGCTTTAGAAGTTGGCCAGCAGCTGCAAGATCGTAGACCTCAATTCATCTAAAAATATCAGGGCTGATTTATTATTTATTACCTCTTCGTTCCTCCGCCCACTGACAGATATGAGAGCGGCTGACACCAGCCCAGATGGACCTCTTAGACTTAGCCGCAGTCGGTCTAAAAGAGCCCCTTGCCATCACCTGATCAGGCCTCTTTATTGATTGCACAACCACCTCTGCATGCTCAGAGACGTGTCAAAAATGCACATCTGACATGTCCAACCACAAGAAAGTAACATGACTGGGAATGATCAATGTCACCCATTAACGTTGTTTTACAAAGCTCACCTGTCTGAAACTTTTCAAATGTTCTTCCAATGTTCTTTAACCTCTACAGCATGCGCTCTGTTTGTCTGAACACCATGGATCACACAAAATAATAAATGTACTTGCATGGAGATGTACTTGGGTCAAGTTGTTTGCTTGCTCCATTTGAGGGTGCTTAGCCCCTTTTACCATCATGTGGGGATGGCGAAGGGGGGCGGCCTGAGTTGGCCCATTATTTCTCTCCATTTAGCCTATTTAGAACATGTTGCAGTTTCTGCTAAACGGAAGAACTGCTGTACGCAGTTATAATGCAAGAGAGGGAGCATGTTTTTATGTTTAGTCCCTCTTACAAAGTTTTTATGTAATTAGCAGTGCTTGCTAAGGCTTCACGCCAGGTTTGTTTACAGGAACGAAGACCGTAGATCAATTGACAGCATCTGCTTGCAAAAATTAGCAACAGTGATGTTTTTAGGTTGTTGCTAATGCTTAGCAATGCCCTGATAATAACCCTAGTTTCATAGTGACTGTTTATATATGCAGATCTAATTAGCTTGTTAGCTTTACAGTGCTAAAGAAACTTGCTGCAACTTTTATTTGATAATTATGCTTCAACAGAGTTGGCAAACATAAATTTTGCCCAATAAGCATTTAGCCTTTTTTAGCCTTTCCCAAGCGCACAAGCATTCAGACCATTCTGTACGTACAAAAAGGCTTCTTGGCGTTCCCAGAAGCTGCCTCTTGGGGCAGTTTAGCGTGCTTTCCTTCATAGTTGTTTAAGATGTCTCTTCTAATATCAAGTCAGACGCGGCCTACAATTTGTTTCTATTACGTAGTTGTCAACGCAGTGCTACACAAGGTGATATCGCTGTTGCTTATAAACTTCCTTCCGCTTTTATCTGCCTTGTTTGAGAGAGGGATTTGCTGAGTAAATGAACTTCAGACTTTTTGTCTAGACCACTTCACTGTTCTTCCTTTATCTTCTTCAGATCCATTTAATGTCAATATTTAAATCATTTGTCGTGGAGTTGTTGAATCAGCTCGGCATATTTCTCTGTGGCTCTGAGCAGACAGTTCCACTCAGTGCACCCTGTGAAAACTTGCATCGCTGCCCCTTCTGAATGGGAATACTCTAAATCAAACTGTCACCTTAAACAATGTTGTAGATAGACAAAAGCTTTATAAATTCTCTCTCTCTCTCTCTCTCTTTCCACCCTTTTATTTTGTGATCTTTCTTTGTCACTTGTTCTATTTCTATTTTCTATTCTACTTGATTTCGCTCGCGGTCTGATAATGGACATTGTGGTGGGGCAGTGCACTTGTGCACTCTCTGCTAGCTTTGTTTACAAGGACGCAGAGCTGAGCCAAGGACTGCTGAAGGAGAGAGGCTGCTTAAATTAGCATAAAGTTAGCCTCTCTGGGACAGGGATATTGTTGGGTCTGTGATCTTGCCCGCTGTAAGGACAGGAAGGGGCCAGCCTCTTACACACCAGTGTTAATTGTTCCGCTACCTGGCAAATGTTTAATAGCTAATACCTTCATAGAAACAGCCCCAGTATGTAATTTATTCCTATGAGTTTTTTTATTTAACCTAGCTGATGTGTGTAATTTTTTGGATGTTCATATACTTTAATATCATGTTTTATTGTACAAGCCATTTCTTGTCTAATTTCGATTTCTAGCTTTCAGTTAGGCCTATATCAGATCACATGATATGCCTATTATTAAATCAAATTAATAAAAACTATTACATCATGTGGCAGGAAAAATGTATGAACTTACAAAACGTGAGGTTCTAATATTTGTATAATGGTTTAATGTCTGTTTAGTTTTTTTCTCATCCTTTGTAATCTCCAACCTGAACAGGATGAAGCCTGATTAAAAATCTCTAATGCTATGAGTCAGAAGTCGTGTCAAGCGGGGAGTTGTTTTGTACTTGTTGAGGATTTTAAGAATCTGTGTTTGACTTTTTCATATCGATCGGTAAGTCGGAGCTCCTGAGGCAGACAGATAACATCAGATAAAGGCAGTTTCAAGCCCAGATATCTGCTGTGACTGAAAGCACTCATACATCCGCATTGTTCTCTCAAACAGCAGGAATGACACAAACACTATCCCATTTTTTTGCTCTTATCTTTAGCTTCTCAGACAGGAAACCCCGCTGAGGTTTCCTCAAAGCTGTGGGATTCATTTAATTTATTATATGTGTTTACAAATAGCATCTGATGCTTTTCTACACTGTAAAACAACATGACCTGTTTTACTCAGTATGATTTTCTTTTTTTAACCTCACAGTCATGCCTGTGTTATCCGGGGACAAGTAGTGACTTCAGATGGGACTCCGCTCGTCGGTGTAAATATCAGCTTCATTAACAAACCAGCCTATGGGTATACCATCACCAGACAGGATGGCAGGTAAGTTGTAGTATGGAATGAAATGGTGTTTAAAGATCTTGGTTAGCAATTCAAATGTAAATATATTGGATTTATTTAATCATTTCTTCATGTCATAAACATTATGCATGCACCTTTAACCCGCATCTATGCACTCTAACTGCTTTCTGTATGGCAGAATGTTCTATAATGTGCTGGAAATTAAATTGTAGGAAGAATTTATTCCCAGCACCCCATTGGACATTTTGCCTGTTTGCTTGGATGGTGCTTTTTGTAGCCATAAACACTCTTCCATCTCCCTGGCTCTCTCTATTTTTCCCTCTCTTTGCTCATAAACACATGGTCTCCCTCCCACAGCAGCCCATCAAGCAGTGCAAGAACAGACTCAGTACGGCATGAAATCACCAGTGCACCTGTTTGCTTGCTTAAAAATGGGAAAGCTGTCTTATCTGATTTTGTTTGATTGTGGCCTGTTCTATACGGTTGCCATTGCTTTTTAAATCACTTCTTTCTCTACTTCCAAAGAGGTCCCTCTGCTTCTCTGCCAACCACTAGAGTTGGATTGACCAAGTAACATGCAGTGGATATTCATGTAATACAAAATTTTGCCTAAAGTCAGACTGGAAATCCTAAAAGCCATCCATTATACATCTTCCTTGATGTATTGAGTCACTTATGCAACCATTATGTCCTGAAGGAGAGAGCAAAATGCTGTGTCACGTGTCATCAAGAACCACTGAGCATAGACGGCAGACTTTGAAGACGTCTCATGATTATTAATGTAACGGAAGTCGTGAGAGATTCAATCCTCCTTGGAAACAAAAATATAACATTATTGTATTCTAAATAATCAAAATAGGTTTGGATGGTCCAGCTAACAAACTAAGAATGTTTAATTAACATTACCACTAAGTTATGAAAACATTATTTTTTAACATTGTTTATGTTGTCAGAACTTTTTTTATATTATTTTTCAATGAAATATTAAGGGAACATTTTATTTTGTCAGTTTTTTATGATCATTTGAATTTGACTTTTGAATGTTTTCTGAACCATCTGAAACAAAAATCCAACTAAAATGGTCCATGAACAATGTTTAAATGATGTTTCTGTGCTGATGTGTTGAAAACATTAATAAAGACCAAATAACATTATTGGTAGAAGGTTTGTTCATAACTTCGAGAGAACATTACCAGAATGTTCTTGCCAGAAACTCCTGAGAACATTCACTGTCCTAGTGGGATAGTGGTAGCTACAAGTAGTCCAAATTAACAGTGAAAAAAATTAAATATATCCTAGGCAAACAGGCTAGCCTGTCCACTTTATGCTAAGATAGCAGGCTAATTGTTCGTAGTTTGCTAATCTAATAGGTGGATAAGTTAACAGGATGCTAAGCTGAACGGCTAGGCTAATCAACTTGTGGTATGCGAACTTATTAGCTTGTAAACTGAATAAACATAGAGCTAAAACTGTAAAAAAGTTTCAGGTGAATTATCCCTTGCAAAAATGTACAATGGTTTTATTATAGAAAAAGTGTAGTAATCATGTTTTTGGCATATAGATTGCGATTTGTGTAATCACAAACTAGTGTAAACTAGTGTAGCAAAACCATGGGTATTTTGTGGCTACCATGGTTTAACTAAAGTAAACTTTTTCTCTTTTTTTGTAGTAAAACCATGGCTAATTTGATATAATAATACAAAATGTATTATAATATCTACAATGTCGATATTAACAAATAACTAAAGTAAAGCTCCACTTGCTCTCAAAATGCAGTTGTCCTGAAGATTTTAAGGGAGTCAGTTATGTGCTTGTCCTCACAAATTTGTTTGAGAATTTAACCATACAGCATTCAGACTTGCAAACAAATTCTGTCGCTGTGTGAACAGCCTAAATGCAGTTGAGAGGACTAAAAGTGGGTGGCTTTGACATGTTTAGGGTCTAAACCATCGATCTGGCTACCCCTTTGGGTTAGCTCAGCATCCCTTCAAAGTGTGCACTGAAAGGCTGAATTCACTAATAAAGTGTGTCACCCATTCCTGAGGCTTGTGTGATTGATAACAGGCCTGTGAATCGCTCATCGATTGGCATGGCAGCCTTTAGGGCCGTGTGCATGCCCGTGTAATGGTTATATGTGTGTGCGTGTCTTTCATCGCATGTGACTGGCCAGCTAGCTTTTACTGCAGATTAGCGTAGACTCTATACGGCTGCATAAAAACGCACACAGTCTCTATCTCGCAGACACTCCCCGACAAGCACGCTCTGTTCAAACTCCCACAGCACACACATACGAATGCTCACATTTTAGCAAGGGCACGACAACAAGGGCAAAGCAGACCTTTGTTTATCAGCCATGCCAATGAAAGCTCTGTGAATAGCCCTTTGGGATATGTAGTTGAATTAATGTTCAAGCAGCATGAGGTGTGACTACAGATGCAAGCCGCATCTATGCCAACCCTGAGAACAAAGACACAGAGTACAGCACATTCTGCGAGTCCACATATCACGTATTGCTAATCGGCTGTTTGTGTTGTAGGCGTATTTGGCACTAAAGTGCATTTGTGCTTTCATGTCTACCAGAGCGTGTTGTAAAGGTGTGTCTCCTCATGATGATACACAAGAAAGCAGATCAGAGTAGCATTCTGGATTTGTACACAATCAGTCATCTAGCGAGCCGCATATACGATAGCCTGCATACAGCGTCCTGTTTCATTTCTGTTTAGCGGCATCTACAACAGAGCTCTCTGATCAGAGCGACTCTATATGCAGAGCGTGTGATGCCATTGTAGCATTGTTGTAAAGTTATGTTAGCACAGACAGCTTCACACGCACAGATCAATAATACTTTACCCTTCCCTTAAATGTCATTTCCCCTCTCACCTCCTTTATCAAAGCACACCGTGCCACTACACAACAAAGACGCTCAGCGGTGTACGCACGGCTACTGTGGCGGAGAGGAATCTTGCCAGTTTATTCCCCAATAGAGAATAACGACATCACACACCACCCATTCATGCAGATTTTATTAATGCAAATTCAAAAGCACAGTATATTAGACTGAGCCAGTGGTTCATTGTATTCCAGTCACATTGTGGAGCTGCCAGATAAAAACCATCCCAACTAACTGAAGCCGAGTCCTTTTCAATTGAATCCTGTCATTTAGAGAAACATAATGAATTACAGCCTTTATTAAGTCTGGTTTTGATGGTGGTACTGAGTAACGGTGAATAATGTTGATTAAAATGTTAGTAAATGGCATTATGTGATAATGAAATGCCATTTGTAATTTCATTGAATAGGAAATCAAAACACCATTTTCAAGGGTGTGATGGTTGGCATACTTTAGCAAATAACGGTACTTAATGAATCAGATCCACACTCTATTAAATTCTAACACATGTATAAATGGAATAATTCAACAGGTAAGTTGTAGATAATTACGATGTGATAAGTATAGAAACTTGTAAATTATTCATGTTTATCTTAAAATAATAGTTCACCCAATTATGAAAACTATTTCATTCAAACAATGAGAGGGTAACTTAGTATTGGTATTAGGTTAAAAACTGGGTTAATATGACCAAAAAAAACAACAGCTGAAAACAGCGAACGTTAAAATGAATAATGTAAAAACATGAGAATATAAAAACTTATGTACTTGTTTTTTTATTGTTATTGTTTTTTTTGCAAAATGTAGAGCATGACACTAACAACATCAATATCATGGGTTAACTCAGTGGTTCTCAACCTTTTTTCCACCGGGCCGCACTATGGTCCAAGTGCAAGTCTTACGGGCCACACGCATGTCATTTACATATTACGTCATCAATACAAACCAAACAGATTTATAATATTATTTATAGCCTAAATATTATGATATCAAAACGATTGCATTTATTTAAATAAATAATTCTACTCACCAATAATAAAACACCTGATGCTGTCGGGAACCAATTTAGTGAAATTCAGCTCGAAACGAGTAACAGCACAATGAAGTGAAGTTGAGATTGTAAATTGCAGTCTGTAAGACGCGCACGGAAGTGTTACTTCACATGCGACATTGCAGAAAGTGTGCGTTCACAAATGTAGCCTATGTTGATCCAAATATGGAAATAATTTTCTAATTTAATAATCTGAGGTCCTCTCCAGATATGTTTTGCCAGATTTCTGTAATAAATGATTGCTGCATAGCAGTTTATGGCTGTTTCTTTTTTGCCTGAATATCTTCAAGTGAGTGGCGGGGCAAACCGAAAGTAAGTCCAGCACCCTCTTCACCGCTGATGCTGAGACTATTCTTGTTTGAATGCGTTTCTAATGGCTGCTCATGACTAATTGAATTGAATTCTGCCAAAGTGCGTGCTTTTAAGTGTTTGTTAAATGCGTAACATTAATTAAGTTAGTACATAGTCATGTCTGAAAATAATATATGAAAACAAAATTATTTTACATAACAAAAACATTAGCTTATATTTGTTTAGTACATTTTTAAATGAATGTAAAAACTAAAACTAATTGTAAAACTAAAAGTTATTTTTCAATTATGTTCAACACATAAGACTGTAACATTCAGCATGGTGGGCCGCATTCGGATTTGTGACGGGCCGCGGGTTGAGAACCGCTGGGTTAACTGGTACAAATGTACATTTTGAATGCAGTGTAGGATTCTTCAGATAAAAGGATCTGCCAAAGGCATAAATGTAAATATCCTCAAAGGGTAATTAAGAAATTGACATGCATAAAAAAACATTAATTTTGGGCCTGTGTAGGTGCCATTAATGATTAAATATGCTGGTTCAAATTAACCTCCAAATATCATAAGTGTAATACATGTTGAATCCACATTCAACAACAAATCAGATTGTTAATACATCATAGGTTAACCTTTATTTGTGAGAACTCAAAATGGGTCAGTTTGCAACATAATATAAGGGGAAGAGTAATTTCAGGTTTTACTTAAGGGGACAATGTGATTATTAATAGATAGTTCCTTGTGGGTGCTTGAACCAAAATTATTGTGGTTACCAACCCAGATTTTGATAACCACTACAGCAAAGCTAACATTTCTGGAAGAAGACTACTCCGTATTCTAACATTGTCGAAAATGAATGAATGGTTTATCTCAGTAGCTGCTCCATGCCTAACTGTACATGTTCTCTTTTCTTCAGCTTTGACCTGGTGAGTAACGGGGGTGTGGCCGTAGCCCTGAGGTTTGAGCGCGCTCCGTTCATCACTCAGGAGCACACCTTGTTGTTGCCGTGGGGACGCTTCTTTGTCATGGACACCATCGTGATGAGACACGAGGTCAATGACATCCCCAGCTGTGACCTGAGCAGCTTCACCCGTCCCATGCCCATCGTCCTGCCTGCCCCTTTGACGGCGTTCGCAGGAACCTGCATCGAGAGGGGCAAAATTGTTCCAGAGATTCAGGTGATAAGCTATAGAGGGGAAGTGAAAAATGTGTTACAGTTCATATTGTATACGATTGATCTGTTAATGTAACCAAAACCGTGTGGGTGGGGCAACATAATATTGACAAATAACGTCCTATTAATTTATAAAATTTTAACCAATCGAATCTCAGTAGACTAAATCCCTCCCGATATAACTTCCCCCACTAAATGTTATGGAAAATACAAGAAGTTACGAATTTAAAGTTGGCATGAAATGAAAATTTTAAGTATTAAATCTATGTTATTGATCTTACTTTAGGCAATTTCTACATGCATACATTTGTCTTATTTTTTTACCGATTTTGACTTTATGATGGTAGGACAGTTCAGAGTTGACAGGAATTGAAGTGGGAGAGGGGGGGGTTCAGGATCGGGATTCAAGATGCCCGTAGCGCAACGGCGCTGTATGTCAGCATGCTTCCCACAAGGCTATCGGCGCTGACATATATTTCATTTTTATTTTATCTTTTGTACTTTGGAATTTCAGTTAAATGACAGACTTCTAGAATTTTCTGTTATTTTGACCTCTTAAACTCTGCATCTTTTTTTGCTATTCTTCTCACCATTCTAATCTACCACTATCCAATCAACAACCAATGGATGAAGTCCACGTCCTTTTTTTTCTAATAATCTGTTTCACTCACATGCATGTAACAATAGATCTGTTGCTATTTCAGTTTAATCGTGACTTTCAACGTTCAAGGTTCTTTTATTCGTCACATACTCAATTATACAGGATATAATCAGTAGTGAAATGTAAAACGATTTTTAATTACACTTTAATTGCACTTTAATTACACTTTCAATGCCATTTTGTGTATTTAAAAAGATAGATTTTTGTTTGTTTGTATTTGTTTTACTATATTTTTGTCTTCATTTTAACGTTCAAGACGAATGTTTTAAAGTCTTGAGTCTTGTTTAGTCTGACAGTTACAGACCGTTCAAAATTCTACGGCTGTCTCAGACAGATGAATAAATGTGGTAATTTGCCACAATTGATCCCAGACTAGTGCTGGTTCGTAATGATGTTCTGATAGACAGCAGGGGCAGATATTGGGAAATGTACATCAGAAGGGAATGTAGGAGGATCTGTCTCGGGTGGCAGTCCTGTGATTTTTATCTCCTGTGTGTAATTGGGCAGAGATACACAGCCCAATTTACTACTCCGGACATTTTCTGAAGAACGATAATTACATTTAGACGAAAACAGCATGAAAGCTATTTGAGTCTGACTCCTGGAGGTGCTTCGCAGTCAGTGCTGGAAAAAAATATGTGTTTTGGACTTGAGTGACTGTTATTCAGGTTTTATGTTTTTAAGTGTATGTTAGTTTCTTTATATCCAGCTGTGTATATAGATAAGATTAATTTTAAAATACACACATATGTATGTTTCTTTTTAAGTACTGATAGCTCTACTTGTACCTGTGTGCCACCTTCCTAATTATTTTGTCTTCGTCTTTTGTTTAAAAATAAATAAATGATTGAGCCTCACTAACATTGTGCTTTCTGGGCTATTAATATCGGCACAAACTTGTCCCATCCCAAATCTTCAATTATTAATACACAGTTACATGTACAACTACACACACCCACACACCCACACAGGAGTTTTCACAGGTTTACAAATGGAGACGTCTATGGAGGAGCTTTTCTTATCAGTGTTTATTGACGCAGTAACAATCGGCTGTGTTTATTGGTCAGCTTTGTGTTTGACTGTGATAAAGGAGCGATTCGCTGAGAGTTAATGAGAGCTCTGCATTGAGCAATGAGAAACCTCTGAGCCACTAAGTCTCCGAGCTGACTTCCTGTGTGAAAACGAAGGTGTTGTTAATGATGCCCGTGTGACCTAGACATATGCATTGCTTTTCACTGAGTAATTTGTTCACTTGTTATACAAGTTGAGTAATTTGAAGGTTTCTGGGTCACATTTCAACCCAAAATCAAGGGGTGGAAATCGAAATAAAAACATTTGGGTGGAACTGGTTGTGCTAGTGAAAATTCACAGAATCTACAAAGTGTATGGAAAGAATAATTTAACAGTAACTGCAACTTCTGGTATGGAGAGGTCAAATTAGAAAGTGGAAATGTAATGAATAATACTGTAGATTTCACCTTTGCATTTTTTGGACAGGCCTTCATAAGGGCTTAAAGATTGCAAGTGCAAAAAGTCTAATTTAAATATATAATTTTTATTTTATTTTGATTTGAATAGGATATTGGTTAGAGGTTCACCTTAAGAACAGAGGCTATTGGCAAGATTTGTGATCATTTATCTAATATATGGTAGAATAAACAGCAATATTTTTTAGTTTTTGGACTTATCCACATACAGGCCAAAGAAAAAAAGTATGTGTGTGTGTGTGTGTGTGTGTGTATATATATATATATATATATGTATGTGTGGGTAGTTGACGCATTAATGTGTCCTATGGTGTAATGACAAAAAAATAAAAATAAATTGAAGATAAACCTCTCTCATGCTAATTGTAACTGTAAGAATCTAAATGTTTGCTATGTCACATAGAACACTGTATGTATGTATGTATAATGCACATAATATGTACAAATATGAATCATATAAGCATATAATAATGATTTCTGAAGGTTCGTGTAACATTGGCTTCTGAAAATGTAGCTTTGCCATCACAGGAATAATTTATATTTTAAAATATATTAACATAGAAAACAAGTCTTTTAAATTGTAACAATACTTTACAATATTAATGTTTGAATGTATTTTTGATCAAATAATTGTGACCTTGCTGAGCCAAGAGACCTCTTCAAAAACTAAATCTTTTCAACCCCAAACTTTTGAAATAGTGTATATTTAATAGTTTTATATATATATATATATATATATAAAAAAAGCTTTCTTTAATATAACAACTTCTTTTTTTATTTCTCTTTGAGGTGAAATATGCCCTAGAGTCACCCAATAATTAGTATTTTTTGCACTGTATAATAAAACGACTGCTGTGAAAAATTAATTCATTCTCATTTGCGCATATACCAGAGATGTTAAATAATGCAAACACTTCTCAGCAGGGTGCTTTCCCCACAAAATTAGCTAATTTGTTACTGTTTGCTCTTTCGTGTGACTAATATGAACATTTTCACCTCTCTCTCTCTCTCTCCAGACCCTCCAGGAGGAAGTGCGGATCCCAGGTACAGATGTGCGTTTGAGTTACCTGAGCAGCCGGACGTCGGGGTATAAGTCGCTCCTGCGCATCACCCTGACCCACTCAACCATCCCGTTCAGCCTGATGAAGGTGCATCTCATGGTGGCCGTCGAGGGAAGGCTCTTCAGAAAGTGGTTCTCAGCTGCACCCAACCTCTCCTACAACTTTGTCTGGGACAAGACAGATGTCTACAGCCAGAAAGTTTATGGGCTGTCTGAGGCTTTCGGTAAGTGGGGAAAGAAGTTGTCAGTGTCTCATTTCTCAGAGCTGTTGTCACTCAAGTTCAAATGTGTTTCTAATTCACTCCTGCTAGTGTCCGTGGGCTTCGAGTATGAATCCTGTCCAGATCTGATCCTCTGGGAGAAGCGAACTGCCGTCCTGCAGGGATACGAGACCACTGCGTCCAATCTGGGCGGCTGGAGCGTGGACAGACATCATGCTCTAAATATCCAAAGTGGTGAGTTACAGTAGTACATATAGAAACATGAAAGATATTAATTTGCTTAAAGACACAGTTGCCTATTAGTTATTAGATTTGTAGAGTTTTTCCTTTGTGGAAATTCTCAGAAATGTTCACTAATTGCTGAAGACAAACATTTGTTGCTTGAGAAGACTGAACTTTGACACAGCTTTGACTGTAAGCAGATGCTATCACATTTATTTACACAGTATAGATTCAAAGCTGCTTCAAATTAATAAACAGTAAAATAAGAGTCAATTATGAAAAGTTCAATTCCGCTATAAGCAGCACTACAGAAAGCAATAGTGTCAATGTTCAGCTCAAGTCATTAGTGATATCTGTATGACAGGACCTTATTAGGGTTGAACAGGTCAATTTTTCTACTGCTGCGGAATTGTCTCTGAAATCATTGATTGCATAAACTGCTCCATTCAGTTCCTATCAAGTATTCTTTTTTGCCCGTGCACTTATCTCAGTAAATGAGGCATACTTGTTAGGAGCGCAGGTGGCAGCTTGGTCTGTCACTAAAACCCAGCGTTGTCAACATGAGGACTTCTAGTAAAATTTGCTCCAATTCTTCAAGTGTCAAACTCTCTCTTACCGTCTCTTTTCCCAAGTGAATTTGCTACCATTACATTTACACTTGTTAATGTCCTCTGTTTAATTGCTTCTCCTTGGCTCCATACTCACCTGGTCATTTTCGTACCAAAAGAGCAATACAAATTTTAATCAGGCTCTACTAAAACTTTTTTACACCTGAATGAAACTTAATTTTTTTTTAAATATCAGACCAAATAAAACTGCCAGGCTTTGTAAAAAAATTCTGTAAAACGCTAGTTTTTGTTTGTACACCTGAAAGAAACTTAACTGCATTCAGGCTAAATTAATTAAACTTGTTTTTTCACCCTGAAACTATTCAGACCGAACATGCAACAAAATTTTGTGTTATGCTAGAAGTTTAGGTAGGTTTTTCACATGCTTCAATGCACAATCCAATCAATTTACAAAAAGTTAAAACTCCACATTTATCTGGAATACTTTTGGATGCAAAAACGTATATGTTACTGATCAGTAATATTTTGTTTACAAAATCCTTTACCAGCAGATAAATGTATTCCATAATTGCCAGATTTGCTTTTAAGCTTCAAGGAAATGCATTGTTTCAATTGAAAGCCTTTTATACAGCAAAATTTGCTGTGAATTTTCGAGCTTGATGAGAATATGTCTTTACATCAGCTCCAGTAAACCCACCTGTATTTCCATCCAATCAGCATGGACAGACTGGAAGCGCTGTTATTTATTATCTCTCAAAACACGGCACGATTCATCAGGTGCTCAGGGAGAAAACCGAGCACAATGAAAATCCCTGAAAAATTAGTTTCGCAACCTTTGCCGCTCTGCCACTTTTGAGTGGCGTCTGCGGTGAGCTGTTCAGCTCTGGAGATTCATTGAGGCATGCCGTGGAGATTCAGATTGACTGTGATACTGATAATAAGAGGAAGTTGTCTTTCATGCTGTGACTGTGGACCTTCATTTAGCTGGGTTCTGTACAGAAGCATCTGGCTGTGCGAGTGAAAAATAACTCCTTTCGATAAATGATTTCTATTCCGTTTAGCACTTTTCGATCCTGCTGGTTATTTAGCGAAATCCTTTCTCAAGCACCAGCAGCCGTCCCGTAGCTCTGTGACAGAGAAAAGCTCCATACAAATACATTTAATGTCATTCAATTTGAGCAGAATTGAATCAGCTTTAAAACCTCCGCTTCTCATATGCGATAAAACCTGTTGATTTACTGCAGAGTGAAGGCTGTTCTGAATGGATTTGCGAAAATTACAATGAATGGACAAAATACTTATGGCATCTCTCTTTGGCACTCAGGCATCCTGCACAAGGGTAACGGCGAGAACATCTTCATTTCCCAGCAGCCCCCTGTCATCGGAAGCATCATGGGTAATGGGCGAAGGCGCAGTATCTCCTGTCCAAGCTGCAACGGGCTGGCGGATGGAAATAAGCTGCTCGCACCTGTAGCGTTAGCCTGTGGATCGGATGGTAGTCTGTATGTGGGGGATTTCAACTACGTCCGTCGGATCTTCACAACGGGAAATGTCACGAGTGTCTTAGAGCTCAGGTTTGGCATTCTGCATTTGCATAGTCACACAAACATTCGCATACCCACCAAAATGATAAGTTGCTTTGTACATCCTGTTAGATAAGTTGCTCACAAACCAAAAGGCACCTGACTATCAGTACTTGGAGTATCTACATATAGAACATATCCCTTTTACTTTTAAGGAAATAGTTTACAGAAAAATGAATATTTTATTGTTGGTTACCATCATTCCAATCATGTCTGGCTATAATTATTGCAAAGACTGGGTTGGATTTGTTCCACAGAAGAGAATAAATAATAACAGAACATTAATTGTTGGGGTAAACTACAGTATTTGTTAAAATTTGATTGCTGTTGCTCAGAAATGCATATGATGAATACAAACCTTGCTAAAATTTCATTCATCTTTTCTTCTAACCCAATAAGCACACATACATCTTCAAGCTGTCTGTTAAAGAGCAAATCATTTGGAAAACATCCCTTAATTATTGGGCATAGTCATATGGTTAATCTTTTAAAGAGTACATTTGCATTTTATACTTTACAAGCCACCTGGAAGCATTTTAGAAATGAATTGAGGATGAATAAACTCTTTATAAATTACATTTCCAGATACAATTGAGAAAATAGACCTCTTAGCCAGAGGTTCTCAACTGGTTTAGCTTCAGGACTCAGAGTTTACACTGGATTAAGGTACCGTTACAAGACAGTACCATACAATAACATAGTTTACAGTATAACGCACATTTTGTTTTAGCTTTGTTTTTCCACATTAGAACAGACCCATTTTGTCTTGTGATGCACCAGTTAAGAATCACTGGCCTAGGCTATATAAGTATGTGTGCTATGAGGGAATCCTTTCTATTCTTATGAATACAGTAGCTATGCTTGTAGAACTAATGTAGTAGTATAATTTTACCACTCTAACCATTGTACATTAATGCATGAATTAAGTACTAACTCTTTGAACTAACCTGTTTTCCCACTTTCTTCTTTTCATGCTGCTATCAATAATTACAGAAATAAAGATTTCAGACATAGGTAAGAGCTCTTCTAAAGCATCATACCGTTTATTATGATGAATGAACTTCAGTTAAATACTCTGTTCAGTCTTTTTTTGATGTATAGTGGCTTTTATGGCCACCTGTGGAATGCACAGAATGTGTTTTTCATAAATGAAGGCATACCAAGGAGTGCATTAAAACACTTCCTCTCTGGATAGCAATAAAACGGGCAGTGCTATGACTGAGCTTTGAAATAGTGCTGTAGATAAATGGCCCAACTCTTACATTGGGTTACTACAACAGAAAAAAATGCTTAAAGAATAGTATACGTTAAGGAAACCAGAGTCAGGGCGCATAATTTGAAATGTCAGACAGGAAGATAGAAAAGGGGTTACCAGCTTTGCATAAGCCCGGTATCAGCGTTTTAAATATTTCTCACCCTCAGGGGATTCGGCTTCCTTAAAGAATATAATTACCCACCCCTCCCCATTAGAAGTACCCATGCTGCATTACCCACAATACAGCGGGATATTTCTCCCGATGACAAATTACACATTCAAGTCTCCGTCGGATCTGAATACACAGTTCGTTAACATGTTTGATTTGACAAATGGCAGCGTGGTATCGAGGAAAAAAAAACATCAGTCATCAAACTTCGATCTAAGCTTTCAAATACAACACACATCCTCCCTGTGGTGCTATGAACCCTTAATATGGGATGCGTGGCACAACCAGCTGTGGGTTTTGACAGGCAGCAGTGTGACAGCTAACAGTATGATGCTCAGCTATGACTGACAGGATATGAGCGGGTTTTTGGCGAGTGGTTGGGTAAATTCAGGACACCTGCAAACTTCAAAAATGCGCTATCCTTCATGATGAAGTCTCCGTTTAACCCTGCATCGTCAGGTCGTGACTTTCCTGTGGACGATTCCGTCAAGACAAGGGGTGGCATCGCACATCATGTTACTTTTAGATATGGACACGTCGAATGCTGCGGTAAATGGCTAAATACTGTTTACTGCATATTTGCATTGATAGCTAAGCATTAACACTGTAGATTGTACACTAGGCCATAAAAGAGAATCATTGCAAGTCAGTTTATTTCGATTAAGATGCATTTCAGGGATGAAGGGGAGAAAAGCAAGGGGCAACGAAAGTGACGTGCTTGTCATGCCACCAAAAAGTTGAACCTTCGACATGCTCTGTCATATCTGTTGATCAATGCAAATTTTGGAGACCAGTTGTACTTCAGGATAAGAGTGTCCAACCTTGCCCAACACGCCTGCTTGGAAATTTCTAGTAGCCTAAGCCTTAACGCCCGTTTCACACCGCAAGCGTGAGCGGAGCGTCAGCAGCGCGTATTTTTTCGGCGTGCATGTGGAACAAATAAGTGCATTCACACCGCTAGCAGGAGCAGCGCGTGAGCGTCACATGAGCAGCAGTGCCGCGATCGTTTTGGCGCTGAGTCTATTTATGCTGCGCCGCTTACGCTGAATTAAAGTCACAGTGCATGGTTCTTGATCAAAATTGATCCGATTAACATTCAAAATAACACATTTCACATATGGTTTCACAATCACCATATGAAAAAATAAAATGCACATCCACAAATCACTTCCACAAGCTTTTGCACAAAATTCAAAGGTCTGTTAAATTAATAAAACTAGGGCATGTTTTAGCTTTAATATTACTTTTTTTAATTCAATTATTCAATCCAATTATTGTTGGAATTATTTCCGAAATTTGGCTGTGTCTCATACTCACATCGATAATTAGACTACTAAACAAACAATACAATAGACGCACATTAATACAAAAAACAACAGTACATACATAAACACACGGCGACAGTGCATTAGAATAGTGAGTCCTTTTTTTTTCCAGAGCCCAGAGGCCTATTTGAACCCCCACTTCTGATTAATTTATTTTACAGACTGATACACAAAAGATTTACGTAATATTCAATCTAGCATATGCAACTCTAAGCCTTATGTTAGATGACAAAAATGAATATTCCTCATACAAAATGTGAGAAGGGTAAAACACAAATTTTCCTGACAGGGTCGGCAGTTTTTTCGTATACACATCTTGAAAACTTGGCTGAAGTGTATCGTGTTAACCACCTATAGCCTATACAATATAGGTTATTTACATATGTGTTTGGGACAGAGGGGAGGGGGACACTCACTGTCACATCACAGTATGCTGGTCATATCATACATCAAAGCACATGGCACATAGTGTTCGGAGGAGAACGCTGGAAAATATGACAGAAATGACGATACTTGTCTGTGTTACAGTACAATCCGCGGTTCAGCTGCGCGTGACAAACGCTGCTAGTAAGAAATCACAATGGGGACGCGCTGCTCCTGCTCTGCATACACGTCGCTTATGTGCCGCTCACGCTCCGCTCAAGCTTCCGGTGTGAAACGGCGTTAAGTCCTTGATTAACAGGTTCAGGTGTATTTAAATATAGAACTAAAGTTGCATTCACGCCATTTTGTAATTCCCGTAATTCCAAGATGACAACACGTGACGTTCTACTCGGGCTGTTACATTTTTTGTATGCCCTTCCTTCGTTAACTTCCTTCAGTCTTGTTGACTCAGATGTACAGTACATCATTGATTACATTGCATGAGCACCCACTACTGGTGGAATCCTTGATATGAAGTAGACTGGCTCCCTCAACCGAAAAGGAAACCAAAGTTTATATACCATAAAATGTAACATTTGCCAGCCTAATCTGTCACGTAACGTTGTAACGACTACAGCAAACCAGCTGTTCTCCCGTAGTAGATGGTTACAGTAGAACATCACAAAGTAACTGTTACAGTCCCCCATGTGCAATATAACGTCAGAATGCTGTTGGCATTCCATCAGTGGCTGTTGCGTAAAGTCCCTATTCTCAGATATACCCTATTCCCTATTCCTAGGAGTTGGAACAAGTAATATGTCATGTGCTGTCATTGATTGATTGATTGAAACGTTTATTTCGAACATATAAATAAATATAGTAAAAACAAAACAATACAACACAAAATTATCTTTACTTCTACATGTAATAATTAATTAATAATAATTATTAAGCTCAGATGAGCTTTATTTGTCTCATACACAATTATACAGAGTATAACCAGCAGTGAAATGTGTTCTCTGCATTTAACCCGTCCAAGTGCACACACACCTGGAGCAGTGGGCAGCCGACACCGCGACGCCACTAAGTTGCTTGACTTAGTCTGTTCCACAATTTCACTCCACATACAGAAATACAAAAGCTTCTTAATGTTGTGCGAACATAAAGATGCATAAAATTACACTCTCTCCTACGATTATATATCTCTTCTCCATTATGGAACAATTTTTTTATATTCCCAGGTAGTAACTTTTTTGCATTATACATTATTTGTGCTGTTTGAAAATGAACCAAATCAATGCATTGTAATATCTTTGTATATAATTTGTAAAAATAAAATAATAATTATTAATGAAATAATAATCATTTATGAATCTCGGAATTACGGTAATTACGAAATGGTGTGAATGTAGCTTAAACTCTGCAGAACTGTGACCCTCCAGGAATCACTGTTTGTTTCCGTCAAACTGTCTGACAAGTAACCAAGCCATTTGTGTTTTTGTCAGAGTGAGTTGCTGTCCTAAGGGCCGCTAAATGCTTTGTAGTGTTTGTGTAGGTGCTGCTTTGTATTATCAGCCTTGAACCAAGTTTGTGTTGTTCCTTTGATTGTAAAAGTTGTGCGTTGGGCTAAATCATGTTCCAATAATTCATTTTTGAAATAAAACTTTGTAAATATGACTGCTGAAAAGGACAAAATCGTAGAAAAGAACAATCATCACTGTTGTGTGAAAACAAATAAAGGCATCTCAGTGTTTATGTACATGCACACAGACGAGAGAATAAGGCTAGACCATGATCTCTCTGACATACCCGCTGACCCCCTTTCCACATGAGTTGCTCACCTCCATCGTCACAGCAACATGCTGAAAAATCCAATTATCCTTCCCAGATCAGCTTTAGTTGTTGAATATAGATGGAGCCTATGAAGGTCAGGGTGTTCTCCTCGTCACAGAAAGCACAATGCTGCGTGATTCCAATAACACATTGTACAACACCGAGACTTCTGGGACTGAAAAGCATCTACCCGAAGGGTCACGCCCTCCTTGCAAAATGGGATTGAGATTTTTCTTGACAAACCCGCTTTACCTTCCTTCCAAACCGAGGACATCATTCAACATGGTCAGCAGCCACACAGTGACGTGCCAAGCCCCAGGTCAACCGAAGCAGCCTGTTTCCAGCGATCTTCTGGAAGGTCAGTTGTCGGTCTGAATAATAGATCGAAGCTGACAATGCTGCAGACCTGCCGCTTTTCCTTTCCACGCTCTCGCATTGGGCCACTGAGATTTGGCACTGACTGCCAGAGTTTCTGGAGAACATGTTTCGGATTTGTTTAATCTGTTTTGAATGCTGATCTGAGGACAGGTTAGGTGTTGAAGATGATGTTATTTGGCTGATGTGTGTTAAAGCATTTGCTATGGCTAGTCATATCTAACCTAGCCCTACCAACTTAAATTTTTTGTTCTTTTGCCGCAACATTGCCAACCTTGTAAGATTTTGATTGTGGATCCTGAGACAAGTCGGTTGTTAGTAATGATGGCAGACCTCATTTTATTAATAATGCTAAATGTTTTTGCTCTGTTGCAGTGGCCTTTAACTCTTGGGTTTTGAATGCTGATCCCTAGACTAATTGGGATTAGCAAAGATAATTTTGGCAGATGTGTATAATTCACTGCAGCTAGTCATCTCTAGAGTAGACTTACAGTACATGTCCCTTACGAAAGTTAACCATAATTTTACTACAAATAAAACCAGAAAACCATGGTTTTGCTACACTAACCATAGTTTAACCATGGTATTTGTAGTAAAACTGTGGTTATACAAATGGTAATCAATAAGCCAAAAAAACCTAGTTACTACACTTTTACTCTAATAAAACCATGGTTAATTTTCATAATGGGTGGTGTGGCTCTTTTTACAGCAAATATTTTCACTTAATACTTTTATTCTCTTGGTGTCCACATTTTCATCTTGATAGGTTTTTTATGCATTTAAGACCAGTTGTTTTTTAGTGATTGTGGTATTTAGGGGCCATGTGTTGTAGCACTTGCTTAGGCTAGTCATCCTACAAAGAATGCCTGTCCCTGAATGTTTTTGTACTCTTGCAGTGACCTTTGTTACTTTGTTAGGTTTTGAATGCTAATCTTTAGACAAATTGGTTGTTAGCAATGATGGTATTTAGCAAATAAGTGGCGTAGCATATGCTGTGGCTAGTTATCTTGAGAGTACTAGTCCTATAATATCAGGAGTTCTGCTTTTTACAAAGAATATTTGTCACTTAACATTTTCACTCAATTGTGACCTTACTTTAATTTCTGAAAGTTTATCCTTTGACAAGTTGGTTGTTAGAAACGATGGTTCATAGCAGACATGTGTCACAGCACAAGCACGAAGAATGCTTTTCACATTGCATTTTGTTCTCAATATTTTGACCTTTTTCACTTTCTCAAGTTTTAAATCTGGATCCAAGTTGGTTGTGTGTCATGTAGCATTTACTTTGGCTAGTTATCATTAGCATACTAACACAATCTTATCAACCAAGTGGCACTTTTTACAAAGAATACAATTGTTCAATTAATGTTTTTGCTGTCTTGAATGACCTTTCCCACTTAAATTTTCAGTTGGCTGTTAGCAGTGATAGTTTTTGGCAGATGTGTGTCTAAGCATGTGCCCTGGCTAGTATTCTTATGAAGAATGCTTTTCACTTAACATTTTTGTTCTCATGCTGTGACCTTTCTCACTTCGTTCAGAAACAATTAACCCCTCCAGGGAGACACTATTCCAGAAAGGCGAGAACGTTTCACGTGTTTTTTTTTTTTTTTTTGCCATGAACAACTGCTGAATATTCACACATTTTCACAAAAGCTAACATTTATCATGAGTTGAACATGATGATTTACACATTTTCTGCGACACATATTAAAGTTAGTACAGTACTTCTTCGTTTTTCACTGTACTTCAGCTGATGGAAATTACTCGAGCCTGAAGTAACATTTTTAAGTGAACAAACTTTATTATCTAACACTAACATTTGCAAGTCATCCACATTTCACCGCAAGCAGTCTTTGACCAACGATGTAGCCATCAGCAGGGCTATAATTAGAGCATATCACAAATCAACTTGAAAAGTGTGAAATTGCAGTCCAGATGCAAGCCTTTCTATCGTTTTCTCAGAATATGATTGGTTCACTATAGAGAGGAAACTCAGTCCGTTGCCTCCAGATTGGAGGTTTTTAGTTTTTTTTCCCCACTGGTGAGACCCTCTCTAGCCTGATTGGAGCAATTTTGTTGGGCTTTCATGTTCTTTAGCCCCCTGTGTGGTTGTGAGGGATGACTTTGACTGTCCAGCTTTACCATGTAATGGACTGCGTTTTTTCAGCCTGTGGGCCATTTTTGCTCTAGGAATACATAATGTGTTTAGATAACAGCTCTAGACCACGTGCATCTCCAGAAGAAAGTTTCCCTGTAGGGGAGTTGGTGGCATACCTATTTGAATGCACACTGGCAGCACATTAGACACTGGGCCGCTTGCATTAACCACAGGCTCTACACACACTACATGCGTTTCTATATTTGGAATGAGAGTAGATGCATATAGTAAAATATTGATGTGAAGAGGACATGGCAGAGATGTCTCAAGCTATGGCAGTAGATCTGTCAACCCTTGATTCTTATTTGCAATGTACATAAACCCTCACTGCTAATTCCCATCTCTAAAGCTGTTTGTAATGCATGGATTTAAACGTGATACGCGGTTCACATGTTATGAAGTATGCTGTTATTTTTAATTGCTTTACTGCATTATAATTACATTTCACATATCATATGAATAAATTTATGAATTAAAAATCTGGGTTAAAGTTTATTTTAAGGTGTCCTTGTTACAGTGTAATTATACATTTAAGTACTGAGTAATATTAATTAACAACATGTACTTACTATATGGTTAGGACTAGAATTAGGGTTGCTTCCATGTAATTATGCATAATTTATTGTTGTTATAATAGTAAGTACATGTAACATGTAACAAGGACACCTTAAAATAAAGTGTTACCGAAATCTGAAATCTCAAACAAATTTGACAAATAAGTACTTTACACAAACAAATTGTTTTTCTTTGTTTGTTTTTCAGCAATAGTCCTGCGCACAAATATTACCTGGCTACTAGTTCCATTTCGGGGGCCTTGTACCTTTCGGACACCAGCAGCAGGAAGGTGTTTAAAGTAAAATCTCTGAACACCGTGAAGGATGTGGCAAAGAATCTAGAGCTGGTGGCTGGCACAGGCGATCAGTGTCTACCCTACGATGAGACGCGCTGCGGGGATGGAGGCAAGGCCGTGGAGGCCACACTTACCAACCCTAGAGGTAAACCTCCATATATCTAAATAACAGCGTCGATTTATTTCAGAAACATACCGTTATTTTGGCATTACTGGTTCAATGTTCCCATCATTCCCACTAGGCTATGAGCAAATTCCTTTAAATTAAAGATGCTGTAAGCAAGTCGCCTGTTTTGCTTCAGCTCCAAATACTCCCTCCAAAATGAGTTTCCTCCATATATTTGTACCAGTACAAGCCCTTAGCAACAAATTCAGTTTAAACCCCAAAACCACAGCATGAAATTGATAGCAAAACCTGTGGTTTGCATACGCTTGTCAATTTTCCAATACCCATTCTCCTAGTGTAGCATATGTAGTGCTCTGAGGGGAATCTTGGGGGCCTACAATTAATGTTTCCTTCTATTTTCACCAACACAAAGCAATAATATAATGGCATGTTCTAGTCTATTTTCCATCATTTGAGGGTAAAGAAACATTTGTGACTGAAGCTGTGATTATCGTTGCATTGCAATATGCAAATGATAGATGACGTTCCCAGCATCATGCTTCCCTTTGTCATCAGCAGTGACATTGAAATGATTCACATGCTCTTAAATAGCTTGAACAGCACCACACGCATCACTCTTCCCCAGGCTGCTCAATGCCTGGTTGTTGTTCCTCAGATATAAATAATGAATTTAACACATGGATTTTTTATAAGGCTTCTGGCTTTCTATTGAGAATGTTGATGCTGAGGTATATTTCTCTCATGCATTCAAATGCATTCAGTTCTGTCCTTACAATTATCACTATATCATTAATATATCAACTTTATTTATGATTCCAACTTTGAACATCCTATTTATTCCTGTTTTGATATGTTTCTTTGTTTTGTTGTGTTTTGCTTTGCTTTGCTTTTTTGTTTTGTTTTGTTTTGCTTGAATCTGAAAGTTGCACAGGTCACATTTCACATAAAAAATTAAAGAAAAATAGAATTGTTAAAATTGTATTTTAATTAATTTTTGTCAGTGACTATTCTCATTAAATGTCATTATTGTTATATAGTACGTTTTTATATACTACTTTTTTTAAATGACACTAAACATTTTTCCACAGTTAGGCATGTTACCTTCTTCCCTCATTTATTTATGTATTATTCCGTGGTCTGTTTGAATATTGGATTCTGATTGGCTGGCAAGTAGGCAGTATCACCATTTAATGCACAGGTAGTTCCAAGTCAATATAATCAATCCGCTGCTTTAATTGATGCACACTAACCAACACGCTGGACAACAACACTTCCCCGGGCGCTGCACAGTCGGCTGCCCACTGCTCCAAGTGTGTACACTTGGATGGGTTAAATGCAGAGAACACATTTCACTCCTCATTATACTCTGTATAATTGTGTATGTGACAAATAAAGCTCATCCGAGCTTAATTTTTATTGTACGCATTACTTGCGGGCACACACACACATACAGAGAGAGAAACAGAGAGAGGTCGGAGATCGCATATTTTGCTGCACACACATAAACTTCAATAAACCACAATTTGTATTACTAAAATAAAATATAGATACTAGATTGCTACATTATATTCCCCAGCAACGAGGTGATAAAAATAAATAATTTCAGCGACTTAAGGCTGCTTTTGTGGTCCAGGGTCACATTTATAATATATTATTGTATTGTATTGTTTTATTAGACTGTTATTTACATTAGTATTTGTATTAACATCTGCATGCATTAAACGCTGTACAACAAATACTTGTACAACAAATACTACCACTTTCAGTGATTTATTTTTTTATTATGTTTCAAAAATAGTATTGTATTGTAAATATGAAGTATATGGTGTTACAAAAATAGGCTTAATTTTCTATAGTTAACTATATTTTAAAATGTATTTAATTATTTAGATTTGTGTTATAAATATGAATCTTCTTGATGGCTATGTAATTCAACAAATTGTTGATCATGTAGGATTATTCAGTCCTCCCTGCAGAGATCCATTCCCTTTTTCTGTCTCTTGTCTCCAGGCATTACTGTGGATAAGTATGGCGTGATCTTCTTTGTAGACGGCACCATGATCCGCCGCATCGATCAGAACGGTATTATATCCACCCTGCTGGGCTTCAACGACTTGACCTCAGCACGACCCCTGAGCTGTGACTCAGTGATGGACATCTCGCAGGTGGGTAGCCTTCTTGAATTCCCTCTGCGGCTTTCTCACCCTTCATGCTTCTTTATAAAGGTCCGTTTCTGGCAGGATTTGTGAAAGGCCAGCCCGACTATACTGTTCTGCCACCATGTTCGGTGTAGTCATCATGTTAGCCTTAGCGAGGGTGAAGGGTTGCAGCTGACATCTCTTCAGGGCAGGTCAGGGGTCTTTGTGTTCCCTTGGGTCCCAGTAACCCAGATGCTGCCTGCAGCTGCAGGCTTGCGAAAGCCAGTTTCAAGCTGACCTACAACATGAGCGACAGAGCTGCTCCCTCCATCCCAAAAACACACTGGCATACACGCTCACAGAGACGTACACTCTCTCGTCAGTCTAGGCGCTGTTAACCAATCCAAATGTTACCTGTCACCCCAAGCAAGGACGCTGCACTGACTGCCATTTCTAAGATATCATTTTGGGATGTGACGCTGCCCTAGAGGTCCAGTCCTGGAGCTTTTCAGGCTGCTTTGGTTTTCCTTTACTTTATTTTGCATACAACGTTCTCCCAGTGTCAAGACAATCAACAATGCCTGCGGTTATAATGATAAAGAAAATATAGTTGACTGCAATAAGCTTTTGCCTTGATTCTATTGTAAATGTCTTCATTATGCATTTCTTTACCCAATTTAATGTTTTGGATGAAGCAAACTGAAATGTTCAGTGACTGATTAAAATGACTAGATATAAATGCAGTGTAATCACTCAATCGTTGTAAGTCTGTTATAGCATCCTTTTTGGAAAAGTGCAATAGAACGGACTTCCAGTTTGGAAACTTCTTTTAAAGCGCAATTTTCAAATCTTGACATGACAGTGTATGTATATATATATATATATATATATATAGTGTTGTCAGTTGTGTGTGTATATATATATATATATATATATATATACACACAATATCTCACAGAAGTGAGTACAACCCTCACATTTTTGTAAATATTTTATTATATCTTTTCATGTGACAACTCTGAAGAAATGACACTTTGCTACAATGTAAAGTAGTGAGTGTACAGCTTGTATAACAGTGTACATTTGCTGTCCCCTCAAAATAACTCAACACACAGCCATTAATGTCTAAACCGCTGGCCACAAAATTGAGTACACCCCTAAGTGAAAATGTAGGTTTATAGTAGGTATAATGTAAGGTGTGTGTGTGTGTATATATATACTGACCCTTACTGTAATGTACATTTTATCTACCTTGTATTTACATTACACATGTTATGTAATGCATAGGAAAATATATTTAAAAGAATTAGGCTTACTTTTCTTTATTTTTTTTGAGGCCAGGCGATTTCTTGACAGTTTTTGTGAGATTCATCTTACAACCAATGTAATTTGAAATTATATTTTTATGGGTCTCATCTTTGATGACTCTTCAAAACCTCAGTATGAATATCATAAATTGAACAAATATAAAAAAACACGCAATAGTCCAACACATGAATTGTATTCAAGCTTCTGATTTTGCTTACATATAACTGTCCAGCTTACGGTTTGCTCAATAATGCTTCTGCTGCCTGAGAGGGTTTATTTTGCTGAGAGGACGTGGATCACTGGGGAGACGACCTCCAGCTGCAGCACAGAGAAAACCTCTCTAGCCTCAAACACACACACACACACACACTCACTCGCTCACTCACAGAAAGACCACTGCAGTCCCAGCCTCAATGATGACAAATCACACCAGCGTCTGCCAAAGATACTCAGACAGTAAAAAGCATCCATTAAAAATGCATGTGCAGCACACGCTCACTGAATCAAACATGCCGCCGCATTACTTAAGCCTGCTGCTGCCACACTTTTGAGGGCTCATCTGAAGCCTGTTTCCTCCCTCTCATACACCGCCTACCAATTCTCACCTAGATCCAACAAAAAATAGCATATGTTTTGGTGCCATGTACCGCGTTCATTAACATGTGATGCTTTTTAGGTCCCGATATCTCCGCTTCCCCTTGGAAGCTTCAATTCTGTGATGGCTTCATTCCTTTCCATTTACTATTCAGATCTTGCATTCAGAGCACACCTCGCATTATATTCCAAATTTGTTTGCCTTTCGGGCAGCGCAGGCACCCTGCACGAGTGCTATGAATTTGAGACTTGGCAAGAATATTTCTTCTCAACTCTTACATTGGTTTCTGGAATAAATATTCTCCTCATCCCCTGGTGAACGTAGAAATATGGTGATAACTGCACATTCTTGGAGGAATGGGAGTATTTAAATGTCTTTTTACTTCAGTGATGGTTATTTTTAAGATGGGGTTTACAACTGGGGTTCGGCAAAATTCAGAATAAAAAAAGAGGAGAAATATTACTGGGAGTTGATTGTATTCTCAATGTAAAATGTTTGTTTTTTTCCATTTTAATTGTCTTTCCTCAAATTAAAATAATTATGAATTTGACTGTCCTGCACTTAGCCCTGCCTTAAAACATTACTAAGCAATCCTACCTTAGCAACTGTTGCCATCCGCCTTATGTTCAGGTTTTGGACATGTTTAGTGTACATTAAGACTTTAAGAGTATCTGTGTGTTTAGATAGTTTTCATATTATTATATATTTTATATAATTAGTGCTGTCACACGATTAATCACGATTAATCAAAATGAAAGTTTTATTTACATAATACATCTACTGTGTATATTTATTATGCATATATAAACACACACACATATAGTATATATATATATATATTACTATAATATTTACATATATATATATTTATATTCATATAATTTTCATTATATGTAAATATATTTAATATATAAACAACCTATTTTTCTTAAATATATAAATGCATGGGATAGCTGTGTATTTATATGTACATAATAAATATACACATTACATAGGCATATACTATGTAAACAAAAACTTTTATTTTGGATGTGATTAATCGTGATTAATTGTTTTACCGCACTAATAATAATATATAACATATTCTAGAATATTATCCAAAACAAGTCTAATAATAGTGACACAGTGTATGTCAAAACTGATATTTCAGCAGTTTCAGCATGATCCTTCAGAAATTATTCTAATATGCTAATTTGCTGCTCTACAAATATTTCTTCAAATATTATTCATCAAAGTTAAAAACAGTGCTATTTTTTGTGTAAACCATGACATGGTTTCAATGTTTTTTTCAGGGTGCTTTGATGAAAAGAAAGTTCAAAAGAACAGCATGTGTTTGAGATAGAAATCTTATGTAAGATTATAAATGTCTTCACAGTCACTTTGATGAATGCACCCTTGCTAAGTATTCATTTCTTCAAAAACTAAATTCTTGAGTAGTTGAGAGCTTGAGAATGTTATTCATTTATTTATTGATTCAGGTCATTTTAGTGTCGATAGTAAGAGTTTGATGTGGGCGGAGCTTAGTGAAAGGTCTACTCTGCATCCTGTTTGCTACTTCAGGATTGGAATTTGATTGGAATTTAAATGGTGCGCAACCTTGTTATCTACAGCAACGGCTCCTCCAAAACAGCATGACTTAAAACTAAGCGAGCGATTATTTTCCTTTTCATGACGTGAATCAAAATTAATAAGAAATGTCGCAGTAAGGACTGTATTTTGAAAAGGCTGTTTAAGATGCAAGCTGGCTTACATGCTTTCGGACAAGGTCAGGCCTGTGTGTTCTCATTACGCGTGCTTCAGCGTATGTTGAAGGATTTAACGGCAGCTGTTCTAGATTTACGAGGGTGTGAGCGTTTATTCTCTCTCTCACTCTGTTAGTGTGTGAAAGTGTAAGGAGTAGATGGAGAAATAGAGATGATACATCCTGTCTATCACTCACAGAGGTATCAAATCCCATCTCCGTCCCCTCCACCCAGACACACACACACACACACACACACACACAGGAGCTGAATATTTAATCACCACTGTTCAGAAGAAAATGGATTTGATATACAAAGAATGACCCTGATAGCATGAAAACATCAAGACATCTGTTCATCGAGTGCATTTTCATCTGAAAAAATGTATTTTTTGTCTGTTTTTTAATGCAATATATTGCAAAAAGCCAAGGATTCCTGAACCAACATGCTTTTTGGAATACAATTTGTAGCATTAAGTCATCTAATCATATCCTTAATGCTAAACCTACCCTGGAAATTGGATGAAAGTGATTGGTGGGTTAGAATGCTGTTGAATCCCTAACCCTGGACTTAACCCTAAAGCGCATTGCATACGGAGTCCAAAATTATCATCCAAAATTTTTGCACGTTAAAAATAAATACGACCTGTCATAAAAAAAATGCATTTTGATAGGAAAGGATGAGGAATATGAAAAAAGCTGTAAAATGCACGCACAAATTTCAGACTCTAGAGTGCAATGACCTTTACTCTGAAATATGATTGGTTGGACCCTGTACCTAACCTTAAAATCTGATTGGCAGTGTTGTTCCAAGACCAAAAGTAACGTTGTCCTACTTAAGGAAATCACATTTAACATTGCAAAAATTTTATTCCCAGAGGTTTTTGTACTGCTTATTATTTAGTTTTTTCCTTGAAGTGGTCCAATAAAATAATAATAATAATGTTTTACAGTTATATTTTGTTAAAGGTCCCATATTGTACACATTTCTGGAGTTTTAGTTTAGGTTTTGATGTCATTAAGAATATATATTTGCGGTATAAGTACCAAAAACCATCTCAATATATTTGTACAGCTCTTCTCCCAGGAGCTCTGGTAAAAACAGGTCGATTTAATGTCTAATTAATATTCGTAACATAATATTCTGGAATAATGTAGCTGTAAAAAGTGTTGTTTTTAATATTAATATTGTAATGTATTTACATCTTCATCATGACTAGATAGACACGGGGAGTTTGTCTTTACTATATATGTTAGATGTGATCCACCTCATAGTAACAGTCCTGTCAGATCGTCCATCCCTTTAAGTGAGAGTGTGACAGGTCAGCTGATCTGGTTTCATCCGTTAAAATGAACCTTTTCTACATGCTTCCGTGTTGTTGTTACTCAGCATGGCATGGACACGATGCTGTCTGGGGGTTTGGCAAAAGAACGTTGGGTGGTGCTCGGAATGGTGACTGAAGGCGGTGACTGAGTAGTTCTGAGATCACATTTTTACGGAAGTCACAAGGACTCATGAAAAATCACAGCTACTTTATGCAGGCTGTGTGAGCTTTACTGTGGATTGACTGTTTTGAAACTTGATAGTTACATAGCCCCTAGACCTCTGTTATAATGAAAAAAGCAAATATGGGACCTTTAAATGTTGGGAAGGGTGTCCTTCCCAAATCATATTTGGACTACTTGACATTAATAGCTTTGAAAAGCCTTGGTTTAGACCAGGGGAGTCAAACTCCGTTCCTGGAGGGCCGGAGCCCTGCAGAGTTTAGATACAACACTAATTAAACACATCTGATCCAGCTAATCATGTTATTTAGGTTTATTTGAAAGCTACATGGTTTGTGTGTTGGTGCAGGGTTGGAACTAAACTCTGCAGGGCTGCGGCCCTTCAGGAACTGCGTTTGACACCCCTGGTTCAGACTGAGTTTGCCATTAAAATGTTTAAAATGTAAAACCAAATGCAATGCTTTCCAGATGATGGAAATTCTTTCGCTGACGTCTCGATAAGGTACTGGGTTACTTTTCTTGTTTTAAATTGGAATTTGGTTTCGGTTAAAGCCTGTCCATCACCAACTACACTTCTGCTCTGCCGCTCTGTCTTATATTAATCCCTCTGCCATGATAAGAAATCTCAATATCATGTCATGTGTGTGTGTGTTGTAGGTTTCAGCTCGGGGGAGATATCACTGACCGATATCGAACAGTACATGGTGACTCAGTTAGGCAGTGAGAGTCTTCTTTCTTCGGGTCTTACTGTGACTTAATCGTATCTTAAAATCAATGTGTGGTGCTACTTAAGCCATGGCAGTGGCTGTGGCCAATAGATTACTGCAAACCAGCGTCCAGGAGGCAGTTTGATATAGATCAGCTCAGGGTGCCGGCATCATTTCCAGGAATGAGGGCAGAATGGTGTATTGAGTGCTATGTTTTACATTGTTGAGGACTTATCAGACAGTCCAGGATCTTCAGGATACTGACATCTTTGCACTTGTGAGATCAACTACATGGCTTGTCCCTACTTTTTAACAGTTTCTAGTTTCGAAGGACCATTGCAGCTTTGAAGATTTTATTTAATGCATTTTGTTAGCTTATGCGTTCTTTTGCATTCCTAATTATCTCGTTTTTTGTTTGCATGAAATACCACAATGTATAAAAGTGCCTCCACTTTGGCCATTTTATTTAATTTTTGTTGTAATGTCAGTTTTAGTTGTTGTTTTGTAATTAATGCTAAATTACCTTTTTATTCTTTTATTCAGTTAGATATTTCACTAGGTATTTGATCATACCAAAAGTCGACATTTACACACACTTGGGTTAAAAAAAATATAATTTGTTTCTTTTATTTTGTTTTGTAACTTATGTTTAGTTTTTTTTAGTTGTTTATTATTAATGGACAAAAAAATGAACATGCTGGATTATGATATCATATGGCATTATTATAGCAGAATTCTGTTTGAAATGCACAAGGCTGTACTTATTGTTGCATTATGCATGCTGTTTCACATATGCAGCTTTTAAGAATTAGTAAGCACTTTGCATTCTGTAGCCATCTACTTCATGTAGAAATATTACCCATAACTCCTCGGAGGCTGGCAGTTTTCCAGGTATTTTGAATTATCAAGTAGTATCAAGAAGTATTAAGTATTAATTCTAAATTATGCTCTTTAAGTGACTGTCTGAGTCTGTAAAATGAAGTCTGTAGCCATTTTTTTTTAAATGCCACATATGCTTGAGTCTCTGATGAAAATGTCAACATAATGTTTTTCAATCTCTTCAATTATAAACAGTCACATTTACGAATCTATTATGAGAAAGCCGGCAAACTTTGAAGGCAGATTTTAATGCACTACATTAATCATGCTATTTGCATAGCTTTTCTCATTTCTCCATAAAAAGCAACATGTCCCAGTCAATGGCTACAGATTCATTTGCGACATTTATGTAATACGTTTAATATTAAGCTCAGCTTGGTAGCTTTTTGTCTATTCTCAGAGTGCATTAAAAGAATATTTTAATCAGCCAGCCTTGTTAGCATGCCAAGAACACTATTGAAATAAGACACTTCATACTTGGGGCCCCTAAGAGGGCGATTATGGTCCCCTAGTGAAGAGAGGGTCGGTGCAAATTCACCAGATTAAATCATTTCTATATGAACTGAAATTATTCTATATCATATCTATATTTCTAAAAGCCTGATACATTATTTTCAGAAAAATAAGTCATAATTTAGATATTCAAGCAGGAGGCAGTGGGTCTTGTTTGATACGTGTGCCACGTTTTGTTTCAAAGGTCCTGTTCCCCTGTTGCAGTCGCTTTCCATTATGAAATGAATAAGCCAAAGGTAGAAAAAAAACAAAGCTAGAAAAATACGTGTGGAGGGGTGACAGATACAGTGCAAGTATGGTGTTTTGGGAGTCCGTGGTTTAATCTGATCATGTGACTCACTTTTTCTCTCCTGCTTCTCTTTCTTATCAACATTTCAACTTCTCTTTTTAACTTTCATGTTGATCAGATAAAGCAGCCTCAACTCAAGAACTGTTTGTCTTCTGTGGCAATTGTCACCTAATCAAACCTTTTTTGTTGTATTTGTATTTGCTTTTCCATTATTAATGTAGCATCTGGCATTTCAGTTTTCACTTCCTCCTTGTAGAAATAAGTGCAACACTCAAACATAAATGTAACTATTTCTTTTAAATAAAAGTTTCTGCCATCATCAATGTTTATTAGTCAAACAGAGTTCTCTTTCATAGGTAACTCTACACTGCGTTGCTTAGCTTAACGCATCGGGAACGCCTTCGCGTGACCGAGTCCTGAACCCATATAGAATCACGGCAATTCATTGGCTGATGGCGCGACGCCGTCTCTGACGCAATGACGTCGTCAGGTCATACTGGCGAACGCGCCATCCACTCCTCAGATTTCTCTGCCTTCACGAAGCGGCCACATCGCCCTTCGTTGTTGCGATTTCCTACCCATCTAATAACTTTGCGATTATCCATTTGCACTTCGGCGACTGCCTCTGTGGAACTTTGTTCTCCTCGCGGTGAAGTGCCATGGAATTTCGCCGCTGTATGCCACCGTGCACGCGTTTCATCGCTCGCGAAGACCCACACAGTAAGTGTATTTTGTGTTTGGGTTTTTCGCACGCACGTGAGGCGGTTTATGGGACCTCTAACTGCGAAATTTGCGACGATTTCCGTCTCATAACCCTCCGCTCTCGGCTTGAGGATTATGAACGTGAATCCTCCAAATTTTCACGGCGCGCATCGAGCACCAACGCGCCGCCTCGTGAGATCGCGGCCTCTCGTGAGGCCGCGGCCTCTCGTAGAGCCGCGAGCTGGGGTTCAGATGTCGAGCTCGAGGAGATGGAGAGTGAGCAGACAGGCCTCGCCTTTTCTCTTCCGAGCGCGCACGTGCGAATTCGCCGGTCGAATTTTTGCCTGATTTTCAATTTCCTAGCCCGAAAGCACGTGATTTCGTTTCTTTCGGGCTAGATGATATTCTGCACACGGCAGCCTCCGACTCCGAGGATTTCGGGCCTGCTTTAGCAGATGCGCTCCCGCCTAGCAGCCAGGAGGCGCGGCCTTCAGCGGCCTACTCTGAACTCGTGGACGTGCTTTCGCGCGCCACCGAAAAGCTTGCGCTTGATTGGCCCGATGAGCCCCGCGAGTCTCGAGCTTCGAAGCTCGACGATCGCTTCCTCATCGGCGCGCACTCCAAGCTTGAAAGGAGGAAGCTGCCATTTTTCAGCGATCTGCATCGTGAGATCTCCAGTTCCTGGAAGCAGCCATTTTCCTCCCGCCTTACTAACGCGGCAGCCGCTGACTTCACCAACCTTGTGGGTTCTGTGGAGCAGGGTTACACCGCCATGCCGGTGATTGAGGATACTTTGGCCTCACATCTTTCACCTTCTTTGGCTCCTTCTTGGAAGTCCCGCCCCCTCCTTCCTTCCAAGCCGTGTAGGACCACTTCCGCCCTTATCGGGAAGTCCTACATCGCGGCCGGTCAGGCAGGTATGGCCCTTCACACAATGGCCATCCTTCAGGCCTACCAGGCGGACGTCCTGAAGGAAATGGACGAAGGGACCGGCTTGACTCCTGAAGCCGTGAAGGAGCTACGAAGAGCCACTGACTTGGCTCTGAGAGCCACCAAGCACACCGCACGTGCCGTGGGGCGCTCTATGGCGGCTTCGGTGGCCGCAGAACGCCATCTGTGGCTCAACCTGACCGAGATTCGGGAGAGGGAGAAGACGTTTTTAATGGACGCACCCATCTCACAATCTGGGTTGTTCGGGGAGGCTGTTAGCGCTGTAGTGGACAAGTTCCGCTCAGCCAAAACCCAGTCGGCTGCTCTCAATCAGTTCATGCCGAGGAGAGCAAGGGATTTTTCAACTCCCTCCTCCTCTGTGTCTAGGGAGCAGCCGCCCCCCAGGAGGGAACCCCCTAGCGGCGGAGCCCAGGCCACGCGCCTTCCCCCCACTACGGTTTGGGGAGCCCGCGGCCAGTCTTCTTCCCGCCAACAACCACGCAAGCGGGTTAACATGAAGCGGCCCAACAAGCCTGCCGCTTCGGCTAACCCGGGTCGTTCCTGACCTCCGGGTCGGAATGAGGAGAGTCGTTTCACCGTTACGGGGCGAGACCAGACCGCGAAAGCGTTTCTGCCCGCCCCGAACGCGCTCTCCTCACTTAAATCTGTCACAACCACCCTTCGAGGCTTGGTGTGCAGATCCAATTCACCCTCATTTTCACTCGGGCTGGCAGTTGGGGGACGCGTTCGTCTTTCCCCCTTTGCAGCCCGTCCACTCGCCGCCGGCGTGCCGCATGTTAGGAGACATAGCTGTTTCTCTCCTGCAGTGTACGGAACCCGTGCCGGCCACCCGTCAGCCCAGCACTTCTCTCTCCGCCATCCCGAGCAAGGACGCCGAGGGCTTTCCTTCACGGTGGAGGGTGCCGCTGCTTCCAGGCCTTCTCGACACCCCATCTCAGGTATGTCTTCCCTTGCACGACACTATGATTCCTCTGTCACACTTCCTTCACGAATGGGAGCGTTTACCCGGGGTATCGCTGTGGGTTCTCCGCACAATTCGAACCGGTTACACTCTTCAGTTTGGGAAAAATCCCCCCCGTTTCGACGGGGTTCACCTGACAGTAGTAAACAGCGCCGCCAAGGCTTCTGTTCTACAACAGGAACTTTCCTCCCTCCTGCAGAAAGGAGCAATAGAGGAAGTACCGCAGACGGAAGTCGAACGAGGTTTCTTCAGCCGCTACTTCCTCGTTCCAAAGAGGGACGGCGGCTTGAGGCCTATCCTGGATCTACGGCGTTTGAATCTTTCCCTCTACAAAGGGAAGTTCAAAATGCTGACGATGAGAACCATCATGTCTCAGGTTCAGGAGGGAGACTGGTTTGTCACCATCGACCTGAAGGATGCGTATTTTCACATCCAGGTCGTTCACAGACACAGGAGATTCCTTCGGTTCGCCTTTGGAGGGAAGGCTTACCAATACAAGGTTCTGCCCTTCGGCCTGGCTTTGGCCCCGAGGACATTTACCAAATGCATGGATGCTGCACTGGCCCCTTTGAGGCTCCAGGGCATCCGTGTACTGAACTATCTGGACGACTGGCTCATTCTGGCTCACTCCAGGGAGCTAGTGAGTCGTCACAGGGATATCGTTCTCGGCCACATCCATTCTCTTGGCCTCAGAATGAACGCCAAGAAGAGTGTGCTCCTCCCATCTCAACGAACTGTATTTCTAGGAGTTCGTTTGGATTCCGTTCAGATGCAGGCCCGTTTGGCTCCTGCCCGGATACCAGTTTTTACAGCATGTTTGGCCCGCTTCAAGCTAGACCATCATGTCTCTGTAGGTACCTGCCGCAGGCTGTTGGGCCTTATGGCAGCAGCCTCCCCTGTGTTGCCCCTAGGGCTGCTTCACATGAGGCCATTCCTTTGGTGGATGAAGGAGCTGAGGTTACACCCCACTGTACCAGCTACTCGCCTTGTCAGAGTGTCGCGCAGTTGCTGTCGACACCTGTTAATGTGGCGAGACCCCGTCTTTCTCCGGAGCGGGGTGAGAATGGGTGCGATCCACCGTCGCCATATGATCACGACGGACGCATCAATGACAGGCTGGGGCGCGGTCTTCGAAGGAAGGCCGGCGAGTGGAGAGTGGAAGGAAGAGTTCCTCTTTTGGCATATAAACTGCCTGGAACTCAGGGCTGTCTTCCTGGCTTTGAAGTATTTTCTCCCCGTTCTCGGGGAGCATCATGTCATAGTCAGGACGGACAATATGGCGGTTGTGTCCCACATAAACCGCCAAGGAGGTTCAAGGTCGCGCACCCTGGACAGGCTTGCGCGCCATCTTCTCCTTTGGTCTCAAGACAAGTTCCTCTCTTTGAGGGCGGTTCACGTTCCGGGAGTACTGAACCTGGCGGCCGATTTTCTGTCGAGACAGAAGCTCAAGCCGGGGGAATGGATGTTGAACCGTCAGACGGTATCCCAGATCTGGGATCTGTTTGGAAAAGCGGAGGTGGACCTCTTTGCTTCTCAAGAGTCATCCCAGTGCCCGCTCTGGTTCTCCCTGAGTTTCCCGACGACTCTAGGCATAGATGCGTTCGCCCACCCATGGCCGAATGTCAGTCTGTACGCGTTTCCGCCAATAAAGCTGATTCCGGCAGTACTATGCAGAGTGAAGGTGAGCGGTGCCCGTCTCCTTCTCATCGCCCCATTCTGGCCCTCCCAGACCTGGTTCTCGGAGCTAACTCCCCTCTTGTATCGGCCTCCTTGGGAGATTCCGATCAGGCGGGACTTACTGTCCCAGCTTCAGGGCAAGATCTGGCATCCTCAGCCGGAGCTCTGGAAGTTGTGGGTATGGCCCATACAGGGCCAAGGGCTGTAATTGATGGTTTGCCTGCCGAAGTTCAGGAAACCATAGCCAGTGCCAGAGCCCCCGCTACCAGGAAGCTATACTCTTCCAAGTGGGGCGTCTTTGAATCGTGGTGTTTGACTCGTGCAATCGACCCAGTTAACTGCCCTGTTGGTCCAGTGCTGGAGTTTTTGCAAGAAAGGCTGACAGCGGGGGCGGCTGCTACCACCCTTAGGGTTTATGTAGCGGCCATTGCAGCTCGAAGAGAGCTGGATGAGATCCCCTTGGGGAGGCATCGGTTGGTCTCCGCTTTCATGCGTGGGGCCAGACGCCTTAGGCCTGTTCGCCCCACGGCAGTTCCTTCTTGGGACTTGTCAGTCGTCCTCGAAGGACTAGTGACGGCCCCTTTTGAGCCCTTAGAGTCAGCTTCGGATCGGATACTGACTCTTAAGGTTGTTCTTTTACTGGCGCTTACGTCACTGAAAAGAGTTGGAGATCTGCAGGCTTTTTCTGTCAGTGAAACGTGTATGGACTTTGCCCCGGGTCTAGTCAAAGTTACCCTGCGGCCTAGGCCGGGTTACATTCCCAAGGTCTTGTCCACGTCGTTTCGTTCTCAAGTGGTCACTCTTCACTCTTTCCATCCCCCTCCCTTTGCTTCAAGTGAGGATGAGAGACTCCACATGCTCTGCCCGGTCAGGGCATTGAAGCTATATGTGGATCGCTCCAAGGTTTGGAGAAAATCTCCCCAGTTATTGATCTGTTTTGGTGCTGGTCGCCGCGGGCTTGCCACGTCAAAGCAGAGGATTTCTCACTGGGTGAGAGATGCTATTTCGCTGGCTTATGAGGCGCGGGAACTCCCTTCACCTCTTAGTCTTCGGGCGCATTCTACTAGAGGCGTAGCCTCCTCTCAAGCTCTTTTTAGAGGGGTACCCCTGGAGGATATTTGTGTTGCGGCAGGATGGTCTTCTCCGCACACCTTTGTCAGGTTTTACAACCTTGATGTTGATACGGCTCCAGGTTCTCAGGTCCTGTCTGTTTGAACCGACCGTATGTTGTTGGTTCATTATTGGGCCAGATAGGCAGCGTTTTCAGCTTGGCGTGTTTGGTATATCGTTCCCGATGCGTTAAGCTAAGCAACGCAGTGTAGAGTTACCTATGAAAGAGAACGTCTCGGGTTACTCGCGTAACCCTTGTTCTCTGAATAGGGAACGAGACACTGCGTTCGCTGCCAAGCTTCTCAGGCTGCCGACAGGATTCTTTTCGGCAGAGAAATCTGAGGAGTGGATGGCGCGTTCGCCAGTATGACCTGACGACGTCATTGCGTCAGAGACGGCGTCGCGCCATCAGCCAATGAATTGGCGTGATTCTATATGGGTTCAGGACTCGGTCACGCGAAGGCGTTCCCGATGCGTTAAGCTAAGCAACGCAGTGTCTCGTTCCCTATTCAGAGAACAAGGGTTACGCGAGTAACCCGAGACGTTTTTAAAGGTGGGGTAAGTGATTTCTGGTAGCCAATGTTGACATTTGAAAACACCAAAACAAACCTACCCCAAAAGGGTCTCGACCCTATTTTGATAGTCCCGCCCCACACATACGTACGCAACCCAGGCAACGATTAGTTCTGTGAAACAAAGCAAAACCAATGTTACTGACCTATCGAGAAGAAACTAAGTAACCTCGGCTTGCGATCATAGGCTTTGAGATCTCTCCAGTGCTGGAAAGCTGATCAGATATTTACACGGGTCCTACTTCTTGCCTTATCATAACGTCATGTCTACACCGATCGTGAGTGACAAAATACTGTAATTATAATCAGTGAAGTTGTCAAAACTGGATGCGGCACGGTGCGGCATGACACGATAAATCCCCAAAAGTAAACTGCTGCTGCATTCTATTTGTGACATATTGACACAAATGTCAAATGATTTTCAATGGTTGCTTTGTTGCATCTGGTGTGGACACTGTGTAAGCCTTCTTTTGTTCTGCAGACGTTTTCCTCTTTTCTTTTTTATCCGCCATCTCTATCTTTCTGTCGTCTCTCGGCTCGGATAATGTCCATCATGTGCACTGAAGAGCGCTCTCTCCTCGCATCATGAGTAGACACGCCCCTTGCTGCTGATTGGCTACAAGTTTGTTTTGGTACCCAGCCCCAACTCGTTTTCTAAAGCGGTTTTTAAAAAATGCATACCCGACCTTTAAAAGAACCTTTACAATAGGCAACAGAGACTGTGTCTGTAATGGAGGAAGTAGCTTAAAAAAATAGGTCACAATTTATACATTTTTCAAAAATAATTTTTTTTAATTGAAAAATCCTATTGGTGTACAAATCGCTGCTTATTATTATTGTTATTATTTTTATTACTAAAACATTCCATAAAGAGGATGATTTTTACACCAGTAGCAAATCTTGCTGAATTAAATATGTTGATCTTTTTTTATTCAGTATTTTGCCAAAAGTAAATGTTGGATTTATTTTAGTTTTTTTATGTTTATTTTGTTATTGTTTATTGTACAAAATTTGAGAACCTGCTTTATGTCTTCTCATGGCAACTGTTTTTTTTTTCAAACCTAACAAAATATATTCCTAATGTTGCATTATAACAGTGTATTTTTCCCCTGTCTCCCATAGGTGCGTCTAGAATGGCCCACTGATCTGGCCGTGAGCCCGATGGACAATTCGCTTTATGTTCTGGACAACAACGTAGTCCTGCAGATCTCAGAGAACCATCAGGTGAGGATTGTAGCGGGAAGGCCAATGCACTGCCAGGTACCTGGCCTGGATCACTTCCTAGTCAGCAAAATCGCCATCCACGCCACCCTGGAATCTGCCAACGCTCTTGCCGTGTCCCACAACGGCTTGCTTTACATCTCCGAGTCAGATGAGAAGAAGATCAACCGAGTCCGTCAGGTCTCAACCAATGGGGAGATCTCTCTGGTCGCTGGCGCCCCCAGTGGCTGCGACTGCAAGAACGACGCTAACTGCGACTGCTACTCAGGCGACGACGGCTATGCCAAAGATGCCAAGCTAAACGCGCCCTCCTCATTGGCGGTTTCGCCTGATGGAGAACTCTTCATCGCCGACCTGGGTAACATACGCATCCGATATGTCAGGAAGAACAAAGCGTTCCTCAACCCGCTCAACATGTATGAGGTTTCCTCGCCCATCGATGACGAACTCTACCTGTTTGACGTGAACGGGAGTCACATCTTCACTCAGAGCCTGACCACTGGAGACTACCTGTACAACTTCACCTACTCTGGCGAAGGTGACCTGAGCAGCATCATCGACAAGAATAAGAACAAAGTGACCATTCGTAGAGACACAACGGGATTGCCGCTCTGGCTGATGGGTCCTGATGGCCAGACGTTCTGGTTCACTATTGGAACTAATAATGCGCTGAAGAGTGTTGCTGCCCAGGGTCAAGAGCTTGCCATGATGACTTATCATGGAAGCTCAGGTCTGCTGGCCACAAAAAGCAATGAAGATGGATGGACTACTTTCTACGAGTGAGTATACTTTCTACATTCTGTTTACTGTTTTCTGTACTAAAGGTTGATCACATTTCCATGGCACATTGAGTGTAGAATATGTCATTTAGCTCAGGCAAGATGTAACATTTGTGTGAAGCATTTATAACGCAAATTATTAATATTAATAATACGATTTTTATATACACAAATAAAATATATACATTTGCACTATATAAGTGTATATGATGTAAAATGTTAATATTCTTACACATCTTAAAATAATTATTTTCTTAATATAATTAATTTATGCAATTATTAAATATTGTTAGCAGATAGATAGATCAGTACAACAATGTATCAACTTTTACATTATAAACTATACATCAGTATGTTTATAATGTAAATGTTGATAATCTTTTAAAGTTGTTATTTTCTATTATTATATTGTATTGTATAAATGATTTATATTTAACATTGTAAAAAAAAAAGTATTATATAAATATACATGTAGTACACAAAATATATATAATTTACAGTGTGTTATGTAAATATTCATAATCTTACATCTTTAATTATTATAGTTATTGTTATAATAATAATAATATAATTATTATAATTTATTATTATTAAATTTAACATTTATATTGTATTTATTTATTAATATTAATATTAATGGTTTAGGGGGAATTTCTACGTTTAAATCTGTGACATCCTTTTCAATGCCCATAATTGTTTCACAATATTTGTTATACTTATTCAAGCTATATCTTAAAATGGCGAATCAGTTTTTGGCTGCATGCAGAGGTTCACATTCATCACTGCATACTTCACAGTGAGCTTCACTCGACTACTGGAAGCTAAATGTACTCTTGCTCAGAGTAAATTGCAAAGGTCTTGGTTGGCTGTGGGTCATGTTACTGTAGATACAGTCACGAGTTCACAAGGTCTCTGTGGTTTATTGGACTTCAGTCATCTCCTTTAAGGTAATTGGTTTCAGGAGTATCAAGTTCAAGTTCAAGTTCAAGTTGAGCTTTATTGTCATTCCACTACATGTGTGGACATATAGTGGGACGAGATGTCGTGCCTCACAGGACCACGGTGCTACATAAATACAGATATACAACACGAAGTAAAACAGTATAAACCTATACACAAACTAACCTACTGTCAGCTTTGACTATACATATGCTATATATAAAAGTGGTTACCTATACATAAACTAAAAAACAGGAAACAAAAAATACAACTGTACAAAAATACAAATTGTACAACTGTGCAGATGACTTCAAATACTGTACATGTGCAAAAAGAGAGACATTCAAGCAGCTGGCTGGGGAACAGTGTAAGGTGATTTGTGGTGCATGAGCCAGTAAACATACATACATTACAGTCGTATATTACAGTCAGTCTTTTGTGGATTATGGACACACAATGGTGTGTGAAAGTGTCTAGTGCATGTGTGTGTTGCTACAGGTGTTGCTACAGGTGGCTTGTGCAGGCCCGCTCACCTGAATTCCACAGAGATAAAAGTTTAACAGTTTTTCCTGAGATGTGGTAAGGTGGGGGGGGGGGGGGGTGTTGTTTGGGGTTTCAGAGAGGGGCGGTGTGATGTGAGTTCAGGGCTCTCACAGCCTGGGGGAAAAAGCTGTTGAGCAGTCTGGCGGAGCGGGCTCTGATACTCCGGTACCGTCTACCTGAGGGTAGGAGCTGGAAGAGACTGTGGGAGGGGTGGGTGGGGTCCTCCACGATACTTTTTGCTTTGCTGGAGCATCGTGTAAGGAAAATGTCCAGGATGGAGGGGAGAGGGGCACCAATGATTTTTGCAGCGGTGTTCACTGTCCGCTGGAGGGTCTTGCGGTCTGCTGCACAGCAGTTTCCGTACCAGACAGTGATGCAGCTGGTCAGCACGCTCTCAATGGTACCCCTGTAGAAGGTGGTGAGGATGGGTGGAGGGAGGCTTGCTCTTTTCAGCCGGCGGAGAAAGTGTAGGCGCTGTTGTGCCTTCTTGGAGATAGACTTGGTGTTGGTAGTCCAGGTGAGGTCCTCTGTGATGTGCACCCCCAGGAATTTAGTGCTGCTGACTCTCTCCACAGTCGAGGTGTCGATGGTCAGTGGGGGGTGGTCAACAGAGTTTCTCCTGAAGTCCATCACAACCTCCTTTGTCTTCTCCACATTGAGGGACAGGTTGTTAGCGCCACACCATTCAGCCAGCTGTGCCACTTCCTCTCTGTAGTGCGTTTCATCGTTGTTGCTGATGAGACCTACCACTGATGTGTCATCGGCGAACTTGATGATGTGGTTGGAGCTGAACTTGGCAGTGCAGTCGTGGGTCAGCAGCGTGAAGAGCAGCGGGCTGAGCACACAGCCCTGTGGGGCCCCTGTGCTCAGTGTGGTAGTGCTCGAGGTGTTGTGGCCGACCCGAACTGACTGAGGTCTTCCGGTTAAAAAGTCCAGGATCCAATTGCAGAGGGAGTTGTTGAGGCCCAGCAGGCTTAATTTATTGATGAGCTGTTGTGGGATTATTGTGTTGAATGCTGAGCTGAAGTCGATGAACAGCATTCTAACATATGAGTCTTTATTTTCTAGGTGGGTAAGAGCCAGGTGGAGGGTGGAGGAAATTGCATCATCCGTAGAGCGGTTTGGGCGGTATGCAAACTGGAGCGGATCGAGTGTGTTGGGGAGGCTGGTTTTGATGTTGTGCATGACTAGCCTCTCAAAGCACTTCATTATGATTGGAGTCAGTGCTATGGGACGGTAGTCATTTAGACAGGACACAGGTGATTTCTTTGGTACCGGTATGATTGTCGTGGATTTGAGACATGTGGGGATGACTGCCTGGCTCAGCGAGATGTTGAAGATATCTGTTAGGACATCTGTCAGCTGTTCAGCACAGTCTTTCAGTACGCGGCCAGGTATATTGTCAGGACCCGCAGCCTTGCGTGGGTTAATCCTAGATAGGGTCTTCCTTACGTCGGCTGGAGACAGACAGAGTGCCTGGTCGCTGGGAGGTGTGGGCAGTTTTTGTGCAGATGTGTTGTTCTGCATTTCAAACCGTGAATAAAAGTGGTTGAGTGCATCTGGGAGGGATGTGTCGTCGTCACAGGCCTGTGGCGGGGGCTTGTAGTCAGTGATGGTCTGAATGCCTTGCCACAGGCTCCGTGTATCTCTGCTGTTTGTGAATTGATTATTGATTTTATTTCCATATAACCGTTTTGCATTTTTGATGCCACGGGACAGATTGGCTCTTGCTGTTTTGAGGGCCGCTTTATCTCCTGATCTGAACACTTCATCTCTGGTTTTTAGCAGCCCACGAACCTCTGCTGTCATCCATGGCTTCCGGTTTGCACGTGTGGTGATGGTCTTGGTGACTGTCACATCATCAATGCAGTTTTTGATGTAAGCAGTCACAGTTTCAGTGTACTCCTGCAGGTCTGTATGGTTATTATAGGTGGCCGCCTCTTTAAACATGTTCCAGTCTTTGTCCTGGAAGCAGTCCTGCAGTGCTGAGGTAGCATTGTCTGGCCATACCGTGATCTGCTTTTGAACCGGTTTGGCCAGTTTGAGAAGCGGTCTGTATGCTGGGATTAGCATAACAGAGATGTGGTATCTTCACCGATATTCAGCGTTGTTTTTAGACTTCCTGCTTCTGCAGTTCAGGCACTCATTTTCTCTTCACATTTACACAAGCTAACCTTTAATATTTATTTTGATTATATGAATAAAAAAAGTAAAATATTTACATGATATATAGTAGAATATAAGTTGGTCAGTGGCTGATCCATTATCCCATAAGGGCACAGATGTTAAGTTCCATCTGTGTTTTTACCTATGGTGAATATAAGGCTGAATTTTGCATTAGCTATGATTTGTTTTGATCAACCAGGCATTGTTATTCTGTGTAGTCACTGGTGGCACAGGCGCACTAGCTAATATAAGACTACAGCTATTCGTCAAATTTTCTATTGTGTTCCAATTACCAATTAAAATGTTAGTTTTGCCTGTAGGCTCACATTTTATTAATTTTTTGGCCCTCCCAAACAGTAAATCCATCCTACGCCCCTGTAACTGATTCATATTAACTAAACGATAAATCTTTTTCTAGAGAAAATGATTTTGACTCGGCCCTCAGTCTGTATAACAGAAAATGTGTTTGTGTTAATACTCATGTAGCATATTCATTAGCATTACATGCATGTGACCTTGACTGTAGGCTAAACTAATTTAACACTACTTCACACACATTTATTGCTTGTACTGTTTATTTTAATGTACAAATGCTGCATGTCTGATAAGGCACAGTAAATGGTTGTTGATAACCAGCCATAAGTGGCATTGCCTCAAGTGTTTTTTTTTTCGTCCTTTGTTTCAGACCCATGCTGTCATATAATTTATTTAATCCCCTGTTTTCCACATTAACAAATAGAAGGCAAAGTACATTTACTCAATAATTGCAATTAGTGAAAGAGAAAAAAACAATAATTAACATCAGGAATAGTTGCTCTGTTGTTTTTTCCTTTCTACGCAATTAGATCCATCCATTCCCTCTGGCAAAATGAGGTGGTCTTTTATGATAAAGAAAGCTTAGTTGTTGCCCCCCCCCCACCCCTCTTTTTTGTAATTTTATATGTTATTTTGCATAATTAATTTTGAAGGTCAAGCTGACGTCTACGGGTCAAAGTCACTGTTCTCCTGCACTAGAACAGAGCAGCCTAAACAATTTATCTTCGCACTCCAAAGTGTGGCAGATGCGGTTTATCATCTCTGCCACCTGAATTAAGTCCCTGTGAAGCGTGTTTGCCTGCAGACGTTTCATCGGCCAGGACTCGGGCAGAAACTGTACAGCGAGCAGCGCACAGCCACACGTATAACAAAGAGGAAACGTGTTGTTGTGTGTGCTACCAGAGATTTATTTTAAATAATAATTCAAACTTTCAGTTCCATTTTTTATTCTGGAACATCTACATTCTTCCACCGAATTTAACATCATTTGCAGTTAACCTTAACCATATCCTTAAAGGATTAATTCACCTCAAAAATTGTAATTATGCTAAAAATCTTATATGGAACATTAATTTCAGTGAATAGACAATTAGGCCTTTTAGCTTCAAAAATGACTCAAATTTATAAAAAAAATATGTTTATATATTTCTGTTCTAGCTGTTAAATGCTATTATTAGGATATATGCTATTATTTGTTTTTAGTATTTTTTTTAATCGTATTGATTGTAAAGAGTCCTTTAGCTTTGGAACAGTGAATTTAAATTAAAACTAAATTAATATTATTCAATTTTCCATATTATTCCATATGAAATATTGCTGTAAATATGCTCTTGTTTTTAAAAAAATTACACCCATTTAAAAACTTGGGGTTTAGAAATAAAACTAATTATTCAGAAATAATAAAAGCCTTTAAAATAATATTTTTGTTATTTAAAATAAATGCTGTTGTTTTGATTTTTTTTATAATTTAACAATCCTGAAAAATTCTGTCATGGTTTCCACAAATATATGAAGCAGCACGGCTGTTTTCAGCATTTGATAATTGTAAGAAATGTTTCTTGAGCAGTAAATCAGCATATGAGAATGATTTATGAAGTATTATATGAAACTGAAGACTTGACTGGAGTAATAATGCTGAAAATTCAGCTTTGCATCATAGGAATAAATTACATTTTAAAATATATATTAGAAAATAGAAAACAGTTATTTTAAGTAGTAATAATTCTAAGTTATGATAATGCATTTTAATCACAATATTACTGTTTTTACTGTGCTGTTGATCAAATACATTCAGTCTTGGTGAGCATAAAATCTTGTTTCAAAAAATAAAATCTCACCAGTGGCAAACTTTTGAACAGTAGTCCATGCTTTTTCAAAATCAGGCCAGGATTTGAAAAATAAATGGTCACGTTTTCATGTAAGCCTTATGACCACAAAGGATCTCAGACAGATCTAGACATTCATACGGTTGTTTACGAATGCTTTCTTCCCCCCGCTGTATTTGTGTCCTGTAATGTGAACAGCGGCCATGACTCAGTGGTACATCTCGACCAATACTTCAATCCCAGGGTGCTTTGAGGCGTTCAGTTCTCCATGACTACAATAGACTGCTGCTCTAAAAAGGAGATGTTTGGTCACCGAGATGAATCAGTTGGCACTTACTCCACACTCGGCCTGCTGAGAGAGCGCTTACGTGGAGGCTGGCAAAGAAAAAATATAGGGAGGAAAGGAACAAAGTAGGAGAAGAAAACAGGATAATTTAGTTTGCTTGCCAGAGAACAGAACAAAACCGTTGTAGGTCGACTGCAGTCATTCACTCCTCTATTTAGTTGCCAGCCCCTAACCTCCTTTCTCTTCTTCTTGGAAAAATGGAGCAGCTAAAATGATGCGATGAAAAGAGTTTGGGATGGGGAATAAAGAGGCTGATACAAAACGTATCACAGAAGCTTTCCTCTTTATTTCCTCTACAAATGAAAACGGAGGAGACACATTTTGTTCGTTATACACACTGATTTTTCTTTAGCGTGTAGAGCCTGTGAATTTGCTACTATAGTTTATATGGTCCAAGCACCTGTGTGATGAGGAAATTCTGGATTCAAATCCCAAAGATATTGCATGAAAGTCATATAAAATAAAATAAGTATCTCCACCAAATCAGATTTGTTATCTTGGAAGACCTTAGTGTTTGTTGGTTTATTTCACAGAATACTTGCTGCTGTCACATCTAGTTGGACGAAAGATCTGTCTGCAAGAGTAGCGCTCTACACTCAGTTCTTTCTCCCAGTGAAGTTGTCATATTGCATTTTATTTTCAGAACCAAGCAATTTCAGATTACCCAATGAATTTGACTCTGTACAGCTGCTCTACAGTGATAGTTGGTTGAAAGCTCAAACTAGTTGTGTTCTTAAGGGATAATTCAGGCAAACAAAATTAAATTTCGGTCATTTTCTCACCCTTTCTTTTTTCTGTGGAACACAAAAGAAGACCCTTGAAGAAAAAATTAGGACCCAAAGAGTTATTTCTCAAAATATAATATGTTGTTTTCCACAGAAGAAAGTCATGAAGGCTTGGAATGACATGAAAAATAATGATTTTCATTTAAGTCTAAGCACTGAACTTCACTAGCCTGTTGGGAAAGTTGAGCTTGTATAAGAAGTTCTTCAAGCTGTTGCTTAACAATTAAGGTCAGTTTTGTTGCAGAGATTATTAGTTATTTTAAAGAGTTATTTTTTATGCTACTTGCATAAGCATACTGAACTAGAACAATAATGCACAGTGGCAAACAGTTTCAAAAATGGAGAAAGGACCTTCAGCCCTTTTCTATTATGTTCCAAAATATTTAGATTTGCGACAGTTATATTTTTCTTAGGCTGTTCTCTTGCTTGTACAGCTCACTTTGACAGTCCCTTATTAAAAAGCCAGACCTGCATTTGATTGAAAACCACAGTTGGTCTCATTAAAGACAAGTTGAGCCATTTCTTTCACATTCTGTTCTCTTCATTTCCTCAGGTATGACAACTATGGGCGGCTGACAAACGTGACTTACCCCACGGGCAGGGTGAGCAGTTACCGCACGGATTCAGACAGTACTGTGCGGGTGCAAACCGAGGGCTCCAACAAAGAGGACATCACGGTCACCACCAACCTCTCGGCCTCAGGAACCTTCTACACACTCATGCAAGGTAAGAATATCTGCAAAGCACTAATTGAACACATACTAGGGGACAGTTCTTGAGAATTGGGTAAAGTATTAGCATCGAGGTTCTAGACTAGGACCTAGAGACTATAATTTGCCTACTAATAACTAGTATTAGCCTCGACACTATAAATGTAGTACATTTCAAGGGTTAGTTCACAAAAATGAAATTCTGCCATCATTTACTCGCCTTCATGTCGTTTCAAACCTCTATGATGTGACCACCCTTGGAAATATAAAGTAAATAAATCATAATGAAAGTAGTTAATATGACTTGTACTTTATAAATCAAGGCTTCTGAAGCAATTCAGTGACTGCTGAATCATTAAGTAACTGAACTGAACTCATGAACTGGATAAAATAATGACATGTATTTTTAAGCTAGTTATTTTTAATAAATCATTTGTTCGTATTCACAAATCAGTCTGAATGATTTGTGCGTGAATCGAAGTAATTTGTTTCTCAAGCTTACTCATTTTGAATGATTCAGTCATGAGTCAACAGCTCATTAGAGGGGAAGATTATTATAGAATATTTTTTATTATTATTATTCAGCAAGGATCAGTTAAATGCACTAAAATTACAGACATCTGTAATGTAATAATTTTTTTTTTATAAATGCTGCTTTAAAAAAAAATGTATTATTCTTTAAGCAGCGCGACCATTTTCAACTAATATGCATAAGAAGAAAAGTTTCTTGAGCACCAAATTTGCATATTAGAATAATGTCTGAAGGATCATGTGCAATGACTGCTGAAAATTCAGCTTTGACAGTTTTAAATATTCTATTTTTTATAACAGTTCACAATTCACTATATTACTGTTTTAGGCAGTATTTTTGATCAAATAAATGCAGCCTTGGTGAGCCTAAGAGACTTCTATCAAAAAGTGTTTAGTTCTGTCTGTATGCCTTTAGAAGACTCCTAGTGTTCAAGTGACTTGTACCAGTTTTATGGTCAAATTTGGTCACTAAGCAGATTCCTCCAAATATCACATTATACAAAATATTATATTAAGAACACTTGGAGACAACATGAGGGTGAATAAATAAAGGAAACAAAGAAACTGTTCCTGTCACCCAAAAGTAAATACTTCCTTTGTTCTCGTATACACTAGAAACCTAGTAGCTGTACATAAAGTAAAATAACTGTGAGGCAAAATTGATATATTTGTGGGAAGCAAACAAGCCTCTACTTCGTGAAATCAATAGAGGCATGAGTGTTTGTATTTTCTCTAAAATCTCAAGACCGCCCACTCATGAAGACAGAAGTCCAGATTGATTTCCTGTCCACCACTTTTGTTTGTTCCAGCCTCCCATTTTCACCAAGCTCTTGCGTTCCCTATCCGTCTTAGAAAACCAAATCTTAATCACTTTGGCCCTCGAGACAGAGGGGTGTGGTTGGGGTCAGGGGCCGCCATTCTAGCTTGTGATTTTCCTTGCATACTTTGGCATTTTGATATCCTATTTTTCACCTAACCAAGCGCTCCATCGATCCCCGATAAATAGCTTTGAACTCCCTGTGCCCTGCTCTATTTCTTCAGAAACTGTAAAGATTTTTTCTGCGCTCCTGTGAGCATTTGATTTGAACCAACTGAAGCCCTCCTCCCCTGGGCTTCAGTTGGTTTACCGACGACTGCTTCTGGGGGAAGAGGTAGAGGGCGTAAAGTTCTGCTGGTGTTCTTATCCTAGACTAAACTAATGGTCACCTACGCTTGGTGACCTTGTCCTGGACATCTGCTGGAGAGAGAGAAAGAGGGCTTTCTGCCAAATGCTTTGCTGCTAATTAATTCACTATTGTCTGCTTTGTAAACGGAAACCAGTTTGGCTTTAGCTCCAGCACAGAGTTTCGCGCATGCAATCTGGATATGCATTTCACAGAGGTGGTGACCTTGTGCTGTTTATTGACTTTACAAGGTTGAGTGAGTGTGTGTTCCAGGTCATTCAGTCAAGAGGTTTTTTCAGGGCACCAATATTATTTACCTGAATAAGCCATCAAAAGATAAATATGCAAGAGCTGCTTATACATTTGACATTGCTATGATCCAATTTATGCACAACTTTGTTCATCTTCAAAGACAGTATAGAGGACGAAACGGACAACACATGGAAATGAATCATTCAATGTGGCTTTAAGTCCTGCCTTTTAATTAAAAGCAAGCCAATTATGTTTTTTTGAGATAAAGACGTTAAATTTAAGATGCCATTGTTATCAGAAATCTGAAATTTATGGAAGACTGTTTCTTATAAATTGTGAGAAAGTTTAAAATAGAAATAGTAATATCGTTACACATAAATCGTTAGTTACAAGAAATAAAGTCACACTGCAAGATACGAGATGCAAGAGTTGCAGCTGCTAGAAATAAAGTCATAATTACAAAATTAAAATGCAACTTCATTTGTCGCAATGGGACTTTCTAAGAAATAGCTTTGTGAGTTATAAATGTACAACTTATATTGTATTTATATATACAACTTATATTGAGATATAGGAGATATTGTCGCATTGCAAAATATGAAGTTGCAACTGCTAGATACTCACTAGATACTGCTAGATAATCACAATTATGAGATATAGTTAGATTTCAACAAATTAATATTATTTTATGAGAAATAGTTACATTGTGAGATAAATTCGCTATGAAATAGTCACATTGCCAGATATGAAGTTGCAAATGCTAGACTAAATCTAGCTTTCCTGTAGCTCAACTGGTAGAGCATGGCGCTAGCAACGCCAAGATCATGGGTTCGATTCCCAGGGAAAGCAAGAGCCGTTAAAATGTAGAAACTGTAACTTGAATGCAATGTAAGTCGCTTTGGATAAAAGCGTCTGCTAAATGCATAAATGTAAATGTAAATGTAAATGTAAATCACAATTATGAGATAATAATCTGCTTCGAGAAATAATCTGACAGTTGCATTCCAGAGAAAGTCACATTGTGAGATAAATTCATAACGAAATATAGTCACATTGTGAGTTATGAAGTTGCAGCTGCTATAAACAAAATTAAAATTATGAGATATCATTTATTTGTGTTTATGAGAAATGCAGTTGCAAAATTGTGAAATATAGTCTCAATTACTTTTAGATTTATATTTGTTAAGCTTGAAAGATGTAACATTTTAGTTCATTTTAACGAACACGTTTGCATTTATGTTATTCCTAATAAAGTAGATGTAGGTGCAAGTAGAAATTAGCATTAGCATGATGGCTGTTGAGTGATTTGTTTAGCTGTAAAAGGTTTTCTGTCACACACTTTCACTGTATTTAATTGTAATAGAATTTCTTTTAAATATTATTCTTTTTATTTTTAACAGGGAATGAGTGTCCGCTTGCTACTTGTTAGCTTCACATGCTAGCTTGTTTGTATGGCTGCTGTCTGCACTGTTTTTGCTAAGCAGTTAATTCCCTTTGACTAGTAATGAGTTTCATCGAAGCATTCACTGACATCTTCTCATTTTGTGTATAATTCTGGTTTACAGTCTCTCTCCCCTTCGATGTCTTCGCTCTTTATTTCTCTCAGGTTCAGCCCCTTTTTCTCTTTCACTGTCTTCCATCTTCCATGTCCCTCCAAAGCGCTTGGCGAGACCACCTGGGGATGAGACAGACAGTTTCAGATTTAGCTGCATCTCAGTTGTCACAGGCAGACGGCTTCAACTATGATAGCTTTCTGCTTCTCTCTCTCTCTCTCTCTCTCTCTCTCTCTCTCTCTCTCTCTCTCTCTCTCTCTCTCTCTCTCTCTCTCTCTCTCTCTCTCTCTCTCTCTTTCGGTCTTCTGAGGGCAACTCAAAGACTAACTAGGCTTTGAATCATCCCTTTGTTTCACTGTCTGTCTGGTCTTGTTCTGCAAACAGTGGTGTCATAAATTCGGCTGCCATTTTGAGAGAAATACAGTGTGTAACCAATGAAGGGTGGAGATTAGTCATTATCAGTAAAAGCTGACAGAATTTTACAGACTACAGTTAGATAATAATTCCACAAGATTTTTGCAATATATACAAGACTAGTTTGTTTGTCTGCAAATCGTAGATCAAGTCAAAAACAGTTACTACATTGGTCTGGATGGCTCCTTGCGTCTGGTATTGGCCAACGGTATGGAAGTGTCTCTTCACACGGAGCCTCACCTGCTGTCAGGAACAGTCAACCCGACCATAAGCAAGAGAAATGTCACTCTGCCCCTCGACAATGGACTCAACCTGGTGGAATGGAGACAACGGAAAGAACAGGCACGAGGACAGGTCACAGTCTACGGACGCAGACTCAGGGTAAGAACGTCACAGAATTTTCTTTCCACATTTAATACTGCTGCATCCGAGTTTGTTCTCTTATTTGTACATGAATTCAGAGTCTAATCATTTCTAAAAAGCTGTCAGTTCTGTGCTGTTACTGGAAAAGAGGATCACATAGCCATTTTTGCACAAATGTTATTAGAGAGCATGTGGAAGTATTTTAGACACATTTAAGAAAAAATTACGCGAGCCATGAAGCCCGCCAACAAGACATCCAAGGCCAAATTGTTAGAGATTAATTCAAAAGCTACTATTTATACAGTTTTTCTTCGGATCGTCTTTCGGATGAGACATTAAACCGAGGTCCTGACTCTCTGTGGTCGTTAAAAATCCCAGGATGTCCTTCGAAAAAGTGTAGGGGTGTAACCCCGGCATCCTGGCCAAATTTCCCCATTGGCCTCTGACCATCATGGCCTCCTAATCATCCCCATACACTGATTGGCTTCTTCACTCTGTCTCCTCTCCACCAATAAACTGATGTGTGGTGGGCGTTCTGGCACAATATGGCTGCCGTTGCATCATCCAGGTGGATGCTGCACACCGGTGGAGGTTGAGGAGATTCCTCCCTTCTATGTAAAGCGCTTTGAGTACCCAGAAAAGCACTATATAAAGTAATCAGTAATATTTTTAAACTAAGATAAATTATTCATTATTCCACATTTTTACATTTGCATTTGTATTTTATTTATATGCATCAAATAAAAATTCTCAATGTGTTTTGCGAGACTAACTGTACAACCTACCACTCATCAGAACCTCACATAGTCAGGTAATTGTGTTCAGACCCCCACGTTACCTCAACGTTGTCATCTGCTCATCCTGAGTTAATTTTATGCAGACACGGTTCCATACCTCGCAGTCACACCTCCACAAAGCACCTCATCTGAGCATCAAGGCCCCTGTACTTGCAGTAATTGCTTCTTGATTATAATCTCTACTGCTTCTTCTAATCAGTCTCAGAGTCACACGCTGCGCCTGTCCTTTAGACTGATCACTCTTAATACGGCTGCCCTGTAGAGTCTAGCCAGGCCTTACCGGTCAAGTAGCTGCCTTCCAAGGTCAGTTTGTTCATGTGAGTGCATGTATGTGTCTCAGCGGTCAATCCATCATTCAGCAGCCGTGTCTCTATGACCCTGAGGGCTGAGGTCACCACCTAGGGCAGGGTTGACTCTCTCGTGATCAAAACCCTGAGGGTTTCCTCAGACAGCATCTGATGTCTTCATAATTCTTGTGCTGCCAGTAATGGGACCACCTCACAGCTTTTGCAAAATGATATATGTGCATATACAGACTACCATTTAAATTAAATATTTTTATTCCACAAGAATGCATTCATTTATCAAAGATATAAAGTAAAACATTTATGATGCTACAATTGATTTCAATTTCAAATAAATTTTATTTTTTTTAACTTTCTGTTCATCAAATAATCCTGGAAAAAATCATAATTTATGTAAAATATTAAGCAACACAACTGTTTTCAACAGTGATAATATTAAAAAATATATATTGAGCATCAAATCAGCGGATTTAGATTTTTGAAAGATCATGCGACACTGAAAACTGGAGTAATGATGCTGAAAATTCATCATGACATGAATATTTTTTTTTTTTTTATGGATCTTTAATTGTAATAATGCATAATGCATTTATGTTTTGTGTGTGTGTATGTGTGTATACTGTATTATACTGTACTGTATATATATATATATATATATATATATATATATCACTAAGATCAGTCAATAATTAAGATCAGTAAGATTTGTAATGTTTTTAAGGTAGTTTATTCTGCTCATCAAGGCTGTATTTATTTGATCAAAAATACAGAAAAAAACCAATAATATTGTGACATCTTATTGCAATTTCTAATATTGGTTTCCTATTTTAATATACTTTAAAATATAATTGATTTATGTGACGAAGCATTGAATTTTCAGCATCATTACTCCAGTCTTCAGTGTCACATGATCATTCAGAAATCAATATGCTGATTTATTATCAATGTTGAAACTATTGTGCTGCTTCATATTTGAACATGTGATACTTTTTTTTCTTTGATGAATACAAAGTTTAAAAGAGCAGCATTTGTTGAAAATAGAAATATTTTCTAACGATATCTTTACTATGACTTTTTTTCATTTAACATCCCTCCTGAATAAAAGTATAAAAAAAGAAAGAAAAAATGTACTGACCCCAAACATTTGAATAGCATATTTTTTTATAAATGCTGTTTTTTTTTCTTCTTTTTATTAATCAGAGAATCCTAAAAAAAATCACAGGTCCCCCAAAAAAATTAAGCAGCACAATGGTTTCCAACATTGATTATAAATCAGCATGCTTGAGTAATTTCTGAAGGATCATGTGACACTGAAGACTTGAGTAATGATGCTGATACCATGAAGGCGAGCCAATGGCTATGACACAAGCACACGTTTGCACCAGGGTTTGCACGCATGCAACTTTGCGCAAGATTTATGATGACGATGAATGTCTTAATCTCAGTCAATTCACTATAAGCAGAAAGTGAAAGTAAAAACGGAATGACGAAGTAATGACAAAGCTTTTGGCATCTGACTCCACTTATTCCCTCAGAGACAAAGAGAGACAAATCTACTTCAACATGTCCTGATAACGGTATAGCCAATAGCTGTTTTAATGTATTCCGTTTATATTTCTCTTGTGGCCCATACATACTGGAAAAAAATGTGAAGAAACGTACTTTGTGTTAAACAGGTTATTTTTGAATGTCGGTGCTTGAAATAAAAGCTTTTTATTTCATTGATTTTGATTGATGACTGACTGTTGATGAACACTGCGTTAATATTTTAATTATAGGACTATAGTTAATTGAAGGTAGCCGTAGCAGCCTATAGCCTAATAGACATTTTTTAAAAGACCTTTTTTAAAAGAAGAAGAGTAAATAGCCTAATTTTATCCTTGCAGCGCATCAGTTAAGCGGTAATTATTGCAGGGCAAATTAATCGTACTTTTGGGCTGCCTTGTTGAGCGCAGTGGCACTGATATTCCACACACTTTAAGCTTTCATTTTTAAAACGTAATAGGAGTAGTCCAACGAATCGTTCGGTCTGTAATGTGCACTGAACCTGAAAGTCTCGTACAGAACGGAATACGAATACGCATATCATTACACACTGTAAGATTTGTGTACTTCGATATATGAAAAAACACTTTGAGTGCAGACTGTAGAAAGACTCAGCTTATAAGTATGAACCAGAGGACAATCTGTACTGAAATCATTGAGGAACCTTGAGTGACGTGTCAAGTGATATTATGTGGGTGGATGAGTGGGTGAATGGGTCAAATTGTATGTGTGTGTTGTATGAGGGGTGAAGCTGCTGGCTGTGAAGATGTTTGTCAAGTTGATATGACGCCAAGAGAATTAAGAGCAGAATGAGATTTAAATGGATGCATTTACAAAAGCATATAGGGTATTACAATGACTCTTTAAGAAAATTATATAACAATGATTTCAACCATACAGTATATCAACTACTTTTAATGTGTATCCAAATGCTTTCTCACAGTTCAGTTAATAAAGCTTCTCTGAGGCGTCATACTAACTGAAAGCTAAAAGGCTTCCAATAACAATATTGTGATGCATAATGATCCATTGATTCATTAGATTTATATCGCAGTGTGTTTCGAATGAAGATGTAGTTGGCAATACCAGCCCTAGTAGACATGTGGGTCACTAGCAGCCTAAAGTATCACTGTGGTCACATGTCCATCACACTGGCTACTACACACCAACAATAACAGCTGCCAGGCCAACAAAATGATTCTTGTCTCCATAGCAACCACATCTCCTGACAACAACAGAGCTCTAGAAAAATAGTATATTGTCCACTCACAGCGAGCTCAAATCCCAAAAACTGCCGAAGGCTTAAACGCAAGGCCTCGACTGACAGTTCTCTAAATGTTTGCTTTACATTATTAGAACTGTGTCCTATACTGCCTCCAAACAAACCAAACCAACACGTGTGTTTATTGAAGGAAGTGACAAATCGCACTGAGCAAACAAGATTACAGTTCTTACCACAGCAGCAGACAGGGAAAATTATAAATGAATGGCAAAGTGACAAGCAAATATTGGATTTGAAGAACAAAAACTTGAATAAATGTTTTATGACAGTGGAGAAGAAAATCAAATGCTGTTTGACAGATTTGTTGACTTTTCGAATATGGAATAGGAAATTTCAATTATTGATGGGGATTTATGAAAACAAACGTTACTTACAAGTTGTTTATTCATTGCCAGTTCTAAGATATTCTCATAATTAGCCGAGTTGTGAAAAAGTGTTGTCTTTTGTTCCTAGTTTTAATCATTGTTTGTTTGACAAACAGGAGTCGGGTAATCTCAAAGTAGTTGTATTTTGATCAGCAAAGCATGCAAATTTCATCCGGCTGTCAAAGAAGGGAGGGAGAAACATGGCAAGTGTCTGTCTAACATTCCCCAATACAGTGTGTGAATTAAACGATAATTTTATGGAATTTCAGTCAGCAAAACCTCTACTATAAAGGTTAATTATTTACTCTCATGTTTTTCCAAACACGTATAACTTAATTTCTTCAATAAAATACTGTGTTTTACAGAGTAAAAAAAGAGTTGTTTTACAGAATGTCCATGCTGCTTTTATGCCGTACAATGAAAGGGGATAGCACCTGTGACCGGTTTCTTATTATTATCATTAGTGTTGAATATTATTAATGCTTAATATATCTGTGGAAACAACAATAAAAAAGTCAGGAATTGATGAATGGAATGTTCAAAATTGCAGCAAATATTTGAAACAGAAATCTTTTAAATGTCGTAAATGTCTTTTATTTGTCACTTTTGATCAATTCAATTCAATGCAATCCTATTATTTTATGTATCTTACTAACCCCTAACTTTTGAACAATAGTAAAATAAATGTAAGTCTAAAAAAAAAGTGCTACGTATTTTGTCGATATACTGTCTTATATTGAAGAGTGCTTGAGCAACTTGCTGTTTGGGATTTTCGTTTGAGTGTCGAAATTATTGCCACGTGAAAATATTTGAAGATACTGTTGAAGTGTGCAACAGTTATGTAACATTTGGAATAATATGGTTTAATGCAAGAACACCCTACTTTTTATCTTGATGTCCTTTTGGGGGGTTCTTAGACACTCCCTCAAACCCCCTGTTTTTCCCACCCTGCCCCAGTCCAATCTCCCTCCTCTCGTCATATCTGCTTTCCTAAAGCTTAGTCCATTTAAAGGAATGTCCAATTTAAGACATTCCCCTTGAGTGGGTTTCCATTCTCCTGAGATCTCACTGCCAAAAGAGCTTTTTTTTCCAGTCCGTTGGGTCTCTGCTCAACCAGAGCCTGGCATGAGCATCAGGCCTTCCCTTTTCATTCCTCATTTTTTTTACTTTAAACCCGTCACTTCAGTCCCCTGTCATCCTACTCTGGACAAATCGGCCCTTGACAAAGTTCTCTTTTTGAGGCCTTGAAATGTCTAGTAAATAACACTTAAGTGAATTGTGAAACCAAAAAGAACAGCAGAAATAATAACTGTTTTCAAACAATATGGATGGATTGATTGATTCTTTGAGTAAGTTCTCAATCTTGATATCTTCAGATAAAAGAGTCAAGCTGTATTTGAAAAAGCGAGAGTGAGAGAAATAGGGGCCATGTTCATCAGTAGGTGGGTGAGGCTTAAAGGAGTGGGGAGGGAAAATATCTTCCCTTTATTCTGTCAAACTCTTTGTTCTGTCACCCCCACTGGGAATTCTCCTATTCATGAGCTGCTTGCTTTTAATGTAAAATAATCCTCTCAATTAGGTATTAGTGACATTAATTGGCCCCAGTGTAATTGTCCCTTCACAGATGAGAGCTCCCAGCATGCCCACGAGGAGAAGAGAGAGCGAAAGCTTGCTTGCTGCTCTTCCCCCCATCCGCCATACCACTGGACCAAAGCCAACAACAACTCACAAAATCACTTTAAGGCTCTGTTAAGCCTTGCCAGCACTGAGCCAAGCCTGGTACCAGAGTACCTGATGAGAAAAACCGAGATCAATTAAGGACACATGACATTGATAAGAGATATGGGGAGATTAGTCTTTAATTATAATGCATTTCAAAGACTGTTTGACCCAAAGTTCCAGATGGTTGTTTAGTCAATACTCATTCAACCCTGTAGACATAATACAACAGTTAGAAACATGCTAATAAGCATTTTTTTTAAATATATTAGCCAAGTTCATAGTACTTTCGGGTACTTTTTTTATTTTCCTAGTACTTTTTTACCAAGCGGAGTAAAGCGCTTTTTATTTTTGTATTGTAATTATCCACAACAAGTGTAGGTTCTTTGTGGACCTGCTAATACAATTTTGATATCTAGATAGGTCTAGCTGAATGCCCCATTTATTCTCCACCAATACCTAAATTCACATCACAGCAATAAAGATTCAAGTACATCGTGCCAAGGGTTGAATGTATTAAGCCCTCTAAATCCTTGATCGCCCCCCGCTTTGACCTGTGAGTGCCTTTGGGATTACTAGTCATGTAGGACTAGTTCTCAGCTCTGATCTCAGCATGTTCCGTGGTCAGAGGGCTCTGCACATTTGGACTGAGCCAAAAACTCAGTATGACATGTCATTCAAACAATGTAGTGGGCTTTGAACTTCACATGCACCTCAAGTGCGATTGTTTTCTTCCTGCTTCAAATACAATGGAAGTGGAAATCTGCCCTTCAATAATTCCTTCCTTAAAGGCATGACGAATGATTCTCTGATTCTTTTTTGTTTAACCTGTAGCAAACAAAGAAATCAGTCAATTAAAAAGCCTGTGGCCTCTAGAGGCATGCTGTGGAAAGTAAAAAATCATTAGAGTAAAACATAATTTGAGTTTCAGCGGAGACCGTTCATGCTATCAAGTCCATGTGTTGAATTGAGAGGCCTAATCTTCCTATCTTCCTTTTTTATGTTTTAGGTTCATAACAGGAACTTGTTATCCATGGATTTTGACCGAGTAACCAGGACTGAAAAAGTATATGATGACCATAGGAAGTTCACTTTGAGGATCCACTATGACCCTGTGGGAAGACCTACTTTGTGGGCTCCAAGTAGTCGGCTAAACGGTGTTAATGTCACCTACTCACCAGGTGGCCACATCGCAGGCATCCAGAGGGGCACTATGTCAGTCCGAATGGAATATGACCAAAATGGGAGAATCACCTCAAAGATATTTGCAGATGGAAAGTCATGGAGCTACACCTACCTTGAAAAAGTAAGTATCTTTATCTGGAAAATTATCAGGTTGAAAAATAATTGCTAGTTCTCTTTTTTATGAAGAGATCTTTTTGTTGAACCCTGTTAATTTGTTACATTAATAAACATTAACCTTATGTGCTTTAGCAATGATCCCTGTCTAATGTGTAGCTTGTGTTATGCATTGTTACTGCATGCAGCCTGACAACGAACTTGTTCCTAAAATATCACTGAGAAAAAAAAGCTAAATGTCACTGTCTTGTTAATTAGAACCGATTTCTGAGAAATGCAAGACCTTACCGTGTAATTCGAAAATGGCAGCTGTTTAGTACATTGAAGGGCTGACATTCCAATACATGGGTTTAAAAGTATTGATTATAAGCTCTAAATGCACTCTATTTAATGTTTCTTGCATTCTAAAATGACTATGTGCTGCTAGTAAGATCAATAACTTCAAAGTAAAAAGAAGAAGAGCTGATTCCTGTTAAAATATAAACTCCACAATATCCTCCCACTGACCTCCATATAAGGTGACATTATTAAAACTGGTATCAGGGGAGGGGGGTGTGATGACTTAATCCTCATTAAATGAGATTTTTGCCCTTCTTAATTTTTCAGTCAGTGTTGTAGAGCAGCATATTTGTAATTGTATGCACCCTGAAGTGATTCTGTGACACCCTACAGTTTGTTGTGCAGTTAGTCATGTGGTGCAATGTGACTCCTGGGTACTTAGTGACCTTCACTTTCACTGGGTTGAGAATTTCACATTTAACTGTTTGAAGTGCTCTCAGAATGCGCTGGGAATTACAATGCTTCATTAAATCAGCTTACTGAGCATAATTTTGTCATTTTCCTTTGGCAGTCCATGGTGCTGCTGCTATACAGCCAGCGACAATACGTCTTCGAGTTTGACAAGAACGATCGCCTCTCTTCAGTAACAATGCCCAATGTGGCCAGGCAGACCTTGGAGACCACCCGTTCCATCGGCTATTACAGAAACACATACAAGCCACCTGAGGGCAACGCCACAGTTTTGCAAGATTACAGCGAAGATGGACTGCTTCTGCAAACCATCCACCAAGGAACGGGGCGCCGAGTCATCTACAAGTATGGGAAACTCTCCCGTCTGCTGGAAATCCTTTATGATACAACACGGATTGCCTTTTCTTACGATGAATCTGCAGGCATGCTGAAAACGGTGGGGCTTCAAAGTGAAGGCTTTGCGTGTACCATACGCTACAGGCAGATCGGACCACTCATCGACAGACAGATCTTTCGTTTCAGTGAGGAGGGCATGGTGAACGCTCGTTTTGACTACAACTATGACAACAGCTTCCGGGTCACCAGCATGCAAGCGGTCATCAATGAAACCCCCTTGCCTATTGACCTCTATCGCTACGATGATGTGTCAGGCAAAACAGAGCAGTTTGGCAAGTTTGGAGTCATCTACTATGACATTAACCAGATCATTACTACAGCTGTTATGACTCACACCAAACACTTTGATGCGTATGGACGAGTTAAAGAAGTGCAGTATGAGATTTTCCGTTCGCTGATGTTCTGGATGATGGTACAGTACGACAATATGGGGCGAGTGGTGGCCAAGGAGCTTAAAGTGGGGCCCTATGCAAATACCACCCGTTACACCTATGAGTATGATACCGATGGCCAACTCCAGGTGGTGTCCATCAATGAGAAGCCTCTTTGGCGCTACAGCTATGATCTGAATGGAAATTTACACCTCCTTAGTCCTGGTAATAGTGCCAGGCTTACACCGCTACGCTATGACATTCGGGACCGCATTACTCGATTGGGTGACGTGCAGTACCGGTTGGACGAGGATGGATTCCTCAGGCAGAGAGGCAATGACTTCTTTGAGTATAACTCTGCTGGGGTGCTTGTTAAAGCCTACAACAAAGTTAACGGATGGAACATCAAGTACCGCTATGATGGCTTGGGCAGGAGAGTGTCCAGTCGAAGCAGCCAAGGCCACCATCTGCAATTCTTCTACGCAGACTTGTCCAGTCCCACCAGAGTCACACACATGTACAATCACTCAAGCTCAGAGATCACCTCGCTCTACTATGACCTTCAGGGCCACCTCTTTGCCATGGAGTTAAGCAGTGGAGATGAGTTCTACGTGGCCTGTGATAACATTGGTACACCGTTGGCTGTATTCAGTGGTGCCGGTCTCATGATCAAACAGATCCTGCTCACAGCTTTTGGGGAAGTGTATTTGGACTCCAACCCAAGTCTCCAGCTAGTTATAGGCTACCAGGGTGGCCTTTATGAGCCCCTTACAAAGCTTCTCCACATGGGACGCAGAGATTACGATGTTCTTGCAGGCCGATGGACCACTCCTGACCATGATGTTTGGAAGCGACTCAACAGCAACAAAATAGTGCCCTTCAACCTCTACATGTTTAAGAACAACAACCCACTGAACAACAACCAAGAAACCAAGTGCTACATGACAGGTAAACACACAATTTATTACATCTTGTGTTGGAATACATTGAGGTTAACATTATTTAATATATCCGTCCATATATCTATTATCCAAATTGCTTGTCCTATGTAGGGTTATAGGGCTGAGGAAGCCTAAGCCTGCGCCTCAGTCCAAAGGCTGGGAGGGCTATTAAAAAGCCTGTAAATAACTTAACTGTTACATTTTACCTTCAACAATCTAAAAAACACCATGAGCACCTGGTGCCAATAATCTTTGCACTAGAGTGATTATTTTTCAGGCTCTCTTCCCAACCCCAGCTTGGGGTGATCTTGCCTCATCATACACTGCTTGTGAGCAATGACCGCACAACAAAGTCCCCTTTGTTCTTCATTCAGTTTGTTCCTCTGAAATATCCCATCAGTCTTTGCTTCCCCAGCCTGTGCGGGAGGTAAATAGTAGTGAATGCTCCCCAGTGTTAGACAAATAACACAAAGGAGTCCATGGAACTAGAAGCTAGGTGCTGATTCACTTTTCTCTCCACTTGAAAGTGAAATTGCAGCCTTACTCAAAAAAGCAAAATATTATAGTCACATTTGTAGTCTATAACAGTGAAAGCGTGGTGGTTTTTGACTGAAATCAAAGCCTTGGTTTGTGCCCTTGCTATCAAAGGAAATGAACGCTATAGAGTCACAATATCGGTTGTTTATGTTAGAGAAGCCTTATTGTAGTGTGTTTCATTGTTTATTTCCTTTGAGTATCATGTCGAAAAGATTTGTTGTGAGATGAGCCTTTGTTCTCTGAAAATTCATATGCAACATTCATACACTGAGCTTATTTGGAGTGCTGCAGAAACCCTGCTCCTAACCTTACCTTGGATGCAGCCAAAGTGAACTTCGTGAGAGTTCTCCAGAACAATTTTTACCTTTCATGTAGCACCACTACAAAATACTATACCTGGTTACTTGCTTATGTCATGTTACTTGCTTAGCGTTGGTGTATTTCTTGTGATTTTTCTTGTAAAAATATGGTTAATTATGCTCACCAACAAATAAGCACATACTGGTGCACCAACTATACCAGAACTAACCAGCATTTTCTAAACTGGCATTTTTTTCCAGTTTTTTTTTCAGAGGGATATAGCATATTTATTCTAATATTACTGTGGACTAGCCATATTTCAAGCTCAACTAAACACCTAGCCGCTAGGCTGTAGCCTGCATCATTAAAGTTAGCTTTGAAAAAGGAAATCTAAAGATTCTGCTGGATATTAAATGTACTTGAGTGGGCTGTCAGCCTTTTATGAATGATGGCATTGACATTTTCATTCTTCTGAAATACAGAAGAGTCATTTCATTATCCTTAATCAAATTCATATTTAAAACAACTCTGTCAAGTGACACAGCCTTAAATAAAGGAGCCGGTATCAGTGTACACTTCATTGTTATAGCAATGTCTCTTTTATCCATGACTAATATATCTGATGCAGCAGGGAAAAATCAAAAGGCCATTTGATTTTTGGTAAGGTTCATAATGTATTTTATAGTATGATTCGCTATTCATGTAGTATGAACATGCATACTACATGAATGCATGTAGTATGAACATGCATATGCATAAAAACAAAAATACATATTCTGATTATAGAAATGGTGGCACATATTGTCACAGCATGAAATATGTATGATTATTAACTATGCACACCAGCAGATCTTAAACATCAAGTTTCTCTCATGCCAGATGTAATTGTATCGTTTTTGTATGTGGACAAAATGCTACAAATTATATTTTTTTGGAGATTTGCCACTTCCTGTGGAGGATTAATCATATTTAGTTCAGTCTTTGAAACTAGTGTTGCCTGTAATGACTGCGGGAGCTTATTTCAAGAAGGAGCTCACTTGGCATGTCCTGATTTGCAATATATCACACTTTTGTGGTGTAGTTCACCCTAAATATAGTAAATTATTAGACAGGCATTATCACTGAGTGCTGCAGTTACCTTTTGCTCTGCTGTAAATGTATTTCATCGCAGAATTTCTCTTTCAACAGATGTTAATAGCTGGCTAGTAACATTTGGTTTCCAGCTATATAACGTTATCCCTGGCTACCACAAACCTGCCATGGACACCATGGAGCCTTCTTACGAGCTCATTCACACTCAGATGAAGACCCAGGAGTGGGATAGCACCAAGGTAATTCATCCAACAAATGTGTCTTTTTGTTTGCCCACCTCTTTAAACTTCAGACTTTATTTGCGGTACCTTGACCTTTTAGTTTGCCGCATCCCAAAGGAGTTCACAGCAATCAACCCAGATGCTCGTGCAAATAAGCGTGGCCTCTGCTCTGACTCCTCAAGAGGTCAAGCTAAAGAGCCCTTGTAATAGGACTGCCATTAGGGAAATTCACTCCAAATTTCCTGCAGCTGCAGCCATTGATTTCAGCTCAGTCTTTCACACTCTTTAGCTCTCTAAAAGATGTTGTCTCCTTCTCTTTCCCTATCTTTATGCTTTTTTGTCTCAATGCTCCCTGTTTTTCTCAGCCTCAGACATGCATTGATTATCGAGCCTCCTTTAAGCCATCTGAATAATTGAGAAGCCAGTTGGACACGGTGGCGGCTCTTTTGGCTGTTGTTAAGGACACCTTACCTCTTAAGCTGTCCTGGCTCAAACTAATGGTTCTTTCAATAAGATAAAGGGTATATAGGCCTTCACAGTATATTGGTTGCTGACTTGTCAAATACTTTTTAGAAGTTAGCATATCCTTCCATGTGAAATGCTGTACTCCATCTAAATTTATATTAAATTGCTTTTTGCAACAGTATCACAGTTTTCAATATTGATAATAGTTCAACTTTTGCCATTTTTCTATATTGAAAATAACAAAACAGTTATTTAAATTGTAGCATTGTTTTATTGTATTTTTTATCAATTAATTAGAAAAGCCATTTAGTACATTACCCATTTTTTTTTAATGTCCAGAAATGTTGATTGAGAATAATGAAAATATATATTGTGCTGATAGAGGCTTATAAAAATCCAAAATGTTGTGATGTACATTTTTTGTTGTACTGCCCACCCCTATAGATGTATAAAAGCAACTTAAACTACTTGAATTTTAAAACTGATAAGCTTCTATGGTAAGTGCCAATCCCAGTCCAGATGGTAATAGCTTACATTCCACATGTCAAACAGTATAAGCAGCACAACCTCAAACTATCAGGCTCTATAATAAGCAAACATTTGAGGCTGAGCGACATGGGTGAGCCTCAGACAGCTGAGATATGAGATTTTAAATCTAATGTGATGGAGCTATTTGAAGCCGTTAGCCTGGCAGGTTTCATATGGCTTTCAAACATTCAAGGAGAACTGAATTATCCAAAAAAGGACTATCAAGTTTTAGGCAGCCCAGATTTTGTTTTTATTTAGTTGAGTTGTGAGGGAAAACAGTCCCTTTCAGAGGGTTCGGTTTGGTTTTAACGGCCATACAGACTCACCTACCAAAAAAAGGTCTATGTTGTAGAAGGTATTAAACCAGACTTGTCCTAATGAATTCTCTTTTAGGAACCAGTCATTATAATTGAATCACAAGCACACAGTCTCCTCTTGTAGTGTGCTCTTCCATACAAAGCTGTTTTAATTGCCATGGTGTGTATTTAAAAAGTCTCCACCGATGCAATACATAAAAACAGTTACTTATGGCCAATGGATCGAACCATCAACAGAGCAAGAAATAAACTTTTCTAGTGTGACGACTTCTCAAAACCTGTGGAAAGTTAAAAGAATTGCACTCGAAGGTTTGTTTCTTTGGGAGTGGTGTGAGCTGACTTCAAATCAACTTGGACACAATGGAAAGATGCAACGATGGACTCCGTTGGGCAGCAATCTCAACCCTCAAGGGAGACTCCCACTCTATCATGTACCTCGTAGGGTTCCTCTCCTATGGGAACCTCAGAAGTGCATCCAATAGCACTTTCAAGACTGCTCTGATTCAATTCCAAACCCTTGCTTGAATTTTCCATTTCAAATGGTTTTTTTTATATTCTTTACGAGACGGTAAAACTTTTGAATGTTTGCTCTGAGACTGAAACTTTTCTGTCGAAGTGAGACCGAAAAAAATAACAATCTGTGTCCCGCAGCCCTTTTACTGAGTTACCCATAAATCAGCTCTCTCTAGCTCAACCCCACACGCAGATTTTTCCCTTTTATTAGGGGGCAGTAAACAGTTCTAATTGCCAACCAATTTGCTTGTTGGCAATGTAATTGTGGGATCATTTATGGGCTTTTAAAGCAGCTGCATTAAAAAAAAAATCTACTAATGGCCTTGCAGCTGTACTGCTGCTCTTTTGAGAGTCTAAAGTGGGTTGTTTATTCCATAATGCCCATGTTACAATTACAAGACCTGCAGTGCAGAGTATCTGAAGGCATAGAGGAAATGACCCTTCATTAACAATAGCTATTTTTCCTCCAATTTCTTTCTGGCTGAAATTTCATATTTTGCAACTATTAACAAACCTACTACCTAGTACCCACACAAGAACAACTGAATAACATGGGTTATATTGAAATTAGTGTGACATTATTTCCATGGCAATTAATTATCTCCAAGATCTTACTAAAATGATTTCATTACCAAAGTAACATTCCAATTAGATAATTATAGACAGTACAACCATGGTGTATTAATTACTATTTACATTATTAAAGGGCTAATATAAATAAATGTAATGTAATTTACATGTATTTTTATGAACTATTCCTTTTTTAAGTGTTTAATTGTCATAGACAAAAGCTCCCAATGGAATCAATGGTCACAAAGTTATGCTTTGTTGTCATTTTACATAAAACTTTATTCTCATTTTTACAAAATATAATTGAATATATATTTTGAATTTTGGTGTGAAATATTGACTTTGGCTTTGACAGTCACCTGCTCAATCCTGTGTTCTTACTCTCAGCCAGCACTTTCTAATTTAATTGAAGGTTTTTTTGGATTGAAGTTCTGCTGCTTCTAACCCTGAGCGTGATGGATTTAGTACTCTGAAAATTTCCAGCAACAGCTGGATAGTGAGCACTGACTTTTTATCACTCTCTTTCGCCTTGCCATTTAGACTCCTAGGGTCTTAAAGACCTATGTGGATGAGAAATGATGTAAATGTGCTGGCTGATATCCACTGGATGCCTGCAGATTGATTTTTACTTTGATCAGAACCCTGCGGCCTCCATACTGTCTGACCACCCAGTGCTATTTTAGTGATCTATTTATTTTCCTTTTTTTGGTCAGAGTAAAGTCAAATAGGTAGGTTGCAGCATATTCAACCCCCATCATCAGTTTATATATCTGTGCCCGCTAAACTGTGACCAGAATTAGAAGGCTGGTGGAATAAACAAACATATTGTGGTGCGGTGTGAAGTATAACTCAAAGGCAGGGGTTCCCTTATATGCTTAAAATATTTGCTTAAAGTACTGTAAATTTAATTTGAATAGCAGCTCTAGTAATTTAATCTTGAAGAGTTCAACAGTTTGAGACAATGCAGAGATCTCTTCTGAAACCCTAGAGAATGTACATGTGAGATTACCAGGGTATTTTAATCAGGAGAAAGCTGTGAGGTACATGAGACTCCATTTGCTTTCCATTTAATCTCATCAAAGTCTAGGAAAAATAACTGAGTCATTAAAGAGACATTTTGTTTCTTTCCAAGTTCAGTAACTTAATCTGTAGTGAAGGGCGACACAAAAAGAGAGCAAAAATGAGTCAAAAAAGGGAAAGATGGGGACATATACTTTGAGGGAATCATATCAGATAACAAAAGAACTTTGTGCCAGTGCCAGAGCTTCAGCTGGACTCTGTTTCTCCTTCCGGACAGGAGCCCTGGAGTCTGACACCCAGAACACACTATTTATAGGACTAGTACAATCCATCTGCACGCTTAAGTCCCTCATGGTTATCTAAATCTTCTCTTGGGGCGAGGGTTTCCCGTCAAGTCACATTAAAGGAGAGGATGACTTATCACTACATTATTGTTGGCCTAAAGAGAGAGTCTTGTATTAAGTTCTCCTCATGGGAATCTATTTACTCTCTACAAACAAAAGTTATTCTAGAGTTGAAGAGTCAGATCAGCACATTTGGAAGAGAAAAAAATCACCTGATCCACACTTTACACCTGAACATAAAATTGAATGAGTTATGCTAGGTAGTTATATCAGGAAATGTGAAATGTTTGAAGTGTTAATGAAGCAGCACGATTCTTGCTTGAGGGGAAAGTTGAGCAGCTGAACGCGGGCGGTGGTAGGATGAGTTTCCCGCTGAGATCACCCATTCTGCACAAACCATCAGGAAATGTTACTTACACACAGGAAATAGCAGCAGCGAAGGCGGTGAGCGCAATGACGCCTGTCACTGGAGGGGATAACATAATGAATGTGAAAATCATATGCAAGTATTTACAATGTACAGTGTTTTGCTGAGATTCAACATGTCATGATATGTCACATACAATCAATACCGCCACAGACCTCACTGTGGCCAACGGTAATTGCGAAAGTTGTTTTGGAGATGCAATATCATACGTTTAATTTATTCACTCAATGAAAGTAGTCACCCATGATCAATGTGAAACTGATGGCAGGACACTCACAGGTTTTTTTTTGTCTTGCAGTCCGTTCTGGGCGTACAATGTGAAGTCCAAAGGCAGCTGAAGTCTTTCGTCCGGTTGGAGCGGTTTGACCAGATTTACGGGTCGAGTGATTCTGGTTGCCCACAAACCCCTTTCCACATGCTCTTTGCCACAGGGGCCTCGCTCTTTGGGAAAGGTGTGAAAGTAGCCATCCGGGAGGGCCGTGTTGCTGCCGACATCATCAGCCTGGCCAACGAGGATGGGCGGCGAATCGCGGCGGTCCTAGACAAGGCCACCTACCTCCAGGATTTACACTTCACCATTGTAGGTGTGGACACGCACTACTTTGTCAAATCGGGACCAGTAGAGGGCGACCTCTCTCTGCTGGGCATGACGGTGGGCCAGCGCACACTGGAGACGGGTGTAAACGTAACCGTCTCGCAGGTCAACACGGTCCTCGGTGGCCGTTCGCGCCGCATAACCGATGTCCAGCTGCAGTACGGTACACTATGCCTCAACGTCCGCTACGGCAGCAGCCACGATGAAGAGAAGGTCCGTGTGCTGGAGCTCGCACGTCAGAGGGTCGTCGTGGCCACCTGGGCTCGTGAACGTCACAGATTACGGCAAGGAGAAGAGGGTTCTCGAGCTTGGACGGATGGGGAGAGGCAGCAGCTCCTGAGTTCTGGACGCGTGCAGGGCTACGAGGGCTTCTACATAGTATCGGTCGACCAGTTCCCTGAGTTGGCCGACAATGTAAATAACATCCAATTCTTGCGACAGACTGAGATGGGTCGCAGGTGACATGAATGCGAGGGGAACCCGTGCTCGGACTCAGCGTCCAGGACTTCTTGCCAAAGACAAGTTGCGTTTGTGACCATATTATTTTACTTTATTTTTATGTTGGCTGTGCCAGACTTATTTTTTTAATACACGACGCACATGGTTGAAAACAGCTGCACTGTTTCGACAACAGCAGAGTGCCCTTCTCTCTTTTGGTAATTCTTAAACCCCCTTTGCCCCTTAAGTGTGGCTGCTAGAAGACGGAATATGACAGTGTCGGCGGTTTATTCGATTCTGCCTTTGAGTTTGTGCGTTTGCTCATAGGAATATAGGAAGAAGGCTGTTAATGCATTATGTTCACTGGCTCAGCCTGCTGCCAGACGAGCAGATTGTTATTCACGAGCTTCACTCCACTCTGCCTTTTCCTGCGCCTCAGCCAAGGAGAGACCTCTTTTAATCGCTTCTTTTTATACTTGAAAGCCCACCGGCTGTGTCATACTTAAACAAGGACATTGGTGTTTGCAGTGCATCGCTACCAGTTCAGAATCCTAGCTGAACCCATCTCATGTTCAAAACTTGTTGTGGTGTCTTGTAATATTTTGGGACTGGGTAGCTTGCTGGTAACATTCATTTTTTTATTGTTTATTTTTTACTTTTAAATTTAACCACATGGCTTAAAACATGAATAGAAGGGGATAAGAAGATTAAAGAAGATGAACATTTGGAAAATTGACAGAAATTTAGGAAACAAATAGGAAATAGGTAGCCCCATGGTCTTTAAATGTACTTGAGATTAAAATGAAACAACACTGTTTAAAATAAATTATCTCCAAAACCTAGTGAGCTGCCTACCTAGACAGCATTTCAAGGATTATTCTGACTTGACAGCTGTTACAATAGGCAGTTAGATTTAGTCTTATTCAAGGCAGTGTTGCATGTGTCCTCTTGTTTTGAAGGTTAGTAAAACAAAAAAAAATCAATATGCCCAACAATTTGAGAGATTGTTGATTATAAATATGTTATATTTAATTCACTACTTAAAGTATTAATAGTAGTTATCTAAACTACTATTATATGGACTCTTATCCAATATTTCTGCTCTGTGCTGTGTATTATTATGCATATTAGAGTATCATACATTTAGCATAGCAACATGCTAACATCAAACTATTACAATCAGTGTTTGTATTTGTGTGCCGTGCAGAGATGATTAATTCTTGTTAGGGTGCTGCCTAGCAAGGCGTCTCGCTAGGTTTTAGAATGGAGCTACTGAGACTAAGAAGGTTTTTTTTAATACAATAGTTTGAAAGCAAAATGTTATTTCATGGTTACATTCACAAAACAGTATACAAATTGTGGAAGCATACAGAAATGTGAACACTTGTCCCTTTTTATTGCTAATTGTTGTACTTGAACAATGCCTAGTGTTTCAACACATGGAATAAAGTCCAGAAAATCGGTCAAATACAATTAATTTGTTTTCATGGTTAAAACACAGAGTTGCATATAGACCATTTCTAAGAATGGCAGTATTTATTTTAGTGCTGTGTTTTTTTTAGTGGAGTATACATCCTCATATTTGTCAGTGAAATAAATGCTTCAAGCGTAAAGCGGCATGAATGCTTAAAAAAGAAGCACATTACTTAAACGTGCACTCAGACTCCTTTTTTTTTTTTAAGAAATGTACTGAGTGCTGCAAGCACTGCACATTGTGGTAAGGAAAGGTAACAACCCCTGTGAACAGCCTTTGCCCCGAGGGTCTCCCAAGCATGGGGCAACGTCGTAAGTGCTCTGAATTTGAAAGTCTGCAAGCTGCCTGAAATGCATTAAAGCCTGGAGGTGCGTTGTTTAGAGGTCGAAATGCACGTCAACCCATCATCTGGTTATGTGAACTTCAAAGAGTGTCTATTTCTGGTTGGATGGTGTTAATATGTTGGACATGATGGTGCATTGGCGCTTCAAGTTAGTGTTCGGTTTATGAATCTGCCCCTGCTGTCACTCTTGGGGAAATCACTTGGGAATGTTCACCAAGATAAGTAGATCAAGTGTTTTAAGCTGTATAATATTGTCGAGCATATTTTGGTTTATTTTACTGTCATTGAATGCAGTGACATCATGAGTCTGACAATATCGCTATATTTAAAAATAACAATGATGAATGAAGGAAAAAATGCAATGTGTTTAATTGCACTGACATGCATCTTAAGGCTTTTATTTTTTCTAAACTTTTGGACTCATTTGGATTTTTTGTTTGTTCTCAACACTGTGTTTCTAAATGCTTCTCTTTGAAAATGTAAATAAGATGTCAAGAAATGGGCTGTAAATGAAATGCAAATGTAGATACCTTTTAGAGCTACAGCAGTGAATCTGTGTAGTCTTTAGCTAAAGACGAAAAAATAAAGAATATTTTGTGTTTACATTTATTTCACGTCATTGTGATTTGTATCATACTTATATATAATAAAAAAAAATTATCACTTTTTATCACGGTTTTCAAACAGGTTTCCAGAACACTGCCGGTGGCCACTGGTTTGCATTGTTTAACTTTTTTTTTGTGAAAACAATTGAAGCCCATTTTTCGAGTAACAAAAACAAAGATCTCGAAGTGCCCATATTATGGGTAATGAAAGGTTCATATTTTGGAGTCCCCAACAACATGTTGACATGCATGCAGGTTTTATGATATACATCCATTTTACCTTATTTGCTCAACGTCTCCCAAACTATTTTCTCAACGATTAATTTGTCCAAACCCCTACTTTGCGTGACGCTAAATTATGCTGTGCTGCTTTGTGTACAGCCATTACCTGGGAAACTGCTATTTTTGTCTGCTCAAAAAATGGCACCTAGTGGCAAAGAATGAATTTGCATTTTCACTCATTGGGGCGGGGCGACACGTGTCATTCTGCCCACCCCTAATTCCATTGGTTTATAACACGGCAAATCGTATTGGTGTAGACCCGATCATGCGCATTCTTTTGTGAACGATTTTGTAATTGATTTGGCCATATTACAGAAATATTATGTACTTACTCTAGAATCATAGGCCTATCTTAATTATTATCTGTTTAGTAACTAGGGCTGCACGATATATCGCATCCGATATTTAATGCGTGTCTTGTCAGTAAAGCTGGTCCTGTAATCAGTGGTCATTTCCATCACGTGCGTGATTTCACATGGAGCAGCATTTACCACACAGAGCCGTTGTTCACTGACAAGATATGCAAATCCAAGTTGATAATGAACGTGGTTTTGCGCAGCTTGTCAGTGAAAAACGGCTTTAAAGCACAACTGTTTTTTGTTGTTGTTTAAAGAGATGAGTTCTAGCCTACGTTGCTCAATGCGTCACAAACTTGTAGGTTAATAAAGTGCTAATAACATTTTTCATGGCAAGCTCAATGTTTCCTTGTTTATATCTTAATAAAATATCTGAACCTATATTGATTTTCTTATTTTTTTACGTTTCATATAATAAATAAGTGTCCGTGACATCAGATATCAAAAATCCAATTATATATTCACACCGTCATTGTGTGTGTGTTCTAATCTGTGTACGGGATGAATTTAGATTCAGTTATTAACACCCGATCATTGTAGCCATATAGAACTGCATAACTATCGAATATTAAATCACTCAGGGCTGTAAATCTGTACAATATGTAGCCCACGTGAGCACTTTTAATGAGTAAAAGAGACCTTCTCTGTAACTAATATATTTTATTTATTAAAGAAAAATTAAAATCAATATAGTACAGAGATTCCTGGTTCTTTTTAAAGGAGCCACAAAACCAGTAATTTAATTTGTTCATATAATCTATACATAAAAGTATCAATAAAAATGTTACATAGAAATATATGAACATTTATTGCTTAAATATGCACTAAAACACATTAATAATACTATTTGATTCGACTTGATTGGTCAGATTTAATAACAGCTGTAGTAAACAAAAACAATTTAAATAGGCCTATATACAAAAAAATTTAAGGTTTAAATATTATGTTTTTTTGTTCCCATTATCCACACATAAAACCCCAGTTCAAGCTAATGGGGCTATTTGGTATTATTGTCTCATTTGTCACCGCAGTTGTTCTTTAAATTAAAACCATTTGTGGGTTTGTCCTATGTCTTACTGAACTACAGTGAATAATCTTCATATCTAAGTTTGTGCTTATCCACCGATCCTAAAATAATGAATATGGGCTACATATATATAAATTATACAAAACAGCAAAATCTCAAAAAGTGGATCATTTTTATCAACATCGCCCTGCTAAAACTGCTCAATGTTAAAGTATGTCTGCTTCGTGTACTGTGAAAAGTGTAATAATATCTGATTAAATTTAACGTGCTATAGCATAGGTAGGACTATATCATGGCCATGAATTAAGAATTTGTTGCCCAGACTTAATTTGTGAGCTATAATATTAATATAGCTCTGTTCTGCCCGAAGTATTCAGAGATGCAGCCACCAAGTGTTTAATAGGAACTTGAGCTAATTCGTCATAAGTAAAAAAAAGAAACACACATTTGCTAATTGATTCTAACTAAAATCGCTGTTGTTAGCACTTAATATTTCAGCCAAAACAGTGTAGATCATTCATAAAAACGTATATAAAAGAATACAAACATCGACACCAATAAGCACAAACATCTACACTAATAAGCTCTGCTATATTATAAACCAATGAAATTGGGAGTGGGTGGAGCAACATGTGTCGCCCCACCTTAATGTGTCGCCCCGCTCTGCCCCGCCCCATCGTCCAGGGTGCACTCTGGGGCTACTCGAATGAAACGTCTTGGGATTAATAAAAAAAAAAAAAAACTTGTTTCAATGATTCAGAGATCGACTCTTTCTTTTGAGAGACAATAACTTTATAAAAGGTGCACTTTCAGACTTAAAACTAAAAAAAAGTTCATTATCAAAAATCCATAATAGGGGCTCTTTAAATAATTTTTACTTTAGTTCTATATCACACACATATCACACTTGCAACTATATTTCTTGTAACTCTGACTTTATTGGTCACATTTGGGACTTTATTTCTTACATTAACATTTATCTCACAATTATGTCTGTTTTGTCTAAATCAAATTGTTTTTCTTTGTTCATTGACAATAATGTAATATCTCCTTCCTCACAGGTTAAAAGTTTGGGTGTTGTCATGGATAGCACACTATCCTTTGAAACTCAAATTAATAGTATTACACGGACTGCATACTTCCACTTGCGTAATATTAACCGTCTCCGTCCCTTTCTTTCTACCAATAATACAACAGTTCTTGTTCATACATTAGTTACTTCACGTATAGACTACTGTAATGCCCTTTTCACTGGTGTTCCCGCTAAATAGCTTCATAAGCTCCAGTTGGTTCAGAACTCTGCAGCTCGTGTTCTTTCTAGAACACCTTTTAATGAGCACATTTCTCCAGTTCTTCAGCAGTTGCACTGGCATCCAGTAAAGTATCGAGTAGAGTTTAAGATCTTGCTACTTACTTACAAGGCACTTCATAATCTTGCACCTCAATACCTTAATCAACTTCTTCAGGTCTACACCCCTTCACGTGCTCTTAGATCCTCATCTTCAATTTCTCTTGTGGTACCTCGGATTCAACTAACTACTATAGCTATGCTGCCCCCCGCCTATGGAATTCCCTTCCCCTTGATATTCGCAATAGCAATTGCTTGCTGACTTTTAAAACACGTCTTAAAACATATCTTTTTAGACAGGCTTTTTATGATATGTATTATTGAGTCTCTACTGCGCTTTACCTGTATATGTACAGAGTTTGTTGTGTGTTTTTGTTTTTTGCAGTGACTTGTATTTTTTATTTTATTTGCTTGTGAGGTGACCTTGGGTGTTTAGAAAGGCGCCATAAATAAAATGCATCATCATCATCATCATCAATTATCATTCCATTTGTATTACTTTTATCCTCTTTGCAGTTCAATCAAATAGTGAGTCAAGAGAAAGATGAGCTAATATCATCACAGCTGTGTGGGTTATTAGTCACACTATAATATTAGTACTTTATATAACGGTTCACTGTTCCATGCTGCACAACATGTAAACTGGACATTTTGACGAATTCAGAAGGTCCTCCAGATATCCCATAATTGCACACATTTGAATATTGTACATTTGTATACTATATGTTGCAGTATACAGTGTTTACATCCTTTGCATTCATAGTAATGTTCCTGTATTAGTAAGCTATTTTACCCCAGAGCTCCAGGTTGAAGGATTTTAGATGCATGCAAACATTGTAAATCCAAATATCTCCAAAGAACGTGGCCGCGCAGAGGGGAAAAAAAATGTACACTGTCTTACTCTATTTCATGTCAATTTGCTTCTAAAGTGGAACTGCAAATTAATGCCTTTAATGTGGAGTTTGACATTAAGTGTTTCTGGCATCTAATTGTACATTGTGTAATGAGGTGTTTACAATTTTCGGAAGTTTTGCACAAGTGATTGAAATATTCATACACAGAAATGAGTTTCTAGAGGAGGGGAGAGTTTCACAAGACAAAATAGAGCAGCACCAAATATTTGTCATTTTTATTAACAAATTTATGGACCATAACATGAAGCAATATATGTTCCAATACAGTATTTTAGCACCGTTTTTTTTTTTTGCACTGCAACAGACACATTTTGATTACATAATTACTCTTCAGAAAGTCTGGATTAATATGTCTTGATACTTGACAGAGACTCTTAGAATCTAGATATCCGTGTGCGAGCATCAGTCCTGGAGAGAGGAGAGTCTTTAGACATGTCAATAAATAAACCAGCGCACGAAAGAGCATTCCACTCAACAGCGGGGAGAATAGTAAATAATAGATTAATATCTTCAAACATGTCCAGCTGTATACATTGTCCCATTAGTTTCATTATTATTTTTTTTATAGCTTTGGGATAAAACTAAAATCTGAAAAATAAAAAAATATTAATTATTGGAATAAAACTGTTAATACTGATATATTGTAAAATAAGCAAATTATTTTAGCCATACATACACAAATACTAATGAAATGTAAGGTTGCCTTAAGAATAGAGAACGTATGACTTTGCATATTTCTAATGCATATTTGTAATTTGTGTGTGTGCGTGTGCTTGCGTGCGTGTGAACCGATAAATGCCGTATTCTAGTGATTGATTATTATTTCTGAAGCTCGTAGTCAGAAGCCTGTTCTCAAATGAAATGCTTTTGAAGTTGGAGCTCGGGGCTGAAATACAGTACACTCCTCCAGGACTTCCTCTTGCTCTCCATCTGTTCCTACTTGACTGTAAAATGAACCTTGAGAGAGTGTTGAGAAAACATTAGACAAGTGGGTACTATTCAAATCAGTGAAGAACTGATTCCATATTTATGCTTTGAGAGGCAGTCGGTTTTATGAATTTATTTATGCTACATAAATACAGAAATTATATAAATGAAATCTGAGCAACCTGATTTGTTCACTTTCAAAAGAAAGTTCTGGAATTTATTTAAAGTCATCATGAAACAATGTTCGCAATCCATGTTAGTTCTCTAATTTCATTTTGAGTGTAATTAAATATTCAGCTAGAAAAAAAAAAAGTTGTGGAACTTGATTTTATTCATAAAGAACTGATTTAATTGTTGAAATTTAGGAGTTCTTGACTGTGGAATAATTGGGGGGAAAGGTTGTTTCAAGGAAGTAATTTAGATTTATGATGAACAATTACGATTGCATGCACTGGCTAATCCATTTTAAAGCTCCAGAGAAAGAAACTAAAGAGTATTAAGAAACTAACAGAGTATGTTTGATTCATTTAAAATCTTTGTGTGCATAAAATATGTCAAAGAATATTTTCTGTATAAAAGTTAATGACAAGTTTCCACTATAAAGTAAGCATAAATCAAAAAATAGTTTACAACACTTGCCAAGTTCTTAGTAATGTACGTTATATTACTGTTGGGGAAATTATTTAATTTATTTTACTATTTTCAACAAAAGTGTAAGTGTATACACAGTTTAATCATTATTTTAAAGTTTTCAAATACACATTTCAATAAAACTTATATTTCAACCAAAATGTTTATGTTTCTCATAATTTATTAATTCGTACAGTTTTGGGGGTAATCAAACCACTACATTTTGCAATCAAAGCTAACTTTAATCTTGTTTTAATAAGGTAAAATTGTCTGACGTTTTCATGAGACTTATTGATCAATGTATTTTTATAATTTCATAGAATGTCATGACCTATTATTGCAACTTTTCGAAATATTTTCCAAAATTAAACTACTTTGAGCACATTAGCTGTTAGTCATCAAATACCCTTTATTATAGGTGTTTGATGTTTCCCAATCACTGCTTCCCACAATGCACTTGATGAAATGTAATGAAACCTAAGCAGAAACATGTTGGTTTGAAGACAAAATGCAACCTGAGATCGCTAAAAAAGCCAATCAGCCATCTGTCACTGAAAAACACAAAGCTGCTGAAGAAAAAAGAGAAACCAAAGAGAACTTTTGCTTTTGTTTTGTGTCCAGATGAGTGTTAGGAAATAGGAGGGGCAATATCAACACATTTTCTCTCGTCTCTTTATTTCTCTTGTTCCTGCTGTCTGCAAGAAAGAACATGTTTTTCCTGACAAAGATGTTGCCTCAGGATTGTCTGCATGAATGTCAAACTATGAGCACTGCAGGACACTAATTAGTTACCTATTCATCGTTGTATCAATGAATTCATTCTTAGGGTTAGGGTGTATTCACACCAGGAAAGTCCGATATTTCATTTGCTTTGGTCCGGACCAAATATATATATTTTTATGTTGTTTGTTTGGTGTGGTTCGCTTTCACACTGCCCTTTTTGCAAGTGAACCAGAAATTGTAAACAAAACCACACGTGTGCTAAGGTCATCCATTCATTGGACAGAAATTCTCAAGCAGGGAAAACAGGAAGTGCAAAAACAGGCTAATCATACATTCGTAATGCAATTTTTTTTCTTTTACTGATTTGCTATTATGAGATACTAACGTAATATGAAGAAACTTATGAGCATCAAATGAGACAATGTCATATGATGTAATTACGACTTGCCGAAAATAAAATCTATAGCTATAAAATACATAAACGCCGGCAGTCTTATCACCCTGCAGCCCAAGACCGGTTGCCCACTGAAGCTAAGCAGGGTTGAGCCTGGTCAGTACCTGGATGGGAGACCTCCTGGGAAAAACTAGGTTGCTGCTGGAAGAGGTGTTAGTGAGACCAGCAGGGGGTGCTCACTCTGTGGTCTGTGTGGGTCCTAATGCCCCAGTATAGTGAAGGGGACACTATACTGGAAAAAGCACCGTCCTTCGGATGAGACGTTAAACCAAGGTCCTGACTCTCTGTGGTCATTAAAAATCCCAGGATGTCTTTCGAAAAAGAGTAGGGGTGTAACCCCGGCATCCTGGCCAAACTAGCCCACTGGCCTCTGACCATCATGGCCTCCTAATCATCCCCATACACTGATTGGCTTCATCACTCTGTCTCCTCTCCACCAATAAGCTGGTGTGTGGTGGGCGTTCTGGCGCACTATGGCTGCCGTCGCATCATCCAAGTGGATGCTGCACATTGGTGGTGGATGAGATAGCCCCCTTACTATGTAAAGCGCTTTGAGTGTCTAGAAAAGCGCTATATAAACGTAACAAATTATTATTATTATAAAGCATATAAAAATTTTAGTTTAATAATTTAACCTAGATAAATGTGCGCTAGGCGCATATCCAATCGTTTGTGCGGAGAGTGGAAGCTGAAGCACGCTTCAGGACATCAATGGAAACAAATGAAATACTCTGTAGTTGTTGCTCATAAAGAATAATACATTGTTCGGAACTGTAAAGAGTCTATTTTTATTTGTTTACACTCACAATATAAAAAAATATATAATAATTTAGGGATGTGTGGCCGAGTATGGTGACCCATACTCTGAATTTGTGCTCTGCATTTAACCCATCCAAGTGGACACACACCCGGAGCAGTGGGAAGCCATTGCTGTGGCACCCAGGGAGCAGTTGGGGGTTCGGTGCCTTGCTCAAGGGTCTCACCTCAGCCGAGGTATCAGAGGTAGAGAGAACGCTCATTGTTCACTCCCCCCACCAACAATTCCTGCCAGACCCGAGATTCGAAACCAACAACCTCAGGTTACAAGTTCGACGCTCTATCCATTAGGCCAGGACTGCCCACCCAGTAGTGCTTTTCTAAAGTAAAGAAAACTAATAGGATATGCTTGCCGTCCCAGTCTTGAACAGGAGCGCTTCACAAAAATGAACCAAAACTCAGTGAATATTTAGCTTACAGACATGATGAATAGATCTATAGAAAGCTTTGAATTACTACAAAACGAAATAATTCATATCTGAAACAAAAAACTATTTAATTATAATTCCGTAAATATGCATTTCTTTCTAAAAAAAAACATCAAATGAGGAGATGGCGAGTCAGGATTTTTAACTTCATCTTTGTGACACTGACTCAGAAAACACTAGTTTATTAATAAATAATTAAAATATCTCCTTACTATTTTCTCCAAACACATTCATTGTATCTTTTGCTGGGGCTTTGCTGCAAGCTATAGCCTATTTAGCACGCTCATGTCACGTTGCTGTGGGCGCTTGTGACGGCCCGAGCGTTGGCCGCACAAGCGTGGTAATGTGGAGGTAACCTCTCACACATGCATCTATTTGAAGTAGGTTTAGTCATTTAAGGTTAATCTTTATTTAAATTGCCTTTGTTGTTTGCATTCATTTTTGTTTCAGTTGTAATAATGACATGCCACAAACAATATTCATTAGTTCTTTATTGTTAGGGTTACATTTACAATTCATCTTATATACTTCGTTGCTGATTTGGAGTGTACACAAATTAGTTTCGTTGTATAGGTTACTTACATTTGTTTCTATTTTGAGTTTAAGTTTACCGGTGATGTGTGGTGATCTTCAGACGTGGTTCGCTGCAGCTGCATCCTGGCGTGACGAAATTTAGAGTCCGAGCAGGAACAGAGAATTTAAGCATTAGGGGTTCTGCCCGGACATACCATTCACTCAGGTTGTCCGGGGAAGGAGGAAAAGTTGATTTCTTTATCTATTGATTTATTTAGTTGTACATTCATGATATATAATTACACTTATATTTTATTTATCTTGATTTAATGTGTTTCTCTGTTTGATTTGATGTTGATTCATTTAACGTTATATGTTGAATGTAAAGTTTGTAGCTTTCCCTCTTAATTTGTAATGGGCCCATCTTTCCCTTTATAAGCTGTTGCTTTGTTCGTTTGTGAGTTCAGTTTTAGTTATCTGTTTTCTGTCTGAATGACTTGATTTAGTTTTCTTTTTGTTTGCTGTTCTATCTTTTTGTATGATTTATGAGTTTATTTGTTTTTCATGGGTTCAAATAAAGACCCGTTTTCTATCGAAAAGCTTGTGTTCCTTGCTCCTGACTTCTCGGTCCCTCACAGCGCTATAGTCACGAAAACTCATAATTTGAATGCGTTTTTAAGCATTGCGGTTTAAAAACAAGTGTTTGAAGCGATTTAAATGCAAACAATAGCACTATGCGCGAGCTGTGTGTTTCTGAGAGTGCTTTCTGCAATTGGGTCGGATCGAGGCCAGTTCATATTCACACCTTAAACAGACCATACCAGAGTTTATTTGGAACCATACCAATACCACCTCTTCAGCTGTGTCTTGGTTCGGTTATTTGGTGTGCACCCGAGTGAAGATTGCTGTATTCACACCTGTCCAAAAGATCCGCACCAAAGGGGGAAACGAGCCAGAGTTTGTTTTAATCGAACCAAACAAGACAGGTGTGAATAAACCCTTAAGGCGATAGTTCGCTGATAATTCTGCTCCTCGTGTCATTCCAAACCCCTTTTGACTTTCTCCTGTGAGCACAAAATAAGTAGTTCAGCAGAATGTTGATGAAGGAACAAATAAAGCTAAAACGGTTGTTGAAGTTGATGAACATCTAGGCAGACGGACAGTGAAGGGGCCTCAGCTGTGTTTTGTTGTCCCCGTCCCCCCCACATTCCTCATGACAGGTGCGAACAACGCCAGGGCCCCGAGAAATGCCTCTGCTCCAGTCTGTAAACCCGGCTGACATTGTGTGTGTTCGCCAGTAAGAATGACTTCACAACATTATGCAAATCATATTGACAGCACAGCTAATGCTTTTTCTTAAGCTAATTACCCTTAAGGTCATTTCTGTTTTGGGCAACAAGGCTAGACTCTAGGAAAAGAGAAAACTAGTTTAGTAAGAGAGAGCGCGTTAGCAAATGTTTAGAAACTGTGCTTGGAAGAAAGATCATTTTGTTGATTTTGGACCGTTTATGCAATAATTATCACTAAAAGTAGTAGACGATGTCTTCTAATGTTGAAATTGTGTCCCAAGATTTAAATGGTTAATTCTTGTTGCTGCCTCAAGCTGATTGTTTGTTAATACATAGCTTATTGTATTGATGTTTTGTTTGTTTGTGTAGTTGTATACATTGTCTCCAAGAGCCCAAGCACATATAGGCTTAAGAATAGAGAATCTAAAAAATACATAAGGAATAATTAATAAGCTCAATATCAGATTCCAAGTGATCAAAGACTTAAAGTGACACAAAAATCTATAATTTACTCGCCCTTAGTTTATTCCAAACTTGTATAAATGATATTTTTTCTGCTGAAAACCAAAGATATTTTGAAAAATGTTGTAACCAAACTTCCTTCCACATTCTTCAAAATATATTGAAGAAACCAAGAGGAAATAAACTCATACAGGTTTAGAACAACTAAATGAGAGTGAATAAATGATAACAGAATTAAAATGTTTGGGTGAACTGTCCCTTTAGGACATTCCTATTCAACCCACTGTAAATGTTTTTATTTGTATATATGTACATATACATCTGTGTCAATGAGCAAAGAAAGGGAATCATAACAATTTATAAGTCCAATATTTAAAATTATACCGTCTGCTGCAAAGCTCCAGATTACAAATTATTGGTCTTTTATTTCACATAATGTCCAATGTATACTTCAGTTTTTACGCATACACTAAGGTATTTTGTCTTCTTCTGTGTTTTGTGTTCTGCAGAAGAATGTCATTTTCACCCCCCCCCCAGCTGCAAAAGTTGTTAAAAGTAGCTATAGTTGAAAGAGTGGCCATTCCACAAGTGCCAATTAATTTTCTTTTTTTCTTTTTTAATCAAAATATAAAATATGTGAAGATTTTATTTCGCTGAAATTTCATATAAAATGAAAATCCAGTAATTTAGTGCTTCACAAAACAAAATCCACTCTTGTACTTCCCCGTCCAAATGGCTTCTGGAAAATGAGTTCAATCTTTTCACTGCCGTAAAAGATTTCTTGACGCAACACTTTTCTATTTTCAATAGCTTTATGTGACTAGCATGTGACTCGCATGATGGACATAAAGTAAATTGTACATCCAGTAATGATCATTCTAGTAAGATTATCAAAATTACATGTTTCGATGTGTGTAAGCTTCTCATTCATCTTGGATCCAGGAGACCATGCACAACCAATAGAAGTCGAAATTGTCCTGTTAGACATGTTCACTTGTTAGGTTTGACATGCAATGATTTCCAGAGGTTTCTGAACAGCATACAGCATTCTTTATTGGCATCTTTGGTTCCACGTAGGTCCTTTAAAGTAGGAATAGTTCTCCCAGAATTGAAAATGTACTCACCTTCCGCCCATCTAAGATGGTTTGTTTCGTCATCAAGACAGATTTGGAAACATTTAGAATTGCATCAATTGCACACCAATAGATCCTCTGTAGTGAATGGGTGCCATCAGAATGAGAGCTGAGAAAAACAATCACAATAATTCCCATGTAATCCACACAATTTCAGTCCAATTAGCATCTCACCAAGTTAAAAGCTGAGTCTTTGTAATAAACAAGTCCTCTGTCCATATTGCTTTATTCAGTGAAAAGGTTGCCTCGTCTGAACCAGGAGAGAAATATGCATGGATCAAGCACAGTTTACAGTAAAAACAGTCTAAAACAGTTCCAAACAAATACATCAGTGGGTTTTGATGTGAAAGGACAACATGGCAAGGACACAAGGGTGTGTACATTTCAGTAAATGTTTGGTTTTGGATGAGCTATTCCTTTAACATCAATAAAACCTTTCCACTGCACAAAATGTTCTTTATATTATTAAAATGTTCTGGGAAAATTGTTATTTTAAGAACTTATTTTTAGGAGTGTATATGTGACTTTTATATCACTTATTTTTAGTGCTGTCAAATGATTAATCGCATCCAAAATAAAAGTTTTTATTTACATAATATATGTATGTATACTGTGTATATTTATTATTTATCTATAAATACAAACACATGCATGTATATATTTAAGAAAATGTTCTGTTTATATAATAAATATATTTATATATAATATAAATATGTAAATGTATATACATGTACATATTTTCAAAATATATACCGCATGTGTGTTTATTTATAATATGTAATACAGTGCCCTCCACTAATATTGGCACCCTTGGTAAATATGACCAAAGGTGGCTGTGAAAATAAATCTGCATTGTTTATCCTTTTTATCTTTCATTCAAAAAATTCACAAAATTCCAACCTATCATTGAAGTAAATCAATTGAAAGTGGGGAGAAAATCTCATGATGAAATAAATGCTTTCACTATTTCATGTTGGCCACAATTATTGGCACCCAATTATTGCAACGTCCTTTTCCCAGGGTAACAGCTCTGAGTTTTCTCCTATAATGCCTGAAGCGTTTGGAGAACACCTGACAAGAGATCAGAGACCATTTTCTTCATACAGAATCTCTCCAGATCCTTCAGATTCACAGCTCCATGACGGTGCTTCTTCTCTTCAGTTCACCTCACTCATTTTCTGTAGGGTTCAGGTCAGAGGACAGAGACAGCAATGGTAAAAGATTCATTTTGTGCTCAGTGACCCATTTTTGTGTTTATTTTGATGTTTGTTTTGGATTGTTGTCCTGCTGGAAGATCAGAACATGGCCCATTATAAGATTTCTAACAGAGGCAGTCAGATTTTGATTTTTTTATCTGTTGGTATTTGATAGAATCCATGATACCACGTGTCTAAACAAGATGTCCAGGACCTCCAGCAGAAAAACAGGCCCACAACATTAAAGATCCAGCAGTATATTTAACCGTGGACATGGGGTACTTTTTATCCCTGTTTGTACTAAACTCATCTGGTGGGGTTGCTGCCAAAAAGCTATTTTTTTCAGTTTCATCTGACAATAGAAGCAGTGCCATTTGAAGTTCCAGTCGTGTCTGACAACTGAATTTGCTGGAGTTTGTTTTTGGATGAGTGAGGATAATTTAGCTTGAATCCCTCCCGAACAACATGTGGTGATTTAGGGGATGTTTGAATTTTTTTTTTTTTGGTTTCTGACCCCAAGACTCAACTAATCTCTGCAATTCTCCAGCTGTGATCATTGGAGAGTCTTTGGCTACTCAAACTCTCCTCCTCAGCATTCATTAGGACGATATAGACACACGTCCTCTTTCAGGCAGATTTGTAACATTTTTAGTTGATTGGAACCTCTTAATTATTACCCTGATGGTGGGAATGGAGATTTTAAATGTTTTAACTCTTTTCTTACAGCCACTTTCTATTTTGTGATGCTCAACAATCTTGTTCTTCACATCAGAAATATATTTTTTGTTTTTTCTCATTGTGATGGATGATAAAGGGAATTTGACCTTTGTGTTCCTCATATTTATAATCCTGTGGAACAGAAAGTCATGGCTGGACAATTTCATGCTCCTAGTAACCCTGGTGTGCTAACAAATGTAAATATGAATGGGAATATACTTCAGAGATATTTTACTCATAAGAATTTCTAGGGGTGCCAATAATTGTGGCCAACATCAACATTCATTGGAGAAAAACATTTATTTCATCATGAGATTTTCTCCCCACTTTCAATTGTTTTACTTCAATGATAGGTTGGAATTTTGTGAATTTATTGAGTGAAAGATCATGTAACGGTGGTGGCCGCCCTAGCTTAGATAAACTCTAAAGGGAATGTTCGGGCGCCAGTCAGGATTAATCCTGACAAAATTTAAATTAACCCCTGGATAGCAAAACAAAGAAACCACCTGTTACAATATTAATTCACAAAAAAAAACAGTCAAAGAAAAAAGCTCCGTTCACAAGGGGAAGATTTATTCCACGATGTCCATGAGAAAACATACTTATTTGAAGAAAAAAAAACAAGCAAACAAAAACATTTCAGCACTTCGGTTCCATTTCCACCTTTGAATTCCGTGCAGGAATTGCGTCAGGCTAATTCACGTTACCAACACAGGCAGATTCGCATCCACAATCATAAATTGTCCATAGAAGAGAGAAAAAAAAGAAACATAAAACATTGTTCATATCAAAGTGAAGGAAAACATCAACCAATAAACCTAAAGCAAAAATAACCAATAAACAATTTGTAAATCCACTAAGCACATTGAATGTGCGGAAGTGAATGTGCGAGTGCGTGTGTGTGTGTGTGTGTGTGTGTGTTGACGGCTAAGAGGTACTGACCAAGTTTTTCAGTCATAAGGAAACTGGAGCGTGTTGGGGGGTTTTGTCCGACACCAGAACAGGTGGATGAACAGCCGTCACTTGTCTTCCGAACCACTTTACTCAAAGCAGACGATCCTGATGTGCAACGCTTGAAAGTCACGTGAAACTCCGCGAAGCACCCGAAGTCACTCACAGGAAGCACCAGTTCGACAAGCGGCAGTCTTTCCACATCGCACGGTAATCCCCTCACTACTGCAAACCTTACAGATGACGCAAACTTCTCAGGTACGACACGCTTCCTTATATCCTCTTTTCCTCCCGTTAATTGAGACACTCCACCCCGATCACGCAAAGTGAAAGTAAATGATTTTGGTGGCACAGATTTTCTGCATTGCCACACTCTCCCTCCCTGGAAATAAACAACCCATGGTTGTTAAAAAAAACATGGATTAAAATCCTAGAAATTCTTCTTCATCAGAGGTTTCTTGAAATAAGTTAAGGAGCTTTTGTTTTTCCTGGGACTCCAATTCCTCCGCTGTTGGATAGCATGGTTTGAGGTTGCACACATGTGCTGTGCGGACGTCCTCTCCAGTTTCTTCCAACGCTATCTGATAATTCAACGGGCCTAACCGCTTTAAAACCCGGTAAGGACCTTTCCATTTAGGGGCCAGTTTTGCAGTGAAATTATGTTGAGCACTGGACTGAGGGAAATTTCTTAACCATACACGGCTTTTTTCTTCAAAAGAAGCTTCTCGACGGGTTTTATTGTAACTTCTGAGCTGTCTTTTTTGGGCTTTCTTACAGCACTCCTCTGCCTTCAATTTCAGTTGCACTAGATGGTGGACAACATCATATGATGGCGTGGATGGTGAAAGGCTCTTAACTTGGAGTAATTTATCCATTGGGCTTTTTAGTTTTCTCCCTATTTGAAGTTCTGCTGGGGACATCCCAATGCTTTCCTGCACAGCTGAATTAATTGCAAAACGGAGTTCAGGTAAATGCTGATCCCACTTCTTGTGGTTGTCATCCACGTACGAGGCAATCATGCATTTTAGGGTCCGGTTAACTCTCTCAGTCATATTCGTTTGGGGGTGATATGCTGTTGTTAATTTTTGATTGAGATTCCATTTTTCACACAGCTCTTTGAATATTAAGGAAAGGAATTGGGTACCACGGTCAGACAAGATGAAGTCTGGAACCCCCCACCGGGTAAGGATTTCGGTCCTTAGGATCTTCGCTATGGTTTGTGCATTTGCATGACGCATGGGGAACAACTCAACCCAGCGAGTGAAGTAATCTACAAAAACCAGAAGGTACTCATGACGTTGTGTGCTGCTTGGCAACGGCCCCATTATGTCAACACCCACCATTTTGTTGGGTTGTGAGATGGTAATGGGTTGTAGCTTACCAGCCGGTTTCTGATTTTCACTTTTAAGTGTTTGACACTTTACACAGTCCTTAACATAATGTTTGACATCAGTCCACATTCCTGGCCAGAAAACAACATCTTGTAGTCGCTTGTAGGTTTTGTAGATACCTCCATGACCACTTAAAGGATGGGAATGGTAGTGATGAAGGACAGCTGGGATGAGAGTGCTAGGCAGGTACACTCTGTAGTGAACTTGGCCATTTGACAGCTGGGTCGTGTGATATAGTTTGTCCTCCACAACTTCATATTTGTCTTTCAGATCACTGTTATTGTTCTCTGCCAATGCTTTAAACACTTTTATAATCTCCGGTTCTTTGTGTTGTTCCTCCCAAATTGACACAACAGAAACTGGAAGCTCAATATCCTCCTTCTGGCTGGAGTACAAGCTGCAACAAGGTAAGCTGGAAATCCTAGACAAAGCATCAGGTGCTACATTGAGTTTTCCTTTTCGGTATTCAATGACAAAATCAAACCTTTGCAATCGTAGGGCCCATCTAATGAGACGGCTAGTAGTTTTTGGGGAACTTAAGACCCACTGTAGCGCAGAATGGTCGGTGACTACGGTGAACATTTTGTGCTCCAGGTAATGTTGCCATTTCTCAAGTGCCCATATGACTGCTAGACACTCTTTCTCTGTAGCAGAGTAGTTTGATTCAGCTTTGTTAAGGGTGCGGCTTGCGTATGCAATGACTTTCTCCAGTCCCTGAGCTTTCCGTTGTGTTAATACAGCACCGAGCCCGGTATCACTGGCATCGGTATACACGATGAATGGAAGTTGGAGATTTGGATGGCCAAGGATAGGAGGTGAGGTGAGATGTGCCTTCAGTTGCTCAAAAGCTTCCTGGCATTGGGGTGACAAGTGAAAAGAGTGTCCCTTCTTTTTCAGTGCATTGATGGGTTCAGCGATCTTGGAGAAATTTGGGACAAAGCGGTGATACCATCCGGCTAGTCCAAGAAAACTCTGGACCTCTTTGATATTCCTCGGCACAGGGTAAGATCTGATGGCCTCAACTTTGGATAAGTCTGCTGTGATGCCGTTGATGCTAACCACATGTCCCAGAAATGTAATTTCTTTAAGGCAGAACTTGCTCTTTTTAAGGTTTATGGTCAATCCAGCTTCCTGTAGTCGATGGAGAACAGTTTGGAGGTCCTTGAAGTGCTGAGCTACAGATTGTGAGTATATGATAATATCATCTATGTAGACAAAGCAAATGTTTCTTCGTAATTCTCCCAGTATTGTTTCCATTAACCGCTGGAATGTTGCAGGTGCATTTTTTAATCCAAAGGGCATAACATTAAAGTGGAAGAGCCCTGATGGAGTGATGAATGCTGTGTTTGGTTTACTTTGGGGGTCCATAGCCACCTGCCAGTAACCACTGTTTAGGTCTATGGTTGAAAAGATGGCTGCTCCAGACAGAGATTCAAGGATCTCAGTGATGTTGGGAAGTGGGTAAGCATCATTCTCAGTGATGGTATTGAGCTTACGGTAGTCTACACAAAATCTAAGGCTGCCATCTTTTTTGGGAACAAGGACGACCGGGGAGGCCCAGCCAGAATGTGAGGGTTCCACAATTCCTGCATTCACCATCTCCGCAAGTTGTTCTTGTACCACTGCTTGTTTGGCCGGGGACATACGGTACGGCCGTTGCTTGATAGGCACTTGATGTTGTGTGTAAATAATGTGTTGCAGGACATCAGTACGACCTAGTTGAAGGGTGCACACCTGAGTGTTGGACTCCAGGATTCTCCTCAGTTTGTTTTTTTCAGCAGGGGGTAAGTGTGCTTCACTCACAGCACTGTCAATTAAACATTGTGCATCTGAACTGACAAGTGGTGATGATCGACATACAGGTTGTGGTGGAGGGATTTAACTTAACAGTGAAAGGCTTTGGTTAAAAGTCTTTGCATGTGGTCCCGTCTTTTGACGTTGAGGGCTAATATCAGGTACACTTGCGTTGCCAGGTTGGAATGGATGATCTTCTAGTGGGGTGGACTTAAATTAATATTTACTGTCAATTACATTGATTTGTAGGCCACTGAAGAAGATAAAATCCAGTCCGAGAACTACAGCATAGGCGAGTGCCTTAGGGGAAAGGACAGCAACAGGTAAAGTGAAAGTGTTGTTGTGAATGTGTATTGGTAACTGCATCCATCCTAGAGGCACCTCTGCTTCGCCATTAGCCAAATACAGTGGACCGAGAGACCAAGGGTGGAGGTTCTCTTGTGGGAAGAGATTTTTCCACAAACTCTCATGGATCATGGTGTAGCTGGCTCCTGTGTCCACGATGGCCTTTCCAGACCACCCACCGATGCAGATGGGAACAATCAGCTCTTGTGGGATTACAACAGGAGAAACAGGCATTGGTGTAAAGGGTGATTTCTTGGACGTGGACAATCTTTTATTTGTCGTAGCTGTCACAGCATTACTAGTTGCTTGACCTCCAGACTTGCGAGAATTAAATGATCGATGACTGGTGAAAGGATGTTGCTGTTTTACAGGTTGGTTTGTGGATGGGTTGGCATAAAGTGGACAACATCCAGGTGAGTGATGTCCCTTACATCTCCAACATTGCACTTGGGGTTGGTCAGTGGGTTTGATGTTTTTTTGAGTTACTTCCTGCAATGATTTTCTGCTCATACCTTTTTCATATTGCAGTTGCTGCTCACGGTCCTTCTCTAGCTGATGTCCCAGCTTTACCAGTTCCTCAACGGTGCTCACACGACTACGTAGCTGACTGGCGAGGTAAGGTTTTACATTTTTGAGAATCATTTTGACTATTTCATTTTCTGTTAAGGAAGGCCTCCATCTTTTGCAAAGAGCACGATATGTAAAGGCGAAATCTCTGATGGATTCTCTCTCTCCTTGATACCTTGTGCGGACTCTTTCAGCTAGCTCATCTTCGTAGTCTTCGGAGAGAAAGGCTGAGAGGAAAACAGTCTCGAATTCGTTCCATGTCGTTACTGAAGATCGGGCGACTTCCCACCAGTCACGTGCAGTGCCGTGGAGTACGCTGCGGAAGGTTGCCAGGAGGTCGGTCTCTGCAAGTGGGTGCAATGCCAAGAAATCCTGACACCTTGTTAGGTACAGCAGGGGATCAGCATCATCCGACGGTCTTCCAAATGTGGGAAAGGTCAATTTTAAATGGTCACTTTTTCCAGCAAGAATAGGAGGACACTCTGGGACATTTTCTAGTGGTGATGGGTGTGCGGTAAGTATGGCACTGGGTGGTGATTGTACCCCTTTACTTTGAGTATCAGCCATTTCCTTTTCTGGCCGTTTGACTTCCTCTATGTTTGTTTGAAGCTCATTTACCTGTGTTATTAGCTTGTCAATTTGAATGATGTACTGATTACATTCAGTTGAGAGCTGCTCATGATCCTTTTGAAGGTTCTTTTGTGTAGCTCTGAGGTCTCTCTGAAGTTCGACCTGAAGTTGATCCACCATGAAACGGACTTCAGAAATCAAGGTACACTCCATTTTTTTCATCTCTTGTGAGATCATCACTTTCATGGTTTTAACTAGTTGATCTGAATCTGCTGAATCCGCTTTTGCTGCAGTTAATGTGGTGAGGATCTGTTGCTGGTTAGCCTCCATTTTCGCAGTCAGGTCTCAAAGTTGTTTTTCATGATGGGAAGTGGCTGTTTTTTGCTCCTGGGTGAGTTCATTCACAGCTTTCTCCTGATGTTTCATGAAATCAAACAGGTTGTCCCAGTTATCTTGAACTTGTGCAGTCAAATGGTGAATTTCCTTTCCAGGAGTTGGGAGGTGACCAGGCAGGCGATGCTGTGTTGCTGAGGAAGATGGTGTAGTTTCAGGGGATGTGCAAATTTGCATCGGTTCTGGCTGGAATGAAGCAGTGCCATCTGGAGACATGGGGGCAAAGTGCACCTGAGACCTAGGATGGGGACTGCTGAACTGAGTTGGGGTGAAGTGAAAAGTGGGAACGGGTCTTGGTTGCACCAGTGGCCAGACTGGAGTTGCTATATCTGGGGGAGGTTCAATTTCCACAGATATGGACGGTGAAGGAGGGATAGTGGCCATGTTTGTATGGTGTTGCTTGTCAATGTTGTGTGAATAATCAGTAACTGAGTTGAGTGAATTGGAATGCTATCTGTTTTTTTTTTTCGGGCACCAGGGGATATAAACAAAAAGCAAACAAAGTACAATTTCCACAGTCTCAATTTTTGGTTCTCACAATTTTACACAGCACATTCGAGATGCAACATCAAATTCACAGTACTTAGATTTTCAGCTGATACACTTCAGTCAAACAAAAGCACAAAACAACAAGTTATTTCAAGGTTTACCAACTGTAATAATTAATTAAGCATAAGGTTTAAATAATTCCCCAACACAAACAATTCATGTTCAAGTGAGAAATATTCAGGTGATAGAGGTACAAGTTTTCAGGTCCCTTTACACATACACAATATTTCGGGTCCCTTTACACATACACAATATTTCGGGTCCCTTTACACATACACAATATTTCAAGGTCCCTGTTTGGGTGCCACTCTGTAATGGTGGTGGCCGCCCTAGCTTAGATAAACTCTAAAGGGAATGTTCGGGCGCCAGTCAGGATTAATCCTGACAAAATTTAAAATTAACCCCTGGATAGCAAAACAAAGAAACCACCTGTTACAATATTAATTCACAAAAAAAAACAGTCAAAGAAAAAAGCTCCGTTCACAAGGGGAAGATTTATTCCACGATGTCCATGAGAAAACATACTTATTTGAAGAAAAAAAACAAGCAAAAAAAAACATTTCAGCACTTCGGTTCCATTTCCACCTTTGAATTCCGTGCAGGAATTGCGTCAGGCTAATTCACGTTACCAACACAGGCAGATTCGCATCCACAATCATAAATTGTCCATAGAAGAGAGAAAAAAAGAAACATAAAACATTGTTCATATCAAAGTGAAGGAAAACATCAACCAATAAACCTAAAGCAAAAATAACCAATAAACAATTTGTAAATCCACTAAGCACATTGAATGTGCGGAAGTGAATGTGCGAGTGCGTGCGTGTGTGTGTGTGTGTGTGTGTGTGTGTGTGTGTGTGTGTGTGTGTGTGTGTGTGTGTGTGTGTGTGTGTGTGTGTGTTGACGGCTAAGAGGTACTGACCAAGTTTTTCAGTCATAAGGAAACTGGAGCGTGTTGGGGGGTTTTGTCCGACACCAGAACAGGTGGATGAACAGCCGTCACTTGTCTTCCGAACCACTTTACTCAAAGCAGACGATCCTGATGTGCAACGCTTGAAAGTCACGTGAAACTCCGCGAAGCACCCGAAGTCACTCACAGGAAGCACCAGTTCGACAAGCGGCAGTCTTTCCACATCGCACGGTAATCCCCTCACTACTGCAAACCTTACAGATGACGCAAACTTCTCAGGTACGACACGCTTCCTTATATCCTCTTTTCTTCCCGTTAATTGAGACACTCCACCCCGATCACGCAAAGTGAAAGTAAATGATTTTGGTGGCACAGATTTTCTGCATTGCCACAATCAAAAGGATAAACAATGCAGATTTATTTTCACAGCCGCCTTTGCTCATATTTATCAAGGGTGCCAATATTAGTGGAGGGCACTGTATGTAAACAAAAATATTTATTTTGGATGCGATTAATCGTTTGACAGCACTACTTTTTTTATTTAAAAGGAGACTTGCTACTGCAGAGCTGGAGCCCAAAAACTGCTATTTCTAAAGTTCAGTGCGTTCATGAGATTAAAATGATACTATTAATACAGAATTTTCATATTCAGTTCAGAAATGGTCCTATCAGTCTCCATTCTATGAGCATGAAAACGATTTAGACAATTTTTTAGCATTGTATGTCCTGTAACAATAAGGAGGTTATTTAAATGAATAACTGCAGCAAAGACCTTGAAATCCAATCAGATTTTTTTTATCATAGCATATATTACCTCAGTTCTAATGAAAATAATATAATATAGTCTAGCTAATAAAAAATAAGAATAAATAATAAAGCCTTACAAATCCCGGGAGTCTCTGGAGTTACATTCTGTAATTTAAATGGTTCCATCCAAGTATTAAACCCAATTCTTCTGTATTTTAACTACATTTAGGCTCCGTTCCAAAACCTAGTGAGCTCCCCGGCTGTCTGCTGCCTACACAGGCATCTGCATTCTAACTGAGCAACTCTCTCTTGTCGCCCACACATCACACAAAAACTGCTCTTCAAACGAACCGCACAAGAGACTAATGGTTAGCATGGTGCTAAACTCAAAATGTTTTAAATGCAAATCTCTAGTTCACTAGGTTTTAGAACAAAGCCTTAGTCAATCTCAGACATCTCTGAGCTTGTTCTGCTCTCATTTTTCTATAAAAAATCTCCAAGCACATTTACATCAATAGCGAGCCACAGAATGTGTTCAAGATTATCCTTCAGGGATTTCTTTGTGTGCTCTCACATTACATGTGTTCCAAAAGCTACACAAGGTCCAAAAGGCATAGAGAAGGCTCTCCTATGATAACTTCAGAAAACATCTAAGATGGTGGACGATGCAAATATAATAATTACAGTTCAACATAGATACAAAATTGACTGATATACCCAACATTTCTGTATGCTGTCCATTTGCATGCTTATTAGCAGAGCTGGGTAGTAACTGATAACATGTAATCTGGATTACATGATTACATATTATTTACACAAAAGCAATAATTTATTCATAGTTTATTGATTCTACCTAATTCCTCTTTTTCATCTTTCTAAAATAACTGCTTTAGAAGGTCTTCAGTTTTGTGGACATTCACACAGAGACCAGTCAACAGTGAGATGGACAACTGGATTTACAAAAATCTTTTCAAGTTTAAGAAGCATTTCAACATTGCATCAACTACTGATGAACATTATTTAACAATATATTGTATGTATGTCTTTGGTAAGCTTTTGTCTTTCAAACACATTAAAGTGCACAAATCTTATTTCGTTTAGTATAATTACTTGAAGTACCCCTGATATTTTAAAATAAATATATCATAGTTCATGGTTCCTGACATTTGCTATGTACACATGACAAATAAACAAATAAAACATTTCATTTAACATTTTTATGATTTTATTCATTATTAGCTTTTCACTTTCTCTCACAGAACTGTGAGATATAAACTCACAATTCTGACTTTTTTTCTCATAATTGCGTAATATAAACTCACAATTGTGAGTTAAAGTACAATTTTAAGGGGGGGAACTGATATGCTCTCAGAATTGCAAGTTTATATCGCACAAATCGGACTTTATAACTCGCTATTGTGAGTTTATATCACGCAATTATGAGAAAAAAGTCAGAATTGTGAGATAAAAAGTTGCAATTACCCTTTTTACTTTTAATTCAGTGGCGGAAACAGGCTTCCATATACAAATTATCTCCGTTGCACTCTACTGAAATCAGTAAGTGGAGTCTAGTGCATGCTACTTGTATGAACGTTCCAAATCAGTCACTAGCGGTCCAGTTCAGTTTGGATGCTACAGTGGAACACTGTATAGGCAGCAAGGCAGCTCTTTATATTTTGGAAAGGAGATTGATTGATTCGCTAAACAAATCTCACTTAAACTAGGATCGAATGATATTTGAATCTACTACTGAATACAATTTGATACAAATACATTGCTTGCTTCAATTTGTAAATTAGGCAATGATGCAGCTTTGCCACAGCTCTACCTTTACTTAATATATCTCACATGTGAATTGAGGGTACTCTTCAAATTAAGCTCTAGTGAAGGCCAAAGCTCTGTAATTTATATTTGGGCTAATTAGTGAGGTGTGGGTCTTGTCTTATAAATAGAGGCAATTACTCATGAATATGTGTGAGGCTGTCCACTGAGGCTGAGCACTTGGTATACATGATGTTGCTTTCTGCTTATGTATGTGTGTGGTTTGTACAGTGGCCTCAAAACTTCTTTGGACACTGAAGACGCTCTTAAAAAGGTATGAATGTCATTGCATTAAATAACAAAATATTAAACCAAGTGGCGTGTAGTTCTCATCTCAGCCCTCCTAAAATCTGTGGATATTTGTCCCTCATTAAAAAAAGCTTTAGCTCTAGAGAAATGAATAGTGGCATTCCTTTTGTTCATTCATAATATTCTAATTGCCTTGACGCTATTGTTGTGACCTTGTTAAAGACTATGTCTTTTTTCCTTCACCTTAAGACCTTGGTCACGCTTCCCTCTGCCAAAGCATCTCACAGAATGTTATGTACGGCATATATTTCCGTCTAACATGGAGGCATATGGCCTGTTTTATGAGCATGATAGTGCTGTAAATAAGAGCAATGCCACAGTGCCGTTATGCTTTAAGCTAACTCACCCTTCCACCAGCAGCTGCACCAATCTGTTCTTGACTCTCTGTGAAAGGCTGGCAGCAGCAGGCGCATATGTTATCTTGAACTCTTCTGATGTGAAAGAACAACTTAGCTTTTTCAGGATAGTTTTACTAATAATAAAAATAAAAACAGTCTCTCTGTTGTATTGTATAAATACAATCTCAATGATTGTGGATCATCTGCTCTTGTTTCATTTGACTGTTGACTTACCCAAATATTGCTCCGGCCTGCACGACTTATATTCACACAAATATTCACACAGGTCTTTTTCATACACTGACCAGGGGCTATTAAAAAAACAGCATTTAAATATTTGGTAACACTTTATTTAAAGGTCTTCTTGTTACACGCTACATGTTCTTATAATAACATTTAATTATATGCATAATTGCATGCAAGTAACCCAAAGACAAACCCTAATCCTGAACCTAACCTTATATTAAGAACATGTAGTTCATTTATGTTACTCAGTACTTAAATGTATAATTACACTGTAACAATGGCACTTTAAAATAAAGTGTAACAAAATATTTATGTAAGTGTAACTATAAGTAAATAATGCTTTAGATATAATATTATCTGTACTGTAAGTACTACTACTAAGTACTGTAGATATGCATTTAAATTTACTTCTGGGAAAATATATGAAACATTTTGACGACCTCGTATTCTGGTCAGAGGTGTATCCAATCCTAAATCCATTTTTTTTTACATGTTACTGCATAATCCGTCTTTTATATTCAAAATGTATGTTGAGGATTTATGTATATTGAATTTAAAAACAAATTGTCCAATCAAAGTATTTCTAGATTAAGAATATCCCTTCCCCTAATGCCAAGTGTCTCTGACTGCCAATAGCATGGTTCACAAAAGTAATATCAAGTTGTTGTTTTTTTACCTTAAATTCCTAAAATGTAATAAAACACTACAGTTATAGGTATAATCAAGCAATTTTAGTATGTAAGTCAACAATACAAAATTAGTGTACTTATAACAAATTATTCAAACATAATAATTTAAAATATACTTTAAAGTAAAACATTTAAATTGACATAAGTGCACCACTTAAAAGTGTATTTAAGCATGTTAAGACATGCACAAAAATACTTATTTCATGAATATTATATTATCAGCCAGTAGAGTTACATATATATGTAATATATATTTATATATATATTACATATATATGTAACACGTGTGTGTGTGTGTGTGTGTGTGTGTGTGTGTGTGTGTGTGTGTGCGTGTGTGTACATGTGCATGTGTGTGTGTGTATACTGTACATATACTTTTAAAGTTTGAATCACATTTAATACAATTAAGCCCACTTATTTTTAACAAGAGCTGTTTCAGTGGGAAAATGCACTCATCAAGCCACTTCACTGAATCTTTAAAACTTCTGTTTGCTAGTGATAAAAGTAGTATTTTTTTTATACAGTGACTTGCTAATGTATTCAGAGCCATTTATTGAATTGCAAATCCTAGACTAAAATGTATTTTTATATTAAATATTTGAATCTAATGAAACAGAAAATTATGTGTCATCGATTTATGCTAGAAAGATGACACTAGAAAATGTTCTAACTTAAAATTATACAGTTTTAACCCCACTGTTTCATAAAATATAAACCATTGTCACATTAAAATAATTTTGCATTTCAGTCCACTTCAGGAAATTCTGCATTTATTGAATTCATTAATTTATTTATTTTTTCTCCCATTATTATTAGCATATCTACTAATAATCAAGTTCTCCAGCATGACATAAGAATGTTCCAATGAACATCGTCTGCTGCAGTGGAACCAACAACATCTGACATTTGGTAAAAACGTTAGTATCACTAATTCAGTTACATTTCTCGAAATGCATATTCATGCATATTCATTTAACATTTATAATATGTATAATATGAACACGCAGGTGTTCCTGTGGCTCAGTGGTTAGAGCATTGCGTTAGCAGTGCAAAGGTTGTAGGGTTCGATTCCCAGGGAACGCACATACTGAAAAAACATGTATAACCTGAATGCACTGTAAGTCGCTTTGGATAAAAGCGTCTGCTAAATGTAAATGTAAATATGTATTTGTTCGTTTTTAGTTAAGTTTTCATGATTGAAAAGAAGAGTTTAAACACCAAGAATTTCATTGTAGACTTATGCACCCCCATACAGTATGCAGTTTGTGAAAGTATATTGTCCTCGTCTTACAGAAGCACTGCTTTTGCACAAATAAAAAATTGCCTTGATGAGGGTACAGTCGCCTTTCATTTGACCTCTATTTGTGAGTTATTTAAAAAAAGCACACAGTATGATCAGTGCTTGAAGTGGAAAAAAAAGAAGTGCCGTACTCACCCGACACATTTATATTAAATAAATAAGTACTTTTTAATAATTTACAATGTAAATATAGTGCCAAAATCTATCAATCAATAATTAAATAAAAGTTTTCAATACAAATTAGTACAAGTCAAGCTGCAATACCAAACATGACCACAGGGAGACGCCAAATACCACTAAATCGCCTGCCTTAAATATACGGTTCCATTCAGAATCACTAAATCTCTGACCACCGCATAATCAATGTTCATTATAAACACTTAGCCAGATACAAGCCAAATACATGCTGAAAACAATAATTTTACTGACATCTGGACGTAAGTCACTGTTCTCTCTGTAATTGCTGATTAAATCAGCCATGTTTTCTCTGCATTAGCGCTGTTTTGAGCTTACTGTTTGAATTAATTCACTGGATCATTGGACTTTCCAGGAGTTTACGGCTTAAAATTATGTGATTGCAAAAGCCTGCTTCTTTTAATTTTAAGATATGATTTTCGTTATAAAGTACTGATTCAAACTAGTAATCAGTAATTAATTATTATTCTACAACTCCGCACGTCTCCCCTGACACCGCTTCCCCTTCTCGCACACCACACAATGAATAGACCAACTCTGCTTGCGTTCATTCACATGATGGGTCGAGATGAGAGGTGATCCCGCCTGGGTAGTGTGCTTTACATAGTTTCTATATAATTTCTAATCATATATGGGATCCTATAGCCTAATCACCCAGACCCTGACGATTTTACTCTGAGTACCGGCAGCATGTCAGAAGTGACGGTACGCACAAAAAAGTGTAGGTACTCTAAAGGCTAAAATATAGAAGTGCCGGTACTGCATACCGGTGTGTACCGGCCAACTTAAAGCACTGAGTATGATATAAAACAAGGTTTGGAGGTCATTATACGGGCTGTAACCTGCAGGACAGCTGTGGAAATAAGAACTGAAATGCTTTTGAAAGAAGGAGATTTTTAAGAGGCCATGGGTCACTCTGAAAGATCTCCAGAGAATGAAGTAAAGGTGCACCAGTCAACCATATCAAGAGCTCTGACAGGCTTGGGAGGGCGGCACAAAAGAAGCCAGCTCTCAAAAACATCCATGTGTAGAGGTTGCATAATAATGACGAAGTTATGTGGGAGGACGTTTTGTGGCCAGATGAGAGTTTTTCAGGCATAATTCAATAGTATGCGTAGCACAACCTCTGCCTGATTGAACGTTTGCCCCATGATATTTTAAATAACAAGCCCAGAATTTGAATTTCACATCTCTTTCATGTAAAAAGACGTTTCAAAAGCTGTTCAAAAAGGTCAAAGTGTGCTCGTTCCAGCTGTTTTTGATGATGAAAAGCTGACAGGAAAAAGAGCAAAGCAAAGCAGAGAGAATTCAATGTAATCTGCAAATTGAAGTCCCACTTTCCCTTATCAGCCTCTCGCAAACAAAAGGACGAATTGATATGTGGGAGTTAAGGTGCTGTTGTAAAGATATTGGGCCGCTCCAGAAGGATTTGTCTAGCTAAGCACATGAAACATTAAGCAGTGACAATTCCATAAGATCAATAGGACTAGCACACGTGCTGTTTTCTGCTGCCTTTGTTTTCTTTCCTTCGCCTCTGAGGCCAAATTGAATGGCTACGTCCCCTTACCATTTTACAAAAACTTCCTTCAGAACCAAAGCCAGTTCTCAGTTGATTTGCATTAAATTGGCTACCATCATAATGAGGATTTTTTTTAGATATAATTTATATATTTAACTTATTATTTATCCGTTTAATATATGGAGTGTAAATGCAATTTTTGTGTATGCACATGATTTTAGTTCAACTTCAGTGGTCTATTAAGAGTCTTATATTTGTTTCATCATGACAGTAAGTTTATCATTGTGCTGGACCATGTCATGCTATCCTACTACCAAACTACTCTGACTATATCTGCAGTTTATAGCACAATATGCATATACAATGTGGATGGCCTACTACATTTACTAAATGTGCCCTTCATGAATAATGTATCTCATAATGCAATGTGTTTCGGTGCAGTTGTGGCCTAATGGTTAGAGAGTCGGACACATATGAAGTGCAGGAGAAATCAGCTGTGATATCATGTTTAACAGCTCTTTCTTCACTCAGTCTTGATTAGATTGGAATTCCAAGAGTTGTTTTTTTTTCACAGCAATTTGAATAAAATATACAGAATTACTGAATTTATGTTTAGAATGATAACTGGGCGTCACCCACTGCAACTGAACATACTGCTATTTGAAACAGAATTTGATGCATAATGTATTTTGTTCCACAATCCACATACTGTAAAAAAATATTCTACAGTAAACAAAACTGTGCTGTCATGCTGTAATAATATAATCTTAGCATCACTTTTGTATATATATATATACATACAGTGTCCTCCATTAATATTGGCACCCTTGGTAAATATGAGCAAAAGCGGCTGTGAAAATTAATCTGCATTGTTTATCCTTTTTATCTTTCATTCAAAAAATTCATAAAATTCCCACCTATCATTGAGGTAAAACAATTGAAAGTGGGGGGAAATCTCATTGCAAAAATAAATGCTTGCCCAGGGTAACAGCTTTGAGTTTTCTCCTATAATGACTGAAGGAGTTAGAGAACAAAAACAGTTCACCTCACTCATTTTCTGTAGGGTTCAGGTCAGAGGACAGGGACAGCCATGGTAAAAGATTCATTTTTTGCTCAGTGACCCATTTTTGTGTTTATTTTTATGTTTGTTTTGGATTGTTGTCCTGGTGGAAGATCCAAACATGGCCCATTATAAGATTTCTAACTGAGGCATTCAGGTTTTGATTTTGTATCTGTTGGTATTTGATAGAATCCATGATGTCATTCATCTGAACAAGACGTCCAGGACCTCCTGTGGAAAAACAGGCCCACAACATTAAAGATCCAGCAGTATATTTAACCGTGGACATGGGATACTTTTTATCCCCATTTGTACTAAACTCATCTGGTGGGTTTGCTGCCAAAAAGCTATTTTTTCAGTTTCATCTGACCATAGAAGCCAGTCCCATTTGAAGTTCCAGTCGTGTCTGACGACTGAATATGTTGGAGTTTGTTTTTGGATGAGTGAGGAGAATTGTCCTTGAAACCTTCTCGAACAACATGTGTGATGAAGGGGATGTTTGCTATATATATATATATATATATATATATACTGTATATATAGGTTTCTGACCCCAAGACTCAACGCATTTCTACAATTCTACAGCTGTGATCCTTGGAGAGTCTTTAACCACTCAAACTCTCCTCCTCACCGTGCATTAGGACGATATAGACACGTCCTCTTCCAGGCAGATGTAACGTCTTTAGTTGTTTGGAACCTCTTAATTATTCTCCTGATGGTGGAAATGGGGATTTTCAATGCTTTAACTCTTTTCTTTCAGCCACTTTCTATTTTGTGACGCTCAACAATCTTGTTCTGCACATCAGAACTATAGGTTTTACTCCTTGTGATGGATGATTAAGGGAGTTTGGCCTTTGTGTTCCTTATATGTATAATCCTGTGGAACAGGAAGTCTTGGCTGGACAATTTCATGCTCCTAGTCACCCTGTGTGCATTTTTTTATTTATTATTATTATTCTTAGCCAAACACCTATTTTGATACAGTTAGCATGATAACTAGCATGCACCCAAATGCAAAATAACATTCTGTTTAGTATAAACAGAAGGCTAAATGAAGGCTAAAAATCATTTTAGAGCAGGCTGGAAAAAAATCATTTTGAAAGTGAGTCCAAATGTATTGTTTCTCTGTGCTGTTGGCCTGTTGGCTGAGGCCTCTGCTATGTTTTAAATTTAAACTATTATATATATATATATATATATATATATATATATTTTATCATTACAGTTATCACCTTGGCTTGAACACTATTTTAGTATGCTGAATTATAATGATTTAGAATTTGCTTTAAAGCAGCAATTACAGTTAAATAATAAAAAGTGTATATGGTTTACTTATAAGTTACAAATGTAAAAGTTCATTATAAGTTACAAATAAGAAATCTTAACAAAAGTTTTTGTGTGGACGACACCTGTAGGCTACATCTGTTTTTATCCACAGTACCAATGACTTTTAAGATGAATTCATTGTAATAATGGTAATGCTAAACAATATCCGTGATATATCTAGTATAAAACTTCAAAAAGAAACATATTTCTGGTTTGGTGTCAGTGAAGGGGTTCTTGATCCATAGCCTAATGATGGCTAAAAAAAGTCCAAAATTGTTAATTAGCTCTGTTCTCAAAGCTAAAAAAACTCAAATTTTGGTTTCATGTAGCCTCAAACTTTAATCCTGTAGTCCTTTATGTTATTATTATATTCAAAACGTATTTTTCATCTTATTTTTGGGCTTTAAAACAATACTCAGACATTAATCCAGTGGACAATGGAACATCCATCAAGCAGAGGTTACAAAGGCTTCTCTCTGTAGATCCTGTCTAAAGTCTTTCCCTCAGAAGACATCACTATTTTGGCTTCATCAGAACTAAACGAGCACCATGACGTGAAATCAATGCTGCTTACTGTGCACATGCATAGCGTTAGCTGCGGAAGAATTGATGATAAGCTGTGAATTAAGAGTCAATACAGCAGGTGTAGAGTCTGTCAGGAGAGAGGTGAGGACCCCGCTGCCCTCTGAGCTCGGAGCTTTTAAAACAAGATCCCTGTTTGTGTTTCTTAATCACAGGCTATTGATCGAAGCCCAGAATATGGATATAAGGATGCCCTGAACTTGGCTATTCGGTCTCTCTTTATTAGAATATAGTCAGTAGCTATAAACAGGTAATATTATGTGGATGTTCACTGTAAGATCACAGCTTCATGAAATCTGCTGTCAAATTGAATTTCACAAAAAAGCAAACAAAGGCACAGATAAATATAATTATATAACATGCCGTAAACATAACATTAGCATTGCCTTTGGTGAATGCAGTCCACAGAGACCCTAAAGCTGCTTTAATAATTCATTGCTGAAGATGCTGAGCTAATAAATAAGTAATTAAATAGATTTGTCTCATCAATGGCTTGCTCATGCGACGCTCTGCATGACAGACTGATGGAGTTACAGCGCCACCTTGTGGAAAGATGTGCACTGTGATTCTGAGGCACTGTGCACTGATGGATTATGAATCTACAATCGTGTTTAATGAATAAAATAAATGAAACACATCACAAACATGTGAGTTGTATGTATGATATGATGTATCATGCATTGCTTCATATTTTACATGAAATGGATTCATGAATGTTTGCCTGTTCTTGTTTTGATCCATACATTTCCATGGACAAGTATAAAAATTATATATATATATATATATGTGTGTGTGTGTGCGTGTGTGTGTGTGTGTGTGTGTGTGTGTGTGTGTGTGTGTGTGTGTGTGTGTGTGTGTGTGTGTGACCCTCTCTGTGAAATCCAGGCTAAAGTCTCAAAATCTAATTATGAGAGAACAAGCATACAAAATTAGATTTCTACCATTAACTTCACTATAATTTCAATTTTTGACATGACCTTATGCAGTAAATATTAAAGATATAAAGATATCTATATTTTCTATATTAGAAAACAGCAAATCACAAAATAAAATGTAGCTGGGTTTTCACAGAGAGGGTCACATATATGTATATATTTGCAATCCAAAAATATTTAGGCCTATGTTTGCTATTTATGTATTTGTGGGTTACACAACCTAAGATACAAAATAATAATCATAATAATGTGATGCACATTTTCAGTATTGCATACAGTAAATTAAACAAATATTTAGGCCTAAATTTGCTATTTATGTATTTCTGGGTTACGCAGACTAACCAACTAAATAATCATAATAATCATAATAATGTGATGCATATTTTCAGCCATGCATACACTAAATGAAACAGAAATATTTAGGCCTACATTTGCTATTTATGTATTTGTGGGTTGCACAGACTAACAAACAAAATAATAATAATCATAATAATGTGATGCATGTTTTTAATCATACATACAGTAAATTAAACAGATAAGAAACTTTCAAGTTTGAGTTCTGCACAGTCGCTGCTGCGAGGGTGGGGGTCGTCTTTGGGGGCGTAAGCCTCTGATGTTTTGCCAAAAGCCCCTGATCTTTTTGAAGATGGACCATTCACGTCACAAATATGATTTATTAATTGTAATTTGTTCTCCAAGTACTAGAAATCCATCTGTACATGATGAAAAGCAGTCTGCACTGCTGGCTGTGGTAGATTATTACGTTTTCATTCCACTAAACAAGGCTTTAAAGTAGAGGTGGGCATAGATTAATTTTTTTAATCTAGATTAATTTTGGAATTAATCTAGATTAAAATGGCTCATTTAAATTCTGCCGAAGGCATTCAGAATATGTGTGCTACCCAAATAATGACTAAAAGTAAGTCTTCGAGAACGGGTTTCTCAAGCCAGGTGGCGCATTAGACCAGGGGCTCATCTCCTGTTTCCAAAATGCATCACAAACTTTAATCTCTTCCCGTCCCAATCCCACGAAAAAACTGGAGGAAAATCCCGTTCCACTCCCGGAAGAATGACTCCCATTCCCTCCCACTCCCGTGTTGTTGTTTTTTTGCCGATAACTGTCAATTACAGTAAAAATATAGTACAGATCACAGCGTGCCCACCTTATTAGTTGAATAAAAACCCAAAATGTCGTTTTTTGTTATTATATTGAACTGAAAGCCATCTTATGCACAGTGTTGCACAGATTAAATTTCATGTAAATCATCCATGCTAACACACACGTCTTCTATTTTTATTTTTTAGACATTTCACTCTCTATAGATATATTTTTCAAAGACGGAGTTTCTCGCTCAAGTTCACATGAGACCTAAAGCGCATCCTGTTTGCTTAAAAGCGCAACGTTTCGTTGTTATTCTGAGTGCACACAAATAAACGTAGAGTCTTTACAGATTCGAAAGAGGTATTAGGCTACTTTTATCTGTATGACCAAGAATGACGGAGATGTAAGAGCAAGTGATCGCACCGGAGCCATGTCCTGCTGCAAACGCGCTTCCACACAAACACTTCAATAGCGCACATTTCTCTAGGTTAACATCATATTGAGCGGCCATGTAAAGTTGCTACTACATACATCTTTCAGATGAAAAGCCATATTTGAGGTTGATGAATGATAGGTGAGCGTTTGGATGTCCTGCCCGATTGTATTACCACATAGACCAGCCGTTAACAATCTGTCCTTCACGGACTGCGAGCCTCTAGTTCGAAGACTCGTTCTCGCCCCCTACAAGTGCAATTCGGCTAGGTATACATCCGCGCTAAAATATCAGGGTGAAAGTCATCATAGCTTGCGTAGTATAGACCCAGCTCCCAACCCAACGTTGAGAATAGATTAACGGCGATATTTTTTTTATCGCCCGATAAGAGTCTCACGTTAACGCAGCACGTTAACGCCGATAACGGCCCACCACTACTTTAAAGCCTTCGTTTTATGTTTTGGATATTTGGAAAACAGATTCAATCCCCCACGATCCTAAAGGAAAATGATGTCTACTAAATCCTTTAATAAGACTGTAGCAATCAAATTTGCGTTCGCGCTGCCGCAGACCCAGAGTTAATGTATATGAAACATCTTTACAAGCATTTTGTATCATTATTTCTGCGTTACAAACATTCAAATAATCACAGAATTACTGGGATAAAGGTGTACAACTCAGACATAAACACTGCGGTCTACAATAGCGATCAAAATAGAGAAAACCTTTGAATGTGACTTCACGCTTCAAGCAAAGATTAAATCAATTACATCGTGACGCCTGCAGATGGTGACTAGTGACTTAATAATAATAATAATAATTAATTACATTTATATAGCGCTTTTCTGATTTTCTGCTTTTCTGAGCACTCAAAGCGCTCTACATTGTCAGGGGGTATCTCCTCATGTGGATGAGTGTGCAGTGTGCAGTGTGCAGCATCCTCCAGGATGATTTACAAAACTTAAAAAAAGAAATTTGTTGAACAAACTTTGATTCATTCAGGAATGAATCAAGTGAAGTCCCATTGTAGATTTTAGCCTTTTATCAGAACCTCTGCTAAATTGCATTTTATTTTGCTTAGTTGTCTATTTTTCCAGAATCATGTTGGGAGAATCGTGAAATCTATTTATAAAAGAAATCAAGATTCTCCCTTCTCCATTTATCTAGAATCGTGCAGCCCTAGTTGGTCATTTATCCACTCGTAATGTAAACAAATAAATGCCTTTAATGTCAGATAAAGCACCAAAGATGTGGTTAGTGAGGCTCAGTCTCTTAATAAATTATGATGGGGGGGGGGCTAAGCACCTTAACTCTCCCAACCCTAGCAACGCCCCTTCTGCACTCAAAGAAATCATGATATTTATTGTTTATTGTTAATGGTTTACATGTGTTTTATTTAAATAGCAATATTTAAAACAAATCAAATCAGCGACAATCTGTTCACATTTAAATGTATAAAGTCAAAAATATGAACATTGTTAAAATATGGCTTGCTGTGTAACAAGCAATATTCAGATAAAATGGCAGAGATTAAAACACATTTATTGATGATAAAGATACAAACCTGGTTGTTGTGTGTTTTAAACATTTTTGGTAGTTTTACTGAAATCTGATGTATTTCTTACCTTTTTCATTTGATAGAAAAATATCCATGACATTAAGTTTATAGATGATGTCAAAACTGTGTGATCCAAATGATTTTTTTTTATATGCAATTATTTTAGGCTACATATATCTCATTCATGAATCATTCAAAAATCATGATGGTTTTTTTTGTCTTGAGATTTGTATTTATTTATTTTAAAGCATTTTAAAACTGATATTAGGGTTTTACTCGAGTGCACTTTTCAAAAGTGAACTTTTATAATTATTCCCACAAGTATATATATGAATTTATGAAAAGCATTTCCCAGCAAGTTAGTTGAAATCTGAATATGTTAATCTCAGAGCAGCCCTTCTGTTCATTATCCTGAAACATTCCTGCACCTCGCTGACCCCCTTTAAAGTACCTGAAAATGCATATTTAAAAGCCTACAGCACAGTTGCACTGACCTTTATGAAAGTATTTCCAGTAAAATAGAAGATTGAAACTTTAGCTCCTCTCTCACACTACTAAATTATTGCAAAGTCAGAAAGTGCTGGGTACACACCACAAGATAATCGGGTTGATTTTGGGCCGATTTCTCCCCTTCTGACAATGCTAGGTAATGTCCCTATTATCTTGGTGGATCTAAAGATTATCTTATCAGATTTCCCTGTGGTGTGAGGTGTGTTAAGAGTGACTGAATCCACTCGGAAGAACGTCGGAGGTGCCCTGATCACATATCGTAAACGATCAAAAATCCTGATGTGTGGGGGGAACCCCGAGGACAAACACACGATCGATCTGCAGATTATCACGTGAAACGAAACAATATCCAATCAGAAAGCGAGTTGACAAGGACGGAAGCATAACAAACGCAGTCATGGAGCAGCACAAAAGGATTTGCAGGAGGGTGGGATTTAGTTTTTTTTCTCAAATTTAATTTATTGTCATTTATATATTTCCCCTGGCTTAATGTTTAGATTTTTGGATATTTTTCAAGATCTTTGTATATTGTTTATATCAAAGCTATATCTAGTTTTAATTAATAATTTGTTACAATTACATAGTGCTTTTCTGGACACTCAAAGCGCTTTACTTAGTAAAGGGGATATCTCCTCATCCACCACCAGTATGCAGTATCCACCTGGATAATGTGACGGCAGTCAGTACCGTTTCTAGGCATGGGCGAGCTATAGATACCAAGGCGGTGGTCTAGGGCGCCACCAGCTGAAGGGGCGCCAATGAGCACACGTACTGGCACTACATTTTAACAGGGTTGTGAACAAGAGTGGCACGGTCACCTTGAAATATGACTGCCACCCCACTGGATCCCCAACATCATTGGGCTAGAGTACTGTCAATCTGACAATGCCTGTATGCCATTGGATCAGAGCGCTGTCATTGCTGCCTGATTATTGCATGCTTGCATTTGGAGTGCTCATCAACACCATTAGATCAATGGGCTCTGTCAGTGCTTTGGCAAGCTAACGCTTTTTTTTGCCATGCAGTAAAGCTAAGATCAAAAGTACCAATTTAAAATATCGGTACAGTAAATAAAGTGCACAAAATCTCTATTTTGTTGAGGCAGTATTTGTGTAAATCATGTTGCGAGATTTTGTCCAAAAGGTGTGCGATTGTGCACCAATGCATTGTTAAAGAATCAGCGTGTCGTGTAATATTCTCATGTAAACTTTAACAGCCAATTAGAAAAATATTGGTATAGTAAAATTCGCTAATTCACGAGATCAATACATCCTTTATTAAACCGCTTTGTCGAGTTTAATGCATCCTTACGGAGGTGTCAAAATGCTGAATCGATTCATTCACTTCTAACAGCACTGCCACACGTGAGGGCAGAGCGTCACGTTATTTAAAGGGGAAGTTCACGCGTTAATGAGTAGCAAAGGATTAAAAGCTGCATTGATTACTTTTATGCCACTGATCAGGCTTTTATATGTAGTTTGGGGTAACAAAGGGTTTTATAGGTTTGACTGAAATAGTAACTCAATCTCCACAAATTAGTGTCATTACTATGAAAAACAAGTTGAATGTGACAAGAAGCTAGTGTCTGAAAAGAATTAAAAATAATGATAATAATAATAGTTATATTAATTTTTTAATTTTTTTGAATGAATGAATGATGCATTTATATAGCGCTTTATTGTGTATTGCTGTACACCCACCCAAAGCACTTCACAATCATGTTGGCCAGGACGTGGCCAGAAGTGCCATGGGATTTTTAATGACCACAGAGAGTCAGGACCTCGATTTAACGTCTCATCCGAAAGACGGCGGGCAATAGGGATTTCGCCTAGGGCGTCAAATTGGCTAGAAACGGCCCTGATGGCAGCCATATTGCGCCAGAACGCCCACCACAAACCAGCTTACTGGTGGAGAGGAGACAGAGTGATGAAGCATATCAGTGTATGGGGATGATTAGGAGGTCATGGTGGTCAAAGGCCAATGGGCGAATTTGGCCAGAATGCCAGGGTTACACCCCTACTCTTTTTCAAAGGACATCCTGGGATTTCTAATGACCACAGAGAGTCAGGACCTTGGTTTAACGTCTCATCCGAAGAACAGTGCTTTTTTACAGTATAGTGTCCCCATCAATATACTGGGGCGTTAGGACCCACACACACTGCAGGGTGAGCACCCCCTGCTGGTCTCACTAACATCTCTTCCAGCAGCAACCTATGGCGCTTTTCCACTGCATGGTACAGTACGGTACGGTACGGGTCATTTCGGGTCGGTTTGCGTTTCCACTGCAGTTTAGTACCGCTATAGAGTGGGCGGGGTTATTCACGCGTTGTTATAATTGCGCCGCCTCTACTGCCGTGACATCATCATAAACGCGCCACAAACAAACTCACAACAAAGAAAGGAGACGGAATAGTGTTCTTCATTCTCGGCATGTGGATGTTTTTAACAACAATGGAGAGGTCTATGAGAATGCTTGAGATTTACCCCCAGCTGCAGAGACTGTGCCACGGGCTGTAACAGTTAGATGAGGAGGACAGGGATGTTCGTGCAGGTGTGCTGCCTTTCTTGATTAGTTAACTATTCATGTAGCGTGTTCTGTAAAGTGAATTATCAATAAACTTTTGAATATTTCAAAATGTACAATGTATCCCTTGTTTTTTTTATTTATGTGATGGTTTTTATAATCGTGGCATTAATCATTTGTCTTTTTCAAGAGGTTCATTACGTGCTCATACAATAATACATATTTAATATAGTCTGGAGGTACACTTATTCGATCAGATTGTTTTTAATTGAAGCAAAACACACTTACAAAGGTAAAAATATAAATAGAAGACATACTCTGAAAATATAGCAAGTTCAAAAGTATATACATAAGGCTTTTTCCTTCGTCGTCGCGCCATCAAGCTCACACTGGATCCGCTCCTCAGCTATCAAAGAGAGGAACGTCTGTACTTCCTCAACAAAGAACGAAACAGACATTTTTTGGTTGATACAAAAAGGTGCGTTTGTTCAAATAAAAGTTGCGTCCGATCCTTCTCTGGCTGTGCTGATTTAAATCTAGCGGGTATATGTTGGGTCTCATGTCGCAAGTTCAGTGATGCAGTAATGACGATTTTCTCCGGCCAATCAGTGATCAGCAGAGTTTACACGTCACGTTTTGGTAATGGTACGGATCGCTTGGAACCTCGGCCGAGGTGGTACTAAAAAAGTACCAGGTACCAGGTACAGTACCCAGTGGAAAAACCCCCCAAAAGTGAACCGTACCGAGCTGTACCATGCAGTGGATAAGCGCCACTAGTTTTCTCAGGAGGTCTCCCATTCAGGTACTGACCAGCTCAACTCTGCTTAGCTTCAGTGGGCAACTGTCTTGGGCTGCAGGCTATGGCTTCTGGATTGTGTTGTTATAATCTGTTTTGAGTTGTAACTGTTTATTTTTTCTTTATGTTCAATAAAACAAGACACTATCATCGCAATTTCTTCCTGCCATTACCAAAGACTGGGACTTTGTCATTACTTTAAAGACTTAAAACTATTCTTTGAATATTTTTTTACGGAAATGTAAGTTTCTTATTGCTTTTCTTTTTTACTTTTTATTGTTTTTTGTTTATTATTGTCCTTGTATGTTTTTTGTTCTAAAATTGCAATTAAAAAAGAAATCTTGCTTATTCTCAAGTCTCCAGAGATCTTGAGAGGTTTCCCGTGTTCACAGTCCGGACTCTGGTTGAAAATCTCCCAGCTAACAGGGAACGTTCTCGTAACTTTGGCTAACGTTCTATAAAGGTTCTCTCAAAGTTATCAAAAATTTTCTTGCAGTAACGTTAGTAGAACGTTTTCTTAACGTTATCTGCCATTTATAAACGTTCTAAAAACATTAGCATAAAAACATTATCTTTGTGTTGTTAATGGAATGTTCTAAAAACGTTAACATTACAAACGTTATAATTGCATTGTTAGAGGAACGTTCTAAAAACGTTAGCATGAAAAACATAATTGTGTTGCTAGTGGAACGTTCTAAAAACGTTATCATGAAAAACGTTATCATTATGTTGTTAATTGAATGTTCTAAAAATGTTAGCATTAAAAACATTATAATTGCATCGTTAGTGGAACGTTCTAAAAACGTTATCATGAAAAACGTTATAATTTTGTTGTTAGTGGAACGTTCTAAAAACGTTATCATGAAAAACTTTATCATTATGTTGTTAATTGAATGTTCTAAAAATGTTAGCATTAAAAACGTTATAATTGCATCGTTAGTGGAACGTTCTAAAAACGTTATCATGACAAACGTTATAATTTTGTTGTTAGTGTAACGTTCTAAAAACGTTATCATGAAAAACGTTATAATTGTGTTGTTGTTAGTGGAACGTTCTAAAAACGTTAGCATTAAAAACGTTATAATTGCATTGTTAGTGGAACGTTCTAAAAACGTTAGCATTAAAAACGTTATAATTGCATTGTTAGTGGAACGTTCTAAAAATGTTATCATTTAGAAAACAAATACACAATATAATTACCTCAAGAATCACAAAATGTACACAAATAACTTTTATCCGTCTTTGAACATTCAGCAAAACTGATGACATGGCAGTCAGAATCTCAGGATGATATGAACAAGAACACATGTGGTTATGTGTTTTGGAAAATTAATCCTGATAATGGGAGAAAAAGAGGCATAGGATGAGAAAATAAAAATTAAGGGGATGAGGTCAAAGGTCATTTGTTCCTGATTGAATATAAAGCATAGTTGAGCATGTTCTTGTGCATGGAATTAGCATAAGGAAAGCTGCCTGCAGGCTCATCTACTTACACATTACACTTGCAGTACATAGTAGCAGTACTTCAGATGAGAGAACTTTCACTATTCTTTGTACTGTAAATACTGTATCACACACCTTCAAACTCGTAACTGTTGAATTGATTTGTAGACAAGTACTTTTTACATGTATTTGTGCAGAACTGAGAGTCGACTGTCTAGGGGAGGCAGATAAAGTATTTTCTCAGAAGACTATGAAATTGTTATATAGTATAACAAATAAGGATATTACCAATACTGTAATGCAACTTGGCAGAGGATGTTGTATTTATTTATTTATTGCTGTACAGAAACTGACAGGATATTCCAGTGTGTTTTTACTGTATATTAGTTGTTTGTTTTTTGTACTTTTCTCTTCTAGTGATTTTCATCTACTGTAGGATCACTTTACAGTTGTGTAATGACAGTAATTTTTTCTTAAAGTTTATATGTGAATTTTACTGTATATACACTGCTCTATTTATGCTGCATACTGTAACAGACATTGACTTGCAAGATGTCTCCTGTTTCCCAAAAGGAGGTTTTTGTAACTGTAAAGACTGGTCAAAGGCAGGGGATCCAAGTGCAGTAATATATATTTATTGGACAGAGGCAGAATCACACAGGCAATGGTCAGAGGGCATAACAGGAATATCGGAGGCAGAGCAGAGACGTAAACAATACCAGGCAGGGGTCGAGGTCACAGGCACAGGTTCAGAAGTCCAAGGTCAGGCAGTCCGGGGTCACACACAGAGATAACAGATACGGGGAAGAACGCTCAGAAATGTAGCCAGGGCAAAACAAGACTTCGCAGTGAGTGAGTGTTTGTGTGCTGCTTTTATGTGAGTGAGTGAATGAGGTGCAGGTGTGGTGAGGCAATTAGGGTTGATGAGTGAATGGTGACAGCTGTGTGATTGGTGTAATGGTGGACGGGAGAGTGTGAGTGCAGTGCATGATGGGAGATGTAGTCCATGGGTGATGTGCAGTAGAGTGAGTGGTAACCAGATTCATGACAGTAACAGTGTTTGGAATTGATCTCACTAGTGTTCTCTAGAAAGGAAAAAAGTGTGTATTTGACAGGTTTGTGTGTCATCTGAAGCCAAAGATTAGATACTGACAAACGATAATATGTTTTTGACTAAAATGTTTGACTTTGACCTGAAGTTAGAAATTTGCACAAAATGGTGTGAAGTTTTGAGATTGTGTTAATAGTTGTGAGAAAATGGTGAATTGTTTCATGAATTGTGTGTTAGCAATCGAGAAAAACTGTAACTGAGTCTTGGTATCCACTATAGAAAACAAAGCATATGAATAAAATATCTTAAATACAGTAAATAATAAACTTAATAAATAAAATTTTCACAAAACTTTTTTCCTAGTTCTCAGGAGGAATTCTTGCAATCATTATTTGATCATCCTTACCCTGTTCAAATTTATATACGTTTATAACGTGATGGGATGGGCGTGGTTTTGGAGAGTACGTGCGTGCGTAACAATCAAATACAGAGGGACTAACAGACGACTCATTCAGAGCGACGGCGGCTTTCAGGTGAGCTTAATGAATTTTGTTGATTGTAGGAAAAATACTTTAATCACAATGTTGATTAGCTTAGTTTTGCAGCAGTTACTATTGTTTTAATTAGGTTATGAGTAGTTTAACAGTGTGATTGAATTTTCTCGAAAACTATACCGCCATTTACAGAGCTGTTAGCAGGATTTAGTACGTGTAATAAAAGGAATACAGTCGAAATTACCTTGATAGAAATTTTAACTAAGATGGGATTTTTTTTACGTAACATTTAGTTAACTCTTTCCATATATCAATTTTTTTTTTCGTTAGAGCACGTTATTGATAGTCACCAAATCGTCTAAGCTTAACGTCAGCTGACGGAGGGATTAAAAGCCCGTGCATTTTTTCCTACAGCGGTAAATTTAATTTGACGTTTGATATTCATCTCGGTTTCACCATACTCTTTGCGTGTGTTATGTTTTTATTAGGGCTGAAACTCAAATACAAAAAATAATCGAGGCAAATTATGTGCCTCGATAGAAATAAACTGTTTGTTCAAAGTGCTTTATACCCGATGCCAGCAAAATCTATTTGGCTAAACTTTTCCTGTATTGGCTCATCATCTCCGTGCTGGGTGTTCGGGGAATTTCGGGGAACTCTTCCACCACCTGTTTGGCCATCTAGAAGGATAGTCGTGAGAAGTATCAGACACAGTCTCATATGGCAAAAGGTCAGGTGCTTTTCCTCTCCATTTACCAGCATCACAAAGACACCACAGTTGAAACTATCCTCCTGAAATGGATGTGTGATTGTGCCAGGTTGCCAGTTCTTATTCGCCCAGTCTGTCTTTTCATCCGTATGAGGTGTCATTTTGAAAAAATCTCTGTATTTGGAGAAATGCAGTGTGTGTGTTTATGGTGGTCTTATAAGTAACACCAACTATGCTAATTTACCATTATTATTGTGTTTGAGGTAAACATGCTACATACAGTTGTAAACAAACACTGTACCGAAACTTGTTGCATGTCTCTTCGGCTTTTTCCTTTTCATTTGTACCCATTTGAGAGTCAAGTATGAAAATGGTGTCACATTTAGCATGAAGATACTACATTGGAGACAAATAAACAAGGAAATTTGAACTAAGTCAATTCTCAGAAATATCAGTGAAAATATCAAACATTTCTATATGGGCTTATCCATGTTTACATTATATGTACTAGCTTAACATTTTCTATTTGCAGACTTTTTACTTACCACAAACCTCCAGTGGTTGTTGTTGATATTTACGAAAGTGATGAGCCCATGATATTTCTCAAAGATGACCTGTTTATCACAAATGTAAATGATCATGTCTGAGTACTGTACATAACAGAATTAAGAAATGTAAATATTGTCTCTCACTTTTTGCAATTTGTTCTTTAACATCCACTCCGTTGTTTCATTTAAAATTACACCTGCGGTGAAATAGTCTAGCAGGTAGAGATTTGCACCCTTCTTTTGAAGTAGAGCTCTGAAATACCAGGCAATAATCTTAAAAAAAAATGATACAGCATTTCGGTTGGAATCAAATTACTTATCATACTGTAAAATATAAATGTAAAATAATGCTATTGCATTTTAGTTTTCATATGTGTACCTCTTCATTTAACCACTCATATGGCCTCGGTGATTGGAATTCCCTGTGATGTAACAGGGAGTCATTCTTCTGCCTGGGACACCTAAAAATTGCTACAATCAGCTCTGTAGGTGCCTTCTTCCATAGCATGTCGACCTATAATGACATGAAGTTCATACAGTAAATAATAGCGTGCCTTCATAAACGCAATACATATTTTTCGGTTTTGTACTAATGACTTCATTACCTCTTCATCTACAGGGAGTATCTTTGCAGGAAACTGACTTGTGTGACAACTTGAACGTTTCTTGCTCTGTGTCACATCCAGCCTTCTTTTTTTGGGAACAGGTATTTTTTGTGGAACAGAATAGAATTTAGAATTTAGATTTGGTGGATGGGAAACGTTCTTGGTTCTTCTTCATCCAAGTTTCTTGAGACTGATCGAGGTTCACAGGTGTCTCAGGTTGGAGCAAAGGCTTTTGAGGAAGGTTCTTCTTCATCCAAGTTTCTTGAGACTGATCGAGGTTCATAGGTGTCTCAGGTGGCTCAGGTTGGAGCAACCGCTTTAGTGGAAGGTTATGCTGAATGATACTCTCCGTATATCTTCCTTTCAGAGACTGATGCATTTTTCTAATGAAGGTTCCTGGTTTGTTTTGTTTCCCTTTCTCCATCCATTATGGAATGTTTCACAATTCCAAACCATTTTTCTACGTGACAATTGGTATCTCTTGTTTTTGGTTGTTTCTTTGTTGTCACCAAGTCCTCTTCATGAGATTCATACCTACTCAGGTCTCCAAACAGCAAGCCGCTCCAAAGAGGAAAAATGGCAAGGTAGGTATCAAAGAGGAAAGTGATGATGCCTGGACAAAAGTATGGGTTGTCCTCTTTTACCAAACATGTGTCTTCACCTGCCTCTTGTTCCTTCACCTCTTGCATGGCCTGCTGAAAATAAGCGGTGAATGGTGATCTGCCAGTGATAGTCGCTGCATGTCTTCTGTCTTCATTTTCACACTTTTCCCAGTCTTTAGATTGGGTAGTTTCTTCCAGTGTATCCTCTTTAGATCTTGAGATTACACTCTCCAAAACACAAAGACTTTCTTTGACAAGCTTTGTATTTTGTGGGGTTGTGAGCAGGGCACATAATGCACGGAACACGATTGTTGATTCAGTCATGTTGCTGGCATTTTGGAGTCTGGCGAAAGCAAACGTGGCAAAGTCTCTCAGTCCTTTGTCATCTGTTTGCCGACAGATTGCCTGTCTGACAGCTTTCAAAATGTGCGCAGAGCAAATGTGCAGGACCGTGTGTGACTTCATTTCCGCCCATGATTTTTGCCCTATGCAGAACTTATATGCTCTGTTGAGGTAAGAGCTTATGTGCTCTTTGTTGAAAGCCAGCATCGCACTTTGTATTAACGCCCAGCTGTAATCAGTTTCGACCTGGTGAATTTTTATTTGTGTGTATTTTGACAAATGTAATGTAAATTGCATGAGCCAAAATGTGATCGGTGGTACTGTGTGATCATTGGAGAGCATTTCACAAACAGGAAGAGGTGGTGCATCTCCATCCTTTCCTGGTAGAACAATTGCATAGTACAACACACGCTTCGGCTGGTCTGGTATTTTTGAGAAAACTCCTCCAGTGGCATCAAGATAGAGGGCCACAGGAGACCTACTTCGCAAATGATGCACAAGAATGCTGAGGCCACACTCTGTTTACAAATGAACAATGAACGGATTCATACTGAAAAGCTGTATGTAGCCTGGTATTCTGAAGTATTTTGGCCCAAATTCCTTGAGTAGTCCCTGCAGTAGGTAGATTTCCATGAAGATATCAGAGTGAATGGATTGCTTTTTCCTCATTTCTGAACCTATTACTTTCAACACTTTTTTTTATTGAGACATTCAGTCATGTTCCCAGCAAGCAGTTGCTCTTTTGGTGTGGACTGAAGTGTGCTGTAATAAAGCTGACTGGGTCCATGCGTTAAGGGCCTTTGCTATTTTTCTTCTTTTTTGGTTGGTTGCTGGCCTAGCCTTTGTCTCTGAAAGTTGTATGTATCCAGTTTGTTGGACTAGAATTTGCTCATCTTGGTCCGATGCAACAGGATTATTATGCACTGTGAAAGAGTATTTGGCTGGGCAAGAGGGGAATGTGCAGCCTGCTTTCATTGATAAATATGGAGCGGTTTTTTTCCCTGCTCCAGGGAGCCTTGATATGTTGATATTTAAATGAGAGAGTACAAGATGGAATTTTCTCTTTAAAGATGTACACATGGTCTGTCCAGTGTTTTAATTTGGAGGTTTCTTTTTGTGGCCTGATCCTATCCCACAATTTTCTTGCCATAGAGATAAAAAAAGGTTTCTTCACCTGTGGACATTCTCTCAAAACATCTACACCAGGCTCTCCCTCCTGTATTTTCATAGTCTCAGGTGTACTCTTTAAACCCTTATCCAGTGAGTCCGTGTGTGGATCTTGGTAGATAGCTTGAGAGTGGAAGTCTGTCTTTCAGAAATGTCAGTGTCACACTGGGTGTTTACCTCTTCATAGATAGGGTCTGTCTTTCAGAAATGTCAGTGTCACACTGGGTGTTTACCTTGTTACGTCCAATGAATACCAACATATATATATATATATATTAGGGATGGGTCACGATTTTCGAATATTCTATTTAATTATAGAATACCGATTAGGTTGTGCGATTATTTTCTAAAGGTGTACCAGGGCTTGACAATAAAGACTGTCCGATGGCGTGAAGGACGCTCGGATTTGTCACTTGCCAGATCGGGCCACCGCAGGTGGTCACTAAATTGTATCTTTTGCATGCGTTTTTAGGCCTTGTTTGTTTAAAAATGTAAGCGATTAAAAAGCATTTGGGTGCGAAAGACAACTCCTTTCAGTGCATGCGCGTTGTGTTCTGTTCTGTGTGAACAGCGCGAGCACCGACAGCCGCGTCTCTGACACGCGCGAGCTGCCTGAACGGGCAAATACATGAAGTATGTCAAACTACCCCTCATGGCAAGTAACTTTAGCAATAATTCATCTATATTGAATTTATATACTGGAGTACAGATGCACAGATCAACAGGATATTTGCTTGTTTTATTTTAGAGTATCTTCGGTTCCGTGCTTGAACACAAACTGCACTGTCGGCACTCGGGTGCGGCACACATACATACATACACACACACTATAGTGTGAGCGCTAACCACGCTGGAGAACGGAACTTCTGATACGTGCAGCCTGATTGCGTGAACAATAGACCTGTTAAACAATAGATTGTGAGAGGGCCACACTTATTATTATTATTATTTTTTTTGGCAGAGTATACAGGTGTAATTTTAACTTTAACTTCAGGCAATGTAACATGATTTTATGATCGTAATTTTGACTTTATTCTTAAAATATTATGACGTTAATTGTTTAGTTATTTATTTGAGTAAGATAAAATGATCAAACTCGCGTTGGCCGCTTGGTATCTAAAAAAACAAAAACTTGAATTTAACAAAAATAAGATGTTCCAATCATATTTCTAAATTAAATTAATAAAGGAAACAAAATAATGACCAATTTGCTATTAAAAAACAAAACTGAACTATTTAAATGGCTCAGCTAGAGAGAGAGAGAGAGAGAGAGAGAGAGAGAGAGACACGGGCTCAGACTCAGGCGGAGAATTCTGATCAGCCACAGGGCTCTATATTCCTTCTGTTTCAATTCAAAGTTCACCGAATTGTGAACAACACTCCCATCTTCTTCCCGAGCATATGAACATGTTAATTTAATATATATATATATATATATATATGAAATAGGTTATTGTTACGAAGACAGACGTTAAAATTAATGTTCACATAATAAGTGCCGTCATTCAGGCGGTTCACAATATGTTTTAGCGCGAAATATGTTTTAAGAATGATATTCTGTTTAGCGCGCAATATGTGTTACGCCTAATATTCATTGATGCATTAATCAGATTTAAGATTTTCTTTTTAATAATATGAATGTTCATGCTAATTTTTAAAATAGAAATGTATAGCCTTATGAGCAGTTGATGATCGATGTTAATAAATGCCGTCCTTCGGTTATGTTATATTAATATGTTTCAGCACTCATACTTTACAACCATTAATTTTCTTGGGTTAAGAGACTATTCTCTAATTAATTAAACAGTTTGTTATCATACAGATTGAAAGCCTGGATGGTCGCTCTCCCCCCCTCTCTCTCTCTCTCTCTGTGTGTGTGTGTGTGCGCGTGCTTGCGTGTGCGCGGGTACATGCGCGGGAGGGGTGCGATTTTCGAATAGTAATCGAATAATACCCAGCGATTATCGAATATTACTTTTGCTTAAAATGCCCATCCCTAATATGTATATATATATGAATGAAAAAAAATGAAAATTATATTGTTTATATTCATGGTACTGTGTTCTCTTCTGTGGGTGTATGTCTCCTGCTCTTCTCTGGCTCCTCCCACTCTCCACTCTGGCAGGTAGCCTAATTGCTCTCCCAGCTGCACCTACTTACCACCTTGGAGGGAAGCAGCATAAAAAGCAGAGCACAACTCTCAAAGGGGAGAAGTTCTTTTCCAGAGCATGGTCTGTCTCCTGCCCAGCCCAGCCCAGTCCAGTCCAGTCCAGTCCAGTCGTTGAAGCCGTGGTGCATCTTTTGGAACCTTATGGTTAATATTATTTTTGGCTTGAAAATGTTGTAGTTACATGTTTGCTATTGAATGCTCAACCTGCTAAGCCTTTAAGTTGAAAGTTATGTTGCTTTGTTGTGACAAAGTACCTGAGTTCCTTGTGGCATCCTGTTAAGCTGCCTTTTATCTTATTGTTTGTTCTGTTTCAGTCACCATTTGGGAACTGTAGGGAGGTGGGTGCCGTTTATTTTTGTAACCCCCTTTTCTCCTGGTTTGTGGCTAGACAGGGAGTGAGCGTACATTCTGTTGTTGATTTTCTTTTCTTTTGAGAGACTTAGTAAGAATTTTAACTAAAGCTAGAATAAATGTGTTTGTTATTTTGGCATTGCCCCCTTCTGAAGACCTTATTTCCCTCCCAAATTATACTTTTGTTTCAAAGAATGCCAGCTATGCTTTGCTAGCCTCAAATAAATCTGTTAAAACAGAGATCTTGTGCTTGTGGTGATGTGGCAGGGCCCAGACAAATGCTCTTTAACCACGTAATTTGTTACGTTCTGGTAAAACGACTCCTAGACACTTATAGGACGTAACAACCTCTTCGTAGATAGGGTCTGTCTGTCTTTCAGAAATGTCAGTGTCACACTGGGTGTTTACCTCTTCGTAGATCGGGTCTGTCTGTCTTTCAGAAATGTCAGTCACACTGGGTGTTTACCTCTTCGTAGATAGGTTGAGAGTGGAAGTCTGTCTGTCTTTCAGAAATGTCAGTGTCACACTGGGTGTTTACCTCTTCGTAGATAGGGTCTGTCTTTCAGAAATGTCAGTATCACACTGGGTGTTTACCTCTTCGTAGATGGGGTCTGTCTGTCTTTCAGAAATGTCAGTGTCACACTGGGTGTTTACCTCTTCGTAGATAGGGTCTGTCTTTCAGAAATGTCAGTGTCACACTGGGTGTTTACCTCTTCGTAGATAGGGTCTGTCTTTCAGAAATGTCAGTGTCACACTGGGTGTTTACCTCTTCGTAGATAGGGTCTGTCTTTCAGAAATGTCAGTGTCACACTGGGTGTTTACCTCTTCGTAGATAGGGTCTGTCTGTCTTTCAGAAATGTCAGTGTCACACTGGGTGTTTACCTCTTCGTAGATAGGGTCTGTCTGTCTTTCAGAAATGTCAGTCACACTGGGTGTTTACCTCTTCGTAGATGGGGTCTGTCTGTCTTTCAGAAATGTCAGTGTCACACTGGGTGTTTACCTCTTCGTAGATAGGGTCTGTCTTTCAGAAATGTCAGTGTCACACTGGGTGTTTACCTCTTCGTAGATAGGGTCTGTCTTTCAGAAATGTCAGTGTCACACTGGGTGTTTACCTCTTCGTAGATAGGGTCTGTCTGTCTTTCAGAAATGTCAGTGTCACACTGGGTGTTTACCTCTTCGTAGATAGGGTCTGTCTGTCTTTCAGAAATGTCAGTCACACTGGGTGTTTACCTCTTCGTAGATAGGGTCTGTCTGTCTTTCAGAAATGTCAGTATCACACTGGGTGTTTACCTCTTCGTAGATAGGGTCTGTCTGTCTTTCAGAAATGTCAGTATCACACTGGGTGTTTACCTCTTCGTAGATAGGGTCTGTCTGTCTTTCAGAAATGTCAGTCACACTGGGTGTTTACCTCTTCGTAGATAGGGTCTGTCTGTCTTTCAGAAATGTCAGTCACACTGGGTGTTTACCTCTTCGTAGATAGGGTCTGTCTGTCTTTCAGAAATGTCAGTGTCACACTGGGTGTTTACCTCTTCGTAGATAGGGTCTGTCTGTCTTTCAGAAATGTCAGTGTCACACTGGGTGTTTACCTCTTCGTAGATAGGGTCTTTCTTTCAGAAATGTCAGTCACACTGGGTGTTTACCTCTTCGTAGATAGGGTCTGTCTGTCTTTCAGAAATGTCAGTATCACACTGGGTGTTTACCTCTTCGTAGATAGGGTCTGTCTGTCTTTCAGAAATGTCAGTGTCACACTGGGTGTTTACCTCTTCGTAGATAGGGTCTTTCAGAAATGTCAGTGTCACACTGGGTGTTTACCTCTTCGTAGATAGGGTCTGTCTGTCTTTCAGAAATGTCAGTATCACACTGGGTGTTTACCTCTTCGTAGATAGGTTGAGAGTGGAAGTCTGTCTGTCTTTCAGAAATGTCAGTATCACACTGGGTGTTTACCTCTTCGTAGATGGGGTCTGTCTGTCTTTCAGAAATGTCAGTGTCCACATGTGTCTGTTCTGTAGCTGTGGTACATAAATGTAATCAATTAATACATATTCAAGGTTGTGGAGTGGGTAGAAAAAGGGGTGTAAAGACAGAGAAAAAGAGTGGAACAGGTAGAATGAGATGAGCAGAGAGGAGGATGTAAGAAAAGATTACTTTCATTACACTGCTGTAAAGCGATCTTACAGTAGATGAGAAGCACTAGAAGGGAAAGGTTACAAAACAAAGAAACAGAATATAAAGTAAACACACATTGGAATATACTGTGTTACTGTACAGCCAACTTTAGCAATACTCATATAAAGAAAGACAAAATGTATTCAGCATCGTCTGCCAAATTGCATTACAGTATTGGTAATGTCCTTATTTGTTGTACTATAGCAGTTTCTTAGTGTTCTGGCAAAACACTTTCTCTGCCTCCCCTAGCCTACATAGTTGACTCTCTTAGTCCTGCACAAATAGGCTACAGCACATATAAGGACTACTTGGCTAAAAATCAATTCACCACACTGCAAGAAGTGCTTTTCTTACTTAGAGTTTTTTGTCTTGTTTCCAGCCAGAATCTCTCTAAAAAATATTTAATCAAGAAGGATTTTGTAAAAAATTATTGTCTTGTTTTCAGAAAAAAACAAGTCAAAATTAAGTGCATTTTTCCTTGAAACAAGCAAAATAATTTGCCAATGGGGTAAGCACAATTATGATTTTTTTCTAAAACAGCAGCCACAATAGCACTTATGTTTTATTTATCTTTTCCTTTTTATTCTAAACATTCCCAAATGCATTAACTATCACGACATACCTGGATTCTCACCTTTATAGATTATGTTAGTTGATCTATAGTGGCCGATGGTGAAAGTAGCCTACTAATGTAGTCTATTATGCATAAAAGCCTGTCTGTTTACTTAAGTAACAAATATGGGTATCATGCCATAACATATTTTTAATACGACTGACTTTATATTTAATGTGAATTTAACATTGAAAGTTAATGTGAATAAAAACATTGTAGGTTGGTTAGGCTATTTATCATAACACTTTCATTGTACAGAAAGAGAGCAAAGAACATTTTCACTGAAATTCTAGAGTTCAAGCACTCTTAAAAATCACTGAAGCTGTTTACACTTTGAAATGAATATCTTCATTACAGATTCATACACACATCTGCACTTTGTTGTTTCTAACGACATAATTCGCCAGAAAGAGGTAGGCTATTCAGTCAGCGAGTATGGCAAGCCGTTTTAGCCTAAAATATACTAAGTGTTACTCGTCGTAATTGCATTTTTACTAGTAACAATTCAATTAGAGAGCTCTACGATTAAATTATTACTAGTAACAATTACAATTATAGAGCTCTCTAAATCAATATTTACTAGTTACAATTACAATTAGACAGCTCTACAATTCAATTCTTACTAGTAACAATGCCAATTAGAGAGCTCTCTAATCATATTCTTACTAGTAACAATTATAATTGGAGAGCTCTACAATTAAATTCTTACTAGTAACAATGCCAATTACAGAGCTCTCTAATTCAATTCTTACTAGTAACAATTCCAGTTAGAGAGCTCTACAAATGAATTTTTACTAGTCATATGTCTCCATTGACTTCCATTCCTTTTTCATTACAGAGCTCTACAACTGAATTTTTACTAGTAAGATTTTCAATTAGAGAGCTCTACAATTGAATTCTTATTAGTAACAATTCCAATTAGAGAGCTCTCTAAATAAATTTTTACTAGTAAGAATTCTAATTAAAGAGCTCTCTAATTCCGTTTTTACTAGTAACAATTCCGATTAGAGCGCTCTCTTATTTAATTATCACAAGTACAAATGCAATTATAGAGCTCTATAATTAAATTTTTACTAGTAAAAAACACATTAGAGATGTTTAATTGCAGAGCTCTGTAATTGAATTAAAGAGCTCTCTAATTCAGTTTTTACTCGTAAGAATGCAATTGCAGAGCTCTCTAATTCAGTTAGAGAGCTCTCTAATCGAATTGTTACTAGTACAAATTGCATTAAAGAGCTCTCGAACTTAAACTTTTACTAGTAAAATCTGAATTAGAGAGCTCTTTAACTGAATTGTTACTTGTAAGAATGCAATTTTAGAGCTCTCTAATTCAGTTACAGAGCTCTCTAATCGAATTGTTACTAGTAAGAATTGTATTAGAGAGCTCTCTAACTGTAATTCTTACTAGTAAGAATGCAGTTGTAGAGCTGTGTAATTGCATTCTTACTAGTAAGAATTGCATTGTAGAGCTCTCTATTTAAAGCGACCTCATTACCTCGTCACGCCGTGTTGAGTTCTGGGAAGCTGTTTTGTTTTTTCGCCTTACTGGGAAACTCGCGACACCTCTCCACTATTGAATTCAGGGCAGTATTTGATTTTCTGTCGTCATTGTGGAAAATGTCACCATATTATGTCATTCATGCCGCAACGAAAATTGCAAAAGTAACTCCAGTACTCGTCCAGAGAAAACTGTACAGTGCAGTATTTTTTTCGCCTTTTCTCTGTGTAAAAACCACAAGGGGAAGCAGGTCGAGGAGATGAGAAGAAGACACCGGAGAGTAAATCTATTAATAATGTAATTGATTAAACCCACCATCTGTCACTTAATAAAATAATCGTATTGCTGCATGTTTTTGAAAGTTTTGATTTTGTTTGGTTTAATAATTAACATTATTTTGCAAGTATGATTCTCACTCGGCTTGTGAAGTAGCGAACTTGAACAGGGATATAAGGCTTAATACAAATGTTGCTTAAGGTACCAATAGTGATTAGACAAAATTGTAAAGCATACTATGTGCAGATTCACATAAACCCAAAACAAAACAACACTCAGAGCGTTTCCCTCTCATGCACCGATACAGTATTAAAGATTACATTCTGTACACACCTTACTAATAAGGCTAAAAAACTGACTAACCCAAAATATGAACTTTAACTGTCTGTCTTAATGCATAAGCGTTTATTGCCAGTTTCGAAAGGGAGGAAAACATTATTGCGTTAATATTCTGGTCTTGTGCTTTTGTCTTTTGTCATCACTTAGTTCAGTAAACCAGCATTTTAAAATGCTACAAAACTGTTCACAAGCTTCCACGGATTTGATTTTAGTTAGAGAGAGCGGGGCAATATCAACAAAACCTTTTATAAAATAAAGAAAATGATGCGCCTTCTCATCTTGAACAGGAGTGCTTCACAAAAATTAACCGAAAGTCAGCGAATACATGCCTCACAAACACGATAAATATATCTATAGAAAGCTTTAAATTACTACTTAACGAAATAAATCAAATCAAAAGCAAAAACTCTTTTATTATAATCCATGAAGATGCACTTCTCTCTAAAGGCGCGTCTAATGAGGAGACGGCGAGTCAGGATCAGCAACTTCATCTTTGCGACACTGACACAGAAAACACTAGTTTATTAGTAAATAATTCAAATATCTCCTTACTATTTCCCCCTGACACATTCATGGTAATTACTTTTGCCTGGCCTTTACGGCTTTATTGCGTGTATTTGAAAGCAGAACTCTTCAGCTGCGCTGACGGCACTCGCTGCTGCGGGACTCTAAACACCGTCGAGCCGCTCTGTCGCGGCACGGTCTCGTGTTGTTTCCACCAGCGCGGCAATTTTTTTCATCACTAATTGATGGATGTCTAAAATATAAAAATAAGGAAAAGCCTAAAACAGGTCCGAGGCCTGGCCCGCGTCTGAACTATGATGTGTAAATTGGCCCGAGGCCTGGCCCTAGAGGCGTAAAAAAGTTGGGGCCGGGCTGAAATGCAGTAATTAGCCTATAGATGTAAATTCTTCCTGCATGTTACAGTGCATAATAAACACCAAAATGAGATGATGTCATCATTACCAGACATTTTGACAAAGACTAGCATTTTTATAAAGAAACATTTGTGTGTCTTCTTCACTTGTAAGTAGACCATACAGATTTAAATTAATTTAATGATTAAATATTATTAAAAAAATAAAAAACATATCCAAGCTGTCATCTCACTTTAAAGGTCATTCTGACACAATGAAAATGCTATTAATTCATGGGGCTTTTATTTTGAAGTGTATCACCACAGGCGGGATTTGGTAAGACAATGGGTGTAATCGAAAATTCGTTTTGCATCTAATTAATACAGGTTTTTACTAGTAAGAATGCAATTGTGGAGCTCTGTAACTGGATTTCTTACTAGTAAGAATTGAATTAGAGAGCTCTGTAATTGGCATTGTTACTAGTAAGAATTGAATTGTAGAGCTCTCTAATTTAATTGTTACTAGTAAGAATGCAATTGCAGAGCTCTCTAATTCAGTTAGAGAGCTCTCTAATACAATTGTTACTAGTAGGAATTGCATTAAAGAGCTCTCTAATTGTAATTATTACTAGTAAGAATCGAATTGTAGAGCTCTCTAATTCAGTTCTTACTAGTAAGAATGCAATTGCAGAGCTCTTTAATTCAATTAGAGAGCTCTATAATTTAATTGTTACTAGTAAGAATTGAATTAGAGAGCTCTCTAATCGTAATTGGTACTAGTAAGAACTGAATTAGAGAGCTCTTTAATTCAGATCTTACTAGTAAGAATGCAATTGCAGAGCTCTCTAATTGAATTGTAGAGCTGTCTAATTGTAATTGTAACTAGTAAATATTGATTTAGAGAGTTCTCTAATTGTAATTGTTACTAGTAATAATTTAATTGTAGAGCTCTCTAATTGAATTGTTACTAGTAAAAATGCAATTACGACGAGTAACACTTAGTATATTTTAGGCTAAAACGGCTTGCCATAAGCGAGCGAGTGAAGAAAACACAGGCATTTTAGAGATGACTCATCTGAACACCTCTGATTGGTCATTGTATTCATAAGCTCAACAGAATCGTGTGTGATTTGTTATAATGCGCAGTGCTGTAAAAATGCGTTTGTGTCTGGATCAGCGCCAGCCAGTGAACGCAGATTTGAATTTAGCAGATGATGATAGACGCATGTACTAAAAGTTTTGAGAAACGTGTCTTTGTTTCGAGACCTGTCAGGGCTCTAGACTAACTTTTTGAACTGGTTGCACTGGTGCGCCTAACTTTTTTTCTTAGGTGCACCAGCACAAAAGTTAGGTGCACCCAAATTTTTATATAGGTAATATTGACTAGTAAACGATTAACTAACAATCTGGTCAACATAAAGTTCTTTATTTGAAGCACAGTTCTACAAGAAAGGTAACTTACTGAAAAAGTGTTGGTGCTTAAAGTGCTTCACTGAGCTAATATTTAAACTTAAAAACATCTCAAGATAAATGAAATAAAAATAAAATCTAAATTAAGTGTTTTAAGGGCATCAAACTGAACATCTCATGCTCAATGTCTTATGGACTATCCTCCATTGCAGTCACATGGCCCTTGGATGGCCAACTCCTGAAGTTTATCCTTCTTGATCTTTGGCCTCTGCTAAACCAGCTGACCACACTCTCTCTCTAGCATCAACATCTTCCAGACTTGACCCTTCTACACTGATTCTGATCAGATCTTCCACTGTGTCTGAATGAAGGGATGCTCTAGTGCAGTGCTTCTCAACCCCCTTAAACCCATAAAACAATCCGGCGCCCCCATCCCACCACAGACTACCAAATAATTTCACTAAACATTATGAAAAAAAAGGTATTTACAGTTTTTATAACCAATTCTTACTATGCAAAAAAGAAGTATACTTAGGCCTTTAGTGTTATGTTAGAAGCATTTTTATACTCGTACCTTTTCTTGATTTAATATTTTGAATTGTTTTTAGCTTTATTTTCATTTAAATGTTTAGTTTTGAAATGTTGTTGTATGCATTTGTCATTTTTATTTCATGTCTTTATCTTAAATGTGTGTATATAATATGTATAGTTTTAACTATTAATTTTAGTTACTTTTTCTTATTTGTAAGTCGCTTTGGATAAAAGCGTCTGCTAAATGACTAAAAGTAAAGTAAAGAAAAAAATAACTGTTCTGTCTAATCGTCTCTCTCTGTGCTCATACTGTATTTTAATGCAGCCAAATTCTCAATAAAACTGTTTTACTTCATATATTTGACTGTTTATGTTGTCAGTCAATGGGATAAATATGAAATAGTGACTGAAACACGTCCCTTTAAGAATACATAACCAGCTCTCCCTTCCAAGAAGCTAGTCTGCACAAAAATACCAATTTATAATTTTATTGAGCCGTTGTCTGATGAAATCAAATAATACACAATATAAGACAAGACAAAGACAATGAAAATTCCTGTGCTGTGATTTCTTCTATATTTGCATGTACATTTAGAGAAGCAATAATATCTGTTTTAACTGAACGGGCTCCTCTCAGACGCTCACTGAACAGTGCAGATGCAGAGAAAGCGCGCTGATCTCGCGGCGATCACAGCGACACTCTGAGAGACTCGATTTGTCACTAGTTGCTTTTTTGGGAAAACAAAAAGTTGCTATGGGGGTCTACAAAGGCGCTAAATCTCGCTAAGTTGGCAACACTGCACGCATCTCTACTACTCACCTCTTTCTCTCTGACTGACAGCAGCAGCACACGTGACGCATTTGTAAACGTGCGCACATACAAGAATATCTGGACCACGGCCAATCAGAGGGGGGGTCCGCCCTTCACTATCTCTGATTGGTTTAGACCACGATATAAGCCTAACGGGTGTGTCTTTTGTTGGACCACATAGAGTTTCTGAGTCGCGGATACTTTTTTTAATTTTCTCGAATGGCTGGACGCACCAGTGCGACCTGGGATTTTTGTTAGTCGCACCCGTGAGAAATTAGGTCGCACTCTAGAGCCCTGCCTGTACAAATGTTTTGGAAAATTGAGCCAAATTAATCTGTTACACTGTGTTAGCAATTGAGAAACACTGTAAAGAAAGAATTAGTAAGGCCATTTCAAATAACTTTTTAATTATTTTAGTATTGTGATTTCATTCTTTTACCTTGAACTTCTGGCTCCACTTCTCTCCCAGTGTGATGGTGTTCCCGTCCAACACCTGCAGCCAGACGTACTCTTTCCCTTATGCCTTGTCGGTTTATTCTCCAATTCTCCCATATCCATGCATGGTTTCTTGGTGTGTCATCATTAAATAAATCTATGGCAAGCTGGGACCATAAATCTGATGATTTAGTAGTGTTTCTATTCAAAATATCAGCATTCAGAAGCTTCTTTACTATAAAATCAGTCCCTCCGACCTTTTCCCATAGATCTGATCTTACAAGTTTTACTCCTTTTTTATATCTCCCCATTTTAAAGTGTGACAGATTTAAGTCTGACTATGTGGATATGGTCTACCTAGACTGTCCATCGTCAGAGAATTTGGCATTATGAGTGGCTGTTGTTCCTCTGACCAGAACCTTAATGTTTCACAACATTGTCCTGTGTAAAAGTGCTTGTCACTGTGAGAAAATATGTTATCATGATGTTTACTTTAAGTTCAAACTTGAGGGAATGTGTGTGTGTGTGTGTGTCTGCGCTCCTAGTTGAGTGTTTTCTGCAGGTGTGTTGTGTGTGTGTGTGTGTGTGTGTGTGTGTGTGTGTGCAGGGCCGTGCACAGACATTTTGCGGGACAGTGGCTCAAACCAGAAAAAATGGCTCAAACCAGAAAAAGGGCCCCCCAGTGTGACCTCGATAGAAGATAAAGGCGATCACATCACTGCCCTGCAGCAGTCAGCGGATCTGCAGTAAAAAAAAACTGAAGGCTTATTACGCTGCATTAATGGCGCACATTCTCTCTGAGACAACGACAGACGAATCTACTTTAACATATGCTGATAACGGTATATACCTGTCTAAAATTATTGCCCTTATGTGTCTTGTGGCTCGTATAGTGAAAAACATGAGAAGAAACGTATTTTGCGTTAAACAGGTTGTTTTTGAAAGTCGGTGCATGAAATAGGCTCTGAATTTTCATTGATGATTGCAGTGTCAATAATAATAATTACAGGCCTATAATTCATTGTATAAATTAATCGACCTGTTATTTTTTTGTAGTTGTTTTTGTTCAACTTTTTAAAATACATTTTCAATGAGGAGTATAGCCTAAGCTAGCCTCTTTTATTATCCTCACAGCGCATCATGCGGTGATTATTGTGGGACAATAATTTAATGTAAGCTAATTTAATAAAACAATGACTCTAATAATAATAATAAGCCTAATAATAATAATGTATCAGGCCTACATTAATTTGAAATGTTAAATCCTTTTAATATTGGCAATTTTTTATGCTTTTGACAATATCTGTGGCTATCATCTAAACATGAGATGCTAATCAGCATGGGGAGGTTATCACCCGCAATGTGTGCCCGTGTGGAAATAGTTGTATGAATTGTCATCACTATCTATTGAAAAAGATTAGAATTTACCATGCTTTCCTAACAGTTGGCATTGACAGTGACTGACACTTGATGGTCAGACAAAAATTACTAGATATGTAAAAAAAAAAAGACATTCAATTAAACAGAAAAATGAATAAATACAGGGTTCGTACGGTCATGAAAAACCTGGAAAAGTCATGGAATTTTAAAACCGCAATTTCCAGGCCTGGAAAAGTTTTGGAAAACAAATAAACCCAGAAAGTTTTGGAAAAGTCATGGAAATCTATTTTACAAATCTCTGTATAATACAATTATGTTTATTCAGGTCCTGAATTTCGGTACGGGATTGCGCATATATCGCATATTTCTACTCTTTGCCGCTGCTTTCGACTTTAAAATGATGGATATTCACACATTTATTCAATAGCCTATAGCTTGTAGGCTGATGGGTAAATAGATCCACACAGAATATCAAATCGGTCATTTGAAAACGGATTCATCAGCAGTGTTTTCTCTCTTTGACTTTCTCTGAAAACACGTAATCAGCGCATCTCGTCTGCACTAAAGAGCTGCACGGTGCGATACAAGTCTTTCTCTGGCATTTTGGTACAGTTGACAGAATTGTCACCTGCCTAATCGGGTCATTGTTGCATTGTCACTAAAATGTAGCCTATTATTTGTTTGCACGTCTTTTTAAGCCGTTCTGTACTCCCGCGCTCCAGAGGCGGTTTCCGCTGCACTCAGTCATGTCCAAATGGCGTCCGTATAAAGCCGCCTTGCGAGTACCAAATTGACTTTGGTACCAAACAAGCTCAGTAGAATCCTGCACGGGCCTCAAACATACGCCCCAGTCCAATCCTTGTCCAGCAAATTATCAGAATTACCTTCCCGAGTCCGACTGGAGCCCATGTCTTTCTTTCTCTCTTCCCCATTACACAGCTGCTGTTCTAGCCATTAAAATAGTTCAGTTTCGTTTTTAATGGCAAAGCGTATTTCTTTTCTTAAGTTAATTTAGAAATATGTTTGGAAAATGTATTTGTTTATTAAATTCAAGTTTTAGTTTTTAAAGTAGCTTTTGAGCAATCGGCCAGCTGCAGACAGTGAGTTTGCCTATTATGTTTGATCAATTTAGCCTTCTTAAATCACCACTTGACTAAAATAAAATCTATATATAAAATACTTAAAAAAGCATATCACAATGTTAGTTTAAACGTTTAACCTAGACAAATGTGTGCTATTAGGACAGGTCGAGCTGCTCTTGTCAGTCGCAGTATTGTTTCCACGAGCGGCTAATCCTTTTCATCACCATAATAATTTATGGATTTCTAAAATACAAAAAATAAGGAGGAATCCTAAAACAAGCCCGATGCCCGGCCCGCGTCTGATGTGAAAATTGTCCCGAAGCCATAAACTAAACGTCGAGGCTGAAATATGGGGCTCTAAAAGTGCAGCTTGTTGCGTTTGAGCGGCAAAATTACACACAAAATAACGTTAAAATGGCCATCCTGGTGAGCAGGGTGCGAACTATGGGGGAGCTAGGGGCTCCCCTTAATAATACATGGGCTCCCCTGAAAACGGGATTTGTGAAAAGTAATTTATTCTGGGGGGGGGTCTCAAAAAATATTGACTGTGTTATTTTGACGTGCAATTTCAGTTTTGTGTACTGTGATCATCGTGGATTATTATGTGTAAAATTGCAAAAACAAAAATCGTTAATTAATGCTTGACGGCGATTTAAACCTAACTCACTTCAATAAAGATAATTATAGGCCTACATGAGCATCTGCTGTCCTCGATTACGCAGCGCTCAAGTTAGGATGACAAAAAAAGCTTTAAAAGTCTGCTCTGCCTCAGCGGAAAAACAGCGCTCGTCAATGTCAAAGTAACTGAAATCAAATCAAATCAAAGTAGGCGGGGTTTAGCATTCACAGATGCTGAGCGCGCGACGAAGCTTCAGATTAATAAAAGAGAGCGAGGTAAGATGTTTAGTCAACTGTTTTACGAAAGAAATGTTAAATGACCGACAATTATATTCAGTGAAGCAAACTACTCGACTTGTTTCTCAAATATGCCCATTTTGAGAGTGACAGAGAAAGAGATGAAATGTGCATGTTTTAATTATCTGCATCTGTTTGTCCCTACAAACAATGAAATGTAGTTCTACTTCAAAAACACGTGTTGAAAAATACTACTAGTGTTGAAAAATAATAAAACTTTATTGTATTAAGACATAATCACAAAATATTTTATTTTTAATAGTAGGCTAAATCCCCTTTATTTTTCAACATGTAAATGTTTAATTTTCATTAATTAAAATATAAATTAAATCGATGTTTCATGCCTTAATCTGATAACCAGTCAAATTTAAATACACAACACAGAATTTCTGAGGAAAAAAAAACAATTCATAAGGCTACTGTAAGAGTAAAAAAAATAGTTTGTATGCATTCAAATAATCAGATGAGCTAAAACAGAATTTGGCAACAATAAAACATAAGGTGAGAAAAAAATATAACATTTCATACGGCCCTAAACATGTCATTTTTGTTACACTTTTAATAAATTAGTGTTAAATTGTATAAGTTGCATGATTTTAATTAATTAGACATGCTTTTTGATAAATACAATTTAATTTGATCATTAAAAAGGAGTCCAGAAAATGAAAACGGAAATAAACGGAATCTAGAAAAATTTAAACGGAAAAAATGAACTTAGAAAAAAATTAAATGGAATTTGGGAAAAATTAAAACGGATTTCATAGGGCCCTACATATATATATATATAATTGCCCCCCCCCCCCCCATAGCTTTTATGTATCTTTGTAAGCCCATCGCAAGCGCACAAAATCCCCCCGTTATTAAAAAAAAAAGAAAGAAATGGGCTCCCCAAAGTCCACGGTATAATTCGAACACTGCTGGCGAGTATCCTTGTAAGCATTTTAATTTTTTTCTTAATGTAAACACTTGCGAAAGAGAAAAGTTTCCAAAACGAAATTCTGGCCCTGCGTTTAACGGAGTTAAATAAATGATTATAGTGATGTGATATGTTCTCTGTGTGGAGTAAAGGTCCTTACACACAGAGTCAGAAATTTTTGTATGCGTTTTTGCGTGCGAAAATTTCGGACTGCAAGACCTTCACATCTGGCGCAGTTTCAGCTTGTACTAAAACAAAAAAGCAAACAATAGTATTAATAGTCATTCATTTTAGTTAACATGCTATGATAATTTGAACAGATTCTACATGAACAGATAGGTCATGAATATTGTCTCAAAAGTCATGGAAAAGTCATGGAAATTTGTTGGTAAAAATGTGTACGAACCCTGTAAATAATCAAATATAAGTATAATATAAAAATATAAATATATTTGGCAGTTGGCATTAGAAGTTATATGAGTAATAACAGTGGCATATGAGAAGTTTAATACCACTTAAATAGTTAAATATGCCTTTTTCGAAGCTGCTGAATATAAAGAAAGCTGCTGATAACTAAAGTTAGGCATTCATTATATTTTCTCTCAATTTAATTAGTTTTTTTACCACCCCCTCTGAACTGTTAAGCCCCCTCTTAGCACCCCCAACAAAAAAAAAATCCAGGAGTCGCTAACATGTTTCCGTTATGTCGTCGTTGTCACCACAAATATCCCCAGTCTGTCACACTGAAATAATTTTCTTAAGGTAAGTGGTCGCAAACTATTTATTATAGCTACATTTAATTAAACAAAAATATATTGAAAGTTAGTCAACTAAATGTGTTTATTTAACTGTAGCTAAACTAAATTGACAGCAACCACTTACCTTAAAAAATTGAGTACATTCAATGATTCATTTTTTTCCAGTGCAGAGTGTTCCGGCCGGAGAGCAACAAAACACACAGAGATGGGTATTCTCCTTACTCCCTACTTTTATTCTCGGTTACAATAGAAAGTCACAAAGTCCACTTTTTTCCTAAAGTGCTTTATACAATATAGATTGTTTCACAGCAGCTTCACAATACTATCAAATACACATTCTGCTGTAAGGCAGCTCTAACAAGTCAATAGTGTAATTCTACAGGTCAAGTCAGTTGAGTATTGATTCAGTTCAGTTGCATAACTGTGTAAAATTACTCAGTCATACATACTGTACATACAGTGTATATGCATATGCATGTACAGTGTGTGTGAGTGCTATGACTAACTCCTGTTCTTCAGGGCACTCTGAACAAGCTAAAGACACATGAAAGTATTGTTTTAATTTGTTCACATGTGTGTAGTTTGGTGTGTATGTGCTTGATCATTTTATGTTTGTGTGTACAGTTAATATGCCAAAATAGAATGTTATGGGAACTATAATAGTTTTGAAAAACTTTTTAAAAGTGTTTGCTTTTTCAAGTTGTGTGTGTGTGTTTATTTGTGGTTTTCTGTGTAGTGTTGAGAAAAAGAGGCTTAGTTTCAAAAACTGTGTAAGCATTTTGAACAAACTTTCCAAATGTATAGAGTTTGCTGTTCTTATAAATATTCCATATACTGGTAAAACATTATGTGTTGAAACTGCCCAATAACAAATATTGACATTCTTATAGCAAAATTTTTTTGCTCCTAAATAATTGTTCACTCCACAGCAAACAGAGCACAATTTCTCATAGGTTTCTTTGAAGAGACCCATTTTTCAATGTGAATATGAAGGTTCACATCACATGGCTGTTATCTGAGACCTGTGGTAACTTTCCATTGTTTTGCATACTTTTTTTTGAAGAGAGGAGGGATAAATAAATGTGTCCTGGGAAAGACGGGCACAGTCAGTGTATGAGAGCTGAATACACAGCGACACAGCTGGACTTCAATGAGCAGATCAGCGAAATGGAGCCACAGAGACGATCATGGCATCTTATGAGACATCCTGGACTCTGTGGTCTGAGAGCTGTGATATGTGCACTGATTGTTCTGGCACTATGTGTTGTTTTAACACTGATTCCAAGAAAAGGGACTGATCCTGAGCCTGTGATGAATGGTACTGCATCAGTCAGCCATACTTTGGGACCAAGACGACTACGAGAAACAGCACACGGTTATATGGCTAGCTTATCTGACTCCTGGATGGACCATCCCTGCCCTCCTCATCCATACGCTATGAACATGTGGTGGAGACTAGCGAACCATACTGCAAAGGAATATGGGTCAAAGAACTGCTACGTGTGCACACAGTTCCCACACAGCACCACTGGAGTGGACTGGTGGCCTCATCAAGATCACAACACATCAACCTTCATGGCTATGGTGGCTGTGGCAGCAGCTGATTTCAATGACAATCAGAGCTACGATGTGTCCTATATGCAAGACGAGGGATGGACAACTATCCGACTGACAAAAAGACTGTTTGGCAAGGTAGCAACAGTTAGGAACATACCAAGTAATCTTACATGTTAAAGGAAATTACCCTTTAGGGAAAATACCAAAGCGTAAATGCAATGTGATCTACTACGAAGACAATGACACTACTCTTGCCACACGTTGTGTCAAATGCTTAGAAGGGCGCGTCAACGTTTATGGGGTTCCACGTCATTCTCCAATAGCCAGACGATACATATCTCACAGGCAGTGCACACGTACTAAATGTGAAGCTGTTTGTGCAGTTGTGCATATACCTGATAAACTGGGCACAGGAGTGGTAGAAAATGGCTACTACCAGTGTGGGTATGAAATATATGTCTCTCTGCCTAGAAACTGGACAGGAACATGTGCTCTAATTCAACTGCATGGTGGAACAATTATTCTACCCCACCAACCACGTGAATTTATGAGAAGAAAGAAAAGGGGACTGCTTAACATTGCGCAAGACAGCCTAGTGCCAAAAAACCATCACATCTGGACCATCGCTGAGAAATTGCTGGCTTTTTTTGTACCTGGAATAGGTGTTGCATCATTAATGGAAGAGGTACAGGTTACCAGGTATGAACTGATTTCTTTCATTAACACGACAAAGATAGTGATGGAAGGCGTCAAGGAGGAGCTGAGAGGACTGAGACTCACTGCTTTGCGAAATCGTCTAGTCTTGGATCAGCTAACAGCCGAGAGAGGGGGCGTTTGTGTGATAGTAGGAGAAACTTGTTGCACGTATATTCCGGAAAATGATAATGAAGGACATGTCATAGAAGCATGGATCAAGAAATTGACCTTCAAGTCAAAGACTCTGACAGATAGGGAAACTACTTCAGGGTTTTTTGGGTTGGAATGGTTTAAAGGTATATTTACTAATGTGACAAATGTGATGCTGATGGTAATTTGCACAGTTTGTTCGGGCTTGTTAATCTTGTGTTTATGGCCATGTATAAGCGCATTGATTAGAAATGCTGTGTCATCTACATTTAAATCATCTACTGCAGGGGCCCAGACCCGTCGCCCACTTCCCCCGCTCCCGCCCCGACCACGCCCCCGCTCCCACCCCCGACCATGCCCCTGGCTCCATCAGTGCCCCCGCCCCTCCATTTTTTACAGAGGGGGTTCAGAGCTTAAAAAGAACAGTTTCTGTTTAGCTTGCTTAAATGTAAGAGATGTGTATGTCTCACAAAAAAAGTGCTAATTGCTTTCTTGAAGGATGCAAACTGTGTGTGTTTTGCTTCAAGACAACAACCATACATTTGTGTTGTAGTACTTTCTTTTTATTACCATTTATTCTTCATTAATGTATTATCATGTCATTGTTTTATTACTCCTTTTAATCATATAACCATTTACAATAATCATTATAATCATTTATATACTAATTTGATTGATTACTCATTTATTCTTGGAGTTTTTTTCTCCATTGTTGTCTAGTCTTATAACTGTGTTATTTGAAGTGCTGTGTGTCTTCATGAATAAGACATATGAGGGAATGTTTATGGGATTGATTTGGTGTAACACTACTTGTTGAATTAGTGCTTCTCAGATGAAGTCTGAGCATTGACACATATGCAACTAAGATTATTGAATAAACTCCGCTACTTTTTTCTCATCACTTAGTCTCCTGCTGTTGACTGGCTTTTTCCTCAGTCAACTTGTTGGCTGATTTTTAACAGGGTTTGGGTATTACACTACTTTGCTGAATAGTTGTGCTGTTACCAGTCAAAACAGTTATTTTCTGACAGGATGTGGCCAGGGATGGATGTAGCTACACAACTGCTTACACGCATTTTCTAAACTATTTTTATTTTTATTTTACTTTACACACAAATCCAAAAATTGCACACACATTAAGCAAAATGCATCACATCTTTATCAAAATGAAGCACTGCATTCTAAAGATTACAAACACTTCTCAAAAACAAACATTTCTCACTCTGTAAGCACCTTTGCCATAATATTACATTTTTGGATATATCACACACACACACACAAACTTTTTCAAAACATAAAGCTCTTCTTTCATGAGCTTGTACGTTTATGTACAACATGGAAAGAAATTGGCAGAGAGATGTTGAGAAATTCATAGCCAACAAAAAAACATATTCAAGATACTTAATTGAAATTAAGATTTTTCTTAATTAAGGTTTTGCATGTTACATAGAGAAGTGTTGTGTTTAGCAAAAAGTTTTGTATTACATTGAAAACTGAGTCAAAGTCCGAGAAATTACTGTATGGTTTTGCAGATTTGACGTTTGTGTCATTTTTCTGAAATTCTGTGACAAGTACTGATTTTGCTTTTAAGCAGTTGCAACAAATACCCAGTAATTATGTGCCGTGGACATATTCAGCATTTTGAAATATACAGTTTGTATTTCTTTACCTAAATATGGTTTTGGCCAGAAAATTAAGTTATTGTGTGATGTAGGTGTGTTGCTGTGTTAAGAAAAAGTACTTTTTGTTTTGGTAATGCACTTCATTTGCAAACTGGTAATAAAAACCACCGAAGAAGAAGAACAAAAATAAGTGAGGTGATCACTTTAGTACCATGGAAAGTGAATCGTTAGCAGGCTGTCTTACAGTTTTATTTATGATTGCTTACACACTAAAATTAAAAATAACACCCAATTAGTGAAACCGAACACTCAAACACCAAAACCTCAGCCCAAATCTGCACAACTATAAGCATATTCTCAGCCTCACACTTTTTGCAAAACACTACACATATTGTTTTGCAACACAGTAAAGACTTCTCGACATTAGACACAAAAATCTTACATAATGTCACTGCTTTACCAATTAATACACACATGAACCAACTGATCAAATACAGCCATCAGGTGTGCACACACTTAGGTGCTTAACTGTTAACTCAACAATCAAGGTGTAAACACTAAAAAGGCTACAGATTAATTTTTGTCTTCAACAAAAGTGAAAGGCGGTGGTGCAGCAAGAGGAATAAGGAGAAACATCTTTGGCCTGAGAGATATTTTGAATGTGCTTGGTCAATGTGGTGGTAACATCACAATATTCTGCAATCACGCTGAATGGGGTCCTCCACTGGCATGCCAAAATAGGGCCGTACAACACCAACCACATACTCACATTTGTAGACAAAGTATTGGACAGACTAGGTATTGGACTAATGCAACCAGAAACTGGTTTCAATATTCCAGTACCTGCCACAACAATCTTTTTTTTCCTTTTTCCCTTCTGCATGGTAGTGGAAGGTTTATGATCTTCGACCCTATGTTAGTCCCCTCATAGATTCCACGTAATAGTTGAAGAGTCTGTGTAAGGATGGATTCACCATCCTAGAAGATTCTTCACTTGCTGTCTTGCGAGGGAGGACATTGCCTGTGATATGGATGAAGTGGCCATATCCAGCTGTACGAAGAGATGATGCTAAGGTATTTTTTTTCCTTTCTCCACAAACATTTATGTACTATTTTGTATTTGGAATATGTTCTGATTTTTTGCGCAAAATGCAGCCTAATTGCTATGATGTACTTGAAGGATTTTACAATGTGCTGATAACAAAATATTTAATGAATATGCGGTACTTGTGTCATGTGTTGTGTTTTGTCAATATGCTCATGTATTTACTTAACAATATTATATATTTGTAATAAATGCTTAAACAATTAGACATATGAATCAAGACTTCCAAATAGATAACATAACACATGAGGAACAGGGGTTATGAAACTTACATTAAGACAAATCACAAACAAACCAAACAAAAAACAAACAAACAGAAAAAATAAATAGGGAAGAAAGACAGCAATGAAAAGTTATTTGCAAGTAACTTTAACTTTTCAGAGAGCATAATTTTATACTTAGATTCTTTGTTATCAGGGCATTTAACATAAGATAGTCAGCCATAAAAGCATTAAAACATGGTTTGGAGTTACACCTTTTACTTTTTTGTATATGAAATTTACCAAATAAAATCCCAATAATCACCATAAAATTAACTGATTTTTTTTTATTATTATTATATATGAAGACATATTTACATGTTATACCTAAATTCTCTAGATATCAATATCTAGATCTTTTTTTTATAACAACAGTAAAAAATAAATTAACAATTTTTCTATTTGATCTGAACAAAATGTACAGCTCTAATCAATATCCTAACATTTTGCTAAGGTGTAGTTACAGAGATATATTGGCAAGGATTTTTAAATGTAATTCCCGAATCTTGTTAGACATGCAAAAACGAAATGGGAGCAAGCTTTTTTTTACTATATTGATGTAAAAATCTGCAAAGCAGAAGCAAAGACAATTATTAATCAAGCTTATTAAATATTGGCAACATAAATGGGAAATGGAGAAGACGAGTACACATCTGTATAAAATCCAAAAGAAAGTAGGATTGAAAAATAATGAGACTGTAAGTGACTCTAAAAGAAGAGAAGAAGTAATAATAGCAAGATTAAGATCAGGACATTCATCTTTAAATGGAAACCTACGTAAAATCAGGAAATATCCTTCTGGATTTTGTGGTATTTGTGGCGACATTGAAACAGTTAAGCATATTTTATTACAGTGTAGTAAAGACAGAAATGCTGGAAACAAAGATACAATCAGAATGTGTAAATAAAATTACATTAGAACTAATATTAGGTAATAGAAAAGAATGATAAGTTATTTAAGACACGTGAATTTCCATGACACTTTTTTTCTTCTTTTGTTATTTCTTTAAGCCTTCTCATTGTCAATCCACACTCCAGTCCAGTTGGTGGCGGTAAGGCACCAAATGTTTGCTTGCCCACCGCCAATAAACACTACAAGAAGAAGAAGAAAAAGCTAAATATATTAACCTATTGTCTGATCCACACTCAGGATCAGAGGGTGGTGGTAATGCACCAATAACGCTGGATGCCAACCGCCGTTAAACATTAAAAAGAAGAAGCAACATATGTTATTTTTATTTATTTTTTTATTAATGCCAAGGCACCAAAGATAAAAGTACAGAAAATAACATTATGTACAAACAGGTGACATTACCTGCAAAGCACCGTTTCTACATGCATGTAACAATAAATAATCCAAAACAAAGCTTTAACAGAATAATTTTAAAAGATGAAGTAAATTAACTGTTTTGAGAGCTTTAAGATTCTTGGAATATGAAATCATTTGGATATACTGTTGAACCTCTTTTTTAAAAACAATAAATAAAGGACTTTGATGAGTGAATTTACTGCGGTGAATATGAAATTTAGCAAGAAGTAATAATAGGTTAATAATAAAATATTCATTTATTTTATCTTTTTGTATGTTAAAGAAGCCAAACAGTACATCCTTGAAAAGCAAAGAGAAACCCTGGAGCACATTGCGATTGATAATATTGGAGAATTCAATCCAAAATGTCTGTGTGTGAGGACAATCCCAGAAGATATGCATATCAGTTTCATTAGGGTCATCGCAAAAAGAACAGCTTGTATCTATATCTGATTTGAACCTTTTCAAAAACATTTTAGTTGGGTAAAATCTGTGTAACAATTTGAATGAGATGTCTCTAACCTTGTTAGTTATAATGTATTTTGAAGACAGAGTCTATACTTTTTTCCAATCAATCTGATCAACAACATTCTTCCAATAAGACAACACATATGGATTTGTTACAAGCTCCTTTTGAAAAAGCGATCTAATCTTATAGTTACGTGATGAGGGATATGACAAAAAGCATAGTTTTCCTACAGGGATTTCAAATGGGTCTAAAGAAATAGGTAAAGTGTTGGATGACTTAACAGCTTAACAAAAAATCTGTTTCATAAACATTTATAAAAAAATAAAAAAGCCGTTTGCACATCCCTCTCATCCCTCCTGTTTATAGTACTATTTATTAAGTCCCATATACTGTTTTTGCACATCCTACGTGTTTGCACATCTTACTGTTTTGCACTTTTCTTTATTCTACTGCACATTTTACTTTTTATTTCTTTTTTTACCTATATATATATGCTCTTGTGTGGTGTTACTTTTATATAATTTTTTATTCTATGCACTGTCCACTGAGCGGACCTGATTTGACCTACATTTCACTTTTGATTATACCCTGTATAATTTATTATGTGACAAATAAAGAAACCTTGAACCCTTGAGCTGTCATGCTTTTAAGGGACTATGTTAAAATATGTTATTTGTAGATGGTCCCTCAGATAAGCGATGACGTCACGACACTCCATAGAGGTAAGCGTGTTTATCAGCTTCTTTAAAACGCCGAGTTCTACAGAAAAATGTGTTCTGCTTTGTGCTCATAGTAGTCGGTAATGATAACTGACCGAAATTAGCCTTTTTTGATGCAGATTAACAAAGTTATTGAACGCGGAAATGTGTGAATGTTGTGAATGTGCGAATATAAAACCAACTTTACCTAAGTGTTTTAGCGGGCCTCCAGCTCATGGTTCAAGTGACATGCAGTAAGGCCTACAGCTGATCTGGGCAATGCTGGTAAAATCCTTCTTCACTGATCTGCTCACATTCGCTGATAACACGTTTACTTGATGTTTCTTTACACAGAATCATCATTTCTATTCATTCCCCACTGATTTGCGCGATCTGATTTGATGAGCATTAACTCATATTACGCGGTCATATCTCTGTATGAATGGAAGACACACACACACACACACACACACACTGAAGCGCGCGTGACATCTCAATGAGGACATAAACACATGAACAACATCTGCAGATCTGCTCTGAGTCACTTCATGAGCGCTTCACCGTTTCATTTGAGTAAAAGCGTTTCATATCCTCATATCACAGAAATGTAAAGGTATTCACGCAAACCGTCAAAATAAAAGTTTTTTGAAGGCAGTGTTGCAGAAATATTTGTTCAGTAGAATGTACATAATACTACTACTACAATTATGAAAAATATTTTTTTTAAGGAATGACCATACAACATTTCCAACATGCTTTCATTTTAATAGTAAATTCCCTTTGATTGCCAAAAAAGTTTAATTTTCAAAAATGTAAAGATGTTTTATGCCTTAATTTGATAACTAGATACACAACACAGAATTTCTGAGGAAAAATAAAACCTTTAATTTGGCTATTTAAAAAACAAATATCAATAAAACATTAGGTGAGAGAAAATAAAACATTACTTTATAATTGTCATTTTCTTCAATCATATAATTATGATAACATCTAAAATACATTGCATGTAAAGTGTTGAAGGGTACATTGTGTGCACATGATCAGGATGGTACCACCTCCAATACATTTTGAGAAAGAAAAAACCCTGTTTGCAGGACTACATTATTTGGATAATTAGTCAAAAACAACAACAACAACAACAGTTATGTCTGATTCTGTTGCATAGAACTGAATAAAAATAATACATTGATATTCAATATTAATATATTTTCTGTCATAATTTCTTTCAATAAAAGTTTGGTTATTTTATTGGCTTGTGTTTTTTAAATTCTGTGTCATTAAAATTGAGTTAAATTAAAAGTCTTTCAAAATTATTTTTAATAAAATAAATAATTATTACAAAGCATTTTCGGTTTTGGTTTTCGACCGAGCACATCCAGAATTCTGTTTCGGCTCAGAATTTTCATTTTGGTGCATCGCTGTCGGCACTCGGGCGCGGCACACATACATAGTGTGTACACAATACATACACACACACACACTATAGTGTGAGCACTAACCACGCCGGAGAACGGAACTTCTGATACGTGCATTCTGATTGCGTGAACAATAGACCTGTTAAACAATATATTGTGAGAGGGCCGTTTGTTACAGCGTCCCAAACAACTCAAAATAATAAACCAAAGTTAACAAAACGATGCACTCCAAGTGCTTCTCTGCCGCCTTCACGTCCTGTTTCCCATTAATGAAGCCCTGACTAGCTCCCTGCATTCAAATTATTATTTTTTTGCTGAAATAATAATGTAATATTCCACTGGTTGATATATTATATTTAGATGCAAAATATTTGTGTTGTTTTTCGTGTTAAATGTGAAGAATGACAGGTTGGATGCCACACTTATTATTATAATTATTTTGGCAGAGTAGGTGTAATTTTCACTTTAACTTCGGGCAATGTAACATGATTTTATGATCGTAATTTTGTCTTTATTCTTAAAATATTATGACGTTAATTATTTATTTATTTATTTGAGAAGGATAAACTGATCAAACTTGCGCTGGCCGCTTGGTATTTAAAAGAACTAAAACTTGAATTTAACAAAAATAAGATGTACCAATCATATTTCTAAATTAAATTAATAAAGAAAGGAAACAAAATAATGACCAATTTGCTATTAAAAACAAAACTGAACTATTTAAATGGCTGCAACGGCAGATTGTGGGGAGGAGAGAGAGAGAGAGAGAGAGAGAGCGAGAGAGAGAGAAGGGCTCAGACTCAGGCAGAGAATTCTGAGAAGCTGCAGGGCTATATTCGATCCCTTGTTTCAATTCAAAGTTCACCGAACTAATTGTGAACAACACTCCCGTCTTCTTCCCGAGCATGTGAACATGTTCATTTAATATATTTATGTATATGAAATAGGTCATTGTTATGAAGACAGACGTTAAAATTAATGTTCACATAATAAGTGCCGTCATTCAGGCGGTTCACAATATGTTTTAGCGCCTAATATGTTTTAAGAATGATATTCTGTTTAGTGCACAATATGTTTTACGCCTAATATTCATTGATGCATTAATCTGATTTAAGACTTTATCTCTCTCTGTGTGTGTGTGTGTGTGTGTGTGTGTATTCGCGCGCACGTGCGTGTGTGTGTGCGTGGGTGGGCGGGTGTATGCGCGGGAGGGGTGCGATTTTCGAATAGTAATCGAATAATACCCAGCGATTATCGAATATTATTTTTGCTTAAAATGCCCATCCCTAATATTTACCTTATTTGTATCTGCATTTTTTATGTAATATGGCAATTAAATGCTCTAAATGGGTTTAGTTTTCAGTTATTAAAATATTTCAGCAATAAAAAAAAATATTTTTCTAAAAAGGAAACAAATTACTTGTTTATTTTTAGAGACTTGTCTTATTTTCTCTTGTATATTTAGGATTGCTCTTTAAAAAGAAAAAGTAGTTCTTATCCAATTACTCGATTAATCGATGGAATTTTTGGTAGAATATTCGATAGCTACAGCCCTAAATGTAATGTTTCCAAACATTTGACAGGTACTTAAATAATAACATTTATATTAATAATTATACTATACTTTATAGTAATAATTGTTATTATCATAAATATTAAATGTTGTTTTTTATTTTATAGGACAATATTATTACAATCAAGAAATCCACATGTTTGTCAAAAGGCGATTTTGCACTGGAGGAACCTTTTCATAGTTCATATTGCCGGAAGTTCCCACTTTTTGGCTTGTTCTCACCACAGGGGAAATTGGTTCTCCAGGAATGACCCTGCTGGCTAGTTCCTAGAACTTTATGGTGCATTTTTGCATTAACTGGCCTTTGTGCAGTGCACTTTAAAATAATTGTTAATTTCCTAATTATTTTGATGCAGTAATACGTAATTAGTGTTACTAATTAAATACAAATATTAACTATAAAAATAAAACCCCTATGCATAACTCAGACTAATCATTAATTGATCATGCAGAAGCATTAAAAAATACACAACTTTGGCTATACAATATTTTTATAAGATCCTCTGCATGAGCAAGTACAGCATTCCAGTGCTTTTATACAAAATCTCACTACACTTAAATATAACACTGTTGTCTTTTTGTCCTTCCAGTATCTCCCGACTTCCTCTGAAGCTTCAGTCCACTCTGATGTACCAGTGATTGAAGCTGACATGGAGATGTCACAGTGACATCATTAAAAACAGTTGTCATTTATAATATATCTCTGTATCTCTAAATCTTTCTTCTTAATTTTTTGTTTATGTTTTAGATTTTAGTGTTTAAGCTGCTTTCATATGTACATTTTGCCATGTGTATGTTTCATGAATGTTCTTTCTAGTTCTAAATATTTTGTATAAATTCAAAAAAAGTCAATTTAAAAGTCTGAAGGTTTTTAATTGTTTCTGATTGTTTTGTTTTTCATGTATTTTCATATTGATCTGAACTGAAAATACTGTATGAACTGCTAGTGAATTATAATATGAACTGAATATAACTACAATAGAATATAAAGTATACATTTAATTGATTGTAATTGATTGATGGTACATGTCATTGATTTTGTTCACAATGATGTGGTATCCATACTTGTTGCACATTAATGACCCTGGACCACAAAACCAGTCATAATGGTCATTTTTTTTCAAAATTGAGATTTATGCATAATCTGAAAGCTTAATAAATAAGCTTTATATTGATGCATGGTTTGTTGGCATAGAACAAAATTTGGCCGAGATACAACTGTTTGAAGATCCGGAATCTGAGGCTGCAAAAAAATCCTAATATTGAGAAAATCGCCTATAAAGTTGTCTAAGTGATGTCCTTAAAAATTATTTTTACTCATCAAATATTAAGTTTTGATATTTACAGTAGAACATTTACAAAATATCTTAATGGAACATGATCTTTACTTAATATTCTAATGATTTTGACCCATACAATGTATTGGCCATTGCTACAAATATACCTATGATTGGTTTTGTGATCCAGGGTCACATTTTATTTTGATTTAATTTATAATTTCAATGTTCCAGTCTTGACTCGACTTTTCTAGTCTAGCTTTTAGGAACGTTGTTTTAAAAAATGTTTTTATAATCTTAGAAAAACATTGAGGGTGTTTATATAATGAGGTAATTGAATGTTCTAATAATGTTTTGAATAGCGTTCTTATAACCAAAAAATAACGTTCATACGTCTAAAATAAGAACCTTCAACAATGTTTTATAATTTAATGGGAAAGTTAGGAAAATGTTCTTAGAACATCAATATAATGAGGATGGAACGTTCTAATAATGTTTTAAATAACGTTCTTGTAACCAAACAAGAACGTTAATACAATGTCTAAACACTGGACTTCTTAAACGTTCTAAGAACATTCAAACAATGTTTTTTATAACTTAATGGGAACATTGGGAAAATGTTCTTAGAACATGACTATAACGGGGAATAGAACGTTTTAGATAACGTTCTTATAACATTAATATAACAAAAACTGAAACGTTCTAAAAACGTTTTAGATAACGTTCTTATAACATTAATATAACAAAAACTGAAACGTTCTAAAAACGTTTTAAATAACGTTCTTATAACATTAATATAACAAAAACTGAAACGTTCTAAAAACGTTTTAAATAACGTTCTTATAACATTAATATAACAAAAAACTGAAACGTTCTAAAACTTTTTAAATAACGTTCTTATAACATTAATATAACAAAAAACTGAAATGTTCTAAAAACGTTTTAGATAACGTTCTTATAACATTAATATAACAAAAAACTGAAACGTTCTAAAAACGTTTTAGATAACGTTCTTATAACATTAATATAACAAAAAACTGAAACGTTCTAAAAACCGTTTTAAATAACGTTCTTATAACATTAATATAACAAAAAACTGAAACGTTTTCTAAAAACGTTTTAGATAACGTTCTTAGAACATTAATATAACAAAAAACTGAAACGTTCTAAAAACGTTTTAAATAACATTCTTATAACATTAATATAACAAAAACTGAAACGTTCTAAAAACGTTTTAAATAACGTTCTTATAACATTAATATAACAAAAAACTGAAACGTTCTAAAAACGTTTTGAATAACGTTCTTATTACCAAACAAGAACGTTAATACAACGTCTAAAAAACTGGAAGTTTTGAACGTTCTAAGAACATTCAAACATAACGTTTTTATAACTTAATGGGAACGTTACGGGAACGTTTTTATAACGTAAAATTGTCAGCTGAGCTGTTGGGGTGTGGTGTGCAGTCTTTGTCACATCGCGGCACACCACACACTAGAGGAGCAAAACGGTTAAATCTAGGATTTTTTTGTCCTCATGTGTATGGTCTCTCACATTTTGAAGATCTTATGAGATTGTAAAAAATATTTTAGTGTGTACCCAGCATATTATGTGACTCTGGCCTGTTGAGCGATATAGCCCCTGGTTTCACAGACAGGATTTAAGACTAGTCCCAGACAAAAATTTAAATATGAGTTTCTGGGAATTGTGTTCTCCTTAAACTCGCAAAATGGGTCTGAACGATTTGTTCACGAATGAAAGAACTCCCCAGAAGATCCGGCGCACTCGGTGTGTGTTTCATTTCTCACTCCATTTCATTTAAGTGCTCATTCGTTTCTATTAACTCAATGCACTGTCTTTGTGGAGTAATGAACAGTGTAGCGGGTGATCTCGGCTCACTGATACATTGAACCGAGAAACGTCTCTTAGGGACACAAGTCAAATTCGTAATGAGAACCGATTTAATAATATTGAAAATAACTTTTTATGAGCTGAATCAGCTGCGAAACAAACTGTACCTGGACATAATTAACTCTTTTTAATTAAAATTAATTATTCTTGGCTTGCCATGTTGTAAAACCGTATAGGCGTGAATTTGTATTACTAAAGAACTGGGCTGAATCGTTTATGAACCAATTCTTTTAAATGATTCAATGAAATGACTCGGACACTTGGTCATGAATCTAATGCGCATGTCAAAGTTCGACCAATGGGACGCTACGTACATGAGACGTTATTCGATCCAGGAAGCGCGTGGAGAGCAGCGTGAATGTCAAAACAGAGATTTGTGAGACTAAATAATCGAGCTGTTGTAGAAGTGTTTTATTATCATACTTTATCGAAAATTATATTACATCCCAGTTACTGGAGGTGAAAGACTCCGTCATTTAAAGCGGAAGAAGCAGAGAAATGCTAGCTGGATCTAACGTTAGACATTCATAAGCCTCACACTCAGCTGTCATGATGTTCGCATTACAGCGGATTCCTGCTTTCACCTCGGCATTGTCCTGTCGATGTAGTTCAAAATCCTTTCAACGACACTGCAGTCGCCTGTTGTCCAAGAAAGTGCGAGTATCTGATGCGCTCTCAAGCAAAGAGACAGGGGCACGTGTTAGAATACAGGTGAGAACATCGTCCGACATTATTTTATAAAGCTGTTTCTTCAACTTCGAATCATTTTATTAAAGCTAACGTTACTAGATTTCATTTTTCCCTTTGCGTGAAGGCCACTTTAAAGCTTAGCGTTTAAACATTTTACTAATCATTCATCATTTGTGTTTGCTATTTGGACTTATTTATTTTAGTGTAACGTTAGCAAAACTATACTTTTTCTCATTGTTGTTGTTGCTATTAACATATTATTGATCCATATGCATGCTGCACAAACAGTGGAAAGCTATTTTATTTTGGTCCTAATAATGTTTTTGTCAAAAGTTATAGTGTTTATTTACCAAAGAGTGCATGCTTGATGTTAAATATGAGATCAAAGTAAATATTAATTGTGAAATTATGCAAAAGGTGTCAAAAAAAGGCAAACAGTTATTAGCTGAATCTCTTTTAACTTACATATTTACTTACATTTATGTACTTTTCATTAAATTCACGAAACACAGTTTGGGAAACCCTAATGTATTGTTTATGTCACTATGGTACAATAATATTTCAATTAATGTGTTAAGTGAGTTAGGTCAAGTGAAATATAGCCAGTAATCAAAAAGTAGTCTGATTATATTTCTTTAAAAAAATATTTAGTTTAACTTGAAGTGCTGAAATACAATTAAAATGTAAGTGCTAGATTTAAAATGAATCAAAACATATAAATATATACATAAAAAATAATATATTATTAAAACTAAAATAATATCACAATGATGCTACACTAGCAATGATACTGCTCACTGTTGGAGATTATTAATGGTCACATTTAACTAGCAAAAGTATGTTAGTTGAATAGACCATACATTATACACATTTAATGTTTTTAGAGAAGTCTCTTCTGCTCACCATGCCTGCATTTATTTGATTCAAAATACAAGAAAAGCAGTAATAGTGTGGAATATTTGTACTATTTAAACTATCCTTTGACTAGTGTAGCTGAAGAAAGATCTGTGATCATTACATGTCAACATGCTTGCTGTTCCTGCAGGGATGGGTTCGATCCGTCAGGCCACAGAAAGACAACCTCTTCATACATGTGAATGATGGAAGTTCATTGCAACCTCTCCAGGTTGTCACCAGCTCACACTTGAATGCCAGGTGCTATTCTCTGCATTTGCTTATCGAACACTGTCTTTGAGCTAGAACGAATATGAAATGCTATTTCAAATGTCATGCAAATCTTGATAAATACACAGATTTCACTTACAGCCACACAAAAATGAATGAATGTCATTGTGTTAAATAACAAACCAAGTGACATTCATTGTAATTAAATCTAGCACAAGTACTTTTCAAGCAAAACATTTCACATAATGAGATGTTGAATTAAACTATATATACTGTTCCAGTTTACAGTAAGACAACAAGTACGCCTGTGTAAATATGTGGGAACTGATTTCTTACATCCACCAAAATTCACCTTTTAATTGCAAAAAATTGAAATTTGTATTTGTTTAAATAGTCTTTGGTGCCTCTGTAGATCTATAGTTTTGATATATCCTCCCTTCTTGTCAAGAGACCTCACATTTGGCTGTGCTGTTGACATCACTGGCACCTTAGAGAAGAGCCCAAGTAAGAGACAGAATGTGGAGTTACATGCTCGGCACATTAAAGTGGTTGGAGAATGCAATCCTGTGGTGAGACTTTACTTTAAAATGAATCAGTCTGATACAACTGGTGGAAAGTGATTTATGAAAAAGTCTTGATTAGATTACAGTTACTATACTGATCCAGTATGTCTGCTCTAGGACTTCCCTTTCAAGATCAAGGAGCGTCATTCTCTGGAGTATGTCAGGCAGTTTCCTCACCTCAGATGCCGAACAAATGCCTTCAGCTCTTTGCTCAGGATACGCAGTGAGGCTACAACTGCTATCCAGTCATTCTTCAGGGTAATACGTTCTCTTTTATGCTTTACCGTTTAAAGTTTGGCATCTCGAAAGAAGCCTCTTATGCCCACCTAGGCTGCATTTATTTGATCATAATATTGTGAAATATTTATACAATTGAAAAATAACAGTTTTATGTTTTAACATATTTTACAAGTAACTTATTCCTGTAAAGCAGAGCTGAATTTTCAGCACCGTTACTCCTGTCTTCATTATCACATGATCCTTCAGAAATTAATATTCTGATTTGTTGCTTAAGAAACAATTATTTTTATCAATGTTAAAACTGCTTATTGTTGTTTTTTTTTTGGAAACCTTGATGCATTTTCTCAGGATTATTTGTTGAATAGGAAGTTCAAAAGAACAGCATTTATTTTAAATACAATTAACTGAATATATTTATAAGTTGTATTATTTATAAGGAATGGGATTGTGTGTGTGTGTGTGTGTGTGTGTGTGTGTGTGTGTGTGTGTGTGTGTGTGTGTGTGTGTGTGTGTGTGTGTGTTTATGAACTGTTTATGAATATATTTTATCATACACTTTGTAATATTAGAAATGTTTAAAAATATATTACTGCCCCAAAACTATTGAATAGTAATAAAAAATAGTTTTTAATGTATTTTATTCTTATATTACCTGTCTAATGTGCAAATTAATAACAAATCATGATTCTAGAAAAATAATAATATAAAAATTCTCCAATGGCTTATATTTCCTCTTGAATGATTGTTAATTGTTACAGGATAACGGTTATGTGCAGATACACACACCAGTAATCACCTCAAATGACTGTGAGGGGGCTGGAGAACTCTTCCAAGTTGAGGTACGGGCCAGTTGACGGGGGACAACAAGCACAATTATATTATTTCAAAATATGGTACATGGATATGCTATTGATTCTTCCTTAAAACACTGAAAACGTATGTGTGTGCTCTCTGAAGCCTGCAGGGCATCAAAAAGACTCTGATGACCCAAACCCACATTTCTTCTCTGTGCCAGCTTATCTAACAGTCTCAGGACAGCTGCACCTGGAGGTGATGGCAGGGTAAATAGTTTAGACACAACTAGTCATATTAATCACACTGTTAAGAATATGACATATTATTGATCTTAGCTCAAGTTTATTATTAGGTCTGCAAACTGATTCGGAAGTTTATTTGTTGTATAACATAATTGAATAGCAGTATTTACTGAGAAAACCTTTACAATTTGAAAAACATTACTTCATTGTGGCAGAGGAAACCATTGAATAGAAATGTTAATTAAAACTTAATTATAATGCTAAAAACAGAGAAGATTAATCAACTGAAATTGCTTTCCCCAGCAATAGCTATTATTATAATGTATTCAAAACCATTCAGAATCAGATTCTGGAAGCTTAAATTAATTGTGAAATCTATTTATTATCACTAATTTATGTATCAGTTTATTGTAAACTCCCAGTGTCTGTTTGACAGGTTTTAAAGCAGCACTGTTATAATTACAGCAGAAATAAATACCAGAGTAAATATCGTATTGGTCAATGGTTTGAGATCCACTAGAACAGACATTACAAAATGTATAATGAATCATTAGCTAAAGCATCTGCTGTTGTCTGTTTTAGGGCTTTTTCTGCAGTGTACACATTCGGTCCCACGTTCAGAGCGGAGAACTCTCAAAGCAGGAGACACTTGGCAGAGTTTTACATGGTAGAGGCAGAGATTGCCTTCACTGAGTCACTAGATGACCTTATGAAGGTAGAAAACTCATTCCTTGCCACTTGCACTTGCACTAAAGACTCTATCAAAAAACTCATTATGGTTTGAAGATGGTTTAGAAAGTGTGTACATATCATAATGCATCATTTTCATTTTAAAGCTTGTTTCTCATTCTTCAGGTAATGGAAGACTTATTCAAAGCTGCCACAGAGCATGTGCTGTCCTCTTGCGCAGAGGATGTAGAGTTATTTCACAAATATATTGCACCAGGACACAGGGTATGACACGCAATGCTGTTGTTCTGTATGCTTTGTATGTAAGAGCATTGAGAGTTTCTCCACTATAATGGCTGTAATAAACTGATAATATTTCATGTTATTTGAACATCCTCAGGATCAAGTGGATCTTATGTTGAAAAGAAAATTTAATGTGTACGTATAACATTTCAGTTCAGTCTACTTTTCCCAAAGCAGAAGTCCTTTTACTCTTAAAAATTATCATTACATGCATATCTTAATATTATCTGTTAAAACTAAGGATTCTCTCAAATAGAATCAGTAGTTTGAGTATGTATGTCATCTATCTTTGAACCATGCATTTTTATTGCACAATTTGAAATTGTTATATTTGCCTTTTACAGCATTTCTTACACCGAGGCCATAGACATACTAAAGAGCAGTTCACAGAACTTTACATTCAGCACTAAGGCAAGTGAAGTACAGCATATGCTTGTTTTAAATTATGACTATACATATACTTTAAGGAATGCACATTAAATAAAAATATGATGCCCATTAGCATTCAAAAGTTTGGTGTCAGTTAGAAATGACTACTTTTATCCAGCAAGGATGCATTAAATCAATCAAAAGTGACTAAAGACAATGTTACAAAATATGTTTATTTCAAATAAACGTTGTTCACTTGAACTTTTTATCAAAGAATCCTGAAACAAACATATCACGGTTTGCACAAATTATTAAGCGGCACAAATATTTTATCAGTATATTAGAATTGTAGTAATTATGCTGAAAATTCAGCATAGCAACCCAGGAATAAATTACATTTTAAAAATATATTAAAATATAAAACTGTATTTTAAAGGGCACCTATTATGCCCCTTTTTTACAAGATGTAAAATTGATCTTGGGGATCCCCAGGATGTGTTTGTGAAGTTTCAGCCCAAAATACCCAACAGATCATTTATTATAACAGCTGGAAAATGTCATTTTTGGGGTGTGTTTAAAAAAAGAGCTGTTTTGGAGTGTATCGCGTCGCGTATACGTCTCTCTGCATTACATATCTACTGCAATAAACAGCTGGTAGAAAAAAACATAACTGAGAGCGAGAGAACCGGTGTTTGGTCGTACTTATGGGAAGCCAAATGCACCAAAAGTTGCATAATAGGTGCCCTTTAAATTATAATAAAATCTCAATATATTACTGGTTTTACTGTATTTGTATTTACTGTATTACTAGTTTTGCTGTACTGTAATACGGCCAAGGCTGTATTACATTAAAACATTAAAAACCTTACTGACCCAATCTTTTTAATGGTAGTGTATATGTCAGTTTGAGAAGATTTTTAATATTGTCCCCTATCTCCCTTTCTTTGACATATGCTTTACATTAGTGGGGCTGTGATCTTCAGACAGAACATGAGAAGTTCCTAGTGAAACATTGTGGAAACGTCCCGCTGTTTGTCATCAACTATCCCTACGAGTTAAAGCCTTTCTATGCCCGAGACAACCAGGACCAGCCCAACCACACTGTAAGAATGAGCTCTCAGCATCATGTGGTCCTACCATGAGTTCCACTCAACTGATAATCTGTGTGAAATTATTATATTATTTGTTTAAAGTCTAGAGTAAATGATCAGATGTGATAAAGATGTTATGGCATGTCTTTTTAAATTCAGCTTGTCCATTAGACCTATGTGCTCATTGCTTATTCACTGAGGATTTTTTGGACAGGCAGCTGCTGTAGATCTCTTGGTGCCTGGAGTGGGGGAGCTTTGTGGTGGATCCCTAAGAGAGGAGAGACTAGAACTTCTGAGTCAACGACTAGCACAGTAAGAATTAGAGAAGATTCCTTGTTCACATAGTAATAAATAATAATATATATGCTGTCATCACTTGACATGGATAAACTACTGTTCAAAAGTGCATAATAAATATTTATTATGCATAAATATATGCATAATAAATATTCACAGCACACATACACATATTATGTAAACAAAAACTTTTATTTTGGATGCGATTAATTGTTTGACTGAACTAAAAATGTATTAATATTATTAATGTTGAAAACAGTTGTGCTGCTTAATATTTATGAGGAAATTGTGATACATTTTTCCAAGATAAAAAAGCATTTATTTGACAGAAAAAATTACATTTTAAAAAACAACATTGAAAAAAACATTGAAATAAACATTGTGTAGCATTATACAGTAAATGTCTGCACTGTCCATTTTTTTTATCATTTAATGCATCTTTGCTGAATAAAGGTAAAATAAAAACTGACAGCCAACTTTCACAGTGTAAATAAAATATCAAGTACTAAAGTATTTTCTTTTTGCACTCTTATGTTGATTCGTACTGAAAAAAGTATATTTTTGTAAATCCGAAAGACTTTTAGGCTATAGTGTTAGAATGTCAGTGTGTTCATTTCAATATCAAAAGTCTGTACACAAATATGGCACCAACAATGTAATGTGATGCTTTCCATAAGTATTACATGTTTGCTGATGCATTAATAAGCACTATTCACTCCCATTTCCTGCATGTTTTCCTCTTTTCACAGGGCTGGATTGGAGGGCACATATGCATGGTAGGTTTCTAAGAACAACTTTTGCCGCCCAACCATATTTTTATTCCAGACTTAAGAGGCATTTCCATATTATGTGTTTGAGTAGTGTTTCTTTACAACGTGACATCTCCAATTAGAGGCCTGCCATGCATAATGCAGCATTTTAAGTTATTTTCTTGGATCTGAGTGAATGGGGGTCGCTTTGACAACGTTGCCATTTGTAAAGGAAAAACGTATAATTGTTGTCATGTAAACATACCCTTACAGAGCATCTTTGTGATTGACAGGTATCAGCAGCTGAGAGAGTTTGGCTCAGTCCCCCATGGTGGGTTTGGGATGGGCTTTGAGAGGTACATGCAGTGCATTCTGGGACTCCACAATATTAAAGATGCGATTCCCTTTGCAAGGTTCTCACACTCCTGCCTGCTTTGAAACAGTGTTATAATACAGAGTTTTCCTGAAGCCACCCAACACTGCACATTTTGAATGTTTTTGTGTGACGCCCATTTGAGGTCTAGAGTCTCTGTTAATGAGCTGGTGATCTGAGTCAGGTATGTTTGATTAGGCAAGCATACAATATAAGCAATATTGATGGAGATCCAGAAACATATTTTAGGAAACACTGCTCTTGTGCAGAGGGATGAATAATGGGTTTCATGTGTTTTTATGAAGCATTCATCTTCTCTGTTTTAGATAAGAGCAGATATTACTTAACAGCCTCCCTAAAAAAAGTAGTCATTTGTTTTTGTTCATTTATTATTATTATTATTATTTATGGCCACTATCATCAATCGCATCTTTGAAATAAAATCATTCTCTTTGTCTTCTGACAGCGTCTTTGATCTTGTGATGCAGAAGTTATTTTTGAATTTAATTCAATTTTGTCTGCAAAGACTAAAGTCCTCCGTTTCATTCTGTGAATATATGTAAAATATAGAAGTTTTAAGTGAGTGAGTGTACTGTTAACACGTTAACTTTTTGACTAAACCGTAGATTTCTGTGAAGGCTCTGGCAGGAGCCTCTGCAGCCATTCAGAATAATTAATACATTTTTACAAAATACATACATTTTTACATCCTTCTGCAAGCAACACCACCAGATGTTAATATTGCTGCCTCAAGCCAAAGGCACAAAATGCTACCAGGGCTTGCTGGCCCTGCAAGACGTTAAAGTGAATGAATGGAGATGCCACTCATTTCTGCCTGGCAGAGGAAACAGCTGCACAGATGACGCATTCAGAGTGGCTGTGACTGGTCTTACACCTGGAACAAAACGCAGAAAAGAGCTTTATTGTTAAATTCATTATTAGAAAAGTTGGCTTTTCCAAAATATATCTTAATAGTTTTTTTTTTATCTCATCTTAGACTCCGTACCTAAAAACAGTCACGGTGAGCAATCCTGTCCAAATCAAGCCAGCATTCTGGCTTTTCCTGCCGAAGGAAGCAGATCAAACGGCAGCATTCTGTGCAGAAAGATGGGAGAGATGTGTATTACCGTAAACTACATCTGCTCTTCTTATTCTAAGCTGTAAGATCTTTAAGTCAGAAAAACAGGATACATTCCTGCATTATCCATATGTCCATCTACTATAAAGCCTGGGAAGTTTTTAAATTGTACTTGTGTAGAAGAACTTACTTTCTGTCAAGCCCTGTTTGGACCAGGTGTTCATGCTGGTCATGTAGATGTTGAAAATATCTAGAATATATCCACACAGCTTTCTGAGCAAGAGGATGCTCAACGCTGCCCCGTTTGTGTTCCACAAAGTGAACACGCTGGATGACTGACGTACTGTAGAGGTCCTGCTGGTCCGTCTAGTCCAGCAGCTTAATAATGTCCATCACTGAGCCTTTATTGGCCAGGACTATTAGGGCGACTTTTTTTGGGAAGTGTCTTGGGATGTTCAGACTGGATCAAAGAAACATTTTAGGCTGTTACATGGTTATAAATAGTGATTTAACTCAGTCTTGAGTAATTTATTTTTCTATTGAAAAATCACTTGTACTCACAAATGCTTATACTTTCAACACGTTTCAACTTTTTGTTAAATTGTACTCCCACCTGATGGACAAAGCAAAAAAAGCTATTAATATACCATAGGATGGAATACCATAACAAATCATAATACAAAAAAATATATCATAAATTCAAAGTGTGAATTTTCATCCTACACTTCAAAATAATACACCTTTTTTAATTTTTTTTGGGCAGGGGTTTTGCAATAGAATAACTATTCTGGATTTTTCCAAAGAACGTTTCAGAGAACAATTCTTAAATTAACCATTTTATAGTGTGAAGAATATGTAATTAATCTAAAGAACCTTTTTTTGCAATGCAATGTTCTGTGGATATGAAAAGGTTCTTCGAGGAACCATAGATGCCAATAAAGAACCCTTATTTTACAGAGTGTAACAAATCAAATTGTTTTTAGCTCATCTTAGTACCTATAACCAGTCATGGTGAGCAATCCTGTCCAGTTCAAGCCGACGTTCTGGCTTTTGCTGAAGAAGTGAACAGATCAAATGGCAGCATTCTGTGCAGAAAGATGGGAGAGACGTCTGATCATTACTTTACTCTACATCCACTCTTCTTATTCTAAGCTGTAAGATCTTTAGGTCAGAAAACGGATACATTTCTGCATTATCCATATGTCCATCTCCTATAAAGCCTATACATTTTTGCATTTGAATTGTACTTGTGGAGAGGAACTTGCCTTCTGTCAAGCCAGGTTTGGACCAGGTGTTCAAGTTGGCCCTGTAGAAGTCGAAACTATCTGGAAAGCGTCCACGCAGCATTCTGAACAAGAGGATCCCTAGAGACCAGACCGTCGCTGGCTTTCCGTGGAACTCGCCCTTCAGTATGTACTCGGGAGGGCAGTACATATCTGTTCCTGGAGGAAAAAGTTTGTCTGATGTTTTAGTCATTACCACAGCTTGTCTTCTTAGCGTTAAGTATTGATTTAACTGATTCACAAGAGGTTTAGAGATAATACACACCACTGAATCTTGTGTAGGCAGATTCTGTCAGGAGACTGCCGCATCCAAAGTCAATTAGTTTGACTTCAAGTTTCTCCAAGTTTATAAGCAGGTTCTCTAATTTGATGTCCCCATGGTAAACTCCACGGCGACAACATGCACTTGCGGCTAGCGTTGCCTTCAACATGATGAACCTCGCTAACTTCTCGTCAATGCTGCCTCCATTGCGTTGCACAAAGCGGAAAACATCCATGCAGTGTGAGAAACGCTGGACGACAATGACGTAAAAGTTCTGCTGGTCCTGCCAGTCCAGCAGCCTAATAATATCCCTCACTGGGTTTTTATTGGCCAGAATTGTCAGGGCGACTTCTTTGGGAAGGGGCTTGGGATGATCAGGCTGGAAGAAAGAAACAGTTTATGATGTGGAATGGCAATTTAACTCTTGGGCAAGTGTGTCTAGTGAAAAATCACTTGTACTCACAATGCTGATATATTCTGTGTATTTTGTCTTTTTGACAAATTTCACTGCCACCTGATGAGTGAAACAAAAAACAATTAATATGTGTAGCATGCCATACATTATAACAATTAAAAAAACGTTGTCTAAGCATGAATTTTAATCCTACACACTTAAAAATAAAGGGTCTCCAAAGAACATTTATATGAACACTTCTTAAAATATTTTTTTTTCTTAATGTGAAGAATATTTGGATTTTCATGTAGCCAATAACGAACCTTTATTTTTAATAGTGTAAAGCTCAAGAGCAGTTGATGTAAGTAAAAACAATCAAACCTTAAGTCTATCCTCCAAACGAGTCGCCTTATAGACAGCACCAAATCCACCTTGACCCAGCTTGCTACCAATTACATATCGGCAGCAAATGTTTTCTATTAAAAGATGAAAAGGAAAAGACAATGTTTAGCGGAACTGCTTCAAAGATATTGTAAGAAGAACATACGTGTGTTATGTTTGGGATTGTGGAAATAAACTCACCTTCAGGTCTCATGTCCACTTCATTGCTGTCCATCTCTATCATCAGAGGAGACACTTCACCTTTTCTCACACTGACTGGAGCACCGTGGACTTGAGCTTGGAGGTCTTCCTGCACCAGAGGCTCAGAGGCCGGAGGGACTTGAAGAACACTGGTATGAGGTTCCTCAAGATCAATGACCTCTACAGATCTGGAGATGGGCTGTAGAGGCTTCTGATCTAAAGAGGAGAATACCAGCACAAGATGTTAGTTAGCAGTAAATTACTTGACAGAATTACGAATTGTTCACTTATTAAAAGTGCAAAAAAAGTTTCACTCTTGAATCTTGATGTTGCTTAATGTAGGCTATTATAGAAGAGAAGCTAAACAGACTGTTTTACAACCATGGAACAGGAGAGTTCCCGTAGATATTCATATTTAGGTGTGAATAAGGGAAACTACTTTTTAATATAAAGAGCTCCAGATAATGAATTAGAGTTCAGAAATCTCATTACACGGTTGTGTCATTTACCGTCGGTTCTCCCTGATGTTTCCGCCTCAGTACCTTGGTCCTTCATCTCACTATGACCTGAGCTCTTGCTTTTGGTGATTTGTTTCCTCAAACGGCAAGAAAGCCACTGGAAGAAGTGGCCCACTTTCTTTTTATTCCTCTTCTTCTCCTCTTTCAGAGGAGAGAGGGGAAACACAATTTCCTCACCATCGCCAACAGGCTTCTTCTCATCAGGCCGATCAGGATGATGTTTCCCTGCCGTGTTGGGGGTGGATTTAGGGGGTTTACTGTGAGGGAGGTCGTAGACCTGCTCGCTCTCCGTAAACGGTTTTACTTGTGAAGAACTCTGTCCCATTATAAATTTCTGTTGTATATCAATCAGACTAGAACAGCAACAAACTGAGTAGCCTAAATATGTGAAATGAGGAGCGTTGCACGGCTTTACACGCTCAACGTTCTAAAAGTTCTACGTTTCTTTGCGACATCACAGTGGCTCAGACTGAGGAAATTTCAAAAACAAACAAAAAAATCTGCATCTTTTTTTGGGGGGGGGGGGGTCCACAGTCATTAACTAAATACAAAGGCTAACTATTTTTGAACAAGCATTACAGTTGTAAACATCACCTTGTAAATGTACTATATTAAGCATTACAATAACAAATGAGTCTTGTATTAGCTATTACTAGGATGTGTTCACCTCTTTAATTCTTGTGAAGTGTAAAGGTTGTTATACAGTATATTGGCTATAACATATTTACCTGCCATTTAAAAAAATATACTTTCACACATAAAATAACAACAATAACACAAACGTGGGTGTTATTCTCAGTCACATACAGCTGTATATGACCGCCTCTTTCTGGATGTATTAGCCTATCGTTTGACAAATATCGTCACAACATCAACAAAACACAAACGTGAAAAAACATCTATTGAGCATTTCCACCGTTACTGATCAGGAAAAAACGATTCATTTTTCTAAAGCCTTTTATAGATTATTTAAAGGCACATTTCACATAATGTATTCAAATTATGTAGATAATGAAAATACAAATAATTTTTAACCCAACATCATAAAACGTAACAACTTGTCATGTGCGCACGTCCAGGGGATGTTGAGATCTTGCATTACATAAATTCTCCCACTAGGTGGCGAGTTTCTCAAAATAAGTAATGCGCTAGTTAAAGTTACGGCTGGTTTAAATTCTGGGAAAACACTCAGTGCCCTAGCTGAGACTTATTTATAACAGGATGCAACAGACTAAGTACATTTGATTTTCTGAGAAATTCGTACAAACTTTATTAGACTTAAAAGAGGGCCTAAGTGTGTAGATAAACGAACTATATGCGAGAGTCGGTGTCGGCGCAGTGCACTCTACGCCTGTGTGCTGTCTCCGTTCATCCCTATAGTGAGAAAGAGTCCCGTCCCTTCAATTCAGTGGGCGTGGTGTATGTGTGTGTGAGTGAGTGGGAAAACAAACAGCAGACAACCAACATTACTTCCTACATCTGCGTCCAGCTCGAGCGTCAAGCGTCTCTCCTGCGCGCGGTGTTTACACGGAGTCCTGCTGAGCGCAGAGGACGCGTCCCCTCATCACTAAATGAAGCGCCGCAGTGCTGCACTTATACATCCACACGCGTTCAACATCGATGGACCCGCATCATCTGAGGACTTCAGAGTGATATTACTTTCGTGATTGTGTTTTTCTTTTTGTAAAATGAGCGGAGGGGAAATCATCTGTCAGGGATGGTTGAGAAAGTCGCCTCCCGAGAAGAAGCTGCGGAGATATGTAAGTGTTTCAAACGCGCTATGTTCTTCTGTGTTAGGATATTGTGCTTTATGTAGGCTACAGTAACAGTGATGCAGAAAGCCGTGCATAACTTTTATTAACCAACTATTTGATAGTAATCTATTCATCCTTCTAATGCAAATTAAAGTGCAAATGGATATTAGTTTATACTTCAATAAGATGCGCTTGCCTTTGGTTTCAATGACAGTTTTGTTTGAGGAAAAAAGAAAACTTTGAACCAGGCTAAGATGCTTGGCTGGTCATAGCTGGCAATGCCTGTATGTTTAAAAAACAAGTGCCCAAAAAACCCTCTAAAACCAGCAAACAGCCCAGCCTGACCAGGATGGGAGACCAGCTAAACAAGCAGTTTTTTTCTAAAGATAATCCTCATATTTAGAGAGCAGGGTGTCTGGTGATTGCTGTATATTTATAAATAGCGTGCATAAATATGAGCTTTACATTAACCTGATGACGGCAATTGAGATGTACACTAAAATGAAACAATGAGCATCTGACTGATATTGTTTTTAATGCAGAGTATTATGTCAATATCTACACAGCAGCGTGGCATATAGGTCTATAATGCTGATATATAATTACACAAATTAAAGGTGCAGCTTGTATATTTTTGCTAATGTACACGTTTTACACATAAATAAATTAACAGCATTTTGAAAAATGTATCAGTCTTATAAAAAAAAATGAAGGCTTTCTATATGTGGGTAGGCCGCTCTCGGGTGACGCCATGTTGAAATCACATGACCTGTCATGTCAAGCAATTGACCGAATGTTTATTCAGTACTCTTTTTTGTAGCATATACATAAAATTATTATTTTGGTATAAAACAAAAAGGAATAAACCAGAAGTATGAAAGAGTGATTGTTATACAGACGAAACTTCATGCATCCAGACCAGTAGGTGTCAGTATAGTCCAAAACACTTAAGGGCAAATTAGATCCAGCTAGCTAAATATAAACAAAACTTACTGAGTGCACTTTTAATGATAACAATGAGACACAAAATAGCTGAACTCAAACAAGCTTTGGATAAAGGTGTCCGCTTAATGAATAAATGTAAATGTAAAGTATTTATTTACACAATATTTCTTAAGTTGACTAAAAGCACTAAACCAAAATGTGATGACAAGGCAGTCGATACGTTTGACCCAAGGAGAAACTAGGTGCTGTTTATTGGTCATGTTGGCATGCTTAGTGGCTGTTGCTGATAATAGATCGACATATATCAGTCAGGACAAGATTACTAATAATCGACCTGCGTTTATTTATCTCTTTATTGTTGTCTTAGCTTTAGCAGGTGCAGTATGTCTTGCACTAGCATCTCATGTTAAACTGAAAATTAATTTGACTAGTCCATGTACTATCATAATAAACTCATGACTATGTGTTTATTATTTGGGATGACCACCAATAATACCTGCTTTATAATAAGATTATGAGTATAATCTGGATTTAGTTGAACTAAAGAAGCTGTGCACAAAGGGGTTTGAAGACACCACAGAGACACCGTCTGTCTCCTAATTCTGTTTTGGACAGCTGTCTACGCAACTGCTCCTATTAAAATGACAGAAACTGTTTACTGTCCCTCTTTCATCTGATATTAGCTTGCTAGTAGCAGTTGCTGAATCATTGTAAACTGGAGTCCACCGTTGGGCATGTGGAGTCCTTACATCCTTCTGTGGTTGCTGAATGTTGGAGGCTGTTGCTTTCCGGTTTGCCAAAGCAGATAATGCATCCTGCACAAAAGCTGGGAAGGCTCTCGGTCCTAGATCTCATAAATACAGCTGTCTCATGTTTATCTACTGTGTTGCATTACAGGACTTCTCCATCCTCCTACCTAACTTTGCCATGATGTCATCTCACTCTCCCGCTCTCTCTTTCTCCTTCCTTCTCTCTCGGTTTCATCGGGAGAGCCTGTATCTGTATGTCCTCAGATGCACAGATGCTAGGTCGTTTCCTCATTGTCTTCCACATAAAGGGGTCTTATGTGGAGCTCCACAGGAACTGCTCATGTCAAAATAAGTGGGCAGCTGGGGCTGGGAAGAGGAAAAGCAGACACATGTTTACCTTATAAGTGAAGGTCAATACTTTGAATAAAAAAAACTAGTTCACTCAAAAATGCAACATAGGCTCATTGGAAAAACATGTCAACCACATTTTTGTGAAACTCCAAAAACATTCCTATTATATCCATACAAATTACTACAGTACCCAGTCGAAATTAATATTAGAGACAGTTAAACACCAACATCTTTTATTCTCTTTCACACTAATTATGATTACGTGAGCAGATTATACATTTAAAATCTCAAAACACTTTTACCATACATGTTTGGAAATTAATACCTTTTGACATTTGCATTACATAATCAGCTCCTTTTCCATTGCTTTTCTAACATAGTAAACTTGCTCGGTTGCTCACCTGGTACAGCATTGCACTTGTAATGCAGAGCACTCTGGTACGAGTCCTGTGAACCACACGACATGATAAAAGAGTAGAAGCAAGCTAATATGACATGTTTGCTTCAGCGAATGTTTTTATTTCATGTTTGCTTTTGTTAAACTGTTGGTTTACTGTAGGTGGAACTTTATTGTTTTCAAACATGAAAGAGTGTTAACATTTAGTGCCACTCACTGGACAATTTAATTCTGAACTGCTGCAATAGTATTAATCAGTAATCAAAAGCCAGAATTAAAAAATGTTTCTAGATTCCCAGTATTGTGTTTCAGATAAAACTGAACAGACTTTTAGCGCTAGAGCCCTGCATTTCAGCCCGGGCCAATTTTCACATCATAGTTCAGACGCGGGCTGGATCTCGGGCCTGGTTTAGGCTTCTGCTTATTTTATATTTTAGACATCCATCAATTAGTGATGAAAAAAAAGCCACACTGGTGGAAACAACATGAGATCGTGCTATTATAATTATAACTAAAGAGCATACTATAATGAAATGAATATAATGAAAAACTTTATTGTTTTCGATTTGTTTTATTTCGTTAAGTAATCATTTAAAGCTTTTATATATATATATATATATATATATATATGTGTGTCAGGGCATTTGTCATGTCTGTGAGGCCTGTATTCGCTGAGTTTTGGTTCATTTTTGTGAAGCGCTCCTGTTCAAGGCGAGATGGCAGAATTCATGTGTGTTTTCTTTATTTTATAAAAGCACAACGTTTTTTGTTGATATTGCGAGTGTGCACAAATAAAAGTAGAGCCTTTGCAGTTCCAAATGATTCAGCTTCATTCTCCGCACAAACTATTGGATATGCATCTAACAGCGCACACTTATCTAGGTTTAACGTTTAAACATTGTTATATGCTTGAACTGTTTTATACCTATAGATTTTATTCTAGGTAAGTCGTGATGATTTGAAAAGGTTAAATTGATCAAACATAGGCTATGATCAGCTCAATGTCTGCCGCCGGTCACTTGGTCATTAGGCTACTTTAAAAAACAAAAATGTAATTAACGAACAAAAAATGCTTCAAACGTTTTTCCAAATTATCTTAATAAAAAAAGGAAAGAAATATAATCACTTTGCCATTACATACAAAACTGAATTATTTTAATAGCTGAAACAGTAGTATAAACTGTTTTGAGAGAAGGGGGAAGATAAGCTGTTGGACACGGGCCTGAGCGTCTCGGGCCAGGGCCGGGCTAGGACCTAAATTTGAGGCACCCACTGCTCCGGGTGTGTATTCACGGTTGTGTGTGTGTGTGTGTGTGTGGGTTCACTGCTGTGTGTGTGCACTTTGGATGGGTTAAATGCAGAGCACAAATTCCGAGTATGGGTCAGCAAACTTAGTCATATGTCACGTCACTTTCACTTTCACTATTTAGCGCCACTCACTGGATATTTCTCCTTGTAAGTGTTATTATGTCATATTTTGCACAAATGTCCAATCATTTGCAATGAGCCTGGGTTGCAAAAATTAAAATGATGTCATTATTTTTTACACTTGTTTCACTTTAAACCTTTGTGTTGGAATATGGAATATTTCAGGGTGCTTTATTTGTGATTCTTTTTTTTCTTTTAAGCAGTTGTTGTATGTCACGGCTTGCGTGACAATTGAAATAATAATAACATTTTGTGTTTAGTGGAATATAACAGGAAACTAACGACATATAATGACAGACTTTTCACTTTTGGCCCAACTATTCCTTGTATTTAGTCCACAAGCTGGACATTGTGATCTTGAGGTCTTGCATCCAAAAATCCACATAACTAAAGGTAAAAAAGGCCAGGCATGAACATTCAGCAGACGTTCTCAAATCAGCTGGTCAGGCAAAAGCCTGTGCCAAAGGGACTAATTGTCTCATCTAAAAAATTCCTTCCATTAAACAGGCTGACGCTGGACAATGACAAGCATTAAGGGCACTGAATTGCTGTCATCTGACATCCTAATGCAGAGAGATATTTTAAGCAGCTATGGATCTCAGCATTCATCTTGTAAGGTGTTTTTGGGAGAAAAAGAACTGGACAATTTTGGGCTGGTTAATGATGGATCGGTCCTTTCACATGTTTTGGGATTAGTGAAGAGTTTGAGTCGTATTTAGTTTGTCGTTGGCCTGTAAGTGCTTTGGCTTCTTTTGAAGTTTGAGAGTGAATGCCAAGGCAAATACATTACCAGGGAAATCTGACTAATGCATTCTCAGACTTATTTAGTTTCCCTCAAATTCCAAATAAGTATTCAAGGTAACAATTCTGTTTTCTAAAGTAAAAAATACACTAACAAGCTTTTCAGGTGTCCTTAAAGTAGAACAGGTAAATACACGCTTTAGAAAGGTATCTCCTTAACGTCAATCCTCTCATGTAAATAGTATGCAAATACTCATGGCAAACACCCTGGGCAGTTACAGCTCAGTAGCAACAGTTGAAAACTGACGTAGTGCGTTTGCTGATGCTTTTTATGACCTTTCTGAGGGAGCAATCTATATTTGCCTTAATGTTTTTTTATGATATTTTAACTGTTTTTTTTTCATTTAATTATGCTTTATTCATAGAAGTATCTATTTTCAATAAAAGTATGACTGAGACAAAGATATCTCTGTTTATATATCTGATGCATTAGAGACAGCATGAAAGCAAATGAGTAAATGAACACACATCTGTAGCAATATCAGTCTCAGGCCCCCACTTGTTTTATCAGATGGAACATTCCATGTTTTATGTTCCTAAATAGCCTCCTAATTCATGATGATAATGCAAGAGAAAACAGATCCTCATAAAAAAACAAACCTGTATAATGGATCTTAAGAAAAATGTCCTGGTCAAACTTAACCACAAAACTGACAGGAAAATAATTAAGTATTTTGAAAATGTTTTGCATTAGAAAAATAAAACGTTTAGGACCATTTAGAGTTTGACCTGTTTAGAACATATTTTAAGACCATTTAGATTTTTTTATTAATGCAAATTGTCAGGAAGGATATAGTCATTGATTTTAATTAAATATTATCATATACCTAAAAATACAGTGAAACCATGATTTTTTTTATTGAAGAAAGTTTATTCAGGAAATCAACCAATATTTTATATAAATTAAAACATTTTATAAAGAAAACCAAAAGGTTGAAATAAAAATAACAAAAATGTACTCAATTTTGTTTATTTAATAAATGATTATTTGTTTGGAATTATAAATAATCATCCTTCTATAAACCCTTAGGGTCCTAAAAATAGACTTGTGATATTAGACTGGTGATATTCACCCACGTATATTTAATTCCGTCAATAAGATTGTCCCACTTGTCCATCTAGCCTATGAAGCCATGCCAAAGGCTTTGTCACTTCTGACTGCAATAAAACTGAAGGTCGGAAATGGACAATTCTGGCATTTCTCACCACAGCTTCTTATTTCCTTTTCCTACAACCGCCATTGGCTTCCTCTGTGTCGGCTCTCTTTTGAATCTGTTGATCAATTGTAGGCATTATAAATGCCTGAGTAGAAAGAGGTGAGAATATCTCAGCTGGGCTTATGTAACATGAGCGTTAGCAGTAGATGGTACCACACACTCTCCTGGTCCTGATCTGACATCACCTCCCAAACATCGCTTCATTCCTGCATGATCATATCAGAGGAAGTGTTCTTTCCCTACTGCACATGTCCTCCCTACACAATGTTGTTGTCTGGAAAGTGTACTTCATGTGCATTTAAAGTCGTTTGTGTGTCTGGGGGTCAGCGAGTTTCCAGAGCCGGTGCACAGACAGGCTCAGAGTCACTGTGTCAGCTGCCGACCGTGCTGTTGTTTTGCAGAGGGGCGCTGGGAAGTCCTTGCCCTTCGAAGTCAGATCCGAACACCTCCCAGTTCCTGCTTTGACAGGCAAACCAACGCTCAAACAGATATTCTCCTTGTTTCACATCATCTGGCACACATTGGATTTGCTCTCAATTCCGAAATTGTGGAGAGCTGGATGTCCTTTGAGTGCTGGGAGACGCTCAGTGAAATGTGTCTACTAGGGTTGAGTTAATGAGTCTGTGTAGATTACTATTCAAAGCCTGGGAGTTCAGCAATAGTCACGATTAGGGGTGCTTTGAACAAACCTATCTATCAATATTCCAGGTTCGGTACAATTTAAGCTCAATTGACAGCCCTTGAGGCATAATGTTGGTCACCACAAAAAATATATTTCCATGTGTGCCTCCTTTTATTAAAAGTAAATAAATAAATACTTAAATATATATGTGTATATGTACGATGTGCCTGGGGTACTTGTAACATTGATTCCAGGTATCCTGAGAGGATAGGCAATACCATTTATTTTATTCTATTTCCTAAACCCAAACAAGACAGAGTAAACTTTAAATTCTTGGTTGTCATGCTCTCATTAAGTTTATGTCAGAACGTCATCTTGTGCTTCAGCAAGCTATCCCTGGCTAAAACTAGCTAGCGTTAAAGTTAGTGAGTCCATGTTCACCTACAAACCTAAATAGTTCTAATTTCATGTACAGTCTAGGAGGTCAAAAACAAATAAGCAAAGGTCTACATTTCAGTGCCTCTCCATATTAAACTGGTTAAATGTAAATTAATTGAATCATACCCTGCGGTATGAACAGTGTTAATCCTGGATATTGTCATCTGCGATCATGACGGCCGTAACATGAGGCTTCTCCCGTTTTCATTGTGATCTGTAAACCCTCTCTTCTAAATGAATCTTGTTACCCACCATATTTATTTGAAAATCGTTTATATATTCCTCCATGGCATATTTAAGAGAGGTGGTCCTTCTGTGTCCAAAATTTATCAAAACATCTTGGGACAAGGTTGTCATTGTAAGACAGTTAGCAGTTAGGTTGGTATTCTGCAGGTGATGAGCAGAGCTGGTTCCTTTCAAACACAATGCTTAGAATTGAGGTTCATCAGACCAGAGAATCTTGTTTCTCACAGTCTCAGGGTCCTTTATGTGCGTTTTTGTAAATTCCATGTGTGTTTTCTTGTGTCTTCACTGAGAGGACTGAGTTTGGCCACACCGCCTTAAAGCCCAGATCGGTGGAGTGTTGCAGTAATGTTTGTCCTTCTGTAGATTTCTCCTATCTACATATACGATCATGGAGTTCAACTATTGTAACCGTCAGGTTCTTTGTCACCACTCTAACCAAAGCCCTTCTCCATCAATTGCTCAGTTTGGCCAGGAGACCAGCTCTAAGAAGAATCCTGGTTGTTTCAAACTTCTTCCATTAAGGGTAACAGAGGCTACATGCTTCTGTGATCCTTCAATGAAGCAGAATTTTTTTCTCAACTCTTCCCCAGATGTGTGGCTTGACACAAACCTGTTTCTGAGCTCTACAGATTGTTCTTTTGACCCCAGGGCTTGGTTTTTGCTCTGATATGCATTATCAGCTGTTGGACCTTTTATTAAGACGTGTGTGCCTTTCCAAATCATACCCATTCAATTGAATTTACCACAGGTTACCGTTACTCAAAGTCTAGTAACACCTAAAAGCAATATGAATGCTCCTGAGCTAAATTCCAACTGTCCCAGATAAGGGAATGAGTACTTATGCAATGGAATCATTTAAGTTTAGTATTTTGAATAAATGTGCAAAGATGTTAAAAACTATTTTTCGTATTTTATTTTTTATTTTTTTTGCTTTACTATTATAGTGGTATAATGGTAGGTTGATGTGGAAAAAAAGTATTTTTAAGCAGTTTAACATAAGGCAACAACATAAAACGTGAAGAAAAACTAAGGGGTATGAATACTTCTGCACGGCACTGTATATATATATATATATATACATGTTTTTTTTTTTTATAAACCTCTTTTTTTAAGAAAAGGCGGAACGAATCAGAATTGTATTACTCTGTTTCAATAGTATAGCTATAAAACAATATGAGTATGAGATCACTAACATGATCTTAGTGTTAAAAAAGTACTTGCTAACCTTTTCTCTGTAAAGTTATTTCCAGTTTAACTAAATAGTTTCCATGACATAATACTATGAATCCTAAAACTGTATGTATGTATGTATTTATGTATTTATTGTGGGTGTGTGTTTGTTTTGTTTTTGTTTTTTAGAAAAAATAAATGTGGAACCAAAAAATCTATAGAAGAAGGAACCCATAACCTCATCCATATCTAGCTACTGCAATATCATATCTTTCACCTGGTAGCTGACAAAACAGGCGCAAACAGAAAACAACAATATAGATGACAGTGATGATTGTTTCCTGCTTGTCTCTATCTTACTTTGTATGAGACATAAATTACATCATTTATCCACAATAGGTTATGGCTTCCTTTATATGAGCCTCTTATTTGACACACTTTTTCTGACCTTTCTTTAGCCAGGAAATTACAGTCAAGATGGAGGATCTTTATATAGTAAATAGCCTGGCCTTCAGCGTGTCCTGTGGAGCTACCTGTTTGTGTTGTAAGCTGAAAGCTCAACAGCAGCTCTAGCATGTTCCAGACTTCCTCTGGATGGCACCTACAGGAAATGTTCAGCCCGAGGTCTCAAGAGGAGGGGAAATGAGTGGGACGTGTTTGGGGTTTCTTGGACTTTTTTTAAAGTCTGGTGTTTCTTTAGAGTCAACGTGTGTTTTCATCATAGGAAATCAAATTCCACTGATACTGATCTTGTGACTAAAAAAAGTTTGAGCGTGTGTTTTATTCGTTTTATTGTCAAGGTGTCAATGTTTGTTTTGATCCTGCCCATGTATACTTTATACACTATACCTGGCCAGGCTCAAACTTTAACAGTTCACATAAAAGTTACATAAAAGGAGGTCTCTTTCTCTCTCTCTCTCTCTATATATATATTTATATATATATATATATACACACACACACACACACACATACACACACTCAAACTTGAAGAAATTTTACGCAAGTCAAAATAAGATCTTTTATCACTCTCTCTCTCAAAACCTCCACTTGCTGCCTGTTTTAGAAGATAATTTACAACTGGATGACATTAATTTAAATCTTAGGCATGTGTCTGTAGACTTCCAAATTTGTAAAGTACGCTGACTAATTATGTAGACTGGTTAGAAGTACTTTTATTGTCCTACAGCTTGAACAGATTGATATAAAATAAATACAATTACCATTTACACTATGTTTGTCCCATGAATGCTAAATGATAAATAGAATTATGGATGTAATCATGAAAAAAAGAGTCTTCGAATTGCAGATATTTTGGGGTAGATTATGCTGTTATTATTTCTAATGTACTGCATTAGGACATTCATTCATTTTAGGTTGGATTCTTTATGTGTTTTAGCATGTATCTAGTCATGCATTTTCATAATCCACCATAACTTTTTAATTTAATTTTATTACTTTTTTGTTTTATTTTTTAATGCACAGTATTTATTTATTTTATAAAAAGGCTTAAGATATCAATAGTTATTTAAGCTGCAGTATATTGTCTACTCCTTGATAGAATACAAAGCTTTTGGGATGCAAAGTGTTGCACTGGTATCGATTGATTTCTGAAATGACCCTGATAACCTCCCCATCCCTTCCCAGAGAAATTGGTTTATTCAAATTCCTAATGTTCTCTGTGTTCAAATTCTCCAGCGCTCAAGGGCTTTGTGGAGATCTATTAGTCGATTACGTTCTGAGATGATGAGCAGTTATTATGGAAAGTGCTCATTAAAACTTTCATCTGTTTTGGCAGTTGAGGCCACCCATACAGGTGATGTCATCATATTAAGGATGACACGTGTGATTGCGGCAGATGACAGGGGTCACATGACTCACAGAGGGTCGCGCTTGATTAAAATGATGGGAGAGGGGCTGCGTTGGCTTTGCTCCATGTCTACTTCAGTAATGGGTCCAGGACAAAGCCCTGTCTTCCTGAAGCTACTTATCACAGGCCTGTGTGAAATATTACCTCCAGAAGCAAATGACTGCAGTGTGATGAAAGCTTTAGAAGGTTGCTAGTACTACTAGGGAAGGACTTGTGTTTGAAAGTGTTTTTTTGTGACTGTTGTTTGATTCTTAATGAGCAAGATAAACAGAAAAAATACAGAAAAACTTTAATAACTGAATTCCAAATGAAGAGCTACACAACCCACAAGGGCATTGTGCTTTATACATTTTTACAAAAGTGTGTGTTATAGTTTTTTTTGGTTATGCGAATGCTTTAATAAATCATTTTATTTAACCTTTTACTTTATTTTATTTAGCAGGACATTAGACATTAGTTATCCAAATCTGTGACAGCCACATCAAACTGTATTGTATGTCCTTTTGTATTTATTTTTTTATTAATGTTTCAGATTAAACTTGTGTTAGGTCTGAATACATAAAAACAAGCAGTTAGTAAATGAATAGAGTGCAAGTCTAAAAACCATATTTTTGTAAGAACAGAATTAGAATAGAGAGTGCTAGAGTTAGAGGGTCACATAAAGATGGAAGAGATGTGTTTTTTAGCCGTTTCTTGAAGATGGGTAAGGATTTGGCTGTTCGGATTGAGTTGGGCAGGTCATTCCAACAGGTGGGAACAGTTAATGAAAAAGTCTGTGAAAGTGATTTTGTGCCTCTTTTGGTACAATAATGTGTCATTCACTTGCAGAACGCAAGCTTCTAGAGGGCTATATATAATACAACTATTGATATTCATATACGTATTGATGAGTTTAATCATATATGCCAAAAACACAGCTAATTTCTTTAGTTGAAAGTAAACAAAATACATATAAAGTTACTTAATGCACCTTTAGATCATCTAATAAATGAGCTTTGTGTTCAGAGTTGATGTGTGTGATACTCATCATAGATTCTGTTAAATCATTATCACCCAGCATTGAAATGCAGAAGCGGCCTGTTGCATTTCTCCCTGTGTGGATCAGTTAACATGCTCTTGATGGACTGGTTAATCATTCTTGTTGTCACTGAGCAACCTGAATTTTCGACATGTTTATCTGCATCAAGAATCAAGCCAAAATGGCATGTGAAGTTCTTAAAATGTTTAATGCTGTTAAACCACTGCATAATGTATTTTGCTTGCGCTAAACATGCAGTACTTGAACCATAATTTATGTCAGCTAATGCCACAAAATGTAGCTCTAAATGTTGGCATTTAAAAAAATGTGAAGATCAAATTAAAAAACAACAGCAAGCCTCAAAAACTCAGTGATATTTAAAAGAAGTGCTGTATTTGCTTTTATATAATATTATTTTATCGCCTTATACCACACTTATGTTGAGCTGTTATGTTTTTGAGCTTTTTGAACACTGTTTTGTTGAATATTAAATGCAAAGAATTAGAAGGCTAGATGGAAAAAGAAAATGCAGCAATTTGTTCATACACGTTACTGTTTTTTTGAGGTTGGTAAGATTTTTTTATGTTTTTGAAAAAAGTATCTTATGCTTATCAAGGCTGCATTTGTTTAATACATTGAAACAGTAATATTGTGAAATATTAAGACAATTTGAATCACAGGTTTTCTATTTAAATCCACTTTAAAATGTAATTAACTTTCTTTGATGCAAAGCTGAATGTTCAGCATAATTTCTCCAGTCTTCCGTGTCCTTCATAAATCATTCTACCAGTAATATGCTGATTTGCTGCTTAATAAACATTTCTTACTATTATCAATGTTGGAAACAGTTGTGCAGCTTAACATTTTTATGGAAACTGACACATTTCATTATTCTGTGATAAACAGAAATTTAACAGACAACTTGTAACATTTTGAATGTCTTTACTGTTACTCTGAACGATTTAATGGTTCCCTGCTGAACAAGTAGGTAAACATCTGTATGTAAAAACTGGTTCATGGTTTAGTGCACTGGGTGGTTTCTAAGGCAATGCTAGATAGTTGCTAGTGTGTTCTGATTGGTTATTTACAGGCTCAAGTCAAAAATCTCAATTCTGGGTGTGCTTAAACAAAGGGCCTAGTGTATGAAACATAACTGTGATTTTGCCATCCATGAGTTTTGCATATTGTAAGCAACTTTCAGTGTGCATCAAAGGTGTGCTTGATTGCAACATCTCCTATTGCACAACATGTGGTTTAAACCAGAGTTTACAGGTCAGCCTGGCTTGTTTATGTGACTGAGGATGTGGCCCACTGTAACAGTTAAGCCCAATATTTTAAAGTTGCACCATTTGACTGTTTATTAATCAGGGTACATTAATGTATGATACAATCTGCCTCTGATGAAGTCGACCTGACAAATGAGAGAGACTTCAGACGGCTTATGTTGTACGCTCATCTTGTCCTTATTAGAATGTTGTCATCCTTTGAGTCAAACTTAAGTGTGCCATGCTCTAGTTCAGCTTTCAAACACAAAAACAGCACAGATGGCATAGAGCAGAGGAAGTGACACAAAGAGTTCTGATGAGCCAGAATGCTTTGCTGTCACTCAACGCTCTCATACATGGCTTTATGAATGGATCAGGGCGTGCATTCAGCCCCAGCTTTAGAGTTTTAACTCCTTTTTCAAATACGAGTGGGTGTGGACTAAATACATTTGATTGGATCAAGCTATCAGCACCCAATGGCTTCATTCAGAGGTGACGCATGTGTCTTTTCCTCATCAGGGCTCAATGTTTGATACGTTTGCTGGCGCTCTGCACCTTGTCGAGGAGACTGTTGGCCAGATGAATGCTGAAGGTTGCAGTTGCAGCTCGGCTCATCAAGCTGAATAAGAGTCTAATCAGCTTAATTGGTCCTCTGTCTTTAATCTGTCAGCCTTTCGCTCCATTTCTCGCTCCCTTTTTCCATCTGCACTTCCGCCCTTCCCTCTTTGCAAGTGCTATGTGATTCTCTTCCAGTAAGTAAATGCAATCGCTCTTCTTTTGGTTTGCTCATCCCCAAAACTCATGATGCAGTAGAATGGAAGAAACAGAACCGTTAACGAGATGATTCTCATTTGTTTTGACAAAATGTATTTTAATACATAAATATGAATGTTTACATACTGTACACTGACTTGAATACACCTGTATTTTCAAATCTGTTTTTAAGGGTTTTTATTAGTATTTTGGCTATAGTGCTGTCAAACGATTAATCACGATTAATTGCATCCAAAATAAAAGTGTTTCTTTGCATAATATATGTGTGTATTCTGTGTATATGTATTATGTATATATAAATACACACACATATATTTTGAAAATATGTACATGTATTTATATTCTTATAATTTAGGCTATATTATAAATAAATATATTTAATCTATACAAATACCATATTTTTCTGAAATATATACACGTGTGTTTATATACATAATAAATATACACAGTACACACACATATATTATGGAAAGAAACACTTTTATTTTGGATGCAATTAATCATTTGACTGCACTAATTTTGGCATATTTTTTTATATATATACAAAAAATATACAATAAAGAAAAATAATCGATATTCACCAAAACTCATTTGTTTGTGTGAAACGTTACATAGTACAAACCACTAATAATTGGTGATATGTGTAAAAGAAAAACTCTATACCTTGAACAATTATTAAATGATTAAAATGTTTTTGTATGTAAAATCACTTGTATTAAAGAAAAATAAAGTCATATTATTATAAAAAAAAATATATAATATAATTATTTTTCCTGTTTATTAAATTAATGTGGTTGAGTCACTAAATTTAAATCTTTGTTAAAATAGTATCAAAATTGTTTTATAAAGCAACATGAATTCTAAGAGTAAACTTCTTCAGATTTACAGTAGCACATGCATTTAAAAAGATTTTTATTTCTCTTCAACATTTTTTCCTTTAAACCAGAAATGAATGCTGGCTTGCATGTCAGGTGGTACATGCATTACATGGCCATGTTAACACCCGCTTTCAATTACTGTTTTTGGCTATTTCAGCTACATCCATTTATAACAGGTGCATGAAATCAAGCTTACAGCTACTGCAGCCTCCTTAGACAAACATTCAGACTTGTACATGGTGCACCAAAGCACTCAGTGACACCCAGTGTGCTGCTCTCATAGAATGCCACCTTTCCAACAAATTCAATTTCTGCTATGCGAGACCTTTCGTGGTCAGCCGCAAGTTCTGTTGTTGTGAAATGGAAACAGCTCAACCACAGGACCGTCATGTGTTGGAGCGTGTTATGTGTAAGAAAAAATCACCTGTCCTCAGCTGCAAAGATCTGTTCATCATACTTTTCATGAAGCCTTAGTTCGTTTTCTGGTTTTAGCTGGTCTCCAATCCTGTTCAGGTCGGTCTGTTTTTTTTAGGTTTAGAAGGGTTTTGGGCACTTCTTAATCTGGTTAGGCTGAGATTCTAGCCAACTGACCAGCTAAAGACCAGCTTGGCCAGTCTATAAGAATAACAAACCAGCTGAGTCTGATTTAGCTGTTCTTTCAGCAGGGCTCATATTACCATGTGTAATGCAAAGCATTGGTGGGGGTGATGTAAAGTGTGCTGCCACTGGACTCTAGGGAAGTAAAAACGTATTCTCTGGAGCAATGAATCACGCTTCGCCATCTTGTAGTCTGATGGATGAATATTGGTTGGGTGAATGCCAGAACAACACTACCTTTTTGAGCACATAGTGCCGTCGGTTTGTGCTAGTGGTGACAAATCTTAAAGAGCCCACATTATGCTCATTTAGTTTAGCAAATATGCTCATTTTTGGGGCCTGCTTGATTACATTTACATGATTTATGGTTAAAAACATATATACTGTACATATTTTAAGCACATATTTCACATTCTGCCTGAAAAGCTCCATTTTAGTGCTCATGTATTTAAAGCACCAATTTCTGAAATGTCTACTCTGATTGGTCTGCTGGCCCAGTCTGTTGTGATTGGTCATCCGCTTAGAGTGTGTTTCGGAAATATAACACCCCTACTACAATTGTGTTTTAGCTCACAATACTGTAAACAGTATTACATCTATGGTAACTATGGTGTTGTTATTGGAAGTCTCTACATTTTTCTCACAGTGAAAAAAACAAACTGTCTCTCCTCAACACAACAAAATCACTTAGCCAACTATTCTTTGAGGGCAATGCAAATGTGTAACATCATGACGTTCAAACATCATTCAAAATGTTCATGAAGTCAGATTTGATTTAGTCTTTTATTCACATATAAACATTGATCAACAACAGACACATAGAGTTTCTCTATGTGAAAACTCAAGCTGCTCTGTTGTGACAAATGATAAAAGACATTAGCAAATTGTGTTTCCACAATATCCACCTCGTCCATTGAACCGTTCTAATAGATCAAACTAAATTATTAATTGTTTTTTTCTAAACCAAACCTGTTTTACTGATTAGTTCAAAAAAGTGTCTAACGACGGCCTTGGACAACACTTCCTCTTTGCTTCTCTTCGCTGCCTAGGTATGTGGGACAGTTCTGACCCTGTAAAAATAGTCAATTTTGTTGGAGAAGAGCAGCTCGGACATTCTACCTGACATACGGTGACCTTTATTTTAGTAAAGGACAGTGGGGGGGCTGGGGGGGGGGGGGGTTGGTGTGTTTGAGGGGGGTTAAAGTAGCCCCCAAAGTAGCGCAATAATCACCATATCCCATCTCAAAACTCAAAATATGTCATTTCCATAACTAAAATAAATATTTTACCGTCTGCATTTTGCAGATTGATTTTAAACACAGCTAAAAGGCTTCCTACTAGTGGCCATCCTTCACAAAACTTAACATCAACCACAGTTTTATCATTAGATAAAATGATAGATTGCTAAATGTTTCAATAAAAGCATGTCGGTCAAATGTAATTTATGCAATATTTTAAACCTTTAACCCACGGGAGAAAATCAACCCGCTGCAACAGTTTAAAATCATCCCAATTCCATGGGAAAAAATGTGGATTTGGCAACCCTGCATCCAACACGAGCTGTATCCGAAACGATTTAAATACCCCGCATATTGATAGCGGCTCTCTGATGCACGAAAATTATATTCAATATAAGAATGTTTGCGTGAGCAGGTGGTATAATGGTCAGAAATTCAGCAGGTGGGGGATTAAGAAAACAGTCCCGCGCAGCGCTTTAATACAAAAACGCACACAATGAAGGGTGACTGTAGAAAGCAAAAGCTGAATCCTGGCAATTTAGAAATTAGAACACATGTTTTCAGGTCCAAAAAGAGGACATGTCCAGGGACGTATGGTCGTGTGGTCACCCTACCTAACGTCTCCTTTTGTGCTTCTTGTAGGAAAATCATGGGGTTAATAAATGTGACTCTCTCTGTGAAAAACCAGCTAAAGTCATTTTTTGGAGATTTGCTTTTTTCATAATTAGATTTTGAGACTTTAGCCTGGATTTCACAGAGAGGGTCACAAATGATGTCAAAATGTTAATTTAACTATTGCTTTAAACAGGGCTTCATACACATTCCTTTTTTAATTTCAAGAACTTCTGTGTAGTTACATTACATGCCATATCGTTTACAAGCTGTTTTATTGATGTCTTTCCACGGTTGAAACACTGAATGTGCGATTACATGAGACATTTCTGTAAGTTGGAATTTCTTTCAGCATCTTTTGATGTTCATTCATGTTTATTTCATTTGTAACTAGTAGCAAGTGGGAACTGTAAATAGAACTTCCTTGAGTCAGAAGGAAGTGATGAACAATCCATCAAAAATAAGATTGATTAAAATTGAGAAACTAATATTTTCAAACCAGCTCTAGTGTCCACACAGCTGACATGTTTACCTGTTGTAGCTTATTCATGTGTGTGTGTGCGCGTGCGTGCGTGTGAGTGTGACCTGCATGCAAAACATCTAGACAGGTCTGTTAAAACAAGTGTGAAGGGGAACGTACAACAGATTTTAGCCACAAATCAATGCTTGTTCCTCATATGCAAAAAAAACCAGGGCAACCCTATTGAAAAAAGCAGCATATGCTGGTTAGGAATGTTTTGATTTTGAAGCATGGCAGCTGGTTTAAGCTGGTCATGTGCTGGTCCTAAGATGGTCCTGGGCAGGAGCTAGTTGCTTAGGACCAGCTTAAACCAGCTCATAACCAGCATATAACCAGCTCAGGACCAGCCTAAACCAGCTAAGGACCAGCTTAAACCAGTTCAAGCCAGCTAAGGACCAGCTTAAACCAGCTCATGACCAGCTAAGGACCAGCTTAAACCAGCTCAAGCCAGCTGCCATGCTTCAAAAAGATAAGGAAAAAACATAAACTAGACAATGTAAAGAAATTAAGATGTAAGACTAACTGCATGCTGCCTTTTAAAAGCAATCTAAAGTCATATAGCACTGCACATGTATACTTTGCCAAAAGGCAATCCCAGAATGCATTGTGATAATCTCAGAGAAACCCTAAATCTAAGAAATTATAACTTAAATAGTTGTTTTTACATGATGTCTGCGTTTTTAGTTTTATTAGAGTTTCACATTGTTAGCTTAGCAACATGCTAACTTCAAACTCTACTGGAATTGGTACGGTACTGAGCGGTTTTGTAAAATAACCTTCAAAAAAGAGCGATACTATATATACAATATTCATAAATTTAAGCTTACTGTTTGTGGGCATCCAGTGTGACATTATACAATGCATCAATACACTCTAGTAGGCCACAGGACAGCTGTAGTTATCAGGCAGTGTGATTTCTGTTCATTCACACTTAACTGTACTGTTCACACTTCTGAGGGATACATTATCACTGGCCTCAGAGCTGCTCTGGCTGATATTTAAAAAACGCATTTAACAGCTTCGCGTAATGTAGACAGACATAAAGTGTATGCTTCCTCTTTCTTCTAGAAATACTATGTGGGAGTACAGTGTTTGTCTTACTGACACAAGAACCTTTTGCTTTTCTGTCGAAACTTATTTTAACGCCCTCTTTCCCTAAAAGTAAGAATCCAGACAAGGTTGAACCTTTTTGATCTGGTTTTTCACAGCTTAGTTGATGTGGTAATGATGATGGTGACACTCTTGCAGTCTTATGCTGCTATTTATGTAATTTACATGGAAGACTTGTGAAAGAGATATTTGTTTGTTTTTGCCTGGTATGTTTTTATTTTACTGGCAGTGCTTTTTAGATTTTGAATAAACCGGTTGTTATAAACTAATGGCCTATTAAATCTATTAAAAATCATTTTGATAAACAATTTGGTTAAATTATTAGATGAAAAACTTGGAAGACTTAAATTAAAAAAGTTGCCATGGCAACTAACTGAAATAAATAAGATAAAGTACTAAAATTACAGAAACTAAAACTGAAATAAAAACAAATTTTATTTATTCAATTATTAAAATAAAAATTATTAAGATAATGTTATTTAATATTAAATAATATTTAATGTTATTAATATTTAGTATCAATATAATTATAAAACCAAAATGAAAACAGAATAGACTTGATACTATAATAGTATAGTGCATATATGCTAAAATAACATTCATTCATTTATATTAATTAACTGGCAGTAAGATATGATTTGATAAAAAAATAAGATTTTATTGATCTAATTGTTTTATTTGTTTGTTTGTTCGTTTATATATTTTTAACTAGAAGTACACTTTAATGCATAATTTACTATGTAAATCATTTTTTTATGAATTGTTTTATTTTTATTAATTGATTCATTATTTCAGT